>CAWUFW010004720.1:597500-1277500 GCA_963921515.1 Calotriton arnoldi
TACACACACTCAAAAATACAAACTAACATTTTCAAAACAATGGACATACCAATACCAGTTACAACACACCTATTCAGTAATTCCAAGATCTACACACACATCCACTCATTCACCAACAGTCCCTATACAGTCACTCATACATGTACTCACTCATCATATGTACTCATACACCTATACATCCTGTTACACACCGCCACTCATCCATAGAGTTACTCACACACATAGTCACACATGCAAACAAAGTATCAAACATCCATTTACTTGCATATACAGTTATACACACACTACCACACTTACTTCTACAGAAACTTACACATACTTACTCTCTTAAACAATCACTTATAGAAACACCTACTTATTTGTACAGGAACTCTTCAATCTCTCACTCTCACATATACTCACTTATATACACCAATACTCACATATACTAGTTTTAAAACATATGTAGTTACTCATAAAGACACTATTGAGACAGTCATTCACTCACTAACACACCCATACACATACTCATCCACCTATACAGTCCTGCACACATGCTGTCTTCAACACATACAAACAGTGAGTCACTCATTCATGCATCTATGCACTAAGTAATACCCCCCACCAAACCATACAGACACTCAGACACTCATACTGATACTCAAAAACCAACTAATAACCCATATAGACACTCATGTAGCTACTCACCAACCCATGCAGCCACTTATACACAAAGTGAGAGACTGATACAGATATTTTCATATTTAAACATTACTCACTAACCCATGTATTCACTAAGATACACTTAGTCAGTTATACAATCAATTTTACAAAAAAAATCATCCATTTAGACACTTATATACCCATTTATTCTTCCATCGACCTTGAGATATACATATATAAAACCTATTTAATTTTCAGAAAAACACATTCACTGGATGATGTCATTTGAGATGTCATCAGTGATGTCATGAGTGATGTCACTGACCATGTCATGAGTGATGTAATATGTGACGTCATCAGCAGTGCATTGCGGGCGCTGAGTTATAGTTAGCTGAACTAACTATAACAGGGGAATTTCTATGGTTTTGTACGATGGAAATGTCCAACTAACTATAACGCCCCTGAAACCTATGGTTTTTTCAGTGAATTTCTAAGGTTTTTTAAATGCTAATTTCTAACTATAACGTGCCTGGAAACCTATGGTTTTTTCAGTGAATATATATATATTTATTATACTATGCATACATGTGAAAATGTCTCGGTCCCTGTTTGCCTCGGTGGCACGGAAAAATGGGTGGAACTGACATCAGCACGCCGACGAGGTCCTCTTATGGCTCCGATGACGTCATATGGTGTCACGAGCGGAGCCGTGCTCGTTGACGTGGGAGAGCTAGGAAAGAATTTCCGTGGAATGCTGGTGCAGGGGTTATTCACCTAAGTGTTCAGGCTAGTCCTTTGGGAGCAACTGTTTATGTTGCCACTCCAGAAACCGAAACCAGTGATCCGAGGGCAGAGGCCCTGCAGATGGCACACGAGGTGGGGTGCCCAGTCGTGTGCACCGGCGAGGCAGCTGAGTGACAAGCACCACAACCCACAAAAAGGTAACGAGGGCACTGAATAACACAGGATCTTCTCTTTGTATCTGGCAGGAAACAACGAAGTTAAAATGCCCTAGTACCAAAATGTAGAATTAGATGCCGCTTCTGCCTCCCGTACCCTGGAGGTGGCACATGGGTCACGCGGTACGGTCATACTGCGGTGGGACGCACACTCGTTGACCTCTCATGGCACTGCTCCACACTTCCAGGGAGGACGCTTTCCATTAGCTATGTTTTCTGATGACATGTCGCGCCGGCCCCGTCCAACAACAGAACTCCTTTAGATCCAAACAGACTCTTCCACTCTCTCACCGGAAGTGAAACCAGGCCACGCGGACACTTTCACAATACAACAGCCGGGAATGCACTTTTCGGTAAAAAAAACCACATTCCTTCCTCCTAATTAACCCCTTCCGTGCTCATGACGAGCTCAGCTCGTCATGCTGCGCGGTAGCGCTGTGCGCATGTCGAGCTGAGCTCGTCACGACTCCACCCGCGATCGGAATGTCCCGCATACGAGCGGAATTCGATCGCGGTCAAGGGGTTAATCAAATAAACGTCTCACTGAAGAACAGGGGCCAGCTTCGATCGGTAAACAGCCGTTACAACGACTTTTTACTTTGCGATACCATTACAACGCATGCATTACCACGCATGCGTTGTACATCACGAAGTCATTACTACGCATTTTTTAGAACGCATGGTCATTTACCACGCATGCCTTTACAACGAATTTTGTTGTAAAGGTATGTATGGTAAATGACCATGTGTTCTAAAAAACGTAGACGATCCATGTCGTTGTAAGGAAACCGAGGCTGTTCCGTTTCCTCACAACGACGTGCACCGCCCCTCCGAGATGACGTGAAGCAGGAACCATGAGGAGAGAGGAACCATGAGGAGTGAGAGGTAAGGGGGATTGGGCATGGGGTGGGGGTGGGGGTTTCTTTTCTAGGGTTTAGGGTAGTGCAGTGGTGTTTGGGTGGTGTAGGGGGTCGTGCTGGGGGTAGTGTTTTAGGGTTTAGGGTAGTGCAGTGGTGTTTGGGTAGTGTAGGGGGTCGTGCTGGGGGTAGTGTTTTAGGGTTTAGGGTAGTGCAGTAGTGTAGGGGGTCATGCTGGTGGTAGTGTTAGGGTTTAGGGTAGTGCAGTGGTGTTTGTGTTGTGTAGGGGGTCATGCTGGGGATAGTGTTTTATGGTTTAGGGTAGTGCTGTGGTGTTTGGGTAGTGTAGGGGTCGTGCTGGGGGTAGTGTTTTAGGGTTTATGTTAGTGCAGTGATGTTTGGGTAGTGTAGGGGTAGTGCTAGGGTAGTGTTTTAGGGTTTAGGGCAGTGCAGTGGTGTTTTTGTAGTGAAGGGGGTCATGCTGTGGGTAGTGTTTTACGGTTTAGGGTAGTGGAGTCGTGTTTGTGTAGTGTAGGGGTCGTGTTTTAGGGTATAGGGTAGTGCAGTGGTGTTTGGGTAGTGTAGGGGGTCGTGCAGGGGGTAGTGTTTTAGGGTTTAGGGTAGTGCAGTGGTGTATGGGTAGTGTAGGGGGTCATGCTGGTGGTAGTGTTTTAGGGTTTAGGGTAGTGCAGTGGTGTTTGGGTAGTGTAGGGGGTCATGCTGGGGGTAGTGTTTTATGGTTTAGGGTAGTGCAGTGGTGTTTGGGTAGTGTAGGGGTCGTGCTGGGGGTAGGTTTAGGGTTTAGGGTAGTGCAGTGGTGTTTGGGTAGTGCAGGGAGTCGTGCTGGGGGTAGTGTTTTAGGGTTTAGGGTAGTGCAGTGGTGTTTGTGTAGTGTAGGGGGTCATGCTGGGGGTAGTGTTTTATGGTTTAGGGTAGTGCAGTGGTGTTTGGGTAGTGTAGGGGTCGTGCTGGGGGTAGATTTAGGGTTTAGGGTAGTGCAGTGGTGTTGGGTAGTGAAGGGGGTCATGCTGTGGGTAGTGTTTTAGGGTTTAGGGTAGTGCAGTCGTGTTTGTGTAGTGTAGGGGGTCGTGTTTTAGGGTATAGGGTAGTGCAGTGGTGTTTGGGTAGTGTAGGGGGTCATGCTGGGGGTAGTGTTTTATGGTTTAGGGTAGTGCAGTGGTGTTTGGGTAGTGTAGGGGGTCATGCTGGGGTTAGTGTTTTAGGGTTTAGGGTAGTGCAGTGGTGTTTGGGTAGTGTAGGGGGTCGTGCTGGGGTAGTGTTTTAGGGTTTAGGGTAGTGCAGTGGTGTTTGTGTAGTGTGGGAGGTCATGCTGGGGTATATTTAGGGTTTAGTGTAGTGCAGTGGTGTTTGGGTAGTGTAGGGAGTCGTGCTGGTGGTAGTGTTTTAGGGTTTAGGGTAGTGCAGTTATGTTTGGGTAGTGTAGGGTGTCGTGCTGGGGGTAGTGTTTTAGCACTAATTTTTCTTTCTACAGCACTAACCATAATGTCTATGACAAAATCAACCCCTCATTTTGTTCCTTTTTAAATTAAATGTTTTAAGAGTTACCAGTTTATTCCAATCAAGATGGCTTCAGGTGTGCCATAATTTTGTCATAAGTAAGACTGTTAGCACTCTAGTTGTTCTTTAGAACACTCTGGGAAGCTGCAGTAGAACACAAAGGCATCAACTGACAGGCTGCTCCTGTTGAAATATAACAGGAAGATATTTGAGATCACACTTGAAACATGTCCTAATTTTTCTTTCTACAGCACTAACCATAATTTCTATGACAAAATGAACCCCATCATTTTGTTCCTTTTTAACCCCTTCGGTGCGCGTGACGCAGCTCAGCTCGTCATGCTGCGCTGGTAGCGCTAGTGCGCATGACGAGCTGGAGCTCGTCACGACTGCACCCTGCGATCGGAATGTCCAGCACACGAGCGGAATTCCGATCGCGGTCAAGGGGTTAAATTAAATGTTTTAAGTGTTACCAGTTTATTCCAATCAAGATGTCTTCAGGTGTGCCATAATTTTGTCATAAGTAAGGCTGTTAGCACTCTAGTTGCTCTTTAGAACACTCTGGGATGCTGCAGTAGAACACAAAGGCATCAACTGACAGGCTGCTCCTGTTGAAATATAACAGGAAGATTTTTGAGATCACACTTAAAACATGTCCTAATTTTTCTTTCTACAGCACTAACCATAATTTCTATGACAAAATGAACCCCATCATTTTGTTCCTTTTTAAATTAAATGTTTTAAGTGTTACCAGTTTATTCCAATCAAGATGGCTTCAGGTGTGCCATACTTTTGTCATAAGTAAGGCTGTTAGCACTCTAGTTGTTCTTTAGAACACTCTGGGAAGCTGCAGTAGAACACAAAGGAATCAACTGACAGTCTCTGCCCTTGTTGGATGTACATGTTTTACTGAGAATGTCAGACTTCATTCTCACATGACTGAGAAAGATAATGTGAATTTACAGAAAATATGCTCTCATTTTAGCTTCTGGAGCACCTTCCAAAACTGTATGGGACAAGCATGTGAAAATAGTTTTCTCTCAAACATGATTCATGATATCCCAGCAGAAGGTTTTTCACAGGGTAAAATCACCTTAGAACACACCACAATTCCTGAAATTAGTATGGTACCATCAACAAATGAATTCTAATGTAACTAAAGTCTGTTATCACCCTTTATAGTTCTCCTTTTGGTAACCCTCAAAATCTTCGATTCACTACAATGCATTTCAATGGGGTACTATCATTTATATTGGTCCCAAGATGGCTGCCAGCAATTCCAGGATGAAGTGCTGACAGCCAATCAGATCTCACGATGAAATGTGTGGTTAGGCTCCGCCCAGATATATGTTTTCTTTTTCAAATTTCTCAGAAACTACTGAACGGATTTACACCATTTAAGCAAAAGGCACGACACTGAACCAAGGGCTACCTCTTTGCCAAATTTGGTGTAATTCCGTTCAGCAGTTCGGGCTGTAGCTGCGATGAAAGGTCCCTATGGAAAAATGAATGGGAAAACACGTTTTGGGACCCCCTTTTTCTCGGCCCCGCTGACGAATCACCCGAGACTTTCAGGATAGGAGCGGACCGGAGCGCCCCAACAAGTTGGAAACTTTCGCGAAGATTCGTCAACCGGCGCCAACGTTATTGCAAATAGAATGTTGCGGATTTCCTATGGAAAATAGGTCCTAACTATAACTATCTACTGGCGACCGCCAGTAGATAATATATATATATACACCTCCTTCCCTGGGGTCAAAGTAAAAAAAATGCAATCGGGCCACCTGTAAAGCGATTCGCCTGTGGGACCCAGGTGGGCTTCCCAATTGTTTTAAAACAGAAAAACAACTGCAGTTACCGTTTACTGAGCTAATTATAACTTGCACCTCCACCATGCACTGCTTATGACCTTGCATAAATCACTCATGACATGTTCAGTGACATTATTGATGACCACACTGATTACCTCATCCAGTAAATGTGGTAGTTTGGTATATGCTTATGATACTAGAAAGTATTCAGCTAGATTGAATTTTCTGTAGCCTCTTTATTGCTAATGGGTGTAACCTTTTGCAACCTGCTTGGTCTAGGTTTTTTGTGTGAACTAAAGTCTCAGGACATTATAAAACTATAACAACACTTTATTCTTTGTTTTTCTCAGTGAATATAAATATATTTATAGAGTTGTGATTATTTTGGTTCAGTTGCATTTACTTTTGAAAATGCACATTGTGATTGCTAATAACCTTGACACCGTTTGAGTTTGCACGAAAGTTTGCACCGCCCTAGTGAAACTGGCTACGGTATGGCATGCCCAGTTTTGTGCTGATCTCTGCAGAGGAAAAAACTTAGAGGAGGATACAAAAAGTAGCATTTTCCATTGATGTTCCCTCCAGTAAATTCCGCTCCAATATTGCAAAAAAGTGCTGAACAGATTTGCACGAAAATTGGCATGAAAGAAGAACATTACTCCGAGATCTAAGTTTTTGGTGGTTTGATGTAAATACATTCAGTAGTTTTTCAGATATTAGTGTTTGAAAAATTGCAAGGGGTGGACAGAGCAGAGATTAAAATTCTGAGGTATGTGAACTGTTTAAGTCCACAAACATTTCAAAGAGCCAAAGGTTTAGAGAAATGGATTCCTTTTGAGTGTGGGAGCATTTTTTGTCATCCAGTGCTTGTTAACAAGCCCCAAGTTGGATTTGCAGACCAAGGGCACTCACTGTGGCTGACTGCAACAGGGAAAAGTCTGTAGTAGTTGCCATTACAGGACATAGAGCTCCATCCCCACATCCTGAAAATGAAAAGAGCCAAATGGCAGCATGTCATGCATCCCCGATTTCACCCCGCCACCTCACATGCTGTATGCGGGATTGAGGGAGACAACGCAAAGTGATTAAAAAAAAAAAAATCTTGGTAAACCTTTAACAGCATTGCAAAGGACAGATCAGCTAGTGAGGCCATATATAGACAACATTTGAGCAGGGACCAGTTGAAGTATTGGAGGATTAAATCATATCCTTTAGACAGTTGGCACCATGACAGGGCTTGAGGCACTGTATACTGTTGACATTAAACAAATGTGGTAACGCCTGGCATAATTAGCATACATTGGTAGTCCTCAGGTCACAAATGTGTTTCTGTTCCTGGTGGGATGGCATACCCAATCCTGATAGGCCAGTTTCCCAAACCTTTTTGAATTTACCGGGGGGCCCATGGCTCTGGTAGACTAATTCTTCAGCGGCCATGTACCACGCCATGTCCTTCGTCCATTCTTGAGTGTTAGCACTTCAGTGCTAGTCCATTTTCTGGCTGTCTCTTTTTCTACTATTATACCCTGGTTGGTGAAAGCTTTCCGGTTAGGGTTATGACTTCTTGTATCCTAAAGCAGCATATAAGGTGACCTCATTTCCAGGGCTAATTCCACCACCGACTCCAATTCTCTCCTTAACACTCCTCAGTAGTTAATAATCAGGAGGCACTCCCATAGGTATGGAAGAAGGTGCCTCTCTCCCAACATCCACATAGGCATTTTATTGTTGCTGACTCTCACACAGCTGTGTATTTGTGCTCTGTTGTAGTACACCCTGTATAATTTAATTTAATAAGCTTAAAGCTTGGCTTTTTTTTTTTATTATCTTTTTATTGAGTTTCGCAATAACGCAAGAAAACATGTACTGCCTGGCCACGCCATCCATTGTCCAATTAACACCCACACAGAAGGGGTAATAGGCTGTCTACATATGAAGAACAACATAGCAAATGCAAAATAGCACATCCTCCACGGACACATAATCAACAGTCCTATAACCCATCACAAAAATATTGCCACCTCCACTCTCTTGTATTTCCTGGAACATAGTCATGCTAAATATATGTGCTTTTCACTGACGTAGCAGAGGTCCATATGTGCTCGCCATGTTCCCATGGGTGGAGCTTCTGTCTGTCTCCACTGACAGGCAGTGTTTCTCTTAGCTATCACCAGGCCCAGTCTCAAAAGCGTTTTGTCAGCATGTGTGAACCCTTTGTCATCAGCCACACCGAGCAGGGCTATTTTGGGGGTGAAACAAACCAGGCAGCTAAGCTCTGCACTGAGCATGGAGTCGATAGCATCCCAATATGAGTGGAGAACTGTGCAGTTCCACACAGTATGCAGGAAGTCACCCCCCTGCCACATTGCTCTGATGGCAATAGGATCGACCTCCTTATTCATAAGCTATAGTTTCTGTTGAGTTAAATATATAGGGTGGAGGTATTTAAATTGAATTAAGCGGAACCTTGCAGTTAGAGCCTCACTGGGTCCCATCAAGGCCATTGCCCACTTGGCGTCAAGCTGCCCAATACCGTTTTCCCATTTCTCCCTTAAGGCTGGGAAAGAATATGGAGTGTTAACTATTAGGGACTTGTAAATATAGGATGCCTGGCCCTGATCCGGTTGAGATTCCACAATCGGCTTGGCTTCAAGGGGATTGTATTTGGACACGTTCGGGTGGACAGTCCAATAGGGCTGGAGGGCGTGTTGAATCTGCAAGTATATAGAGAACTGGGAACGTTCAAACGTAAACTTCTCCCTAAGTTCTTCGAACTCCAATGCCACTTATAATGTGCCCCAAGGAAGTGACACCCAGCAGATCGCAACCCTGAACGCTCTCCAGTGCTGCATCTTCCGGCAGTAGGGCACCACGCCAAACAGGAGCTGCATTCATTAGTCTGTCCCAAGTGTCTCTAAGTGTTGATTTCCAGATATTCAGTGCCGCTGACGTCGGGGGGGCGCGGAGGAGCATGCAATGGCAATTATCTGATAGAGACATCTAGCCGCAGATTCCTTAACTTAGAATATCCCCAGGCGTCAGACTGGATCCGGAAAAGAAGAAAAAAGAAAACTAGCCGCTGGAGACTGAGGCCGGCGCCACGAGGATTCTGACCGGGACAACCGGGCGGACATCAGCTTCATCTGTCGTTCCCGCAAGGACTTCGGCTTCAGCTGTCGGCAGGCGTCGAACTCCGTGGAGTCGTGGTGCTCACCCAAGCACCACATACAGATCTCGTGTGGATCCGTCGCCGACATCTGCAGCCTACAGGTCTCACACGACTTGAAGCCCGCAGGCATCAGCACACTGTTCCAGACGCGAAAAGGTGTCGAAGGCCTGAAAAACAAAACAGGCCAAAGGAACCGCTTCTCTTGGATCTGCGTTGGGACGCGGAAAAGAAGAAAACTGGCGTCAGCGTGCCGGGGGGATTTATATGGCTCCATTGATGTCACTTACGTGGACGACGTCGGGACGGAGCCGGGCGACGCCGTCTCTTGGCGCGCAGAGGTACTGCTGGGGGAAAAGTTTTCCGGATCCAGTCTGACGCCTGGGGATATTCTAAGTTAAGGAATCTGCGGCTAGACTGTGTCTCTACCAGATACATCGTTACCGAAGATAAGTAACTCGTTCTTCCCCCATAGACGAAATGTGTTTACCCATAATCCAGGGTCCAAGCTTACAAGCTGGGTCATCCTCCGAACCATAAATCCAGTAATCAATGACCAATAATAGGGAGACCATGTAGTAAGAATTTAGGTTGACCATTGCCAGGCCCTCATCGTAAGTTGATTACAGCATTTGGGAAAAGCAACATGCTGGAGACCGCCCCCCAAGTCCCCATCCAATATAAATGAGGTGAGAACAAACAGTGAAGAAATGCCTGGGTGACCTTGGAAAATAGTGAGGATAGTTTTTCACTTTATACAGTAGCCACACGAGTGATCATTTTCAAGAGCGTGATGTGCCCCATCAAGGACAGTAGCAAGGAGGATCAGTGCTGCACATTGTTCTGCATCGTGGGCAACAAAGTGGCCAGGTGATCTGCTCTGGTAATGTCCACTTTGGCCCAGATGTTGACTCCTAAGTAGTGGAATCCAATCTTCACCACCATCATGCCAGTCTGGCATGCCCCCTACACTGTTTGACCTGCTAAACCCACTGGGAATAATCGTGTCTTCGACCAATTAACCCAAAGTGTTAAGAACCTCCATGACGAATGGCTTAGAGATTTAGGAATTATCACCGTATATTAAAAAATCAGCGTAGAGCGATACCCGATATTCGTATGTCTCAGAGCAGCAAAAACACCAAATGTGGGGGTCAGTTCAGGGGATCTATGCCTGGGACTCCCATTGCAAGGGCGAACAACCGGGGTGACAGAGGGCACCCCTGTCGCGTCCCTCTTTCAAGCGGGAATCAAATTGATAAGCCTTACCCTACTCTCACTCGAGTGCGTGGTCTGCCGTAGAGAAGAGTGTACGTCAAGTATTGCGGACTGAAGCCCCTATGCTCCAGCAAGTGGAACACACAAGGCCATGCTACAAATTTGAAAGCCTTTTCAAAGTCGATAAGCAGAACAGTTAAGGGTCTCCAATGCCGGACTGCGACTGCAAGTGCATTATGTAATTGACAGAAATTGTGTCTCTTTGATCTATGGAGGCACAAACACCTAAAGCTTGTATTAGGCGATTTCTCTGTGAAAAGAAAGTGCCTCCAGCCACACCTCATCCTCTAGATTGCCCACTTGTAAAACTAATATGCTGCTCAGTTTCCTTAGGTCCTTGCAATTTGTTATTTATTAAGGTGACGTATGTAAAGACTGCCTTTAGCACATATGTTTTTGTAGGAGCCTGTTCTCTATTGTGAGTTATTGGTCACTTCACTGTCATCCTCTGTGCATGCACTTGAAGCATGTTTAAGCTGTAGATATCTGAAGGTCAGAGTTGTGCAGATCATTTTCCGTTTGGAAATGTGTGAATGATGCCATGATAGTGTTGAGAACCCTATTTTGCCCACCCTTTGAATACAGTCAGTATGGTTACTTCTTTCATGCTCCTGCCTATCCACAGTGGAGTTTTGGGTATTAGTCACTTTGTCCACCGTTTCTCTCTATTAGGTTAATGCCATGTTTTAATTATCAGTATTGTGGCTGGTGGGGTGTGGTCCTGCACGGCTGCCCTTTTGATTCATTATCTTCATGTCTATCATGAAGACTGGTTCATTTTGTAATTTAAAGGCCTAGCCATTCACTGTGACTAATTGAACAGCTTGGTAGTACTTTCTATTATTGGGTAATGCAGTTCCACCTTCAAATATGGACTTCTAGGTTGTTGCTAGAGCTATCCTTGGGCTCCCTTTGCCCCATAACAGAGCCCTTTTCATGTAATTTGTTTCTGCGGAAACACGCCTCCTAAATTAAGGGTGTTCTGCAGTACTTGCTGTAGTTTCAGAAATGTGATCAATTTAAAAAGTGCCACCATTGTGTGATATCTGCTGCATGGTTCTGGAGGAGCAGGTCATGGTTTACGTAATGGGTTTGCATATTGTTAGCGATCGACTTCCTCCGATATTTAAAGAGTGTATATTCCATATATTCCACCCTTTAAGCCATTGGGAAATGTGGCTTGGATTCCCATCGTCCTAGTGGGATTGCTAGAGGCTTAGACCAATTGATACCAATTGTGTTTAGGAAAACAATGGTTCCTAAGCGGCCAATATGGTCCAAGTAAAAGCAAGCAATTGCATTAGAGGTTTGTTTTAATCAATATGCCTGTATTTAAGTAGGCATAAAGGGTAATTTAATGCCAAAGGGAGCAACAAGGAAGTAGAATAGCAGGGACACAAGGGAGATATATAACACAAATTATTATTATTTTTTTTTTTGTTGCTAATATTATTTCTTTATTTCACAAATTATTTTTAATCAAAAAAATTTGAGTAATTTTGATTAAAAATAAATAATTTGTGTTATATATCTCCCTTGTGTCCCTGCTCTACTACCTTGTTGCTCCCTTTGGCATTAAATTACCCTATATGCATACTTAAATACAGGCATATTGAATAACACAAACCTCTAATGCAATTGCTCGCTTTACTTGGACCGTATTAGCATCAAGAACTCATTGTTTTCACAAACACAATAGTTACCCTGGTTCTAGTATATGAGGTCCCCTTGTTTATCTTACTACAATTGATACCAAGGCCCATGCATTGGCAATATGAATTGAATATTTGCATCAGTACCTTCTGGCTCAGCTGTATAAAATATATCATCCACTTAGAGTGAAATTCTCTCATCCCAAATATCTGCCCATTTCCACCTTTCACTCTTTCAATTCAGCCAAGGGTTGTTCACCAGCGCAAATAGCATTCGGGAGAGGTGACATACCTGTCTTGTTCACGCTTTAAATCAGAAAACTCCTTGAGTATGTGCTGTTTACTTTGTGGTCTGGCAGGACAAAAAAAAATAGGATCCAAAGCCCCTTTTTTGAAGGATGGGAAACAGGAGTTTACATTCCACTGTATCAAAGGCTTTGTTTGCATCAAAAGATGCCAAGAAAAGGTTTTTGTAGAAGTTCCTCAAATTTAGTCTGGTGGACCTGTGTGGCATGAACACTGACTGGTTGTGATGAATCAGTCGTGATGGCCAGTGTCAATCTATTAGGAAGCACTTTGGCTAGGATCTTTGTCTCACTGTTTCGGGTGGTAAGAAGTACAATCCTCCTTTGACTTCCCTTCTTTTTGCTGAGGACTTTAGTGGCTGGCCTCAGGTCTACAAATGAGATTCCCACATAATGGGATTCTAGTAACAAGTTCCACATTGATTTTAATGTTGGTTCTGCTATTTTTAATGAAATTCTATAAGAAGTGCATTAGATTGGGTTTGGGTGCTTTCCCTGGTTGTAATTGTGAGATAAAAAGTTTGTTTTAAAACCATTCAACAAGGTCTGCTAATGCCATTATCTGGGTTGTGAAACCGAAAAGCCATTTCTGATGGAACTGCAGATTCCTCACCTTTAAAATATCCCAGGTACAAATTCCTCTAGCAATGACTCCTGCTCTGCAGCACGTGATGCCGTATGACCTTGCGTCCGTCTCGTACTTTTCTGAAATGACAGAAGGAGCCACAGATAGGCTCTGCTCATGTGCGCCGATGTAAATTCCTTTATGTCCCCAACCTTCAATGTCTCCCCTGAAGAAGACAGAATTCCAGCTATTGCATGACTGCAGAAAGCAGATTTAGGTTATGGACCAACACCAGTAGACCACACTTCAGTCTTAATAGAGGAAGTCAAATTCCTGCTAATTAAGGGTGCCATTGAAGACTGCCAGACTCGTAGAAGGGTAAGGGGCTGCTACTCTCGCTACTTCCTTTGCGCCAAAGAAGGACAGAGGCCTCCAGCCTATACTGGTCCTCTAGTCATTGAACTCCTTCCTGAGAAAGAACAAGTTGAAAATGCTCACTCTGATGCAGATCCTCTCTGCTGTAGATCCCAGACACTGGATGCTGTCCTTGGACTTGCAAGACGCATATTTTCAGATACAGTGAGGTTGGAACACTTCCAGTTTGCCATATTGCCTTCAGCCTTATCTCAGCCCCTCTGGTGTCCATGGAAGGAGTGGCAATTGTTACAGATCTTCAGAGGTCGAGAATACATGTATTTCCAGTTGTAGACAATTGGCTGCTCAAGGCAGGCTTGCTGCATTCAATCTGCAGACCACTATATTGACCTCCTTTGAGTTTTCTGTCTGAAAGGGACATCTTTGTGCATTCTCCTTGCCCTGTACACCAGAGGACATATACTGGCTCTGCAGTGGAAGCTCAAGTTTCAGTGAGCTCAGCACTGGCACCTTCTCTCCGATTCCATCCAGGTTTCTCAGGAGACCGCTTGGGATCTGCTGTGGTGGAAGATAAATACAAACTTGAAAAGTGTCAGGCCACACTCTCTTTCCAACCGAGACATCGCTGTTGTGACAGAGCTATCACTGCTTGGGCGAATGCTGGTGGTCATCTTGGAGGGGTAGAGTCCGAGGCCTCTGGTCTCCAGTGCAGCACCAGCTGCATATCAATCTTTTGAACATTTGTACAGTCTTTCTGACTCTGAAAGCTTTCCTACTGAATATTGAGAGAGGAAAGAGGAGAGGTGGTGAAGGTCCCTAAGGTCTGCAGCAAGAAAGTTTGTGTGGGGTACAGATACATGTGCCTGAAGGCTTTCTGCCTTTGGCATGTTTGGCCCAGCAGCAGATTTTTCTGATAGCCAACTACCTTGCAAAGTCCCTGAACATACGAGCTGACGAGCTGATCAGGAGTCAGCTGGCTGACCATGAATGGCATCTTCATCCGGAGGTGGCACTGGGTATCTTTGAACAGTAGGGCCTGCCCTAGCTAGATTCACTGCCTTAGAGAAGTTAGTGTCAAAAACTGTGCAAGCTGAAGTTCCTCCAGGAGCGTTACTGGGAGATGCATTCCACCTGCAATGGGGCATGTGTCTCCTATATGCATTCTCACATTACCTCCCATGCCTCAAGTTCTATAGCAAATTAGAAGAGAATGGGCCAAGCCATTTTGATAGTCCTGGAATGCGCCAGGAGGTTATGATACTAAGATGTATTTCACCTAAACATGTGCCCTCTGATACAGCTACCTTTTTGGGAGGAACTACGGTTTTGGCAACATCAGAGGGTCCTATACCCAATTCTCTGCAAATATACTTCCATACATTTCAAATTTTGTAATTTTTTATTTATTGCATTTTTCCAACTTTACAGCACAACAACAGAAAGACGTGTATCACAGTTAGACACTTGCATGTGGTGTAGTCCATACCTACATAGGTAAGAATGTGACATTTGACAGATGCACCTCATACCTCCCAGTTACAGGATGTTATAGATATTAAACAGAGCAGCTTACATGCCAGTTAGAGGATTCATAAATGATGATGCCGATATAAAATGGAATGTGCAAGCCAGATCAAATCAGAACATCCATGTTTACGCAGGATAGCTAGTAAATGTCCATAGAGACCCTACTATACATACATCTCTGCCTATTATATGGATTGAGAATTGTCTGCCTTAACCTCCGTTGTAAGTAAGAAATACCTTAGTGGAACATGTATGTCTTTAAGTGTAGATTTCTTAGGCAATTGATCAGCATGAAACCCCAGCTGTTCATAGATAAGGGGCTGTAACCATTTCTCCTGGCATGGTACCCTGCCTCTGCACCATTGCCACACTATTTCATCCAGTTCATCAGACCACTTCATTCTAGCTGGGGGGAATGTGACAGTGTCCCTTCCTGCATGGACCACATGTTTATTAATGATATCCGACGCCTAGTTGATTTGGCATCTGTCAACTTCTCTAGCGTCCCAAATGTAGGGGGCTCCAGAGAAGTCAGTGATTTAGTGCTACAGTCACCTCGAAGTCAATAATGCACAAATATATCGAATGAAGTATGATTATCTCTGTATGTGATGGTATGCAAGTCTCTGAATTTACTGCTATATAGTTCCCACAGCTATGCAAACCCTGGTAATGGGCCACTGCACTCTCGCCATGGGTATCTCCCAGCCTCGGATGATGTGACAGTAGGAGTTTGGGAAAGTAAAGTATGCCCAACCCTGAATGGGATCTAAACTTGTCCCAGGCCCAGACAGTGCAAACCATCTATAACAGTTGCCCCTGCCCCGGTCAAGGGAATGGTAGCATCAACTTCTCATTCCTAAGCCTTGGCTGTTTGCCTGCCCATGTCAGCTCGATCATAAGAGACCTAAGTGTTTGGAAAAAAAGCCTTTGTGAGGGGGGTGGGGATATTCACAAAATAGTATAGTAACTTTGGCAGAGCAATCATGTTCCTTAGCGCAATACACCCGGCCAGTGAACACTGGAGAGTGATCCAGTGTTTCACTTGCTCCTCCAACATAGTGAAGGTCACACCATAATTCTCACAAATGATTAGCTGTGCAGCCCAAGAGACCCGAATCCCTAATGGTTAATGGAGCTCCTGCACTACTCAGTGGGGAAGTCGGGCACTAATTGCTTCGTGCTATCATGAGAGGAAATATTTGTGATTTACTCCAGTTAACACTAGTCTCTTATATGGAGGTGAATTTTATAAATTCCCACATACTTGGGTTCAGGCTAATTTTGGGATCTCTAAGATACAGTGTAATGTCATCTGGTTATAGACAGCTCAGTAGTCTGTGGCTTGTATACCTGACCGCAAACTGAGTGGTGCTGCTTGAGCCTGGCAGCCAGACATTCAAGCACTATTGCAGTAGGCGAGAGGGTATAGCCCTGCCCTGTGCCACGGGCAGTAGCATTCTATCTCGGATTCAAGTATAGTTAGGTGGTCCAAAGCGATTTCAGAATATAGTCTTTCGTAGCTTGCAGTGATCCCGAATGGCAAATTTGAAAGCCTCTCACAGCATGACTACACTGTCAACCGAACCTGCATTCAACTGGAAGTAGTCCTCTATTTCGGGCCTAACCTCATCCCATACTTTATCTAACAGCATTCCTGATTGTAACCTCTATTGCCCAACAGTCTGAGTGGGTTCGGGGAACCTCAGTTTTGCAGAGCATTGGTGTGGTCGGTTCACTTTCTGCCCATATAGCGCACAATTGCCACCCAGGAGCAATTAGCTTGCCTTGTGAGCCAGTAGTCCAACCTCAACCGCATTACGTTTAGATGAGAAAGTACCCTCCGTTAGTATTGGATACCTATGGCACCAAGTGTCTACCAAGTAATGCTCAGTTAAGATACTGTTTAGAGTACTAGCTACAGCTGTTTATATTTCTATTTGGAGTTTGTGATCTGTCCATTTGTGTCTGAAAGGGACATTTGAAGCCTCCTCACCATACTAAGGTTTGCGGTATAGCTGCTACCACCTTACTCCATAGCCCTGTGAAAAATCTTGTATTGACTATTGTGATGTTTGCCACCCAGAACACCCTGCAGTATCACATACTGACCCTGATCATCTGCTTGTGAACCTAGAAGCTTCAAGTTTGAATTCGGTACCTTTCTTAATAAGAATTGCCAACCCCTGGTATATTAGCAGTATGACTAAGACAATCATGGGCGGCCTGTGTTTTTAAAGTTTTTTTTTTTTTTGGTGAGGTAAGTCTCCTGTAGGATGGCAATAGTAATTCCATGTTTATCCAGATAGGCTAAAACTAGGTGAATCTTCCTCTGTTTAATGAACCCTATGATATTCATTGATAAAAGTATCACACATTTGTGTCCCATTCGCAGTAGGTCTAAAGCATAAATAACTTGTCATTATATCAGATAGCAGGCACAACATACATCTTCACAGAACTGTCCCGCACCCAATTGTTTACACTTCTTGTGCTGTGTAAGATACCAACTTAACCCCCCATTCCACCTGTCCCTCTCCCACTCTGGTAGCCCAGTTGCACCAGAACATGATCCCTTAGCACTTCAATCAATGCCTCTCCCTCACCCCCACACCTGCCCCCCGGCCCACCAATCCCCAACATACCCATGTGCCAAATTCAACTTCTGGTGCACCGTACATGCCAGCCTCCACCCACTTCATGTAGTAGGAAGGGGCTGGAAAAAGAAAATAGCCCTGCAAAACATGAATCTTGACAGACATAGCTTGACCTATTCAAAGCAAAGAAAAGTCATGGAAATATATATAGTTAACAGACAGCATAGTGCAACATTATACTTACGGCAAGCTACTAAGGCCCTCTGACTGCTCTCTCCGCCGACTTTGAAGCAGAACTTGTAGCATCAGTGGCCTCAGGCACAGTTTGCAAAGTGACAGATCAGTCCTTCTAGCTGTGCCTGGAGGGGGATGAAAGATCACCATTTGACCCACTGTGCAGTGAGCCCTCCTGAGATGGTTTGTTTAGGAAATGTTTCCTTTTGTGAGGTCCTGAGAATATTAGCTGTTTGCCCTTGTGTGATTCTCAGGTGGGCAGGATAAAGCATTGCATTTTGGTTACTCTTGCTGCAGTTTCTTTTTGTCTGGTGGGAAATTCCTCCTCGCCTCTTGAAGTGTCGCTGTAAACTTTGGGAAGAGCATAATGTATTGTTTTTGTAGGCAAGATTTTGCTTCTCGCATGCTAGGTGCAGGGCCACATCCCTGTCCCTGAAATTTAGAACCCTAAGAATTATTGGAGGGGCAATGGACCCGGTGGGGTTCTGGGAGCAGCAACTGATGAACATGTTTCACTGTCAGCAGCTTGGATAACGATTCTGTCTCAAACGGGGACACCAGATTCATCTTGAGATAATCTTCAAGCTTTCTTGTGTTTGTTGACTCTAGAACACCTAGGAGTCGTAGGTTGTTGCGTATGGATCTTGCTTCCAGATTCCAGTTTTTGGCAGCAATGATGCACAGGACTTATTCCATACTAAGAAGTGTTTTTGTGGTTCTGGACAAGCTAGTCTTTTATGTCAAATGCAATGTTCTGCCATTACCAGTCTCATCATGCTTTTCTGTTTTCGATGTGATGGCCTTTATCGTGCAGTTTAATATGTCAATTTAAGTTAGGCTGTGTTGCATGACCCTAATCGGAGCCCTGACATCCTCCTCTTCAGTGCCCATGCCGTCAGAATCAGTTGTGGTGGCAAAGGCACTGCTCACCTCTGCGGCCTGGCGTTCTGCCTAGTTCCAAATTACTACTGGCCTGCATGACATTTGCTTTTCCCGTGTCCTTATGCAGCATGGGGACCCAGCAGGAGCCACTGAAGGTGGGATAACCACATTCTGGGACACTTCTTGTTTGAGTCTGAGCCTGTGCGGTAGGGGGCAGTCACCCGCTGTGGCGTCCAGTCTACCTCCACCCACGAGCACCACCTCCAGTCCAAAACATAGTCCTATTTAGTTTACGCAGCCAGCAGTCACAAGCCTAGATCGCTGGTGGCAGTTGCAGCAAACTGTTTGAGTCTCTCCTGGAATACCAACGCCTCCGCCACGTCGGTCAGAGCACCAAAGAGCTGAGCCCACCCACCCGACTTCATGATGCCAGGGGCCTCCCTCTGAAATCATATTATAAACCCCGTTGTCTCCCAAACTCACGACAGTCAGCGGGGAGGGCGTATGCAGGCCCCTATGCACCAAGCCTCACAAGCACCCAGGGTGCAGAGTCAGCCACTACCAGCATCTTGTTTCTTTCTGCTGCTCCTCTGGCCACCCACTCCAGTGGCAGAGGTCTGCGCCAAGTGCACCCACACTGTCCAACTGCATGCCTTCGACCCTGGTCAAGCACTGAAAGGCAGGCCACCCACTGGCTGAAGTCTGCACGGGACACAGCCCAGGTCCCTGGGTGCTGCGCTCAGGCAGCTGAATTTACTTATGCCTACCTCACCAGGCACAGGATGTGGTGGCAGGCCTGGGGTGTGTGGCGCGATAAGGCCCTGCCACGTTTGACTCCGCAGTGGTGTGTGAAACCAGGGCTGTGCAAACAGCCAACCCTCCTGGGGCCAAGATAATCACCAGGAATCTCCTCACTTCTGAATGCAAGCTCCCGGCCCACAGAAACTGAAGCATAATTGCGACCTACTGTCGTGTAGTTCCTATAGTACCCATGCAGGACCTGCGTGTTTGGATAACATAAACCGTGGGCTTGGTGACTGACTGGCTCTGTGCACCCCCACCGCGTATATTAGCCTGATTTGCATTAGCTAGCTCACAGTGCCACTAGAATCTCCTCTTATCGGGGAGAGATTAGTTTCTGGCAACCTTAGATCATGACAACCCTAATTCCTCAATCGTGGAAACAATGTACTACTTTTCGCTCAGTCACTCGTGCTTACTTATTCGGTTTATCTCAGAGAGTTACACAGAATAAACAGTCTGGGCGTTTCAATAAGTATTTATTGAACAGTTGTTAATCTAGTGTAAAATATATGTGCTGCAGTAACCAGCATACAATAGCAAAGATATATTATCAGCAGTACGATAAAAGCAAAGGGATAGAACAGTTCTACCATATTGCAATAATCATGAATACATACATGAATATAAAAAGCATTATGACAGTGCGCGTACTCCTACGATGCCTAACTAGATGTACCTGAGTGTACCTAGCATATGTGTAGGTCTAAAAGCCTAAGAGCCAAGACTCCTTCTAGGATTTAGTCGAACCCCCATACCTGAATAGAGAGAGTGTGGGACCCCGTCCTGGTCTCGAGTTGGACACCCCGCAAGGGCTGTGTTAGACCGCTGTCAGCTGGAGCGACTGCATGCAGGAGCCTCAGCGTCTCTGGTCAGTGTGTCAGCATGGAAGTCTTGGTTCCCTCTGTCTTACCGGGGTAAGATGTGGTGTATTTATACCCTGAAGACTCTAGTAGCTTCGTATGGTTTGTATTGGCCCTTGTTAGGCGTGAGGAAGACGTCAGGGGTGAACTTTGTACATATATATTATGCAGGTGGTGTATTCCTAGAGAGTAGTGCATAATTGAGGAGTACAGTGTGGGCCTGTGTTTGGGAAAAACCCTGCTGTATTCAAAACCACAGACTAGATAACGTTCAGCCCTCAGAGCTCGTTGTGTACTAGCGAGGACCAATGTAGGTGAAAGATCATGCCTATATAAGGAATCATGACTATAATAGGACATGTGAAACACAAAGAAAGTAGAGAGAGGGTCCAAGGGAAAAAGTTTTAGAGACCTGCAAGAAGTGATTCCCCTTAGAATAATAATCTTAAACACAATGCTTCTCGGGTCTATTGTAAAGTGAAAAAATGTGTCTCTCAACAAAGCTCCAATGGGGAGCAATCCCTTTCAGGACGAATGCCCTCACCCACCATAGGTGGCATGCTTCATCATATGGGCTTCTCCTCCCAGTGAGAAAACCTAGCCTCACTGAGGGCTACAACTCCCTCAATGTGAGGTAGGAGCTCTGGGATATTAATAACGCTGCTGCATATGTGAAAAAATATTAACAAAATACAGTGATATCAAACCAGTAATCCAAATGTTTTAGGCTCGGTACTACTGGAACTCATCCGAATTGATGGATAAGTAGACCCGCCTCTACCTGGAGCTTTGTTGAGAGACACATTTTTTCACTTTATAATAGGACATGTACAGTTATGACCATAATAGGGCATATGCGGCTTTGACCATAATAGGGCAAGTATGAATATGACCGTATTAGGGCAAATACGAATACGTCCATTTTAGCGCATGTATGAACGGGTCTACATTAGGGCCTCTATACGGGACATAACACTACAGCTTCTGACATTCAAAACTGTTTTTCTCATTGGTGTGTGCTATGCGAGTGAAAAGCAGAGTTTTTTTGATAACCATTTTTATTGATATCAGGCACAATATGGTACAAGAAGACGGAAACATCAGCCACATGCGGTCAGGGTCAGCCAGGTACAGAAGAACATCATCATCATATAATGCAATCCTGTCTTCCTCTGGGCCTCCCCAGCTCCACCCACGTACTTCAGCATCGCAACGCACCAACCGGGTGAGGGGTTCAATCACAAGGGCAAACAAAATGGGGTGACAGGGGACACCCCTGCCGGATACCCCTGCCGATAGGACAAGGTTCAGAAAGCACACCATTCACCAGCACTCTGTCTGTGGGGTGTGGGCACAGAAGGTCAATGTAGTGACTCATTCGGAGACTGAAGCCCATCTTGTACTGTCCTCATAAAGCCCCAGTCCACCGAGTCGAAGGACTTCTTGAAGTCAAGTAGTAGGAGCTCGCAGGATTCAGGTATCTTGCGCCAGGGCGACCTATAGACAGTGTATACAGTAACGAGTGCCTCAATTAGGCTTGAACCTGCACCGTTCCAGTAGACTAGGCTGGAGATCACCTGTCAGATCCTAGGTGCAATGTTTGTGAAAAATATTAATTTCAGTGTTAATCTGGGCGATAGGA
This sequence comes from Calotriton arnoldi, assembly GCA_963921515.1. Lineage (NCBI taxonomy): Eukaryota > Metazoa > Chordata > Amphibia > Caudata > Salamandridae > Calotriton > Calotriton arnoldi. The sequence continues at coordinate 619,175 of CAWUFW010004720.1, forward strand.
GCTACACTGAGGTTGCCCGGTTTTCGGGATCACCACAATAGTCGCTGCGTAAAGTTCAGAGAGTACCCCACCCCTCCGAACTGCCTCTGTGTAGAGGTTGACCAGATGTGGCATGCAGACGAAACCTCCGGTAATATTTTAACTGGTAACCGTCTGACCCAGGTGTTTTTCTGGGAGACAGCCCAGTTATGGCTTCCCGGATCTCCTCCTCTGTAAGAGGTTTGTCAAGGGCCATCTGTTTGCTGGGCAAGAGTGGTATATCACCGAGGCAAGGCCGACTACACTCCAGGGGAGGGTGAGGAGGCTTAGCATACAACTCTTGGTAGTAGTCAGCAAAAGTCGCGCTATAGCGATCAAGTTAACCTGAAGGCGTCCTAAACTTCATGCACAATTCTGGTGGCCAGCCAGGAAAGTAGCTAACTGGACATGTCATCCACCACCATGGAGCTCCTTTCCTCTGCCTATTCAACCTGTGGACCATGTTCCGAAGGTCCTGCCAGATAAGGGAGGCATCAACCTTTACCTCACCTATCCTGGTCTCCACCGCGTCCCAGGACGCCTGGATAGCCTGCTGTATGGCGGTAAGATCCGTGGGTTCTGCTGTCCGACCATCGGAGGAGGCCCCCTGTCGCTCGGCACTCGCATCCAGGGCCGTAGTAAACCTGTCCATCTTAGTCATTGGTTGTGTCGCCGGTCCCATGTCTTTATTCATGATGCAAAGGTCGGCTCACCCAGGACAGAAGCCGGAGGTCAAAGGCCTGGGGATCTGGGTGAGGGGGTCCCCACTCAGCCCGCTTGCTCCCAGGTGTCAGGTGCAGCACGAGCAGCCGAGGACCCCAGCAGGCGTTAGCACAGCAGTTGGCCGGAGGTCCCGAGCTCAGAAGCAGGATGGCCCTAATATACAGTCGGGCCCGTGATCGGAGTGTTCTCCCCCAGTTGACCAAGTTTGCACACCCCTCCCCCACAGGGTCCAAGTCCAAGAAGCAGGTGCAGTGCAGTGCAGCCCCCAGGGACGAGAAGGGGGCCCAACATTTACAGCCAGCCGGCGCCAAGTGCGAATCGGACTCAGACCTATGAAGGGCGCCACCAAGGCCCAGAAGGCAATCGCTCGTCCTGCAAGTCCAGGCAGGCAAGGCCTTCAGTTTTGGGGGAGAAGGCAACCATGTGTCACTCCTCTAGGGGGAGCGCAACAGCTCATTCCATTGCAGGTCCGGGCCCAAGGAGAATCGGAAATCGGAGAAGGCCACCCAGGTCCACAGTCCAGCAGGGGGAAGGACCGCAATCCTTGAAAGAGGAGGAGAGACTCCTTCAGCTTGAGCCTAAAAGAGCCTTGACCTTTTCTATTGGCAATAAAAAGGGCCACCACGTGCACAAACCAGCGCTGAGAACGAAAAAGAGCGCAGTGCAGGAGAAGGCTCCGTCGAGGTGGATAGTCGTTTGTATTAAGATATATTAAGGGTAGCCAAGAAAGAGCATCCTTAAGGCCTTCATGCCTATTCTAAGAAGGCGAAAGCTGCAACAACTGTGCTGGAGTGCCTGTCCTGGAAATCTGTTGGGTTGCAATATGGGCGTTGGTGCATATGCTAATGAAGCACTACTGCTTTGGCACCCACGTCCACAGAGGTAGCATTTTGCCTGCTCCGTCCTGCAAAACATCCAGGTTGAAATCTGCTTTTCAGACTCTACACCTTTGGTAGGTGCTGCTATGGTATCTAATCTAAAGATGAGCAATCTCCACTAGCAGAACAAAACAAAAAATGAGTTACTTACCTTTGGTATAAGCTCCTTTCTGGTAGATACTCCAACCACAGGTTCCCAACTGTTCTGTGAAATCGACATATGCACAACATAATAAGGTCCCAAGTTAAATTTTGGTACATTGACGCCTTGTTTGTGTACAGTGCTCCACATCTGAGGGAGCGGTAGGAGAAAGATTGTGAAACGGATGTCAGCTTTCAGGGTAATGCCTAGATGTAGCCCTCTTCTACAAGATAGCCTCATGGCATCACCTGTTGGCACATAAGAGACATTGTGGGAGAAGTTTCCCGATCCAGCCCGCACCTCGATTATTCTAAAGGTGACAAAAGAGTTGCAGTTTGATAGAGTATCCACCTGAAATAAAATTAACACAAGTATGTAACTTGTTCATTTTGGTCTGTGAACCTGGGACCAGGGTCCACAAATAAAAAGAAAATTGTAATCAGTAAAAATAAACGGGACTTGCACTTTAGTCATGGATGGCTGCAGACGGGGCCTGGTTGAAAACCATGGGCAACAGCGAACTGCCTGCAGTGAGCTGTCTGTCCGTAATGGGTTTGGTGCATGGCCTGGTCACATGACAGCCTCTGCAGCCAACCACTGTTACCTGTTAGAGGTGCAGAGTGGAGCCTGGCTGTCCACAGAGGCTGGGTACAGAATCTGGCCTCAATGTAGTCAATATTGCCTATGGCTATGTGCAGCAGGGCTTGTCCCCCCATGGGTGAGGTTAGGGGCTTTGCCTGATGGCAAGCCCGGCCCTGCAGCGAATCTCTGCTGCACTCATCTTTTGGGTTTTTGAACTTCTATTGCTGTGATGAAGAGCTTCTGCACTCCATAACTGTAGAAACAATGGCAAAAATGATTACGTTGATAAATCATTCTAAGCCAGCTGATCCCCAGTTGTATGCCTGCCCATGTCTATGGGAGAAATCCTGAATAGTGGGCATTACAGTTGTACCACCTTTATAGATGGATTGCCCGGAATGGTTGGATTCCCCATTCTTGAAAAGGAACCATATTTAAGCCATTGTTTAAAAGGTAAGAGCTGACCCAGCAAATTAGCGATTCATCTCTTTAATGGTTATGGTTGAGAAAATCTTTACTAAGTTTGTCTTGAGGAAGTTAAATGCTTGGTCTTCGGAAAAAGGCTTGATCCGTTAAGCTCAGGCGGACTTATTTGTGCAATCCACAATGGATCATTGTTTTGTATCATGGGATTTGGCTCAGACACTCAATATGTCTAAAAGCCTCTCTTTTTTGACAATTTCATGACCGCATTTGATTCTGGTGATCGCATGCAATTATGGTTCAGACTTGAAAGTTAGGGGTTTCCCACGTGGTTATTGCCAAAAATGTGCTTGTTACACAATGCTAATTGGGGTAGGGTAGGAGCCTATATTAAAGGGAAATTATTTTATAAAATCTCAATTGAAAACAACCTAAAGAAAGGCTGTTTGTTGGGCCCTTCTCTATTGTGTAAATTTTTGACTGGTTTTCTTGCCTCTTTGATGTAATCTCCTTCTTTTTCCCCAAAAGTTGGAAGCTCGCATTTGGGCTCTTTTATTTTCAGATCTTGCTTTAGCAAATAAAAATCCAGTAGGACTTGTTGCTCTGAAGGCATATTGTGGCACCAACAAACTAAGACTAAACACAGCTAAAACAAGAAATCTGCTTTATATAATAAATTCTCATGCTGGTTAAGAGGTACGAAGATGGAGGTAGTGAAATAATATCAGTATTTGGGGATGACTTTTAATTGGAATCTTCCTTGGATTTCTCATTGAGGGAAAAAGCAGCCTATATCTCCAACACCTTTACAGTATTATGTTTTGATAAAATGTATCAGCATTTTCCTTTTAGTGTTCTTTGCGGGCAAAATTATACCCTTCATTATATGGTTGTGAATTTTCAAGAGCTGGTTAACCAAAGTGCAGACCAGTGTAAGGGATGAGAAGGGTAAAAAAAGCTCTTTCCCTTCCAGAGTCACAATGCTACAAGCTATTTGATTGGAAATACAGCTGTGTTCATAGGATTTGACTGCTAAAAGTCAAGCTCTTAATTTTCTTATAATTGTCAAGGCATACTTCCAGCCACAGCTTTCTAGGATTTGTTTGCAGGATAACCTAGATGGTGGGAAACATGCTTTCAACTCATAAAATAAGCAAATCTCGTCTTCATTTGATACCATCTGGTTTCTCTAGGTCGATAAGGAAAAACGTCATTAAAAATCTGTTTGTTTGGAAATCCTAAATTTGGAAAGAGCTTCATTGAAAGAGAAGTCATTGATTGTTTTGACTCATGACCGTCAGGGTGCTTCTCGTACTGTACATTACACAAGACTATTCACAGATCACTAGAAAAATGCCATTCATAGATTTAGTGGGTGTGAATATATGGTGGCAAATAGGGGATACGCTAGTTATTAAGGACATTAATGAAAAATTGTTATTTGATAATTTATTTTATTTTATTGGAATGTGGAGATTTTTAAATGTACGTTGATTGTTTTACCTCCACTTTTGTTAAAATACAATTTTTTAACCTGTCCTCCTGGGCGAACGTAAATATTTAGATTTTGATTGTGCAATCAATTTTATTTGTACAGTGGAAATATTTTTTCTAATAAGTATTTGTTATATATGTATATAAAGATCTTGATCTATGTAATAAACAAATATCATATATCAATAAAATGTCAAATTTACCAAAGGAAGACTTAAAGGTTAGTTGCTGTTCAGCGACACAAAACCCACACCGTAACTCATTCCCCCCCCCTCGCCCCCCCACTGTGTTTTGTTCTTGGAAAACATTTATTTTTTCTCATGTGTCTATAGTCAAGGAGAGTTCTGAGATTGGAGGGGACATTGGTTATGATGTGCATTTTCAGTTGCATAACGTAACAGGAGATTTTCAGTGGTTTTTGTGTTTACTGAACCATAACAAACCCTTAACAGCGCTTTATTTCAGTGTATTCCTAAATTGTTAACTTTGTACTACATCTAATTTTCAAGCGGTAAACTGTGTATGCTCATGAGTTGACCATATGGCCTTTGGCCAAGCTGCCTCCCACAGGCTGCCAACTCCTGCTACACACAACCACAAGAAGCAGGGGTTGGTCTTTGGCCAGGCCATTCATCATCCTCCCCAGGAGCAGTCGAACACAGCTGCGCACTGCCTTCAGCCATGCACTGAAGTGGTTGATACTAGCCCTGGCCTTTGTGCAGGCCAATCCACCAATCTCCCAGCAGGACAACCCCTGCTACATGCACAGCCTTCCACTATGTACAGTGGGTATTGACTGCAGGGCCTGGCTTGTGGCAAAGTCCAGCACCCAACAACTCATGACTCCGGGGCATATCCTCTGTATTTTTTAGTGTTTTGTTTTCGCTTATGGCCCCAAATAAGGCTTATCTGATAGACTTCTAGCCACAGATTCCCCAGGCGTCAGGCTGGAACCAAATACTTTTCAAGCAGTACCTCTGTGCGCCCGTAGGTGGTGAGTTCAACACCTTTGTGGATCTTTTAGGCTGAAACATGTAGACCTGGTTTCATTGGTCATATGCAGTTATTAATTCATACTGCAGATGCTCTGTTTTTAATCCTGGCACTAGGAACGAGTTAAAGTTCCTGTCTCTCCTGGTAGCTAGTTTTAGCATCACTTTCCTCACTCTTCAAATTGTGTTTTTGCACTGCGCCCGTTAACCAACTAGTTTAGTGCCTTCTCATCTGCAGGACTTAGTATATCCTTTATAGAGCAGGAACAAAAACATCCCTGAGCTTCCTCCTCACAGTGAGGAGTTCAGAGCCCTTGGCAGGGATAGGCATCCCCGTCAAGATGAGAATCCCAGATGATGAAGCATGCCACTTCGGTGGGTGATGGTATTTCGTCCTAATTAAGGGACTCCCCCAGAAGCACCTAGAGATAATCTCTGCTGTCTTCTTTCTTGTATGGTCCTGCACTCAGACCCGAGGATTTCTTTTGTTTATTCATTAATGGTTGGGGATCTAATCCTCGCTGGTCTCTTAAACTTCCCCAGGACCCCCCCCTCTCTTTTGAATTCATTGTACCTTATGGACATACCCAGGCATCCCTTGTGAACATACCCTTCGATGGCACCCGTCTCTTCGGAGACCAGGCAGATTCAGCACCAGAGCGCTTTAAGTACTGCAGAGCCACTGCCAGGTCCTTAGGCCTCTCCAAAGCCCAACACCTACCATATTCTGCCTTTAGCCCTTTCCGTGAGTATGGTGGGGGTCACCAACCCGTCCATTCCTACCCAGCCACCAAAGCCAACCGACTCCCCAGTCCTTTCGTGGCGCGGGTTGTAATTCCCACAAGCTTCATGAGGCACACAGCCAGAGATCCACCCAGTCTGCCACTCCACCCCCAGCAGCCACAGCATCACACCACTTTAGTTTGCCCTCATACCATCACAGGCACTCAGTTGGCAGCAGTATCCATCATCACCTGCCCCGTTGGCAGTCCATAACATTGGAAAAGTTAGTTACTCCATCCCTTTGCTTGAAACCCCACCATCCATGCCACCATCTCCAGACCGGCTGACTTAAACCACCTCTCCCTGCTCAGTCAGGAAGTTAAGGCTCTTTTAGCCAAAGGAGCCATCAAGAGAGTGACTGCATCAGAAGTAATTTGTGGTTGCTATTCCCTCTACTTTCTGGTTCCCAATGACGGAGCCCTCTGCCCTGTTCTAGACCTGTGCCCTCTCAATTTCTTCCCAAAGGAGAAATTTAAGATGCTCATGTTGGCTCATGCCCTGTCTGCCCTGTACGGGAACACTGGACTTGCAGAATGCCTATTTACATAATCCTGTCCTGCCTGCCCCCAGGCCTTACATGTGGTTCACTGTGGGCCACTACCATTATCAGTTTGTTGTGCTCACCTTTGGCATTACTAGCACCCCTTGGGTGTTCACCAAGGTGATGGCGGTAGCTGCAGCACCCCTACGGAGGTCAGGAGTTCCAATCTTCCCCTACCTCAACGATTGGCTGTTGAAGACGGGCTCACACGAGGCAGTCGTCTCCCACTTCCAGACTACGGCGGTCCTCCTGCATTTGCTGGTGTTCACTATAAACGTGCCGAAGTCACACCTTACTCCCTCTCAGACACCCCCTTTCATCAGAGCTGTTCTTGATCCAGTGCAGTTTAGGTCTATCCTCCGGAACGACGAGTCTTGGATATTCGGGCTTTGATCCTGATGTTTAAGCTTTTATTCTGGATTTAGGTGAGACGGAATCTGAGGCTGCTGGGTCTCATGGTCTCCTGCATCCAGCTGATAACACATGCCGTTGGCTAATGCGGGCACTGCAGTGGGACCTGAAGTCCCAGTGGACACAGCATCATGGAAATCTCTCCAACTTGGTCCAGATATTGACGGGAACTGCAAAAGACCTTCAGTGATGGTGGACAAACAGCGATTGGGTCATTGGCAGACCCCTCTCCCTTCCCTAACCAGAGCTGACTGTAGTGACAAATGAGTCGCTTCTGGGCTGGGGCTGCCATTAGGGGGAGGTGGAGATCACAGGGCTCTGGTATCAGTTCCACATCAACTTGCTGGAGTGGAGAGTGATCCAGCTAGCATTGTAAGCCTTTCTTCCTTCTATCAAGGGAAGGCTAGTTCTGGTATTCAGACAACACCACTGCCATGTGGTATTGCAGCAAACAGGGTGGGGTGGAGTTGTGGATCATGTGTCGAGAGGCCCTCTGTCTCTTGACATGGGTAAAACGTCAGGGCATTTCCCTGGTGGTTCAACATCTGGTGGGTCCTTTGAACGGCAGAGCAGACAAACTCAGCCATCTATGCCTAGTAGATCACGAATAGTGTCTCCATCCAGAGGTGGTGCAAGGTCTCTTCAGAGACTGGGGAGAACTTTGCGCAATCTTGGCAGTGGCGAATAGATCTAACCGATGTCAGCACTTCTGCACGCTGGAGTTTCCCAGGCAGCTCTCGCTCAGACGCTTTTTGTTTCAAGTGGAGTTCGGGCCTCCTGGATGCCTTCCTGCTGATGCCCCTCTTGCCCAGAGTTCTAAAGAAGATCAGAAACGACCAGGTCCAAGTCATTCTTGTGGCTTCGGATTGGGCAAGGAGAGTATGGTATCCTGAACACCCAAGTATGAGCATCAGTCCTCTGGTCAGGCTGCCTCTTCGGGAAGATCTCCTGTCACAGCAACAGGGCCGGGTCCTGCCCCTGAAACTGTGCTCGCTCCGCCTTCATGCATGGAAATTGAGTGGCAGTAGTTGACAGTTTTTGACCTCCCTTATGAAGTCTGTGATGATATTCTGGCAGTAAGGTGTCCCTGAACCAAGACAGTCTATGCCTACCCTTGGGACATATGTGTGGCTTGGTGTTCTTCCAAAAATGTTGATTTCTCCTTTCTGCACCGTTGTGTGAGGTTTTGTTGTTTGTTCTCTCGTTAGCCTGGCAAACCTTTACTCTGGGCACTGTTAAAGGGTACCTTTCTGCCATATTGTCATTTTTGTGGTTGCGGATCAGTCCTCTCTGTCCAAGTCACCTTTTATGACTCGTTTCCTGAAAGGACTACAGCATATGCTCCCTCCAAAACCCTTCATCGTACCTCAGTGGGACCTGAACCTAGTTCCAACTTTCCTGATATGCACGCCCTTCGAGCTTTTGCACAGTTTTTTGTGTTTGTTGACCAACAAAAGTCTTTCTGGCGGCCATTACATTGGCCAGGAGGGTTAGTGATCTGCAGGCACTTTCTGTGCACCCTCCTAACGCAACTTTTTACCCGGACAAACTGGTGTTATTAAAACGTGCCTCTTTCCTGCTGAAAGTGGAAATACCTTTTCACGTAGACCAGACCATCACCTTGCGTACCTTCTTTGCTTCGCCTCACCTTTCCGAAGAGGAGGAGAGACTCCACTGCCTGGAGCCGAAAGGAACGTTGTCCTTTTACATTGATAGTAACACAGTTCCGGGTGGACGATGAACTCTTCATTGGCCTCATTGGAGCGGGGAAATGAAAGGCTGTGCATAAACGGACCATCTCATGATAGATTGTGGTCTCCATCAAAATCTGTTGCCAGCTGGCCTAGAAGCAAACCCCTGAGGGCCGCTGCTCTTTCGACCAGATCGAATGCTGCGGGTACTGTTAGCTCGCAGAGTCCATGTCCTAGACATCTGTCAGGCTGCAACGTGGACATTTCTGCAAACGTTCATCATGCACTACTTCCTGGACAGTAAAGTCTATCGTGATAGGCACTTAGCCCTTTCAGTCCCCTGGGACTTCCTGATCTAAATCTGTTCGCAGACCCACCTTCGGTGATGTATTGCTTTAGTATCTATTCTAAGGTAGGTAATCTGTGGCTAAAATTCTCTATCAGATGAACAGGTTATTTACCTTCGGTAACACCTTATCTGGTAGAGACTGTCTAGCCGCCCCTCCCATCCTCTCCGTCCTGCGTACTGATATCTCCACATAGTGTAACCCTTATGAGGTTCTTACTGTCTGCACACTGATACATCAGCAACCTTCATGGCTCTGTGCTTCTTGCGTGGAAAGGTCACAAAAAGTAACTGATGTCAGTGCTCTGATGTAGTGCGGCACCACGCACATCACTTCCGGCACGGATGCCTCTGATGCAGAGCCAAACAATGCTACCTACTGGCGCACAGAGGTACTGCTCATAGGTTCTGTATCCTGGCTGATGCCTGGGGAATATTCTAAGGTAAGGAATCTGCAGCTAGATAGTCTCTACCACATAAGGCATTACCAAAGGTAAGTAACTTGTTCTTGGGGTTCACAAAACCCATGACATAAGTTTTTTAATTTTTTTTATTTTTGTAAATATTTTTTACCTGTGCCTTCAGTAAAGTATTATACTCAGCGGGCCGGGGGGGGTATCAGTTATATTGTGGTTTTTGCGTTGATTATCTAACTTTAAGATTTCAGTAATTTTTCAGTTTTGTTTGCTGAAATATAACTTAAACAGTTTTTTGTCAGTGATGCATATTTCTAATATAATTCTAATTATTTGTTGGCCCTGTCACCCCACCCCTAAAACAATGGAAACATAATAAAATACATGTTTTTTTTTATTTGCAGTGACCACTGTATTTCTTGGTTTCTTTCTAGGAGTATCTCTTTGGGTGGGGTTGCTCAAAACAGCCCACATACAACCAGAAGGCTAGAGATTCCGGAATCACGAGATCTACCAAAACCACTCTCCACCTCTAGTGCTATCTTTCCGTAAGTTCTTAGCCAGAAAACAGTGTGATAAATAAGAATGCAGAGATTGACCTACTTCTGAGCTGTATTTAGAGTTGGATAACCAACACAAAGGCCATGATTGAGAGTTTGTTGGAATTTAGGTGCTTTCTATCGTACCAGATAAATACCGATACCCTAGGGTACATTATTTATTTGATGCAATAAATATCTATTACAACTTTCTGGGGAATAGCATACAGATTTTGGTGCTTTTGCACCAAAATCCACATTGTATGGTAAATACTGTACACTTTTACCCTAATTTCTGGCATGTTTGACCTGCCGAAATTTCACGAAAGGTTAGATATTTACTAGGTAATTGCCAGATGCTTACATACTACCTGTCCCTCTAAATCTGTAGTAAGAGGATGTCCCGTCTCCTAGCGTTGGAAGTTATACCTTTTCTTTTTGTTTCCCAAAGGCTCTAATTCATGCTTCAGCCCATTTTTCTTCCAGTTTGCTAATAATGCGGGGTCAGCAACCTTCCAGTTCATTGCAGTCTGTTTGGGAAACAATACTACGTTGATATAACTTTATTTTCCTCATCTCTTGAATCTCCACAGGCACCCCACAGGATCCAGAAACTCTTAAAATAGTGCCAACATGCCAACAGATGTGCCATCTGCCTCTGTCATGACACTCTCCCTCCTCCTCCTGACATTATGACACAGGGCTGCATACAGGTGCCACCCCTGCGCCCAGACGTCAGTTCCTCTTTTCCCATGTCCTTTGACATGGATTTGGAGCTTTGTTCCTACTGATTTCAGTGCTTTACTAAAGCCATTTTGTTTCAACAAATTATTTTGGAAATGTGCAGGGTTGTCCGTCTCAAAGATGACTGGTTTCAGAACTTTATTGTGAATACTCTAAGCAAATTTCGATTATGAGCCTGCACAATGTCCGCTATGTTGCTTCTGAGCCAAACATGACACCAAGTGACAAATGATCCCTGATGCACCCGAAGGCCATCAGGGAGTAGGAATCCAAGAGCATGCCACAATCCAGATCACAAGGTTGGTTCCTCTCCAAATCTCCTTAGTCAGGCAAGTAAAAAGGGAAAATCAAAGGACAAGTCGAGAAGAAACCCAGAAAGTGTAAGCGTGACTGTTAGATGTTCAGGCAATCTAGAGAGAGGTCACAAATTCAGCATTCAAGAAACCAGACTCCAGCTTTGTCTTCCTCCTTTCATCCAATGCGCAAACTGGTGCAGATGTACCACAAATTTTCCAGGCCACATTTTCCCGACAAAATGGATGCCATGCAACAGATTTGAAAATTCATACTGGTTCCAGCTGGTTGCACCTTCTGGTCCCACATACCTGTTGTGGCCCACAGAAAAACTTCCACAAGAAGGCCCTTACCCGGTGCTGGTTAACCCTTAGAAAAACTCAGCCTGCTGTACCTCTGGCACCAGGCCAGGTGTTTATTTCTCTACCACATGCTTCCCCAGTTACTCTTCACTTAGATCTGGCTCCAACAGCTCTGATTTCAGCTCCTGATTCAAATCCATCTTTGGCTTGAGGTCACCCTATGTCACTTTATATCATAATCAAAGTACAACAATTGGGAGAGGACCACTACCCTCCAGCGTCTACGTTTCTGCAGCATAACTTCCTAAGGACAGAGGCTAGTTTTGGATCAAACTTTGATTATATACAATGCTGTCTGCCAGTGAAGCATGTTGATGATGAAAGCCCATCCAGAAGCCAGTGAAGACTTTTTGTGGCACTTCGAAAGAAGCGCTGCCAAAGGGCAAGGACAGTCTCAGCAGCATCAGTCTTCTGCCTCTTCTTCTCCAGGAAGCACTAGGACCGTTAGTTCACCCGTGAGCGGACATCTGGATCCAGTAGGGTGTTGAATACAATATTGCCTCAATCACTTAGACCAGAGGCTTCTCTAGATTGTCCATGTTGGTTATATCCCTCTTTTTGAAAAACCCTCCCCGCATTCCCCCATTGACTCTGATGAAACAGCAGGTAACATCTGCAAAGAAGTATTGGTGTTGCTCGCCCAGAAAGCAATTGAGGCTGTGCTAGTCATGGTGAGGAATTGATTGTTACTCACAGAACTTCCTGATCCTCTAGAACAACAGGCACTTAAAACGTAATCTAAGCCTCCAGTTACTAAACTTATTCCTCAAGAAGGAAAAGTTCAAGATGATGACCTTCTCACTGTTCTGCTGACCTTGGACCACAAGGACTGGATGGTGTCCCTAGACCTGCAGGACCCTAATTTTCGTGTGCCAGTCCTGGAGTCCCTCAGGAAGTATCTTCATTGTGTAGTACAATCAGATCACTGCTAGTTTACCATCCTACTTTTCTGCCTTACATCGGCCTCTCTGGTCTTTATGCAAACCATGGTGGTGGTCACAGTCCATCTTCCCAGGTCAGATACACTTATTCCCTTACATCCAAGAGTGACTGTTGAAGGTTGCTCTCCTAAGCCAGTCTCGGACTTCCTGCAGCTAACTGTCTTTGCTGTCCACCCTGGTGCTTTCCATTAGTGAGTCAAAGTCTCATCTTCAGCCCTCGCAGAGTCTGCCTTTTAGTGGGTCGAAGTCAACTTGAAGGCATTAGCTACCAATATAGATCCTAGAGCCTACTCAAAAGACAGGATTTCAACTCTTTAGGGCCTACTATCTGCGTTGCTAACCAGTGCAGCTGTGCTGCCAGAAAATAGCATTCAGCATCTGAGGTCTCAGTTTCCTTTATTGGTAACATTCATTTTAAGATGGCTACTCTTCTACTTCTGCCCCTCCAAGTCAGACCAGTCATTAAGGTGATTAATTCTTTTAAATTGCCTGGGTAGCTTCACTGGAATAATAGTTCTTCCATGTCTATTATATTATTTCACTAACCTCTTTATTAGGACAGTGCGTCCTATTACTGACAGTGAAATATGCCACCAGACTTTTGAGCTGCCAGTGTCACCAATACTATTTCATTAGGATTGACAAGAACTTTATCTGCTTTCATTCTATATATCCTAATGCCACAATATTAAACAAAATAATTTGTTCCAGTTCACATTGAAGGACGCTATCTTACCAAAGTAATTAACAGTAGACGTAGCACAAATCAGCTTCCCTCTTTGGGTCATCCAGATACAATAATATATCATTATCATGTAGAAAAAGATTGCTTAATGCAATAGACGGTGCTGTCTTTGTAGTGTGGGCTCTACAAATACACCAAGCCAGTGGGTCCGTCACTAAGGAAAATAATGGAGGATTGGGACAATCTTGCTGTGTACCCGTAAGAAATTGGATCATTTGGGGTAGGTGACTACCCACCTCAAGGAATAATCACAACTCTTGTCAGAGTGGACCCTCAAAGTCACTAAATAAACCTGATTTCAGCCACCCGGTGGACATGGCACAGAGCTGACAGACTTAATTTAGGGCAATGTGTAAAGTGTTCTAGTACCAAAACAGTAGAATCCCAAACCGAATTAGATAATCCCAAACCGAATTAGACAAATAGAGTAAAGTTGCTTCTCGTCAGCTGAGCAGTTGTAGGAAGGGCCTCTTGTAGCTTGCTGTATCACTGTAACTTGAACAGGTCAACCTTATGACCCTTGGAGACCACTTCTTTGTTCTGGGTACAAGAGGGAGAAGGTACAGTTCTTCAGGGGTCCTCACAGGTCCCAAGCAGTAGGTCCAGACCTCTTTTGTTGTTCCTCAGGCCAGCAGTGTTTTGAAGTGGGTGCCTAAAGATGCCACATACATGTCTGGCACTAGCCAGAGTGTGGGAATGACTCCTGGGCATACCGTAACCAATAGAGTAAACATTCCTGGAGCCAACCCATTTTCAAGATGGCAAAAGTCTCCAGCCTCACTAAACTTTGGGGGGGTGGGGGGGTTGTTGTGTGTTTTGAGTGTGTTGTGGTAATCCTAGTGTCCACCCACATCTAATACTAAAATCCAGTTTGAAGCAGCCATTGCACCCTCACTATACATATACAGATATCTGGTAGAACAAACGCAGGGTTTTCCAGCAACCACTCCGTGATTACACAAGAATTGTTGTGAGATCCTATTTTCTACCTTTCAAATGTGCCCCCAGTGTTATACATAAACCCAGGAGACCTGTCAAGCAGGATTTGACACCATCAGGATTGGACACTGTAGTGTCAAATAGGATACCCGCAGCCCGACCCTGCATATTCTGTGAGGTTCAGAGGAGTCATCTGCCCAATCTGAAAGAGACACGTTAGTGATAGATTCCTTACCTTAGAATATCCCCAGGCGTCAGACTGGATCCGGAAAGTTTTTCGTCAGCAGTACCCCTGCGCGTCGGTAGGTGGCGTCGTGCGGCTCCGCGTTGGCCGCTGGCGTCGTAAGCGCCGAGATGACGTCACAGAGACTACTTAGGCGCCACCCATGCGCGCTGATGTCAGTTCTTTCTTTTTCCGCGCCAGCAAGCGCAGATCCGGTTAGAGCACGTACCCTAGTCATTTTTTGACTAATTTCTTTTTGGGACTTTGTCCTACTTCTTTTGAGTCTTTGACTCCTGGTGCCACGTAGGGATGCCTCGGTTTAAATCCTCCGGGGCCTGCCGCCGTACGATGTCGGTGGCTGACCCCCATGGCGTCTGTTTCTACTGTCTGGAGCGCAACCATGACTTCCGGTCATGTTCCGACTGTCTGGCCATGGCTCCGAAGGCTTTGCGGGAGCGGTCCCGAAAGCTGCTGGAGGCCGACAGTCGTCTCCGCGCCGTTCGAGGTCCAGGGGTCGCTCGAGGGACCGACCGCGGAGCCATCAACGCTCCACGGGGTCCACGTCTTCACCCTCGGAATCGGTTAAGAGACGTCACAAGTAACAGTCGAAGAAGCGCGTACGCTCTCAGACCTCCCCCCGTCGGTCTCCGGACGCAGACGAGGGGGCCAGGGGTCCTTCCCCCACGGCTCCGTTGGAGCCTGTAAGTCCCGCGGCCTACCCGCCCTACCCGGGTCCGTTGGAGGCTCCGGCCCAGGTGCGAGAGTTTCTTGCCGCCATGGGCTGCCTTTTCAGGCCTAGGGCTCCCGCCGGTGCGCCTTCGGACCCCGCGGTCCCTATTGAGGGCCCTTGCTTGCCACCGGCTCCGCCGCTGGTGCCGCCGGCGGCTCCGGCGCCGCAAGGTCCTCCGCCGGCGGCTCCGGTGCCGGAAGGTCCTCCGCCGGCGGCTCCGGCGCCGGAAGGTCCTCTGCCAGCGGCTCCGGCGCTGCTAGGTCCTCCGCCGGCAGCTCCGGCGCCCCCTGCGGCTCCGTTCCCGGCACCGCACTGGGTTCCGTCGTCCCACCTCCTAATTGGGACATGGAGCCGGATCGGAGCCATTCCTGGCGCCGTTGGAGCGGAGGACTCGGAGGATGCAGGTGGCCTTGACCTCTCCTCTAAGCCTAGGTTTGTGTCTCCTCCCACTGTCATGGAGGAAGGCTCCACATACACTGTGGTGCTCTGTAGAGCAGCTGAGGCTCTTCACCTTGACCTGCTTACGGTTACCCTCAAAACTAACCTCCTTACTGAAGTGCTTCAGCCGGCGGCAAGTTCCATAGAACCTCTGCTTCCGTTCAATGAGGCCTTGACGGATGTTTTCATGGGCACCTGGTCTAGGCCAGCCAGAGGAGTTCCTGTGGATGAAAACGTGGCCAGGCGTCACCGCCCGGCCGGGGTGACCCTGCCCTTTTGACAACTCATCCGACACCGGAGAGCCTGGTTTTTCAGGCCTCCACTTCCCAAACTGCTGCATTCCCTGCCGCTCCGCCAAATACGGAATCGAAAAAGCTGGAGCAGTTTGCAAAAAGTTGTTTTCCTCTGCCGGCCTGAGGCTGCGGTTAGTAAATAACGCATGCCTCTTGGGCCGCTATTCTCACGCTGTGTGGGACACGGTGGCGCAAACTCTGCCCCACTGCCCGGAGGAGGTTCGGGCTGTACTTTCCCAAGCTGTTGCGGAGGGGATGGATGCTGCGAAGTTCGCCATTCGGTGTGGGTTGGACACCGCAGACTCTTTTGGGATAGCCATCTCCACAACGGTGGCCTTGCGGAGAAACGCCTGGCTGCAGTCCACGGGGTTTTCGGGGGATGTCCAGAGTTCACTCATGGACATGCCTTTTAATGGTACTCGCCTGTTTGGCGATGAGGCGGACAGTGCACTGGAGCGTTTTAAGGACTCTCGGGCTGCAGCCAAGTCCTTGGGTCTCTCCACCACACGCCCGGCCTCGTCTACCTTTCGTTCCTTTCGTGGCCGCGGAAGGGGCGCCCCTATATGTCCGTTCAGCCAGATGCCTGCGCAGAACAAAGCCTCAGCGCAGCCGCAGGCATGGTGGCCGCCGTGGCGGCACAAGGGGCCAGCGTGCGGGTCAGCCCACCTCCGCTCCCGCAGCATCCGCCTCAAAGCCTTCCTAGTCCGTGCTTTGGGGTGCACCACACGCCGGTGGGCGGCAGGATTCAACATCACCTCCCCCACTGGCGCTCTGTCACTTCGGACAGCAGGGTGCTGCAAATTGTCCGAAGGGGCTACTCCCTCCCCTTCCAGTCTGCCCCCCCCCCGTCCATGCCACCTCAGTTCCACCGCATGTCGGGGGCTCACTTGGCGCTTTTCCGACAGGAAGTCACGGCACTCTTGGCCAAGGGGGCCATCGAGCGCGTTCCTGGGCCAGAAGTAGGACATAGTTGTTATTCCCTCTACTTTCTGGTCCCCAAGAAGGACAAAGGGGGCTTCCGCCCCATCTTGGACCTCCGGAACGTCAATCGCTTCCTCCGGAAGGAGAAGTTCAAGATGTTGACTCTGGCTCAGGTCTTGGCTGCCCTCGACCCTGGAGACTGGATGGTAGCGTTGGACTTGCAGGACGCATATTTTCACATTCCCGTCCTGCCGGCCCACCGGCGTTACCTGCGGTTCACGGTAGGCCAGGAGCATTTTCATTTTACCGTGCTCCCTTTCGGCCTTACAAGCGCCCCTCGGGTGTTCACAAAAGTGATGATGGTGGTCGCAGCTCATCTGCGCAGGTCAGGGGTGTCCGTCTTTCCCTACCTCGACGACTGGTTGTTGAAGGCGGGCTCGCCCCAGGCCGTCGTCACCCACCTTCCGACTACGGCCGACCTCCTGCAATTGCTGGGGTTCTCCAACGTGCCAAAGTCGCACCTGAGTCCCTCTCAGAAGCTCCCCTTCATCAGAGCGGTTCTGGATTCGACGCGCTTTCGGGTTTATCCTCCCGAGCAGCGAGTCCGGGATATTCTGGCTATAATTCCGATCTTTCAGCCTCTATCCTGGATTTCGGTCAGGATGACCCTCCGGCTCCTGGGCCTAATGGCCTCCTGCATTCTGCTGGTGCAACATGCCAGGTGGCATGTGCGGGCTCTGCAGTGGGACCTGAAGTTCCAGTGGGCACAGCATCAGGGCAACCTGTCCGATCATGTCCAGATCTCGGAGGGCACTGCACGACAATTACGGTGGTGGCTCACGAATCGCGATTGGGTTGATTGCAGATCCCTCTCCCTCCCCCAACCGAAGCACACAGTGGTGACGGATGCGTCCCTCCAGGGCTGGGGTGGCCACTTGGGAGAGGCGGAGATCAGAGGCCTCTGGTCTCCGGCGGAGTCCTGGCTCCATATCAACCTTTTGGAGCTTCGGGCGATCTGACTTGCACTAAAGGCATTCCTTCCCTCTGTCCGGGGCAGTGTAGTGCAGGTGTTCACAAACAACACCACCGCCATGTGGTATTGCAACAAACAGGGCGGGGTGGGGTCGTGGACCCTATGTCAGGAGGCTCTGCGCCTCTGGACATGGCTGGAACATCAAGGCATTACCTTGGTGGTTCAACACCTGGCAGGTTCTTTGAACGCCAGGGCGGACAAACTCAGCTGCCGGTGCTTGATGGATCACGAATGGCATCTGAACACGGACGTGGCGCAAGGTCTCTTTCTGCAGTGGGGAGAGCCTTGGTTAGATCTATTCGCCACCGAAGAGAACGCGCAATGTCATCAGTTCTGCGCGTTGGAATTTCCAAGGCGGCACTCGCTCGGCGGCGCTTTTCGTCGCGAGTGGAGCTGCGGTCTGTTGTACGCCTTTCCGCCTATACCACTTCTGCCCAGAGTGCTGAAGAAGATTCGGCGCGACCGGGCCCAAGTCATCCTTGTGGCTCCGGATTGGGCTCGAAGATACTGGTATCCCGAGCTACTCAACATGGCGATCGATCCCCCGATCCGACTGCCTCTTCGGGAGGATCTTCTGTCGCAGCAGCAGGGAACGGTCCACCACCCGAACCTGTCCAGCCTCCACCTCCATGCGTGGAGATTCAGCGGCGACAGTTGACAGCTTTCGATCTTCCTCCCGAAGTCTGTGATGTCATTCTGGCAGCCAGGCGTCCCTCCACTAACACGGTATACACCTGCAGGTGGAACAGGTTTGTGGCATGGTGCACAGCGAAGTCTGTGGATCCCCTTTCTGCCCCTCTTTCTGAGGTCCTTCTGTTCCTACTATCCTTGGCCCAGCAGGGCTCTGCTCTGGGCACTATCAAAGGTTATCTTTCGGCCATCTCCGCCTTTCTCCGGCTTCCAGATCAGCCTTCTCTCTTTAAGTCCCCGGTTGTTAACCGTTTCCTAAAAGGCATTGCACACACGTTTCCTCCTGTGCCTTTCATAATGCCTCAATGGGACTTAAATCTTGTCTTGACCTATCTGATGTGCGCTCCTTTTGAGCCCCTTCATAACTGTCCTTTACGTCTTCTTACTCTAAAGACTGCTTTCCTGGTAGCTATCACCTCTGCCAGAAGAGTGAGTGAGCTCCAGGCTCTTTCTTCGAAACCTCCTTTCCTTTCCGTTCATCCGGACAAGGTGGTTTCAAGGACCCGTCCTTTCTTGCCAAAGGTTGTCACGCCCTTCCACATCGGGCAGACCATCACTTTGCCCACCTTCTTTCCGCCTCCGCATCCTTCAAAAGAGGAACAGAGGCTACACTGTCTGGACCCAAAACGTGCGCTCTCGTTCTATCTGAAGCGCACACAACAGTTCCGGGTGGATGACCAGCTCTTTGTTGGCTACGTGGGCGCCAAAAAAGGTCGGCTCGTGCACAAACGCACCATTTCTCGGTGGGTCGTTTTGTTCATCAAAGTGTGTTACTCGTTGGCTAAAAAGGAGCCTCCGGTGGGGCTGCATGCCCATTCTACCAGGGCAACGGCAGCCACTACTGCCTTGGGACGCGGCGTTCCCTTGCAGGATATTTCTCAGGCAGCCACGTGGGCCTCGCTGCACACATTTACCAAGCATTACTGCCTTGACAGTCCAGTCCGGAGAGACGGCTTCTTTGGCCGTTCTGTTCTCCGTGACTTTCTGTTGTAATCTATTCGGAGACCCACCACCGGGGTTGGTATCGCTGGGGTATCTATTCTAAGGTAAGGAATCTATCACTAACGTGTCTCTTTCAGATGCACAAGTTACTACTTGTGTAACGATATATCTGTAAGAGACATTAGTTAGTGATAGATTCCTTACCGCCCCACCCAACCTCCCCGTTCTGCGAACTGATTCTAGGGTTAAGGTCATCCCTTTCAGGGCCCTAGTTTCATGGCACCAGTGGTCAGTTTCTTGCATGGCTCTGCGTTCCTGGCGCGGAAAGTCGTGTACAGAACTGACATCAGCGCGCATGGGTGGCGCCTAAGTAGTCTCCGTGACGTCATCTCGGCGCTTATGACGCCAGCGGCCAACGCGGAGCCGCACGACGCCACCTACCGACGCACAGGGGTACTGCTGACGAAAAACTTTCCGGATCCAGTCTGACGCCTGGGGATATTCTAAGGTAAGGAATCTATCACTAACTAATGTCTCTTACAGATATATCGTTACACAAGTAGTAACTTGTGCATCAGTTCAGCCTATTTGCTCCTGGCATGCATTTCACATCTTTTTCACATCTAGTCAAATGCTTATTACTGGCTGTCAGAAGTTGGAGAGCAAATGCAAATTAGCCTCCAGGAACTTAAGGCAGGTAAAAGGTGACTTGCTAAAAGTTACTTTTCCTTACTACTTATTAAAAATCCAACTTTGCTATTGAATTGCACATATCAAAAACAGCAGCAGCAGTACCATCAACAAGCTGGGAAAAGCTATTATAGGGGAGGATTCAAATCACGAGGAAAAGGTAGAGGAACGCCTGCAAGGGGAACCTCTACCTCTAAGTTGTGACTTACTTTCCATTCCCCCGATCATACAACACCTGTCAGGGGAAAGCTACAACAGTTCCACCGTTTGTGCCCAGAAGTAACATAAGACAGGTGGATTCTGAACATTATCTGCAAGGGGTATTGCCTAGAACTAAGAAGTCACCCACCAAACATTCCTCCTCTCAAACAAATCCTAAACCCTCCGCATGTACACCTTGCTGCTGCTAAAGGGCCATAGAGCTTCAAACAAGACTTCAAGGCAAAGGGGTAAACTCCCTATTTGTTTTTAATACCCAAACAAGATGGAGCATTAATACCAATACTGGATCTAAGAGCCCTCAAACCACACATCTTATAAAAACACTTCCACATGGTGACACTACAAAATGTGATACCACTATTACTAAAAGTTGACTTTATGACAGCATTACATCTGAAGAGCGCTTATTTTCATATACCAAATCACACTGCACATCGCCTGTATCTCCAATTTGTGGTAAGTCGTCATCATTACCAGTTCAAAGTATTACCATTCGGGGTAACAGCCCCAAGGGTTTTCACAAAATGTCCAACTGTGGTAACAGCTGATTTAAGAAGACACAACATGCATGTATTTCCATACCTAGAAGTTTGGCTGATCAAGAGTTCAAACAAACACAGGTGCCTGCAAAACACACAGGCAACCATCAATCTGCTACACAAACTGGGATTTACAATAAATGCAACAAAGTCCCATTTACAACCGCTTCAGATTCAGCCATATTTGGGAGTGATACTCAATTTGATATCAGCCAAAGCTTACCCCATTTCTCAGAGGGTTCTCACTCTCCAGAACCAACTGGCTCTTTTTCAGCCACATGGACCCCTAACAGTCAGGGATGTGCCGTCTTGGCATGTTGGCCTCTTGTACAGCAATAGTTCCACATGCCAGACTACACATGTGCCCATTACAAGAGTGTCTAGCATCTCAGTGGCCACAAGCGGAGGGCAGTTTGGAGGATCTAGTGTTGGTTTCACCCAGGGTCCATCAATCTTTAAAGTGGTGGATCGCATACAACACCCTGAAGGGAAGATCTTTCCTGGGCCCTATTCCACAAGTGACTATAACAACGGATGCATCACTCATGGGTTGGGGATCATACATGGAGGACATCACAGTACAGGGGCAGTGGACTGTTCAACAAACATTCCACTTCAAATCCTAGAGCTCATAGCCATACAGATGGCTT
The DNA here is from genome assembly GCA_963921515.1 of Calotriton arnoldi. NCBI lineage: Eukaryota > Metazoa > Chordata > Amphibia > Caudata > Salamandridae > Calotriton > Calotriton arnoldi. Next base: position 640,550 of record CAWUFW010004720.1, read on the forward strand.
TCAAAGGTTTCCTCCCCAATATAGCAGGGAAGAATGTCCTTCACTACAGCTGTCTCAAATAGCACAGGCATTGGGCTATTCCTCACCACATTTACCTCCTATCGGAATATCTTCCAGGGGTGGACAATTCAATAGCAGCCTTACTAAGCAGGACGCAGCAACAAGTCCACGAATGGGAACTCCAACCACAATTCCTACACAAGTACTTCCAGCATTGGGAAACACCGGAAATAGACTTATTCACCAGAAAAGAAAATGCAAAATGCCTAAACTTTGCCTCCAGGCACCGCCATCTACAGTCCAAGGGCAATGGTCTGTGGATGAATTGGACAAGGATATTTGCATACGCTTTTCCACCCCTCCCACTCATTCCATATCTGGTCAGGAAACTCAGATAAACCTCACTCAAGATGATCCTTATAGCTCCAACCTGGGCACAACCACACTGATTCACACCATTATTGGAGCTGTCCCTATAGTACATCACAAGAAGCTTCCCAACATACCAGATCTTCTCAGTCACAGGAAGGGCAGGATCAGGCACCCAGACCCTAAACAACTGAACCCTGGGAGTCTGGCTCCTGAAGGCATAGAGTTTGCATATTTACAGTTGCCTCTAGAATGCATGGACATTCTTAGAGAGGCAAGGCGGCCAACACCAAGAGCATGTTATGCAGCCAAATAGAAACATTTTGCACATTATTGTATTGCTCAGAACATAAAACCATATATGTATTATTACAGTATTATACGCATGTTCAACAGCAACTACTATCCTACAACACTACATCCTCACTCGCCAATAAGGAAGGGGATAAAATGGACAATATAACAAAGGAGCCGTTGGACATGCGTTTTCTCTTGAAGGTGGAGACTCAACGTTACACCAGCATTAAAAAGACTGTCTCGAGAAAAACAATGTGTGAAGTCGCTATGAATAGATGCTTACAGCGTAAGTAACATACTCCTAATGTGAGCTTCAATTCAGTTGTGAATAGTAGTTGGTAAATATCTTACTAATATCCTTTTGCACTTTTTTAATTTCACCTTCCTGCCCCTTCAGTGCCATTACTCGTTGTAGTTTAGTGTCCTGCCGGATCAAAAGGGCAAAAGTGCAGCCCAATTTGTCACGCTCCACATGTGTCCTGGCTGTGTATTTGTGAAAGTCTAGGCAACAGGGTTTATCTGTTAGCAACACTTATCTGATAGAGACATCTAGCCGCAGATTCCTTGACTTAGAATATCCCCAGGCGTCAGACTGGATCCGGAAAAAAAATTTGCGCAGCAGTACCTCTGCGCGCCGGGGGGCGGCGCCACCTGGCTCCGCCCTGACGTTGTCCCCAGACATGACGTCAGTGGAGCCATATAGGACCCTCCCGGCGCGCTGACGTCAGTTTCCTTCTTTTCCGCGTTCCAACGTGGATCTGGGATAAATCAGCTGTTCCTCTGGCCTGTTTTTCTTCAGGCCTTTTTCAACGTCCTTTGGCGTCGGGGGACAGTGTGCGATGCCTTCGGGCTTTAAAGTGTGCAAGAGTTGTTCGCGACAGATGTCGGCGTCGGACCCGCACACCATTTGCATGTGGTGTCTTGGGTCGCACCACGACTCCGTGGAGTGTGCCTCCTGCCGGCAGATGCGTCCGAAGTCCCTACGGGAGCGCCGGATGAAGCTCCTGGCTGCCCGGATATCCCGCACAGCGTCTCCCCGCCGCTCTCCGGTTGGTTCTTCTGTCCGCGTCCGCTCCCGGAGTCGTTCCCGCGACCGTCGCTCACCTAAAGGTAAGTCCAAGCACAAGTCACGGAGGTCGAAGACCTCGCTTCCACGTGACGATGGGGGTCATGGTTCCCGTTCCCTCACGGAGCCGTGCCCCCCAGAGTCGGCCTCCATTTACCCACCCTTTCCTGGTAATGGTGCGACTCGATCCCAGATGGAAGCCTACTACAAGGCTCTGCACTCCATCTTCGGGTCACCTCCTCTCCCTGGCGCGCCTTCGGGTCCCACAGAGGAGGTAGGCATTCAGGTCGGATCTTCGCCGGCGGGTTCGCCCTCGGTGCCGGCCGAGTGCCTCGACTCCGGAGTTGTGCCGGCGTCGGGTCACAACCCCGATGGGTCACCTCCTCTCCCTGGCACGCCTTCGGGTCCCACAGAGGAGGTAGGCATTCAGGTCGGATCTTCGCCGGCGGGTTCGCCCTCGGCGCCGGCCGAGTGCCTCGACTCCGGCTCCGGTGTCGTGCCGGCGTCGGGTCACAACTCCGCTGGGCGTTCCAGCCCCACGTCGTGCCATTCTGCCTTGTCTCCGCATAGCCCCTGGCGGCTCCCTGCGTCGACATCGGCGGCGCAGGCGGCACCATGCCTGTCGCCTCCTGGTCGTCAGGCTCCTTCTCCGCACCTGTCGGTGGTGGGGACGTCGACGCCCGCTCGTCCGGCCGGGTCGCCCCTCGTGGAGGTCGACGCCATCTCGGCGTCGTTCGACGCCGGAGCGGCGTCATTCAACGCCGGGGCGGCCACCGGTACCTGTTGGTTCTCCGCTTCCGGAGGACACAGATCTGGTATGCCCGAACTTGTCTCCACGCCGGTTGGCTCCGATGCCATGGGGTCAGTGGCCCCTTGTTCCTCCTGCTGCGGGACGTGTCAGCTTGCAGCCGTCCCCTACAGATGGGCAATTGTCGCCCCCCAGGACGCCCACTGAAGCTGGTGCTTGGTTTTTAAGGGGTATTCGCAGGGCTGCAGCTGTTTTACACTTGCACCCTCCTTCTGTCTCCTTGTCCTCCGATCCATTATTGGATCTCCTCCACCAGGGTGAGGTGGATATTGAGCCCTTGCTGCCTTTTAGCGGCTTGTTGTTCGACACACTTCTCGGAACATGGGCACGGCCCTCTTCAGGAGATGCTGTCGACCGGGCCATTGCGCATAGGCATCGTCCGGCCCCTGGGGGCCCAGCCTGTTTGTCCCTTCAGCCTGGGGCTCACGGCCTCGTAGTCCAGGTGGCTTTTGCCACGCAGCCTTCCTCTCCACCTCTATTGCTGCCTCCTACTAGGGAGTCTCGTTGGTTGGAGACATGTGGACGCGGCATTTTTGCGTCCGCTAGTTCAGCCTTACGTGCTCTGAACACGGCTTGAGTCTTTACCCGGGCTTCTTGTGCCCTTTGGGACTCTGTGGAGTGTCTTTTGCCTACCCTCCCTGAGAGTACTCGTGCTGACATAACTCGTCTCCTTCACAAAGGCCGAGACATGGCGCGCTTTACCATTCGGTCCGCCGTTGACTCTACCGATTCCATGGGTCGGGCAATGGCGAGGTCCGTTGCTCTGCGCCGCCAGGCTTGGCTGCGCAACGGGGTTTCCCCGAGAATGTCCGTGACAGTCTCCGGGATTTGCCATTTGATGGTGTGTCCCTGTTTAACGAACATGCGGACTCTGCGGTTCACTGCCTTCTGTCTACCCTTCCGTAGTCTTTGTTGTGTTCTGGTCCGGTTGCGGACCTTGTCCGAACCCTCTGCTCTGTTCATGTCGGCCCTGGGTTCATGCTGTAATACCTGAATGGCCTGGGCGGCTTCTCGCCGTCTTTCTTTTCTTTTCTTTCATGCAGCAGGTCAGCTGCTTATCTTTCTGTTACATCCTCTGTCTATGAGCTCACGCTCAAGAGGTGCCCCTTGTTGGGGTTGATACTTACCCTATGTGGGGTATTCGTTAGCTATTATATAGCTGCCTTCTTCCCACGGCAGCCTTTGTAAGCTTCTGTGGGGTCCTTTTCACTAGGTTGTCCTGCGGCTGTGCCTGTACGCTTTCACTACTGCTGCGGGCCCTCCCGGGACCTTCTTGCGGTCCATTTGTTGGGCTCTCTCATGGTGTCTGCTGCTGGTCTGTGGCACTCCCCTGCATCTCACTGATCCATTTCTTGAGGCCGGGAGGGCTTTCAGGTCCCTACCGTCTTGTCCTGGTTCTTTCGCTGCGGCCGTTCCATCTGTGGACTGCCTACCAGAGGGCCCTGTCGCTGTCCCAGAGCACGCGCAGCTAGCTCAGAACTATTCTTCTGTGTTCTAAACGCATACCAGCCTGCTCCCTAGTATGCTCGCTGTCACGAGCTGGTGCGTTTCCCGGCAACTTTACGTTGCCTAGTTCTACTCTACTATATCCATGCTGCGTAGTCCTTTCATGGTTGGACTTCGCTCTCCATGGTGGCGTTCTGGCCCCAGACGTTGATGCTGTTAATTGTCTTGTGCCTTGTTTTTTGGGCCACTTCCCCTGCCAGAGCTTCCCATTTCCCTGCTGCATTCCGCGCAGGTGTTGTCGTGCTTTCCTTCAGGCTGCGGTTGCTGCTCTCAGCGGGAGTGTTCTCCTCAGAACATTGTTTGTCTGGTGGGCTATTGTGCGTATACCCACTCTTGTTCCTCCGGTATGTTTCGTACTGTCTCCTTCCAGTACTGCTCAGCCTCCCGGTCTGTCTCGTGGTAAACGGTGGATCTTTCCTACCGCCTGTGGCTGTTACGTCTGGCTCTGGGCATTGCTCTGTCCGGTACCGCTGCTACATGGCTGTTGATGCTATGGTGTTTTTTCTTTCTCAACTCATCCACCGGGCTGCACCCTGTCTTCTTTTCTCCTGTCCGGCGTACTACACACACCCAGACCTCCCGCAGGCATGGTCTTCCATGCGGTGGCCGTAGTCTTGTTCCTCACTTTTCGTGAGCGCAAGTCTTCTACTTGTGTTAGTTTTGCCGGCTCTCTTTCACGCGATACACCCTGGTTGAGCGTCTCTCGTGTCTCAGCTTTTGCTCGTGACGCTTCATGGGGCCTTCTCCTTTCCATGGCGTGGTTCTGGCGGTACATACAGTTTCTCTTGTGTACTTCTGTTCCCCACGTGCGTGGCACTGGTTGTTGCCATTATTCTCTGCCATTCTGCCTTTTGATGCCCGCCCTTTCACATGTCCGGGGCATGGGCGTTGGTGCATTGGTAGGTCTTGTGTTTCCTGTAACACTGACTCATCCTGGGCGTCGTCAGCATCCTTCCGCTGCTGTTCCCACTTCCACAGTGCTTCTTTCCCTGTCTTGCATGTCCGTCCTCTCTGCTCGGACTCGGTCCGTTCTTGTACCCTAGCTAGACCTTTCTCTTTTGAAGGGCCATCGGATCCTGTCGATCCCTCACATCCTACATTTGGTTCCTCTCCTTTTCAAGGAGGTATCCACTCTCATTCCGCACTGCCCTTCTGGTTCTGTGCTCACTTTCTCCACTGTTTAACCGACAGGGATTTCCTGCCGCCCTCGGCAGCTTTTGATGCCTTTGCCTCTCATTGTTGGCCACTCCCTACGGAGTATCCTAGTCTGGTGTTGGCCACTCTGGCAGTGCTGCCCCCACTGTGTTTAGTCAACTGGTTGACACTTCTGTTCCCCTGGGAACTTAGTGGGGTTCTGTCGTAGACCCCCCTCCTATGGGGTATGGCTTTGGTATCTATTCTAAGTTAAGGAATCTGCGGCTAGATGTCTCTATCAGATGTACGAGTTACTTACCTTCGGTAACGATGTATCTGGTAGAGACGTTGTCTAGCCCCAGATTCCTTAACGCCCACCCATCCTCCCCGATCTGCGAGGACCTTTTCAGGTGGGGTTTTCTGCTGCTCCCCCCAATCTCATGCTTGGGCGGTGAGTTCAGGTGTCCTTCTGCGTTTTTCCACATCGGTTTCCTCCAGTATGGGGCCTACTAGTGTTCTCTACCCTCCCACCCACCTTCTCCGTTGACACTCCTACAGTCAATTAGTTTTGAGGTCTTTCTGGCCTGTTCCTCAGTCCAATAGTTCTATCACAGGGGACAGAGTCTCCTTATTTCTTTCTTTCTCTTCTTTAATCCTGTGGTTTGGAGCTTCTTGCCTGTCGCTCTCGGCTCTTTTCATTGCCGTTTTGCCTCGGGGGAGGGCATTCTCTCGCTTTTGCGGAGTCGCTTCTCAGTATTCTGTTCTGCTCTTTTCATTCACTTCATCTGGTGCAGACTTTCTGTCGTCTGCCTCGGTCTTCTTTTTATAGATCGATTTCCCTCAGGGGTGACATTCACTTCGCTGTTGCGAAATAGCTTCTCAGAGTATTGCTCTGCTCTTTCCTTTTCAACAGCTTTCAGTCGACAGTGCTTCTCACTGTCGTTCATGGTGCTTTCTCACCCTTTGGTTCTTTCTCACCAATTTTCTTTTTTATTCGCACACTGTTCCCATACTCTCACAGTTTTGCTGGGGGCTCCGCGTTGTGGCGCGGAAAAGTTCCTCCCAAGAAAACTGACGTCACCGCGCCGGGAGGGTCCTATATGGCTCCACTGACGTCATGTCCGGGGACAACGTCCGGGCGGAGCCAGGCGGTGCCGCCCCCCGGCGCGCAGAGGTACTGCCGCGCAAAAATATTTCCGGATCCAGTCTGACGCCTGGGGATATTCTAAGTTAAGGAATCTGTGGCTAGACAACGTCTCTACCAGATACATCGTTACCGAAGGTAAGTAACTCGTACGTCGCCACCTGTACTGCACCTTACCTTTGACCGGCATTGCCCAGTTTCTTTATTTAAACCATCCTTGGTGTAATATAATTGATGCTTGCTTTGCATTGGGAATGGTACCTGATGAATATCAGATGTTACAACACACATATATATTTTTGTGAGCTGACCCCCTCCCATCCCCTTTTTTCTGTTTTTTGGTGTGGGGAGGGAACAACCCCCAAGCCCCCCCTGTTTTTTTTTTCTTCCAATTCCCATACCTTCTTTTACCTCTACCTAAAATCACCCTTACCTCCCCTTTAACCACCCCTAAACCCTAAAATCACCCTTGCCTTCCTTTACCTCTACCCACCCTTTAACCCTAAAATCACGCTAACCCCCTTTACCTCTACCCTCACCTAAACTCCTCGTGCCCCCCCTTTTATTTTTTGGGTAAAGACCAATAAACTGTATTCTTACTTGCGTGGGAAAGTACAGTGAGATAAAGGATGCGTGGTAAAGGTAAAAAACTATTATATATACTTACCTGTGGGGTAAAGGCAATGGGGGATAAAGAGTGCTGGGTAAAAGAAACATAGTATACCGGATGAAAGAGCCGTAAGGGTGTTCTGAACATATCCATTCACAACCTGGAGTTTTTGCAAATAAGTGTTAAATCACTAACCATAACTTAATGGTATGCTGTATTCTAGTGCAGGCCCTAAAAGATTCACAAAATAAATTATTTGCTTTAGTTTTCCTTGGGAACTTGTAAGTACATATTATGTTGATAACTCACAATTTCCAATACAGAGCCCGCCCATAGGCGCAAGAGCATTTCTACTTTTTTATATCTGAAAGAGACACGTTAGTGACAGATTCCTTACCTTAGAATATCCCCAGGCGTCAGGCTGGATCCGGAAAGTTTTGCGTAGCAGTACCCCTGCGCGTCGGTAGGCGGCGTTGTGCGGCTCCGCGTCCGTCGTATGCGTCGTGATCGCCGGGATGACATCGCGGCCAGTACTGAGACGCCGCCCGTGCGCGCTGGCGTCAGTTCTTTCTTTTTCCGCGCCAGTAAGCGCAGATCCGGATTGAGCAGTGCCCCCAGTCATTTTTTGACTGGGTTTTTTCTGAGACTTTTTTTGTCCAAGTTTTCGAGTCGCTTCGACTCCCAAGGTGTCAGTAGGGATGCCCGGCTTCAAGCCATGCGAGATCTGTAATCGCATGATGTCGATTACGGATCCGCACCGAGAGTGTCTCTTCTGCCTGGGGCGCGGCCACGACCCCAAGTCGTGCCCCGAGTGTCGGTCCCTCGCCCGAAGGCTTTGCGAGAGCGGTCTCGAAAGCTTCTCGAGGCCCGGCACTCGGCTCCACGCCGCTCGAGGTCCCGGTCCCGGGATAGGTCGAGGGGCAGGTCGCGGAGCCGTCGTCATTCGTCGGGGTCGAAGTCTTCGTCTTCAGGTAAGGCGAAGCACAAGAGGTCTAAGAAGCGTCGCTTTAAGACCTCCCCTCGCCGGTCTCACGACCCGGCCGAGGGTCCAGATGGTACCGCCCGCGGCTCCGGGGGTACCCGAACAGCCGACGCCGGCCTACCCGCCTGTCCCGGGTCCGACGTCGACTCCGGCCGAGATACAGGACTTCCTGTCGGCCATGGCTCGCATCTTCGGGCCTAAGGGTTACCCTGGTGCGCCTTCGGGCCCAGTGGGAGTCTTCCTTTGGCACCACCTGCGGCCCCGGCGGCTCCGGCCCCGGCGCCGCAGGACCCCCTCGGATCCAGGCCTGGATCCCGGTCGACGCCGGTTGACCTAACCACACCTCCACCGGCGCCGACCTCACCGGTACCGTTCACGGTGCCGTCCGAGGCCCCGGGCGGCGCTGTCCCCAGGTTCTCCCCGGACACGGAGCCGGATCGACGTCGCTCGACGCTGATTCCGACGCCGATGGGACCTTTCTTCCCTCATGTCCCTCCTCCATACTTTTCACCCGTTTTGGAGGAGGACTGGGAGGGGTCGGAAGACCCTCTCACAGCTCAATGTGAGCCTTATCAGGACTGGGCTGAGGAACTGGGTGATGCCAGTGGTCTGGACACCTCTCCTGACCTTGGCATGCTGTCTCCTCCTTCCGTGGCTACGGAGGAGGGAGCAAGTTATGCAACAGTGTTGCGTAGGGCGGCCGCTGCCTTGCGCCTCGAGCTCCCTACAGTGGCTGTCAGGACTAACCTCCTGACGGAAGTGCTTCAGCCGGCGGCTACCTCTTCGGAGCCATTGCTGCCGTTCAACGACGCACTTTCTGACGTTCTTTTGGGCACCTGGTCCAGGCCCACCACAGGGGCTCCTGTGGACAGGAACGTAGCCCGACGCCATCGCCCGGCCCCGGGCGACCCTCTGTTCCTCTCCCAACACCCCACCCCCGAGAGCTTGGTTGTCCAAGCCTCTACCTCCCAAACCGCCTTCCCTACGGCTCCGCCGGATAGGAAATCCAAAAACTGGAACAATTTGGGAAGAAGATTTTTCTTCCTCCAGTGCTGGCTTGCGGTCCGTGAACACCGCTTGCCTTTTGGGCCGTTACTCCCACTCTCTGTGGGATTCGGTGGCGCAGGTGCTGCCCAAGTGTCCTGAGGAGGTCCAGGCACTTCTCTCCCGTGCTATTGCGGACGGGAGAGACGCAGCGAAGTTCACTATCCGATGTGGCCTAGATACCGCTGACTCGCTAGGCAGATCGCTTGCTACGACAGTGGCGCTGCGCCGTCACGCCTGGCTGAGGACCACTGGTTTTTCGGGCGATGTCCAAAACACCCTTATGGACATGCCCTTTGAAGGTATCCGCCTTTTTGGCAATAAGGCAGACAGCGCGCTGGAACGCTTTAAGGACTCGCGGGCTACGGCCAAGTCCTTGGGCCTCTCCGCGCCCTCCGCAGCAGTCTGCTTTTCGCCCCTTTCGTGGCCACGGAAGGGGCGCCCAGTCACGTCCACTGCCCAGCCACCGGCCCGCGCAGCAGGCGCCTTCGCGCGGCCGAGGACGTGGCTCCCGCCGAGGCGGGTCGGGTAACCAGCGTGCGGGTCAGGCCACCACCTCCGCCCCGTCCGCGGCCTCCAAGCCCTCCTAGTCCTTCCTTTCCAGTTCACAGCACGCCAGTGGGGGGCAGGGTCCGCCATCACCTTCCCCACTGGCGCACCATCACATCGGACAGGTGGGTTTTGGACATTGTCCGAAGGGGCTACTCCCTCCCCTTCAAGACTACCCCCCCTGCCATGCCACCTCAGCACCACCGTATGTCGGGGGACCATTTGGTTCTTCTTCGACAGGAAGTTGCGGCCCTCTTGGCCAAGGGGGCCATCGAGCGCGTTCCGACCCCAGAAGTAGGGCGTGGTTGCTATTCCCACTACTTTCTGGTGCCCAAAAAGGACAAGGAGGACATGCGTCCTATCTTGGACCTCCGGAACGTCAATCGCTTCCTCCGGAAGGAGAAGTTCAAGATGCTCACCCTAGCTCAGGTCTTGACTGCCCTCGACCCCGGAAACTGGATGGTAGCGTTGGACTTGCAGGACGCATATTTTCACATCCCCGTCCTGCCGGCCCACCGGCGTTACCTGCGGTTCACAGTAGGCCTCGAGCACTTTCAGTTCACTGTGCTTCCCTTTGGCCTTACCAGCGCCCCTCGGGTGTTCACGAAAGTGATGGCGGTGGTCGCAGCTCATCTGCGCCGGGCAGGGGTTCCAGTCTTCCCCTACCTCGACGACTGGCTGCTGAAGGCGGGCTCGTCCCAGGCAGTCGTCTCCCACCTTCAGACTACGGCCGGACTCCTGCACTTGCTGGGGTTCTCCATCAACGTGCCGAAGTCGCACCTGATTCCTTCTCCACAGCTCCTTTTCATCGGAGCAGTTCTGGACACAACGCAGTTTCGGGCCTATCCTCCCGAACGGCGAGTCCAGGATATTCAGGCTATGATTCCGATCTTTCAGCCTCTATCCTGGGTTTCGGTACGGATGACCCTGAGGCTGCTGGGTCGCATGGCCTCCTGCATCCTGCTGGTCGATCATGCCAGATGGCATATGCGGGCTCTGCAGTGGGACCTGAAGTTCCAGTGGGCGCAGCATCAGGAACTTCACGATTACGTCCAGATCTCGGAGGGGACTGCACGACAGTTGCAGTGGTGGCTTTCGAACCGGCAATGGGTCACGGGCAGATCCCTCTCCCTTCCCCAGCCAGAGAACACAGTTGTGACAGATGCGTCCCTTCTGGGATGGGGCGGTCACATGGGAGAGGCGGAGATCAGAGGCCTCTGGTCTCCGGCGGAGTCCTGGCTCCATATCAACCTTCTGGAGCTCCGGGCGATCCGACTTGCACTAAAGGCATTCCTTCCCTCTGTCAAGGGGAAGGTAGTGCAGGTGTTCACAGACAACACCACCGCCATGTGGTACTGCAACAAACAAGGCGGTTGGGGTCGTGGACCCTATGTCAGGAGGCTCTGCGTCTCTGGACATGGCTGGAACATCAGGGCATTTTCCTGATGGTTCAACACCTGACAGGTTCCCTGAATGCCAGGGCGGACGAACTCAGCCGCAGGTGCATGATGGATCACGAATGGCGTCTTCACTCGGAAGTGGCGCAAGGACTCTTTCTACAGTGGGGAGAGCCTTGGTTAGATCTATTCGCCACCGAAGAGAACGCGCAATGTCATCAGTTCTGTGCTTTGGAATTTCCAAGGCGGCACTCGCTCGGCGACGCTTTTCGTCGCGAGTGGAGTTGCGGTCTGTTGTACGCCTTTCCGCCTATACCACTTCTACCCAGAGTGTTGAAGAAGATTTGGCGCGACCGGGCCCAAGTCATTCTTGTGGCTCTGGACTGGGCTCGAAGAGTTTGGTATCCCGAGCTACTCAGTATGAGCATCGATCCCCCGATCCGTCTGCCTCTTCGGGAGGATCTTCTGTCGCAGCAGCAGGGGACGGTCCTCCACCCGAACCTGTCCAGTCTCCACCTCCTTGCATGGAGATTGAGCGGCAGCAGTTGATTCCTTTCGACTTGCCTCCCGAAGTTTGTGATGTGATTCTGGCAGCCAGGCGTCCCTCCACTAAGGTGGTATACGCCTGCAGGTGGAACAAGTTTGTGGCATGGTGCACAGCAAAGGCTGTGAATCCCCTTTCTGCCCCTCTTTCTGAGGTTCTTCTGTTCCTTCTTTCTCTGGCCCAACAGGGTTCTGCCCTGGGTACCATCAAGGGCTATCTCTGTGCAATCTCGGCCTTCCTCAGGCTTCCTGATCAGCCCTCCCTTTTCAAGTCCCCTGTTGTTAACAGGTTTCTTAAAGGCATTACACACCTTTTCCCTCCTGTTCCGTTTGTGATGCCTCAGTGGGACTTGAACTTGGTTCTTACCTTTTTAATGTGCGCTCCCTTTGAGCCTCTCCATAACTGTCCTCTTCGTCTTCTCACTCTGAAGACAGCCTTTCTGGTGGCTATCACCTCCGCTCGGCGGGTGAGTGAGCTCCAGGCTCTTTCTTGCAAGCCCCCCTTTCTGTCTGTTCATCCAGACAAGCTTGTTCTTAGGACGCGTCCGTCCTTATTGCCAAAGGTGGTTACTGCCTTCCACATTGGGCAGACTATCACTTTGCCCACCTTCTTTCCGCCTCCTTCCAGAGAGGAAGAGAGGCTCCACCGTCTGGACCCAAAACGTGCGATTTCCTTTTATCTGAACCGCACACAACAGTTCCGGGTGGACGACCAGCTCTTTGTTGGCTACGTGGGCGTCAAAAAAGGTCGGGCGGTACACAAGCGGACCATCTCCCGCTGGGTTGTCTTGTGTATCAAAGCCTGCTATTCTTTGGCTAAGAAGGAGCCCCCTGTTGGGCTGCGTGCCCATTCCACCAGGGCGACAGCCGCCACCACGGCTTTGGGACGTGGTGTCCCATTGCAGGACATTTGTCAGGCAGCTTAGTGGGCCTCGCTGCACACGTTTACCATGCATTACTGCCTTGACAGCCAAGTCCGGAGAGACGGCTTCTTTGGCCATTCTGTTCTCCGAGACTTCCTCGTCGGATCTTTGTTTGCAGGCCCACCACCGGGGTTGGTATTGCTGGGGTATCTATTCTAAGGAAAGGAATCTGTCACTAACGTGTCTCTTTCAGATGCACAAGTTACTAACTTGTGTAACGATATATCTGTAAGAGACAGTAGTTAGTGACAGATTCCTTACCGCCCCACCCATCCTCCCCGTTATGCGAACTGATTTCTAGGGTTAAGGTCATCCCTTTCAGGGCCCTAGTTTTCAGACACCAGTGTCAGTTTCTTGCATGGCTCTGCGTTTCTGGCACGGAAAGTCGTGTACAGAACTGACGCCAGCGCGCATGGGCGGCGTCTAAGTACTGGCCGCGACGTCATCCCGGCGATCACGACGCCGACGACTGACGCGGAGCCGCACAACGCCGCCTACCGACACGCAGGGGTACTGCTACGCAAAACCTTCCGGATCCAGCCTGACGCCTGGGGATATTTTAAGGTAAGGAATCTGTCACTAACTACTGTCTCTTACAGATATATCGTTACACAAATTAGTAACTTGTGCTTCAGGACTATGTGAAATGAAGAAATAGTAAAAACAAATTCTTTCCAGTACAGCCCCTAACAAACCCTTATCAAGAAATTTCCTCCCAAAATCAAGGTATAGACAGAAGCTTTGAGCTTCTTGTAGTTATTTACTCGCAAAAACGATACTTTGTTGCTTACAATATAAAAAAGTGTCTCTGGATGTCATTATCAAAAGGTAGCATCTCTTTAATTGTGACTTTACAGGAGAAAAATGTTCACGGTTTTAAGTAACAACACATCGTGTCCTGTGGGATTGTGTGGATAGTGTGATACAGGTAATTTGATGTAACAGTAACGCATCTTGAAGGTTATTATTTCATATTTTTTTATTGATTTTGTCAAACGACAGAGAAATGTACAAGAGCATCATATATTACAGAGACTTCTAACCACTGCTTTGCCACCTTAGAATATTCCCAGGCGTCAGACTAGATCTGGAAAATTTTGCAGTATTTCTGCATGCTGGTAGGTGGTGTCGGGTGGGTCCGCGTTGGTCATCCATGTCGTAAGTGACGTGCGATGTGCCTATATTGGCGCCACCCCATGCCCTAACATCAGTTCCTTTTCTGCGCCAAAAGCGTGGATCCAGAGAGATACCTCAGTCATTTTTTTTACTACCTTTTGCGACTTTGTCAACTCCTTTTTTTGAGGTTTGCTCCCAATGTGCTAGGGACATGTGTCAAACCAACCCCTTGTGGTGTAAACCGTGTGAGGAATGTCGCAGACATGTCTGTTTTTGACTCGCACTTGGCTTGTCTGTGGTGCCTGGGGTCAGGCCACAACCCCAAAGCTTGCGTCAAATGCAAGTTCAGGATTCCGAAGGCGATTCGCAAGCAAGCGATGAAGCTCCTAGTGGCGTGGAAGAAGACACATGCCAATCCCGGTCCGGAGTGAGATCTCAGGCCCGCTCTTGACGATCATCATCCCGCTCCAAGTTGTCATCAGATAAGTCCAAGAAGTTGTTGAAGCATTCTTTGATTTCTAGCAAGTGCTGTGCTTCTAGGGCTGCTCCCACAGTCCACTCACGAAGCCGGTGACATGGTACGCTCCATGATTCCCAGAGTTCCCTGGTGCTGAAGTGACTCCTGCCCAACTCAAGGAGCTCTACAATGTCATGCACTCCATCTTTAGGCCAACGGCTCCCTCTGGGGCCCATGGAGTTGGGCCCTGCCTAATTACGGTTGGTGGGTTCACCCACGTCGCCAACCGGGCCCTCTGGATCCACATTCTGATGCGGATTGATGTCATTCCTGGTCCCAGCTTGACCGATGCCGCCCTCTGTGCCACCGGCGCTGGTTGAAGAGGAATCTATTCTTCTCTGTGACTCTGAGACAGCACCACCTAAATGCAGCTTGACACCTGCACCTTCCAGTCGACGTCAACCCACCCTAAACTTGCTGGCCCTGGATAGACCCTCTTTTCATGAAATAGGGAGTGATGAAGAAGGTTACTCCTGCCAGAGGATGCTTCCTGCCAGGAAGAAAACTGGTACGAGGAGCTGCGTGACGCCAGTGGCCTGGACACCTCTCTGGACTCTGACCTGCTTTTTGATTCGGGCCCTGCCACGAAAGAAGGCACATCTTTTGTGGTAGTGCTGACAGGGCAGCCGGCAGGGCAGCAGCGGTCCTTGACCTACAACTACCCTCCATTGAGATCAAGATGAACATCCTGACAGGCGGTAAGCTCCGCGGTACCCCTGCTGCCCTTAAATGAGGCTCTCACAGTTGTACTCCTGAAGGCATGGGCCAAACCCTGCACGGGGGCTCCCGTACACAAAATGATCGCGTGACAGCATCGCACCTGTCGACCCAGGCTTCCTCTCTCAGCATCCCTCTCCTGAGATCCTGGTGGTGCAGGCCTCGACAGCCAAGGTCAGCCTAAGCGCGTTCCCTACTATTCCTCCAGATTGGGAATCCAAGAGGTTGGATACCTTTTGGGAAGTGAATCTTCTGTTCCACAGGCTGGCATTGTTGTCATTGAACACTGCATGCATCTTGGACTGGTACACCCACGCCTTGTGGGATTTGGTTGAGCAGCTGCTGCCCATGCTTCCTGAAGAGGCCCGAGCCATTCGGAACCAGGCACTGATTGATGGCTGGGACGCAGTGAAGTTCAGCATTTGGTGTGGACTGGACACCACTGACTCACTAAGCAGGGTCATGGTCTCTACATTGGCACTCCAAAGCCATGCCATGAGGTCCACTGGGTTTTCAGGGGATGTCCAGTTGTCTCTGATACACATGCCATTTTACTCCCACCTATGTGGCGACAATGCTGACACTGTGTTCGAGCACTTCAAGGAGAGCTGGGTCACTGCCAGTTCCCTGGGCCTTTCATTGGGTCCTCAGCAACAGTCCTTTTGCCCCTTCCAAGGCCACTGATGGGGATTACATGAGCATCTGCAAGATCAACCTTCTCCCCCAGGCCAGCAAGTTTCCATGTCCTTTCATGGCCGGGGATGTAGATCCCACAGAAGACACGAGACTCGCACCCAACGTACCATCCAGTCCGCTGCCCTCCCATCTACGCAGCCTCCAAACCTCTTTAATCGGCCTTCAAAGAAGCACCCCCATCCCTTTGGTGGCAGGATCAGGCACCACCTTCGTCAATGGCAAGCAATAATCTCCGACAAGTTGGTGCTCCAAATCGTGCAGCAGAGTTATGGCCTTCCATTTCTGGAAACCTCGCCTACTTTGCCACTTTCTGTAGAATGGCTGAAGGAGGACCTTCTCTTTTTACTCCATCAGGTAGTGCAGGCTCTGCTGGCCAAAGGATCCATCGAGAGTGTAACAGCTTCAGAAGAAGTACATGGTTGTTATTCCTGCTACTTTCTGGTGCTTAAAAAGAACAGAGGCCTTCGTTCTGAACTAGATCTCTGCCCTCAGAACGCCTTTCTACAGTAAGAGAAATGCAAGATGCTCACCTTGGTTCAGGGTCTGCCTGCCATAGACCACGGAGACTGGATGGTAGTGCTGGATGTTCAGGATGCCTGTTTCCACATTCCCGTCTTGCAGGCCCACAGGCTGTTCATGGTAGGCCAAAACCATTATTAGTTGGATGTGCTTTCCTTTGTCCTCCCCAGCTCCCATCGGGTTTTCGCAAAAGCAATGGCGGTGGTTGCAGCACACCTGCGGAAGTCAGGGGTACAAGTCGATGACCAAGTTACCTTAGTGGTACCAGAATGGGAAAGGAGAGTTTGATATCCCGCATTCCTGAGCATGAGCATCTGTCCTTTGATCAGGCTGCCCTTTCGTGAGGATATTCTGTTGCAACAACAGGGCAGGTTTTTGCACTCTAACCTTCACTTACTCCACCTTCATGCGTGGAGAGTGAGTGGCAGCAACTGAATGTTTTGATCTTCCTCCTGAGATCTGTGATGTCATCTTGGTAACCAGGCGTCTCACAACAAACTGTATACACCTGCCATTGGGACAAATTTGTGGCTTGGTGTTCCTCCCGTCACGTTGATCCACTTTCTACCTCCTTGTCAGAGGTGCTGTTATTAGGGCACGTTTCCTTAAGGGCTTGCAATATTGGATCCATGCTATCCCTTTTGTCATGCCCCAGTGACACCTAAGTCTGATTCTGACGTCCCTTATGTGTTCCACATTTTAAACACCTTCATATCTGTCCTCTTTGGCTACTGGCCCTTAATTCAGTATTCTTGATGGCTATAACATCAGCTAGGAGGGTCAGTGAGCATCAAGCTCTTTCGGTCACAGCTCCATACACAAGCTTCTACCTGGACAAACTGGTTCTTCGAACTTGTGTCTCCTTTCTACTGAAGGTGATGACTCCTTTCCAAGTTGGCTAAAGTATCAAACTACCAATGTTTTTCACCCCACCTCATCCTTCTTAGGAAGAGGAGAGACTTTATTGTTTGGAACCAGAAAGAGCCCTCTCTTTTCATCAATCGCGCCAAACAACATCTGGTGGACAATCAGCTCTTCATTGGATTACCGGAGCGAAAAAAGGCAAGGTGGTGCAGAAGTAGACCAGTGGACCATCTCTTCATGGATTGTTCTCTCAATCAAATTCTGCTACGTACTAGTTTAGAAGCAGCCTCCTGAGGGCTTGCATGCCCATTCAACCTGGGCCAAAGCCGCTTCTATTGCGTTAGCACACAGGGTACCTGTCCTGGACATCTGCCAAGCTGCCACATGGGTGTCACTCCACACGTTCAAAAGTACAAGCATCTATCTCTTCTCGGACTACACCATGATAGTCCAGCATCGCAGAGCTTTTTTCTTAGGAGTAAAGAGGAAGCTCTGACAAGTCGGCCTCAAATACTCATTATTATTCCCTGCCAAGCTGGAGGTCATTGTGAACAACTCCAGCTATTCTTTCACTGAACCAACGGACGCCTGAGACTGGGTGGAACAGTGCCGGTACGACGCACCGATCCCACCTTCAACGTCATTGAGACTCCAGGCGGACAGGCCCGGGAGGAGAGGCAGATGCCGAAAACGCGACAATTGAGCCACCCAGGTCAGCGGAACCCCCACGCCGGCACAGGCAGAGCACCAATCCCAGGCACTAGCTACCACAACTTCCTGGTTGGTGGAGCAGTGCTCCCTGGTGCCTAAGGCCACCAACGATGCACTTTCTGAGACGAACCCGCGCATCTCTATGGACAGTGCTGCATCCTTGGTCCTCCCAGATGTCACCTTGCAGACAGCGGACTACATAATATGAATTTCTAGTAGTCCTCATGGGCTGTAACTTGTCCAGATTCTGTCCAAAACCTACATCTGACATGCTCACTAGGCCTATTCATCTGCAGTGATGCACTATAGAGGTCCATCATTTTTACATTATCATTAAAGGCAGTTTGAGCGTAACTGGAATTGGGGGCCGCACATTCAGCACGGATTTCCAATTTTTTTTGTCTTATTGACTTTAACAATGTATAAATGGTTTGGCTGCCCTGTCTTCACCTTGCTCTCGTATCCACTCGTAATTGTGCTTTGTATAGCAAGGACATGTATTCCACATGGAGCTCTCTTATGGTTTTAGCCAGGTGGCCCATTCCGGTGTCTGGCTGAAGAAATAGACCCAGAAGGGAGATGTGTTCTGGTGGAAGGTTAACTTGACGGCAGGCCTGTATTACTAGGGAGTATTTAAGAACCAAATATAGCATAACCAGCTTTCCTAGCGTGCCTCTCGGTTGTACTCTCTAGGTGGGCGCATATTCCCTGGATTATCGGGAGGATTATAATTGTGTCCTATCCTATCTACCCACCTCCCCAGTGGTAGCGGCTGCTTACATATCTTTCGCAATGGCTAGCCCATTGGTCTGTGCATTGACAGTTGGTAAGCCTGGGGAATATTCCTATTACTCATCCTCGTATGAGCTCTATGTGCGGCTAGACCATATTCTCTGCCACTCCACTATCCATTTGCAGGTCATTGATACAGAATACCTGGGGAAAACATTTTTCGACCATAACCCGCTTCAACTCCATCTAGGTTAGGAGGGGCGCCGCAACCACCAGTCCCTATGTGGTGCTTGCAACCTGCCATGTTAGAGGACCAAGCTTTCTGATAAGAGAAACCTTCGGTTATATTTCATTGCTTTGCAGTTAATTGGGCCTCAGCCACCTCCAGGCAAATAGAATGGAAGGTGTTGAAAGTAATGGTAAGAGGTCAGTGCATTCGCGCAGTAGTAGACCCCAGAGTAGAGCTGCATAGAGACTTGGTGCAGATTGAGGCCTCGCTTGGAACTCTAGAGGCGGCTGCAGACCTGAACCCGAGGAGCAGCTGGCCCTGTCAGAGGCCTTAGAACGCCACACCCAACTGGTAGAGCAGTTACGCTGCCTGAACTTCAGAGCCTACCAGGCGAAAATGCATGCTGAAGGGGACAAATTGTGCCCCCTACTGGCTTGGCTCTTGCGCTGCGTGAAGCCTGTATCACCCATCACTATGATCAGAGCGACCTCGACACACACAATAACTAGCCGAGCGGAAATATATTTGGCATTGACCACGCATGGCCAGACACAATATGCCACCCCCCCCCCCCCCTTTGTACTGCCAGGCACATATTCATGATTTTCTCAATGGGAATGCATTGCCTGTATGGAACCCCTGGTCAATGAGGAGCTCAACGCCCTGGTCTCTATCCATCCAGATAATCACAGGAGCCATCAGAGGCACAGCTACACATGAAACCCCAGGACTCAACTGATTACCCGTTGAGTTCTACAAAGCCTATGAACCCCTCTTGGCCCCAAAGCTTTTAGAACTATACCAGGCTGCTCTTACAGAGGGCCGGCTCCCGCTATCACTCCGTGAATCACTACTATCCCTCCCCAAGCCTGATAAAGACCATTGAAGGTCACATCATACCATCTATTATCAATGCTCTGAAAAGACTAAGATTCTCAGTTAAATTATAGCGGTCGCCTGCTGGAACACCTGCTCTGCCTGGTTCACCCGGACCAAAATGGCTTTATTCTGGGTAGACCCATCACCCTCAACTACACACAGTAATGGAACTTGCCCCAGCCCAGTGGTCACTCGCAGCCTGCTTAGTGTTCGACTTAGAAAACGCGTTTGACACTGTGAACAGGGGCTATCTGTTCTCCATTATGACCTCGATTGGCATAACTGGCAGGCTCCTGCGACTCCACAGACTCTTTTACACATAGCCCACAGCCCAAGTAAAAATAGGCCTACGCATCTCTCCCTCGTTCACAGTGAGCAGAGGGAGCCGGAAGGGATGTCCCTGGTCTCCGCCCCTCTTTGCCCTGGCGAGGGAGCCGCTGGCTCAGTGGCTCTGCCAACAGGGCCGAGAATGGGGCATACCGCAGAATGGGGAAAAGCATACAGTCTTCCTGTATGCTGATGATGTCTTCATTTATGTCCGAGATATCTGTGACGGCATCTTGGGAATAGCAGAGCTACTATTGGATTTTCACCTGGCCTCAGGACTGGGAGTTAACTGGGCAACATCCGAAGTATTTCCAATTCTTGTGCCCTGCCCACCACAACACCTGACAGTAGGTACATGCCTCCTTCACTGGGAACCCCACTCGTTCCGCTGCCTAGGCATTCTCATATACCTCATAGACGGAAATCTCATCAGAGCCATCTCCTTCCTATAGCCCAGTTGTCATTTTGGAGCACCCTCCCACTCACAGTCCAAGGGAGAGTGTACCTGTCGAAAATGGTGATGCTCCCTCGACTCATGTATTTTTTCCACATCCTACCTGTGCGCATACCACGTAGCACCTTCCATACTCTACACGCTATGTTAGGAACCTTTATTTGGAATAAAGGCAGCAGGCACGTCGCACTGCGCAAGCTGCAATTGCTTGTTGACAAGGGAAGATTGGGGGCCACCAGTTTTGAACATTATCACCTAGCGGCTTAGTTACAATGGCCTGCTCATGGTTGGCGGGGCGCCTATCAGACGAGTTAGCACTGCAGTCAGTGGTGAGAGTGCAGAGAGTGATTGGGGAAGCGATGCTTCCACAGGCGATACTCCCCCAAGAGGCTAACAACCTATTGCCATAGCATACGTAAGTTACTGTAGAGGCCTCTGACTCATGTCACCCAGCACGCCATACTCCCCTGAGGTCAGGATAAACACTATTGAACCTTTCTGCGATTTAGTCAGAAGAGAGCCTGGTGACCTGGTAAAAGCCTGGGGTAGGAACCCTGGAAGCTCTGTTTCGTGACCGCGCACTCACACCATTTGATCAGCTGCAAAGAGTATTGAGTTGCTGCTAGGCCACTTCCTAGCTCATGGAAAGCTGGTAGTAGAAGTGGGCAGTTTATGGCATATCACTGACACAGAGCTGAGGCAACATCCGTTAGTGCATTCACTTCATATTTTGCGCCGGGGTCTCGGTCTTACCATCTGGCTCGTCAGGGCATTGGCACACACCACCCAGGACCCCTTATTACTGACCTGTAGGTACTGGGAGAAAGACATAGGCCACAACTTGACATCCAAGGAATGGGACAGGGTGCTCCACTATCCTAGGAAGCTATCTCGGAACGCTAAATGTGAATACATACAACTCAACATTCTTCATAGGACTTACCTCACACCGATGAGTTTATATAAAATGTTTGGGTCCGTCTCTCACTGTTCCAGATACAGAGTGCCAAAGCCAACATGGTGCATATGTTGTGGAGCTGCCCGGCCGCCGAGACTTTATGGCAGGAGGGTACAGCAGCTTTGTTGTAGGTGACTGTGCAAGGCGACCTGTTCTCTATGGCAGGGGTGTTACTAGGCCTGTTCAGGTGGAAGAATGCACAAAGAGTAACCAATCGTTTCATTGATCCAGCGCTGCTCATTGCCGGTCCATAGCAATGCACTGGAAAGTAGAATCACTCCTGGTATTACAACACTGGTGTGCAGCAACACTTAAATGGGGTAGGGCTGAAGCAGTGGCACTTAGGCAAGAGGAGGTCCGAGGCCTGCGTAGGCTTCCCATAGCAGCATCATGGGATGTCCTTATGCAGGATCTGCAAACGTGCAAAGAGGCCCTCACGGGCTAGCGCCCAAGCCTAACAGCAGCGCAGAGAATTGCCATCCTACTTCGGCTCATTGGTCCGCCTCTCAATATCACTCAAGTTCCTGATTTCACTTCCCATTAGAGGAGCCACCTAGAGCAGCATAGACTACATCTCTGATGCACGATATTTACATCCATCCGGGGGCGGGGGTTCGCTCAGAGAAGGGATGTCATCAGTACAGCACCTTATTGACCTAGCCATTTATGTACAGAACCCACTTGCAGTTCAGTGTATCAATGTGTATTATACTGTATCACTACGATAAAAATAAATAAAATTGGTAATAAAAAAAAGTGTTCTTCTTCCAAGCAGAGGCATCTAGGTGGTTGCATGTAACCTCTCTGTTACAGCTTTTGGTTTCATTAGACTCCTTTGTAATACCGCATGAGTTAAGCATTCTGAATAGTTTGATCTTTTAAACATAAGTAAGTTTTCAGCTTTTGCTAGCTTTAATGCTGTTTGTGCCTGTTTTTAAGCCTTGTTTATTAACATGATGCAGCATGTTTCAGTACACTAGCACACATTCAGGTTAATGGGTAAGAAATGTCTCTGTTTTTGGTGAATTGACGCTATCAGTAATGTGTGACTAAAACAATGAATTATCCGACATAATAAAAACAGCACATGCTCCCCTGTAACCTTTTATGGTTCTAGCATTTACCATCTCTGAAATTGAGGTGACACCTAGGTACATAGAACCTAGGTACATAGAACCTAGGTACATAGAACCTAGGTACATAGAACCTAGGTACATAGAACCTAGGTACATAGAACCTAGGTACATAGAACCTAGGTACATAGAACCTAGGTACATAGAACCTAGGTACATAGAACCTAGGTACATAGAACCTAGGTACATAGAACCTAGGTACATAGAACCTAGGTACATAGAACCTAGGTACATAGAACCTAGGTACATGCACACCTAGGTACATAGAACCTAGGTACATGTACACCTAGGTACATAGAACCTAGGTACATGTACACCTAGGTACATATAACATTGGTTATTCATCACTCTCGTTCATCGTCTGACTAGATAAAGGTGGAGGGCAGACAAGCTGCCTCCATAACTATCCAGCCGATGATGACATGGTCGATATCTGACCTTTGACTCTACCAACAGAAGAGGGGTACAGGAGAGTACAGGAGAGCGCGCACCCTCCATTAAAAATAAGTAAACATGCAAAAAAGAAAACTGCAGGCAGGCCGTGGAAACAAACCACAGTGTTGTTTCCGAGTCACAGCCGGCCTCCATGAGCGAGCAGCTTGCCCTGAACAACCCTGCTGTATAATTTCTCTTCCCCCAACAATGCAAATAACTTGGCACAAGAAAGAAAAAAATATATGGATGCATGGGAGGGTGAAAAATTGAGGACCATGTGGACTCAAGAGACAGTAACCACTTGTTTACAACATTTCACCTGACTGCACAGACCGCTGACCAGTGAATAGATGGTGGTTGGTACACCATACCATGCACTGTTAATTGCAAAATGCTTCTGCAAACGCTATTATCAGAATTCTTGTCTTAGTGATTTAGCAGAGAAAGGTGGATGTACAAGGATTCTCATGTTTGTCCATTTTGTAACTCTATTTTTCTAAAATTGTTGGATAGTGAAAGTACATAAAATATACAATACACTTAGCAGCATTCCAGACCACTGTTGAGTGCCAGGACTTACCATAAAAATATTTAAATGAGGAATAATGTTGAGGCAACAAAGCAGCCTTCATACTGTGTTGTAATATTGATTCATACTAGATGATGAAAAATTACTTAAGCATCTTTATATCTGTCAAGCCTGTCTGCTTTTTGCCGTTGCCCCCCCCATCTGTCAGCTGCGGATTGTGTTGAGCTCAACTCTTCCTTGTTTAGTAAAGACTGTGCTTCCAGTGGGGGTGGTGGGACACCAGTGCACCCTCACCATGACAGCTGCACCATACAGGATTCTCAAATGCAGGCCAAGTCTTGCTAAAGCCTTGCCTTTCCAGTGGAAGGATGAGTAAACCTTACTGAATTGTGGTATACACACAGTATACAAGATTCATAACAAGATGAAGCCCCTATGCTAAGGCTCCCACGTCCGTAATTGGAATCCTGCTACTCTCCACATCAGTACTAGCCATCATGGGCCTATCTGAAAAAAAGACTGAAACCTAGACACAGAGGACTTAAACTGGAGCTCTCTTGTCTCTCTGTGCCCTCCGGATATGCTCCTCACCTGACCCACTGCTCCTCTCCTGACCCCTGGACCAGCAGCAGCATAGATGTCCTTGGATGCACCTTTGGTTGGTGACTCAAGAACCTCACCAACTGTAGTTGTTCTTTGGTGGGATGGGCCGCTCTTGCATCCTTGTGTTGTCAAGTTCAGCTTGTTTCTTTCTCATGCTTGTCCAGAATGAGCTCAGTTGCCTTCAGTAATGGTCTCATATCTGGATAAAGCCAACCACTTTTTGAAAAAGGCCTTAAAGTTGTACTTGGAAACCCCAGCCAACCTTAGAAAAGGACCTCAACAATGTTCTGTTAAACCCTTACCACCATTAGAAAGTGGCGTCAATGTCACTCGGAGAAGGTAGCCCCGTACTGTTTACAAGCTCTATTACTCTTAATTACAGTGTCTACATCTGCAAGCAAGCGTATTATATGCTTTAATGTCAGCTTGATGCTGGACTTACTGTTTAAGTAGAAGACTCATACATAGGTACCAATTCTCTTACACAGCAAAATCTGAGCTTTCATGCATATAAAGCTATGAGTGCTGATGTATGTAAATGGCATGAAACACAGTCTGACAGTCTAGCCAGGCTGGCACAGGAGAGATAAATTGGCTATAGTCACACTAGAAATAAATCTTATTGGCAGAGCTCTCAAGGTTCCCATGTCTGTATGTGAGTAGCTCAGCCAGTCCATGCTTTTGTTTTTCATTGTGGCATACGTGGATGGCATACTTGGAGATTAGAGCTGCAAGATTGTCTCCCTGTAAAAAAAATTCATTGACTTGATGACCAAAACCTGCAAATACTCCTTTGGGCCCAAACTCCGTGAAAATACCTCTTAATACTACAACCGGTACTGCATAATGACCCAGCCTGGTTTGTTCCCCTCCTCTCTACACCTCTCTAAACAGGCTAAAACTCCTTTAAATCACCTATCCTCTCAATTTTTCTAAATGTCATGAAAAATTTGAAACATAAGGTGTTAAGAAAAGTCCCAGAAACACCGATTGTGGACTGATTGTGGACCAATATCACTGTGCTCAAAGATCTCTCAAAACAGACCTTCTTTACTTCACTTGCAACACAGACAGTTGGCTACACATTTTCCAAAGGAAGTAGAATACCTTGTATTGTCCTGTCATCACAACTGGTTCTTTCCTGTTCCCATCTTACCACCACAGTACTGCTTCTCCCAGCCACACTCCTGCTGATCCATCTTTACCTACCTTTGTCTAACCTCAGGAATACCTCATACCTTTACTGGTCACCACCCATTCCTATCCACCCCATCAAATCTCCTTCTAATCTAGCTGACACCACAGCTTACTCTCAATCTCTTCTGAATCTTCTCATGAATGATCCTGCCCACTCCCTCCGTTCTTCCCCATGTATTGTCACATCTCCTCTTCCTCTGTGACACTCCCAAACAGCCCACTCAACTTTCTTCTCCCATTCCCAGCCTCTACATTTAGTCCTCTAGTCCCAACTGCGGCACCCTTTCTTTCCTATCCCCTATACCCCTCAGCTTGACACACCCATCTACTTCTCATCCTATGTACCCACTGCACCCTCTATCAGCTTCCACACAAGCCATTCCGTAGCTGAATTCACATCACCCATTTACATCACCTCATAGACCTCTCCTTTCTACCCACCACCTACCCAACACTACCTCAGCCATCCTATTCACTCTCAACCCACCCACCTATTTAATCATCCCCTTTGCTCTGACCCCTTCTGCTTGAGGTATAACACCAACCAGCCCTCCTACCTGGCTCTCTCCTCCCCATATGTACAGAGGTCACTATCACTTCAACTAGCCGGCCCCTGCCCCTCCATCTCATCTGTCTCTCACCATCCCCTCCACATAAATCACATCTGTTCCCCATAATCCCCATCGAGCCCCCAACCCAAAGCACCATCCTCTGTACTCCGACTACAGATTCTCTACAACCAACTGCTGGATCCAGACCCCATGAAGCCACCCCTAATCTTTTCCATGAATATCTTCCTTTGCTGATACTCTCTCCTCTCTGGCCTGAAGTATTATCCAAAGTTGTCTCGCAACGCTCACCCTCGATGGCCACACTCCAATGCGGCTCACCCCAGTATCCTTGTCCTGCTTGTCCTACTTCGAAGACGATTTTGTGGCATAAACTCATCCCAAGTGCAACTGATAATCTAGTCTAGCAGAACTGGTATCCCCCTGGATGATAATGGCCTTAGCGACCTAATTAAAAGGTCTTAAAGCCGCAAAGTACTCAGTAAACCGAACTCAAATCAAGCTGTTAACCACTCCCCGTAGCTATTATCTGTAGCCACAGACTCCCATGTCACCCATCCAGGGAAAAAGATTTCTCCAACAATGCTCTGGCACACATTGAATAACATACAACGCCTATATACAAACAGACATATACATCATGTTGTATGCTATGCAATTGCCGATCCGCAGTCAAACACTGCCTGCAGCTCTCAGACACTAGTACAAACCATAACTTAGACACATTTGTCCTGTCAAACTTCATTCATTGAAACTTCCAACAACATCCTCTATCTTTCTTCCCTCACATTACTCCATTGTGTGATGTGATCGTGAAGACAGACACAGTGATGGACAAACCGTGATCCACAGAAACACTCTAACTTGCAGACTTCTTCCCAGAGATGCTTCCGCTCCTTCCAGTGTCTCTCCCTGGGAATCTCTGCGTCTAGAGAACCTAGCACCTCATCTCAGAGTGAATGTCATTTACCACCGTCCAAGTGAAATCAACACATTTGTCGAAGAATGTTTGAAATTAATGTCTCAACTGATACTCTCAGGCACCGCCATCTTCTTCAAACTTGTGAAGCTGTTTTCTTCTTTCCTTCGTGACAACAGCCTCTGCCAACACTGCCAGGAGGCTGCTCACCTCGAATGTTCCACTCTCGATTTGTTCTTATTGAAGGCCTCACCTCTAACTGCGGACGCCCCCCCATGTTCCAGTAATGTCAATTGACATTAATGCTATACACAGTTTGGCTTGCTCTATCCTCCTCATCCCTCACCCTGGCTCAACATCAATCTCATGATAGAAGAATACGATAAATATATCCAAAACCTGATACATGACCATATTCCACTAAAAAGATAGCAGTAAAATCCCACACCTTCTTGCCCCTGGTTCTCAAAGGATTATTATGCTGAAATAAAACATCTGAGACTTCTTGAGAAAATGTGGGGACAGGCACAGAAATCTAACCAAGCTCAGGGATGCTAGAAGAAAGTACAAATTGAATATTTTCTCACTCCTTTCTGGTCTCCCAAAATCTCATAATCACCCCTTAGAACAGCACTTCAGTCAGTCACCCGCTTTGTCACAGGAAATTTGACCAAATTACTCCGATCCTGCACTTCCTACAATGGGTCCTATTGAAGCAAGAAGTCAATTTAATATGGCATGCATCACTAACAAAGCTCTTCACAACTCTTGCCGCTCCTATCTGACTGAAAAGCTGAACATCTCTGGCACCCAGCATGGTTTGAGGAATCTCAATCCTTTCTCCTGGAGCCTCTGACATTCAAGCACAAACACTATATGAATATGACTTTTCTTTGGCAGTGCGACAAGGAGTTTGAACTCCTTCCCTCCAGCCTTATGCACTACAATGAATCATGTGACCTTCAAAAAGGAACTCAATATCCTATTGGTTTTTTGACATACTTAAATTATGGTAACCTGTCCTCCAGGGTTTATCCTAGCTGTTTGACTGGAGCGTTTTTTCTGTTCTCTTGAGTCTTGCACAATCATTCTATAATACTGCTATTTATTTGTATGACTACCTGCTTTCTTGTAAAGTGCTCTTATGCCCATTGCCCATGTTCGTACTATAAAAAAATCTCAAATGAATTATGAGACAGCACATTTTTAGGTCGAAGCCTACCAGACAGGGCAGCTGTCTAGTTGCAGAAAGGCTTAGGGACATACTGAAAGCGTCCCTGGGAATACATTCCACCCATTTCTTACCATTGGCTTTAGTTTGTAACTCACATTTGCTTGCTTTCTATTTGTTGGCTTTATTTGTTTTAGGCTGTCCAGCATGTCTGTCCCTCCCATGGAGCATAGCCTGTCTACCATCACCCCTGCATTCTTCCACGAGTGCTCGCTTTCTGTAAACAGGGCTTTAAATTCTGTTCTTATCTTGTCACATTTGCTGTGCATTTTAAGACCGAGGTCTAATGTCAGGCTATGTCTTCTGAGGTAGCTTGGTGTTTGCTTTTCTTTCGCTGACTTTGAGAGGATTTCTGTGGCAATCTTGCTGGATACTGGTGGTAGACAAGGTTTTTTTCTAGCACACAAAATCTACATGTCTGTAAATGAACTGTCTATCAACAAAGGTAAGATGTGAGTACCAACAACAGGGGAAGCCCTATAACCCAAACCTGGGGCGTATAAACAATATATATGCTACAGTGGTTCGGATACGCAATCAAAACAAAGAACAATAATAATTTCACACGATAATCAAAAATACATAAATAACACAGTACCCTTCACAACTTATATCAAAAAGATAATTATTTTTCTTAATAAAAGGGAATTGCGTATAAATAAAGAACAATACAAAGAGTGCTCCAAAAGTTACACAAACATATGTCACTAACAAGGACAGACTTAAGTGTAAACATAAAAAATGGCAAAAACAGGAAAAAAGATATTGACAATGTTACTCAATCACAAAAGACAAAAACATTCAATGCTTCCTCTGATTTTTTTTTTTTTTGTGCCAGGGTAGGCGTCGACGGCGTTTCAACCATAGTTATTTAGCAGGTGGTCATCAGGACAATTACAATTGTGAAGCAACTGTCCGTTTCAACAACTGGGAAAAGAGGAAATAACACTTCTCTTCCAGTGGATACTCCTCAAAGTCATAAGCACTGAATTATCCCCGCCCACGTGTGGGATCCCGGAGCATATAGAAATATATGTATATATATATGTGTATATATATATATATGTGTATGCTCGGGCCCACAAGTGTATAACACTTCCGAAACATACACATACATATGTGACAAGCCCAGAGAAACAGGAGAGAACAAGAAAAGAGGGCGAGGTCGAGGGAACCGCATATAGAAGGTACTTCGGAAGAAATCCTTACTGTAATAGATACTAGCTCAACCCCAGAAAACTCCATCATTGATTTGGCGGATAAAAATTTAACTAAGGCGGAACAACAATTACTGTCACTAGGCTTATCATATTGCCCGGAAACAAACTTCGATTATACGCAAACCAGGGCCGATATATATAAATTTATTAGAAAATTAAAGGTTGCCAAATTCCACAAACAAAAAGCAGCCAACATCATGTCAGAAAACACAAACAACCAACACGGATGCAGACCAGACTGGCCTAACTGTATCGGATCTGGGTTTGTTGCAAGACATGCAGGAACTGCAGATGGGAAATCTAAATATGATAACTCCAAGTGATATTGGCACAAGTCAAGAAGAAAGTAGCCTGGAACAAAATACCACCGTAACAACTACCGCCAAACCATTGACCCCTTTTAAAGTAAAGTCCAAATTTACACCCATCATGTCCCGTGACTCGGATATATTTAACGAACAAATTGTGGCACAGGTGAAAAGGTTGAACCACACCATAAATAGATCCAAAGTAAAAATGTCATATCAAGAAAGAAGTTACCATCAACTAATAAACAAACTGAGCAAAGATAAAGTGGTCATAAGGAATGCGGACAAGGGCGGAAATGTAGTGCTATGGTCCCTGGAAGAATATTTAAAAGAAGCCTACAATCAACTAAATGACCAAAATTGTTATAAAAAGAGCTCGATTTTGAAATACAGACAGATGCAGGAGTTATTTTTATCTCAATTACTAGCATGGAAAAGCTTGGGTCTAATAAATTGGGACGAATATAAGTTTTTAAAGAAAGAACATCCGTCCATACCTGTCATATATTTTGTCCCTAAAATTCATAAAGACATATATAGACCACCAGGTAGACCCATCATTGCTGCATGTAATGGTCCATTGGAAAATATGTCCAGGTACACAGATTTCTTCTTACAGGAGCATGTAATGAATTTGAAATCGTATGTACAAGACACTTGTGATTTTTTTTACGTAAGATCAAAGACCTGGAATGGAAATCTGAATACTTACTTATAGCCCTTGATGTGTCGTCACTCTACACATGCATCAGAAACAGGGACGGAATCAGGGCTGTCGAATATTTCCTGTCTAATAGGCCAATAAGATATGCGCAACACAACAAAATGCTTCTTAATATGATTCTGTTCTGTCTGGAGAATAATCTGTTTATTTTTAATAATCAAATGTACCAGCAAACACAAGGAGTTGCCATGGGGGCCAGCTTCTCCCCCAGATATGCCTGTTTATTTATGGGGTGGTGGGAGGAGCTGGTCCTCATGAGGAAGCACGAACAGGCATTTTCTAAACAGATTGTAACTTGGCTCAGATTCATAGATGACTTATTTATTATATGGTGTGGAACCCAACAAAGTGCTAAGGATTTCATAGAACAACTAAATATAAATGTCAATCTTAAATTTACTTATACCTTGAGTAATATGGAGGTTACGTTTTTGGATGTGCAAATCAAAATTGTGAATAATTGCTTAGCGACTACACTGTTTAGGAAACCTACAGCAGGCAGCACACTGCTCCATGCATCAAGTGCGCACCCTGCCCACCGCATCAATAGCATCCCCTACGGGGAAATGCTCTGTATAAGGCGCATATGCAGTGATGAGGTAGATGCAGACAATAAACAAACAGACTGTCTCGCACGTTTTCTAACAAGAGGTTACAAAACGGTTATTGATGCAGCCATTACAAAATCTAAGAAACAGGCTAGAGCGGACTTATTGCAATACAGAAAAAAACCTGAAGATAAGCAAAAGATGGCTGAACCAATCAGACTTATTTTAGGTTTCTCTAAACAAGAAAAACAGCTCAGAACCATCATCAGACGAAATTGGCCAATCGTGAGAGATGACCCTGTAATAGGTAAACTGTTACCCAACAATCCTATTACCTTTAGAAAAACAACCAGTATGGCCAATTCATTAGTCAGAACTAGCCCGGAGGATCAGGGGAAAAACTATGTGGCTGACAGCTAGAAAAGGATTTTTCAGATGCACATCTTGCAAAGCCTGCCAACAAGGTGTTAATACCACCACGTATCAAACTGCATTCAGCAGTAGAGTGCGAAATATCACACAGCACCTTACATGTAAAACTGAATTTTCAGTGTATGTGCTAGAATGCAGTTGCAGATTAAAATACATAGGCAGTACTAAGTTGGCAGTACACAAAAGAATCTTGCAACGTTTGAGGGCCATCACCAATAATGATAGTTACCCGGTGGCCAGACATTTCAGGGAACAACATAGTAGCAATCTGAAAGATCTTAAATATTATGCCATAGAGACAGTACCGGCCCAAAAAAGAGGCGGGGACCGGGAAGGCAAATTTAGACGCCTAGAAACAAAATACATATTAGAATTTGACTCGAAGCACCCAGGAGGGTTTAACAATACAGAAGATTTGCACACCTATTTATAATAGATAAGCAATAGAATTTTATGGTATTTTATTGTTTTTATGGTTTTTATATAATTGATTGTATTAATTGTATGAATTTCCATGAATTTCCATGCATCTTCTTCATTATGTCCAGGAATGGTCGTAATAGAAATTCAAAACACAGCATTAGAGATTTTTTACAATTTTTGCTGCTCGTATAAATTTATTAATTCGTTTTTAAGACAATTTTAGTTATATTATGAAATTTGATCTTAATCGACTGATATGTGTATATATTTATATTTTGTAGGGTATTGTTTAATAATACAATTTTAAAGATACTTTTATTGTATATTATGTACTGTAACAACACATATATGGATTTTATCACAATTGATTTCATCTATTTGGTTGGAGAAAATTGAATTATAATGAACACTAATATGTGAGTCTAAATTCAATGAAACAGCCTTTATAATATATTGCACTATATAGTTCTAGATCTCATTTCATATACACTAAATATGTCCCAATTCCCGCTGCCCCATCTGAGCATCTATTAGCATACTCCATAATTTATGGATTATCCAAATTTACTTGGAATATATGGATATGCTCGAGATTAATCTAAAATCAATCACTCAGCATTTGCGCAAACAAAATTCTTTTTGTCGTTATTGGTACAAGGGAACTGGTGAATAACGGCAACACATAGCACATAGCACTTTATCACTTTGCACTAACTTTTTTAAACGGTCATCACATGTTGTTTCATGTTTACATTTAGCACTTTTCACTTTTTAAAAAATTTATTTTGCTAATCGACATTTACACAAGCGAGGGCAGGTTATTTGCGCATTTAGGCGATTATAATTTTTGTAAGATGGCTTGCCCATGCCAAAAAACAGACTATGTAACATATTACAGCAAATATAGGTCCATATATGTGGATAATGAATATATGTTTCATTTAATGATGTATAAATAATTGTATTTTACACTGTAATTTTATACATACTCGTCAGTTACAATATACAAATGATATGCTTTTAAGAACGTAGTATATTGTCTGTCGATTACTGCAAAGTATGCACTGGCACTTTAAATTGGGGAAACACAGTCTGAGCTGTGTCATGTGATCAAGGCCGAGGTACAGCCGAAACGCGTCATGGCGGACTAACTCAGCAATAAAGAAAATAATCTGCACTTACTTGGGTCCTTGCTCGTTTTTCTAGTCCGAGCAGAAGTTGGAAGCGAGTTGCACAATACATATGTATATACATATAAAAATGCAGCCTAAAACTGTTCCAATAAGGCAAACCGCCAAAATTACATAGGTTTCCCTCGTATGAAAATAATCCCCTAAATACATTTTGTAATCGAGAACATGCACTGTAATAGTATCATACAAGAATCCTTTATTTTCAGAAAAGGAAAACCGGTAATAGCAGGCAGTTGGCCCATAGGCTGCATAGATAAATAACTATCATAGTACAGTAAAAAACTGGCACCTTGCTTTTAAGGCTTCCAAGATTCTGGACACCGTGCCTTTAAGACCTGCAGGAGCCCCTCTGCTCCCATCATGCACCACAGGTGACAGTTAGGTCAGTTCTTTTTTCCGGCTCCTTCTGTGAGGATCCTGGAGCTAGAGCTCGACAGTTTTTTGACTTTTTCAGTCAGGAATTGTTTTTCTTCATTGTATTTCGACTTTTTTGGTCTGCTGGTAGTGTTTTCTACTGTTTTTCTGACAGTTGACATCTTTTTTCTGTCAGAATGCCGGCTTTATTTAGGAAATGCCCGTCTTGTGATAAAAAGATGGCAATATCTGATCCACACTCAGTGTGTATAGCGTGTCTTCCATCTTCCCACAAGCCTGAAATTTGCTACCACTGCCAGCAGTTTTCTAATAGGACCCTGCATGACAGGGAAAGGATTCGTCTTCATGCTGTGTTGAAGAGGGGAAAAAATATATCTAAAAGTGGCCTTGGGAGTCCAGAGCCCTCCTCTCACCAGGTACGCCGAAAACAGCTTCGTTCTGCCTCTCCTGGGTCAAGAAAGAGGCAGAGTCCAGAGTGTTCGCCGTCGAGATTGCCGTCGAAGAAGAAGCAGAAACACTCTTCAACGTCGAGACGGCGAGAATCGCCGTCGCCGAAGAGGGGATCGACGTCGCACACTACTTCGGGGACGAAGTATGTTGACCACGAGAGGCCTAAGGCAAAACACCCGTCGATGTCAAAACACTCGTCGACGGCGAGGAACACTCCGCCACCTTCTCGAGGGTCGGCGCCGAGAGTTTCGCCGGCTAAGACTCTGCCTAGAGCCTACAGGCGGTCGACGTCAAGATCACCGTCGCCGTCGAGGGCTTCACGGTTGACTAAGTCGACGTTGTGGAAGATCGACGTCGGAGTCTCCAGTTCGTCGATCAACGTCGAGAGCATATCGGAGACAGGAGCGGTCGACGTCAAAAGCGGCAAGGTCCGTGTCGCCGTCGTTACATCAGTCGATGTCGAGAAAAAGGACTACCGCCATTACCTCGGAGGAGGTGACAGGCCGAGATCGACGTCGAACCTTTTGCCGTCGAGAGACAAAAATCCTGCCGTCGTCTCGGAAGAGGTGACAGAGAGGCCAAAGTCGACGTCGAGGTCAAGACGTTCGACGTCGAGGGAACAGTCATCATCCCCTGGCATCCACATTGTCCAAATTTCCCCGGAGGGCTCTCCGGTGGCTCCTAAAACATCCTTTTAACCTTTCGCCAAGGTGGCTGGAAAGTGTCAGACGCAAGGAAGCAGAGGGTGTTGGTCATAGAAGTCCGGGCTCGGATTTCTCTCAAACCTATTCTCCCTCAAGAGTCTCAAGGGATCCTCCTCCACCGGCTTCATTGAGAGGGTCTCCGAGAAGAACCCTGAGAAGATCTAGATCCCCATCCTCCCGCCGCACACGGTCACGGGAGAGATAACGTTCTCAACATCCTTCCTCTCCAAAACGGAGGCGACTAAGATCCCCTACTTGGTCCTCGTCCACCAAGTCTTCGATAAGGGACTATTCCCCAACTCTGTCGGCAACACCTCCATCCAGAGTGTCACCTATTGACGACATTGGTACTTTCACCGAGGTTCTCTGCAGGGGGGCCAACAAACTAAACTTAAGTATGTCGGCTCCAACGGTCTCCACTTCTGTTATTTTTGAGACCTTACATCATCGATTGTCAGCTAGGTCTCTGCTGCCGCTAGTCCCAGGCCTCTTGGAACCTGCCATGCAGACTTTCCTAACTCCTGCATCAGTAGGGGCAGTACCTTCACGCATTGCAAAAAAAATACAAAGCCCCTGATCAAGATCCGTTGTTCCTACGTTCTGATCCTCACCCGGATTCTGTAATTGTGGCGGTGGCCAGGAAGACGCACTCTGCTACATCCTCTTCTTCAGTCCCTCCTGAGAAAGACAGCAAGATTATGGACTCTTTGGGCAAGAGGATGTGTAATACTTCGGCCTCGGTCATGCAAGTTGCCAGCGCCTCAGCTCTCTTGGGGAGATATGACAGGTCACTTTGGGACTCTCTGGCACGTTTTACTGAGAAACTCCCGAAAGAAGACCAACAGGACTTTCAGGAGATACTACAGGAAGGGGGCCTGGTGGCAAACCAGGTAATAAGTGCTGCTGCGGACTCATCTGATCTGGCCGCGCACGGCTATTCGCACGGCATCTGTTCTAGACGCTCGGCCTGGCTGCGTCTTACAGGTCTTAAGCCTGATGCTCAACGGAAGATCGTTAACCTACCGTTAAATGGTTCCTCGTTGTTTGGGTCTCATGCGGATATGTCCAAAATGAAGACTGAATTGGACACTGTGAAGGCCGTTGGACTGGAGAAGCGGAAGGAATTCCGCAAACGGTTTCTTCCCTACGACAGGCGTTCCTTCCAACAGAGGGTTCAAACCCCTCAGTGGTCCTCTCAAAATCAACAACAGCAGAGGTCGCACTTCCACCAGAGAAGACCTGGTAGAGGAAGAGGAAACAACAGACAGCAGGCTTCAACTGCTAAACAACCAGCTAAACAATGAGCAAATCCTTCCTCCGTGCCCGTTAGCCACTCCGGTAGGGGGAAGTATCGCTTTTCACCTGGAAGAGTGGAAATCAATCACAAACGACAAATGGGTGCTGAATATTGTGCAAAATGGATACTTGCTGAGGTTCAAAGCTCCAGTTCCACCACTCAGAACATTCCGTCAATGCCACCACATGTTGCAGGAAGAGGTGAACAGTCTTCTACGAAAAAAGGCCATAGAATATGTTCCGACTCAACAACTAAAACAGGGAATACATTCTCGCTATTTCCTGGTCCAAAAAAGAGGTCCGACCACAGAATACAGACCAATTCTCGATCTGCGCTTCTTGAACAAATTCATCCGCAAGGAGAAGTTTCGGATGCTGGCCCTGCACCAGATCTTCCCTCATCTACATCAGGGGGACTGGATGTGTGCTATAGATCTGCAGGACGCTTACTTCCACGTCCCGGTGTCCGAAAAGCATCAAAGTTTCTCCGTTTTCAGGTAGCTCTTCGGCACTTCCAATTCCGAGTCCTTCCGTTCGGGCTCAAATCGGCCCCCGAACATTTTCAAAGTGTATGACAGTGGTGGCAGCTTTTCTTCGCAAGCACAAGATCTTCATTTATCCCTATGTGGATGATTGGCTCCTGAAGAGCGCTACGCCTTCCCTGCTTCAGAGTCATCTCTCCTTCTGTCTTCATCTACTGAACACGGTGGGCCTTCGGGTCAACTACAAGAAATCGGTCTACAACCCGACCCAAAAAATCCATTACCTGGGCGCTTCACTGGATACCGTAAAAGCAAGCGTGTGTCCTTCGGAGGAGAGGTTATCATCAATCAGGGAGAAATGTCGCAAACTCCTCAGATCTCATCTTCCCACGGTCAGGCAGGTGTCTTCTCTTCTGGGGTCAATGGCTTCTTGTGTCTTCACCGTCCCCAATGCCAGATTGAACATGCGTCCTCTACAACAGTCTCTAGAGGATCAGTGGATGCAGACGTCAGGCCGCTGGGAAGACCGTGTAACTCTACCTCAGTCAGCCAGAGACTCCATCACATGGTGGATGAAGCGTTCACATCTGCTGAAGGGAGTCCCATTCCACCAAGATACTCCCACTCCGACTATAGTCACGGATGCTTCCCTTCAAGGTTGGGGAGCTCACATGGGACATCTTCAAGTACAAGGTCTCTGGTCGGAGACAGAGCGGGGATATCACATCAACCTTCTAGAGTTGAGAGCCGTGCACCTAGCCCTCAAGTCGCTGTACCCTTCTCTCCAGTCCAGCTCTCTCTTGATTCAGACAGACAACACCACGACGATGTATTATCTGAACAAGCAGGGAGGCACCAGGTCGAGACCTCTCTCTCAGGAGTCGCAGACCATCTGGAAGTGGCTTCTCGCAAGGAATCTCAACATTGTGGCCATTCACCTGCCAGGGTCTCTGAATGTCCAGGCGGACGCCCTAAGCAGGGACTTCGTAGAAGCTCACGACTGGGTGCTAAACAGCGAAGTCACGCAAGACATCTTCCGGCAATGGGGAGTGCCAGACATCGATCTCTTCGCAGACGTGGCAAACACCAAATGCCCCGTCTTCGTGTCCAGGTTTCACCAGCCAGGTTCACGGGGGAATGCCCTTTTGATAAAATGGTCTCAGACATTACTGTACGCCTTTCCTCCACTGCCTCTCATCCCAGCAGTGATCAACATATTCTACAGGACCAACTCCAGGATGATCCTGATAGCTCTGGAATGGCCGCGTCAGTGGTGGTACCCGGACCTTCTGTAACTATCCCAGGTGCCACACCAGAGGTTGCCTTGCCGTCCAGACTTGTTATCCAAGAGCGAAGGGAGAGTGTTTCATCCCAATCTCTCATCCCTCAGATTGACAGCATGGCTCCTGAGGTCCTGCAATACGGACACTTAGACTTACCAGCGGACTGTATGTCCATTCTCAAGGAAGCCAAGAGACCTTCCACCAGGGCATCCTATGCTTTCAAATGGAAGCGATTCTACTTGTGGTGCATGAACAATGCTCATGATCCGGTGAGGGGTCAAGAGCAGGTGATCTTGCCATACTTACTACATTTGGCCAGATCTGGCCTGCAGTTTTCCTCGATTAAAGTTCACCTAGCAGCAATCACTGCATACAGAAAGTCCCCTACACAGGTTTCTTTTTTCCAGATGCCAGTGGTTAAAGATTTCCTTGAAGGGATAAAGGTTTACCCCCCAGTGAGATCTCCTTCTCCACCTTGGGAGCTCAACATAGTCCTTACAAAACTAATGGGTGCTCCTTTTGAGCCAATTCACAGGGCTTCTCTGCAGCACTTGTCATGGAAAGCTGCCTTTTTAGTCGCCATCACTTCTGCCCGCAGGGTTAGTGAAATACAGGCCTTGTGCTGTAACGAGCCCTACACTGTTTTCCATGCAAACAGGGTAGTTTTAAGAACCCATCTGAGTTTTTTACCTATCACTCTGCCCACATTTTTTCCCAATCCCACGACTCCTCCTGAGAGGTCCCTTCGTTCCCTAGACCTCAAGAGGGTACTGAAATTTTATCTAGACAAAACCAAGTTATTGAGAAAAACAGACCGGTTGTTTGATAACTATGGTTCCATAAATACCGGTTTGGTAGCCTCTAAAAGATCCATCTCTAGGTAGATAGTCTCTTGCATATCTTTGGCTTACCAACTAGCCAAGAAGTCTCTTCAGGGAAAACCTAAAGCACATTCTACCAGGGGAAAAGCCTCTACCACGGCTCTCCTTAGAAATGTTCCTATAGTAGAAATTTGTAAAGCAGCTACATGGCGTTCTGTTCATACTTTCTCTCGCCATTACTGTTTGGACTCTGATGCACAGGCAGATGCCCAAGTTGGGCAGGCCTCGTTGAGAAATTTGTTTGGTTGATTCCATTTTAAGATGCATTGTGATATATTTTGTGTACTGGTTTGCTCGTCCGCGAAGTAGTGGGTATGGGCTTGCTACTCTATTCAGTGCTTATGACTATTGATGAGTATCCCCTGGAAGAGAAGGATAAGTTAATTACCTGTAATCCTAGTTCTCTTCCAGGGGTATACTCATCAAAGTCATAAGCCACCCTCCCACCTCCCCGGACGACCAATTATGGTACAATACTGTGTGTTGTGCATCTTCTACTCGGGGTGATACATGTTAATACACCGTAAAAAAGAACTGACCTAACTGTCACCTGTGGTGCATGATGGGAGCAAAGGGGCTCCTGCAGGTCTTAAAGGCACGGTGTCCAGAATCTTGGAAGCCTTAAAGGCAAGGTTCCAGTTTTTTACTGTACTATGATAGTTATTTATCTATGCAGCCTATGGGCCAACTGCCTGCTATTACCTGTTTTCCTTTTCTGAAAATAAAGGATTCTTGTATGATACTATTACAGTGTTTTTCTCTATTACAAAATGTATTTAGGGGATTATTTTCATACGAGAGAAACCTATGTAATTTTGGCGGTTTGTCTTATTGGAACAGTTTTAGGCTGCATTTTTATATGTATATACATATGTATGTTTCGGAAGTGTTATACACTTGTGGGCCCGAGCATACATATATATATATATATATATATATATATATATATATCTATATCTATATCTATATCTATTTATATATTTGCCATCTTGTGAGATGCACTCCCAGGAAGTAAGCAGACACAGGAACTGGGATATTAAAACACACTGACCAGCAGTTTAATGCGACGCGTTTCAGGCTTACGCCCTTCTTCAAAGCC
Source organism: Calotriton arnoldi (assembly GCA_963921515.1). NCBI lineage: Eukaryota > Metazoa > Chordata > Amphibia > Caudata > Salamandridae > Calotriton > Calotriton arnoldi. The sequence goes on from CAWUFW010004720.1 coordinate 679,675, forward strand.
AACTGCTCTCCAGGACGGCCAAACATTTCTGCCAGCATTTTCCCTCCATTTATTCAAGACACGCCCCAAGTGGGCTTCAAGTCACGCCCTAAGTGGGCCGGCAAATCACATTGCATGCAAAGCATGATGGGGCTGGTAGTTCCTTACCCATGTGGGTCTGTTTGTAGCCATCACTGGTTTTCAACGTTCTTTAAATGGTGCTTTAAAACAAAGAAACACAGCTCTCTTTACAGGCCGCTCCTCCTGTTCCACCCGCAGTCAGTATAAAACAGCAGGCGGCCCCGCTTGGGATCTTGCGGTGGTGCTTCTCTCGACCTAGGCGGGCCGAATTATTTATTTGAAAAAGTTTGCCATCTTGTGAGATGCACTCCCAGGAAGTATGCAGACACAGGAACTGGGATATTAAAACACACTGACCAGCAGTTTAATGCGACACGTTTCAGGCTTACGCCCTTCTTCAAAGCCAACTGCTCTCCAGGACGGCCAAACATTTCTGCCAGCATTTTCCCTCCATTTATTCAAGACACGCCCCAAGTGGGCTTCAAGTCACGCCCAAAGTGGGCCGGCAAATCACATTGCCTGCAAAGCATGATGGGGCTGGTAGTTTCTTACCCATGTGGGTCTGTTTGTAGCCATCACTGGTTTTCAAAGTTCTTTAAATGGTGCTTTAAAACAAAGAAACACAGCTCTCTTTACAGGCCGCTCCTCCTGTTCCACCCGCAGTCAGTATAAAACAGCAGGTGGCCCCGCTTGGGATCTTGCGGTGGTGCTTCTCTCGACCTAGGCGGGCCGAATTATTTATTTGAAATAGTTTGCCAGGTTGTGAGATGCACTCCCAGGAAGTAAGCAGACACAGGAACTGGGATATTAAAACACACTGACCAGCAGTTTAATGCGACGCGTTTCAGGCTTACGCCCTTCTATATATATATACATACATTTCTATATGCTCCGGGATCCCGCACGTGGGCGCGGATAACTCAGTGCTTATGACTTTGATGAGTATACCCCTGGAAGAGAACTAGGATTACAGGTAAGTAACTTATCCTTTTAACCAAGGGTACTAGAAGCTATTTTTTGGTTGTAAAAATACAAAGCTAAAGGATTAGTACTTAGAAGTAAAACAGAAAAGAGCCCAAACATAATAAATAAGAAGGAAAAGCCCTTCAACAACCCTAGACTAGAATAAGAAAGGAAACGAAAGTAAACCCAATAAATGAAAGTATCACCAATGTGCATGAAAAAATATACGTACACCAAGTAACCGTGAAAGCCACTACAAGCCATCTCAAACTAAATAAATTACCGAGCAGTAGGAGGAGTTCAAGCAGCACGAGGGCACTAAAAGTCACTCAAAGTATGCTGCGATGCCTACAAAGAACCAGAAATATCCTTCAGGTTACAGACATACTTAAAATCTCAGTCCAATGTAAAGATGGATTACATAGCCACTTACAATTATCCGAGGCTTGAGAGAAACGAAAACCGGGAAGCCGGTCAATAAATCCTTATCGGTCTTCCTCTGTCAAATTAGAGTCCTTCGAGTTTCTGAAACAAACGAAGTAAGCACAAGTAAATCCCCCGCCTAGATAGGACCAAACCAGGGCCAAAGTGAAGAAAAAATCAATCCAACATTACCTAGCGGACACAGTCTTAAAGAAAACCGGGAGGCCTCTCACTAAATCCTTATCGGTCTTCCTCAGTCCAATTAGTATAATTTGAGTTTCTGAAACAAACGAAGTGGGCACAAATAAATCCCCGCCCAAATAGGGCCAAAAAAGGGCCAAAATAAAGAATGAATCAATCCAACCTTACCTAGCGGACACAGTCACTTCGTGTATTAACGCTTCCGAAAGTTGCATAAATGCGGTGAGCGAGCCGCGTGTTTAAGCCAGCACTGCTCTCTAATAGAAAGCAAGGAAAGACTATCCATATATACAAGAATGCCGATACATGACACAGTATCCAGCGGCCATCTTTAAACGATAAATGCTATTGGGGAGAGCTCATTGCCCAACCCCGAACGGACAGGAACTGTCAAGTATTCTCAACACTCACCAAGTAATAAAAACTGGCAGGAAAAGCCAATTAATCAGATTCGCACTTTCACCAGGCAAAGTGCAATTGTACATAATCGAACTACCACTAGTAAGACCTATTGATGGTTCTAGTGTACACATGCGCCAGATATCGAAGTTTCATGTGCGCATGTGCAAAACCGAGACAAGTATAGCCCGCAGAGATGGAGATAGTAAGGGGCATCACAGCCGTGATGTCTGCTCACAAAAAGAGGAAGAATCCCTTGCATGTTAAGAGTGAAACATTATTAAGAGGCTTACAACCAAAAAATATGTATAAATCAGAGTTAGAAAAAGGGGAACTTGTGAAGTCATCAATAATGAACAATAGACCATATCGTGACTTAAACTAGTCCAGTTGATGCACATATGCATAAAATTTATAATGACATGTTTGATAAGCAATCACATGCAATGTTATTAGGAGGACAAAGTACAATCAGGAAATGAACAATAGACCATATCGTGACTTAAGCTAATCCAGTTGATGCATATATCATACATAAAATTTATAATAACATGTTTGATAAGCAATCACATGCAATGTTATTAGGAGAAAAAGGTACAATCAATGCACATCAAATGGTCAATGCTGTAGACAGAAAAATAATCGAAATAATGAAAAAACATCTTAATTGCAAACCAACCAAATACACTCAAATAGGTAGGAAAGAAGAATTGCATTCCTCTAAAGTGTTCAGGCTTCTCCTAATGCGGTCGCATTTTAAGATCCAACGACACTCAGCTCGATTCAACATCTGCATATTACCTCCTCTCACAGGTCTTTTTACAAGTTCAATCACCTGCCATTTTATTTCATCCTCATGGTGGTTTAATTCGAGAAAATGGGACACCAGTGGGGCATTTTAAGTACGACACCGAATGCGACTCTTATGTTGTAATACTCTGGTTTTGACTTTTTGAGATGTCTGTCCAACATAGATATGGTCACACGGACACCAAATGGCATAAACCACATGTTGTGAATTGCAATTGGTGTGATCCCTCAACTTATGTTCAATGTTGGCATGTGCAAATACTTTTATATTTCTACCCCTTTTAAATGAGAACAAGGGTAAATCTTCAGAAATGCCACTTGATTTTACCAGGGGCCAATGTTTTTTAATCGTTTTGATAATGGAGTTACTCTGGGTACAAAACGTGGTAACACAAACCATCCATTCTAGTTGTTTCTTGGGGCGTGGCTCAAATAGAAATTCCCGATGGTTATACCAAGCTCTTTTCTGTGACCGCTTGATTAAGCGTGCCGGGTAGCCACGGGCTTCCAGTTTTTTAGCTAGAATATTTGCCTCCCGAAAATAGTCATTTTTAAATTTGCAATTTCTTAGAATATGAAGAAATTGCCCAAACGGTAGTCCATCTCTCAAGCTTTTTGGGTGGTTACTTTGATACTGCAATAAGGTGTTCCTTGCAGTAGGTTTGGTGTATAGTTTTGTTGCCAGTTTACCATCGACTGCCATGATGGTTAAATCCAAAAAGTCAACCGATCGGTTGTCAAAGTTAGATGTAAATTTTAAATCAATTGAACAGGAGTTCAACCATTGAATGCAATCCGACAGAGATGATGTACTCCCCTGCCAAATAAAGAAAATATCGTCTATATAGCGTCGCCAATGCCGTACGCTCTCAAAAAAAGGATTGACCTCGTTATTATAGACAAATCTTCTTTCAAAATTATCGACAAAAAGTATGGCAAAATTGGGGGCATAGGAAGCCCCCATTGAAGTTCCCTTTATTTGCAAATTAAATTAGCCATCAAAGTCAAAATAATTTTTTGTCAATGAAATTGTCAGAAGCTCAATCAAAAATTCAGTGGGTACAATCACAGGACTCAGTCGGCTAAGAATATCCTTTATTACCTCTATTCCCTCCACCTGGGGAATGTTGGTGTATAGAGACTCAGGGGTCGATTCCGATCTCGGCCGGTAGGGCACCGAATCGGATTCGGCTGAACCGGATCCGATTCGGAGCCCTCTTTTCCGACCGAGTCGTACGTGCGTCCAGCCGGGCAAGTACGATGCGCGCCGCGAGCAGTCCGACCGACTCGCGCCGTCCGGCTCCAAGAAGCAGTCGAAGCCGTACTTTGGGGGTCCGTGTCGGACCCCCTTGTACGCGTAGCCGCGCGAGTCGCACACAGGGGGACCCATGGGTCCCCCCTACATGTGCGTGTACGGCGCGAGTCGCTTCGCCGCGTACACGCTGTAGGGGGCACCCTTGTTCGCCTCGCACCCATTGAGTCAATGGGAGCCCGCGTACGCGTTGTGCGACCGGCTCCCATTGACTTCAATGGGAGTCCGACCGAATCGAGTCCGATAGCATGCGTACGCATCGTACTCGTTCGGTCGGGCTGCTAGGGTCCGATTCGGTCAGAAATCTCTCCGGGTCCGGCTCGGTCGGAGAGATTTCCGGCCCGAATCGGAATCGGCCCCTCGGTGTCTAAACACACCAAAAATTCACTCAATGGATCAAAAGAGGTCCTCAATCTGACTAATCATATCTCCACTGTCCCTTCTATAGCTACACGTGTTCATGGCAAAGTCTTTAATGAATACATCGATGTATGTACTCAAAGGCTCAAGGACTGAGCCACATCCGGAAACGATTGGTCTCCCCGGGGGGTTTGTTAGACATTTATGCACTCTCGGTAGCGTATAAAGGACAGGGGTTCTGGGCGTCTCTCTATTCAAAAAATTAAAATCATGAGTAGTTAAAAAGCCAAGATCTTTAGCTTTAGTAGTTGCATCCAGTATCAATTTCTGGATTTCTGATAATGGATTAGTTCTCAGTAGCATGTAATGATTCGTATTGGCTAATTGTCTCAGTACCTCCGCTTTATAGGAGGTTTGTTGGATTACTATACCTCCCCCTTTATCTGCAGGTTTGATGGTCACATCAAGATTTTTCTTAAGCTCAATTAAGGCCTTTCGTCCCTCAAGAGAAATGTTGCAAGGGAGAAAGTGAAATTTCTCCCTCAAAATATTCACATCATTCAACACCATACTTTTGAATGCCAATAATTCCACAGGCATGCGGCTTGTAGGGGGATTAAAAAGGGAAAGCGGTCTTAGTCCTGAAGGGTTAAAAGTTGTCACCGAACAATCATCACTAAAGAATGCTCTTGGACGCAATCTCCGAAAGAACTGCAACAGTTCTATTGGATGTTGAAAAAATCAGGCACTTCCGAAGGTACAAAACTTAGGCCCCTATTTAGTAATGTAATTTCAGCTGAAGAAAGCACATGATTAGATAGAATAAAAATAGGGATCAAAGGGGGCGTGGCTTGGACGGCAGAGCCGATGGCTGCCTGATCCCGTCTGTCGAATACGGACTCTACATGCTTGGATTCCGGAGTTCCTAGGACCGACTACACATCAGAACACCAGGCTTCGGTTCCTGATGGAGCGCTGCTCCTGTGGGTGTCATCGTTGATCGACATAATGTGCTGGTTTGAGCAGATTTATCGACCGTAACTCCGCCGATTGTAGAAATGCGACGGATCAAAATGGCGGATGACGTGCAACAATAATATGGCTATTTTTGGAGGAACAGTAACAAACCTGATTGCCCTATCGTGCCCCCGCTCCATGGGAATCTGACCAGGCCCATCTTCCGTTAAGGTATTATCACCTTTACAGCTACGATTTGAACTTTGCGGTGTTCATTGATTAATGAGGCCTGACCCAAAAATGGCGGCTATATGAGGAGTACGAGGAGCGTCTTACCTTCTCTGGTGGTGCTGCTTGGTGAAGTCTAGGCGTTTAATTCAATTGTTGTTGATGCAGTGCCTGCTGAATTTGAGGAGCGCTTCAGTGCGGGACCAATTTTGTTTCCACAGCGATCTTTGTGTGAACAGAGCCTGACCCTAAGATGACGCCGGGATCTCAGTTTTCGGCACTTTCGATTTGTCATATTGCCGTCTGAATCTGCTGCAAGGTAGAGTTCGATTTAACCCTTTTCTGTCACACCAAGCTGGGGGGCGCTTCACCATCTTGATCAGTGTCACATCTGTTTATCCTGCAATGTGACGGTGCCCTCTACAACCTTCATAGAGCTCAGCCTTTTGAGGTGTCATTCCCCATCTGTGTAAACATCAACTAACATACACCCAAATATCTGTGGGACTTCAGTTTTTATCATTGGGTAAAAACAATATTATATGCTATACAGCTGATCTGCATGTGAATATTCCAACAACCAGGCTTGCTTGTCCTGACTACCGGAACCAAATAGGAAGTGATTCCTGCGTTTAGAGGGTTTATCTACACATTGTGCAAAATAGAGCAGTCAGCTAACCAAAGAGGACTTCGCAGATAGACATACACCTTTGTTCATTAACAGGGAACAAATCGTACACCCAAAAGGTCAGCGACTTTCTTGCGCAATAACGTACGATACATCCTGCGAATCATCTCAATGCGAGCAACTGATTCAGGACGTGTACCGCCATTTCACTATCTGGTACAGACCAAGTGTGCTGGTATTCATCTAGAAGTTTTGTTCACTATCAAAGTTCAACTCCTAGCGCTAGCATTACCAACACAATAACATCCTATCCTTACAAGACCTTCACTATGGCAGAAAAGGAGTCCAAAATTCAATACAAAAGAAACCAAGGTGATCCCTAACCGTCCGACTCTCCCATCAAGGCCAAAGCGGATATAAACAGCACAATGGAAATGATTCTCAAAAAGCTAGCCGATGTTCACGATCTAGCTAAATCCACCAAACAAAATACGGACGCTATGCAGCTAGAACTAACGGCCATACGGGCGGATATGAACACAATCAACTCTAAAATAGAAGCCGCAGAACAAAGAATCAGCGATGTTGAGGACGCTACCATTCAAGCCAGCAAAGAGATAAAATCTCTTAGGGATATGACCACCAATCTAAAGAAACAAGCAGCCGAACTTGAAGATCGAAACAGGAGAGGCAACATTAGAATCATTGGTGTTCCGGAAGGCTCAGAAGACTCAGCGTAATCATGCATAGCCTTCCTGGAGAACTGGATACCTCGGATCACGGGCATAAAATTTCCTAATAACCTAGAGTTGGACCGAGCGCACAGAATTCCGGCTTTTAATTCTTCTTCACGGCAAACAACCCATGCTATCATCTGCAAACCGTTGAGATACCAGCATACAGAAGCCATTCTCAACTTTGCCCGTAAAAACCGACAGATTACTTGGAAAGGTTAAAAAATAATTTTCACACAGGACTACTCTAAACCTACAGTAGATACTAGAAAAGGCTTCCTCATCCTATGAGACAAATTAAGAGACAAAAATATTCAGTTTTCTTTTGCTGGTCCTGCCAAATTTAGAATCATAGAAAATGGCAGACATCGCTATTTTACGGATCCTAAAGACTTATCAAATTTTCTAGATGGCCCGCCCACTCAGGACATGGATCTCACTTATTCCTTTTCCAATAAAAGGAAGTCATGATATCCGTTCCATATCCCATTTAGGCCTTTTTGCCTCGTATGCATGTTCATGTAATCTTTATATGTCTTAATTTCCTCTTGTTCATAAGGCTTGCGATCTATTGTTGCTTACTCACAGCTTGATGAGTCAATTCCTGTCGTATTTGATGGTTATCACTTAAATATCATGTGTGTATTATGTCGCTTATCATGCGGTTATTCATATACATAATTAAGCATTCACAAAGTCAATTATGTATTAGTAGGGGCTAATAAGATCAGTTTTTCAAACACAGATCGGTCTCTCTAGAATAAAGGTCGCCTACTGCCGGTAGATATCTTTTTCTAATGTGTTTAAATAGTTGGGATTACATTTTTCCCTTGGTTATATTAGTTTTCATGTTTTGTATAAGCAATTATGTTTATGCCTTTTTTTTTTTGCATTTATACTTGCTAAGTTACTATAGTGCATAGTTTTGCCCTATAACATATAACCTGCTTTTTTTTAATATGATGCACTCTGGAAGGTTACACCATATTAGGATAAGTATTTCTCTGATAGTTTGATGCTCCTGCCGTCGCACCTCCGACATTCGAGGTATGCAGGGTTGGGTGGGGAGGGCTTTCGGGGATCCCCAAGTTTTGCGGAATGAGAATGGGGTTTTTGTGGATTGTACCTTGGGTATTCTCAGTTGTCTATTATCTTTATTTTTATTTTTTCTCTTTCTATCTTTTTCTTCCTATTCATTATTGCTTTTGACATGCTTCTCATTGCACTTCTCACTACATAGTTTGCGTACTAAACAAGAGTTCCTATGTACTGATTATTTCATCAATGCTGTCAGCGCCATTATAATATTTGCATTCAATACAAGTAATCCTTATGCATCTAATGTTTACTTAGAGACAATCTACCTGTTATGCCGCTATTCAACAAACCATATACAACCCACATGAGACCAAATCATTTTACCTTCACTTACATATGTAATGGATCAAACTAAGACATGTAATATTACAGAAGATCTCAACATTGTCTCTTTAAATGTGAAAGGGCTTAACCATCCAATCAAACAACGAATTTTTTTTGACTACTTAGCCAAATCTAAAGGGGATATTATACTATTACAAGAAACAAAGTTATCTGGGGAAGATGCTGCGTTTATTAAGCATAAATGGATATCACAAGTTTCATGTTCGCCAGCGGATCATAAAAAGAAGGGAGTAATCACCCTAATAGCCAGGAAAGCCAATATATCCCTGAAATCACAATCACATGACAATGAAGGTAGATTATTGGTCACACACCTGAAGAAAAGGGAAGACTCCATACATGTCCTAAATATATACGGCCCTAACACGGGACGATCCCGACTTTTGTGAGGGTATTTCAAGCACTATAGAAAATCTGCCCCAGGACGATCTCATCATAGTTGGCGGCGATTTCAACATCCCGTTAGATCTGGTAATTGATCGCAAATCCACATGTAAATATCACGTTACAAGATCGCACGGCATAGTTAAAAAAATATGTACTAAGTTTAACCTTAAAGATGCTTGGCGCCTTCAACACCCAGACTCTAGGGATTACACTTTTTACTCTGCCCCACATAACTCATACACTAGAATAGACTACATACTTGTATCCGGATCATTCACACACCTAATTGATCAAACCGACATCTCGTCCAAGTTAGTGTCCGATCATTCATGTATCAGTGCTAAATTAGCTGGCAGTCATAATGAACCCTCGCTTAAAAGGTGGCGTTTTAATAACGATGTCCTATTAGACCCTGAAGACAAAAAGAAAATTGAAGAGGCAATTACAGATTACCTTAAACATAATGATCTTCCTGAGACTAAGGTAAACACCCTCTGGGATGCACTGAAGGCAACCATTAGCGGAGTCATCGAAATTTAAACAAAAATCAATAAAAACCTTAATACTGAATTAGTTAAGTTGGAACATGAAATTAAACGCCTGGAGTCATCACATGCCGATTTGCTAAATGATAATATTCTTAACCTCCTAACACAAAAGAAATATGAATACAATAAAATTCTGAGTAAACGTGCAGGAGTCTGGATAAACAAATTTAAGGCCCTTAAACTCTGCGAAGCCAGCAGAGCAGGTAAAATGTTAGCTTCCTATCTTAAGCACAAACAGAACCAAAACGTTATCTCGTCTATCAAGGATACCAATAATCAATCACATACGAAACAAAAGGATATCTTAAATACCTTTAAATCCTTCTATGAAGACCTATATAAAAACGATCAAGAATTTAAATTAGATGAATGCACCCAATACTTGGACAAACTGAACCTGCCCTAATTGAAAGAAACAGATAAATTAGCTTTAGGGAAACCAATAAGCGCAATGGAAGTGACAAATTCTATTAAATCCCTGAAAGACAATAAGGCTCCGGGACCTGACGGTTTCACAGCCGCTTTTTATAAGACATTTACAGACTTATTACAACCGACTATGTTAAAAGTATTTGATAATATAGCAAATAAAGGACGTACGACAAACTCCATGACAGAGGCTAACATAATAGTTATCCCTAAAGAAGGGAAGGATCCCCTATTACCAAAAAATTATAGATCAATCTCTCATCAATGTTGACTGTAAAATTTATGCGAAAATTTTAGCCACAAGACTCAACATAGTTCTCTCACATTTGATAAGTAACTCACAAGTTGGCTTTCTTAAAAATCGTATGGCGAATGACAATACTCGCTTGTTATGTCATGTCCTTGAAAATGCAGCTATTAAACTAGATCCCACAATAGCGATTACTTTGGACGCTGAGAAGGCGTTTGACAGGGTTTCATGGTCATTTTTAAAACCATGCATGTACTCATTTAACTTGGGGGGGGGGGGGAGATCCTATATAAATATGGTCATGGCCCTATACCGGACGCCTACGGCACGTATTGCGATCAACGGCTCACTCACGGAGTCTTTCACTCTACAACAAGGTACAAGACAAGGCTGTCCTCTCTCACCATCCCTTTTCCTTTTAGCGCTAGAACCCTTAATTCAAGACATCAAGATGAACACAGATATAAAAGGAGTAGGGTTTAATAATACTCAAGTTAAATTAGCCGCTTACGCGGATGACATACTAATTATAACTGAAGACCTGGATCCTTCAATTGAGGCTCTGATGCTGACAATAGGGAAATACTCTATACACTCGGGATACAAACTAAATAGAGACAAATCGGAGGTAAAACCTCTAAATGTTCTTTGTACCAGAGAAATTTTGGGCAATTCAGGGCTTGTGTGGCAACCAGGATATATAAAATATTTAGGTATCTAATTTGGTAGTAATATAATTGACACACTCCATCATAATGAAAATATAACATTGGAAAAAGTTAAAAAAAACTTCTAGATACATGGTCCCCAAAATTTATCACGTGGTGGGGGAGAATTGAAACAATAAAGATGATGATTATGCCCTTAATTAATTATCTAATCAACATGCTCCCACTTATCCTAACAGAGGACTTTCACCATAAACTGGACGTCCTTCTATCAAAATTTATATGGCAAGGCAAGAAGGCTAGAATTGGACTTAAAAAGCTAAGGCTGGACAAATCCTTAGAAGGAGTTAACTTAGCCGATTTTAAAATATATCAAACAGCATTTCTGGCCAAACAAGGTTCTTATTGGATTTCGCCTCCCATCAATTATACTCCTGTATGGTTAGAAGTTGAAAAAGCTATTCTTGAGAATCTTAACCCCTTGCCCTGCTCACCTCTAATCAAACAACACTAATTAGGTCTAAATCTATTTTTAAAAATACGAAAGTGGTGTTACTAAAGATAGACAAGAAACTCGACTCAAACATAAAGAGATCCAAGATGGAATCCATATGGAACAATCGGAATATTTTATATAAAGGGAAAAGTTTAAATTATGTTACTTGGATTAACAACGGTATATTCTTCCCCTACCAGCTAGAAACTCCTCATATCAAATTACGTTTACGGAACTTCATTCCAGATACAAATTAGACAACATTGAATTTTATAACTTTTTAAAGGTTAGAGCGGCACTATCAAAAGCCAAATTACACAACTCACCCCTATCCCTACCACTTTTTGTGACGCAGATTAATAAGCTAGGCCACCAAGTATCACATATTTACAAACTTCTTCGCCCCAAAATCTCGAATCTCGATAAAAAACTTATAGCTTTCTGGGAGATACTCTTCTAGCCCATTACCCGAATCTATTTGGTCTCAAGTATGGAGTTCTACTACCCGTAATAAAATATCTCCAGTTTTGTCTCAAACAAAACTATGGCTTCTACACAAAGCCTTCTGGACACCGGCTCGGTTGCATTCTCAACTCCTTCGCGATGATCCTATTTGTTGGAATTGTAAATAAGAATCAGGCGACTTAGCCCACCTTATATGCAAAGCTGTATTGACATTTTGGGACAACCTTTTTGATTTCCTTTCAAAATTATTCAATTGTACGTTAAAAAGAGAATTTTCCACATTAACAACTGGTTTTCTAGCTGTCGATACATTAAATTGTGCAGATAAAGCCCTATTAGATCTTTTATTCACATCAGCAATAAAAATGATACTAAATAACTGGAAAGATACACATAAGACTTCATTTAAAGGTTGGATGAATTGGATTATTCACCTCAGGGGCGCAGATAATATCGCTCTTCAAAACTCTCCCTGGAAACCCTCGACCATATCCATGTGGGATACATCAGATATATACTTCACCACACATAAACCACCGTCATCATTATACAGGTGCTATTTTTAAGAGATTCATCCTACATATCCTCTCAACCATAAAACAAATTTCAAAGATGCATAAAATATTGTTTGGACCAATTTATGTATTAAACCTACTAAATTCTGTTTTTGCAGAACTCTTTCTTTCATACATGTACTTAGACACAATACTCAACTTAAGCAGGAGTAGGCCTCTAAATCGCTTCACACAGATTCATTTTTTCTAATTTCTATTTATTGTTATTAGTTTCTTCTTATTATTTATTTAGTCATTCTTTTCTTGCTTTCTTCTTTTTTTATTTTATTTCATGGATCGGAAGATTATCTACTAGTGTACAATATTCTATATTAACTGGTACTTTTTCACATTTCTTGTTTATCTATTGCTTGGGATAATATTTCTTGTGCTTATATTGATAAGTTTTATGTTTCCACCCAGTTGTCGCATTGAGTCAAAGGGTACATCTTTGTATACTTTACGAAATATGTTTTATTTTGTTGTTTTATGAAAATACTTAATAAAAATATTTGAAATTAAAAAATCGGGATCAAAGAAATGGAATCATTAGAATCATTTGCACCCAAGTTTATTGGTTCGGTGGACCCCACTGGTAATATTTCCTGCGTGTTTGCCTCTCCCCTGATTGGAAATTCCATTGTTGGGTCCTGGTTTTCCCTCTGCCCCTGCCTCTGCCTCGCTGGCCCAAAAAATGGGGTGCAGTACTAGGGCCTTCTCCTGCGTTTAGCTCCTCTGTTGAACTAGTCGAGGAGTTGGAGAAGGTAATTTTAGTTTGTTTATTAAATCTACCCAAAGGCTGATAATTTTCGAAATAGTATTGCTTGGGTTGTGTGTAGAATTCGTCCAACAATTATGGGTGTGCTTTCTCTTGATTAAAGCTTGTAATGTCTCTTTGTATCTTATTGATCTTTTTGAAACGCTCAACTCTCTCAAACTCTGCAATTGTTTTGCTGACTTTTTCAATAGCAGCTTTAGCATCGGTAATTACGTCCCCTACATTGATTTTTCTTTCCAACTCTTCAATTAGCTCAAGTTCTTTTTTGCTATGTTCAAGGGCAGTTTCTATACCCAGAACTAGCCAATGACGTGAGCAAGTAACCCCAATATGACTAAACCCTTTACGATATCTGGGGTCGTTCGTGAAGATCACAGGGACGTTTCGTACTTGTAAACCAACTGGTATTGTGTCCTTTTTCAAGTATTCAGTCATCATAAGAACATGTAGATTTGTGCGCACATGTTTTTTTCGAAATTTTTCCAATTCATCCACAAGCGACTGTGATTCATTAACTATGGGTGTATTGGTTACTGGTCCCAATAGGGACGGTCCACTTTTAATTTTAGAAATGTATTCCTCTGAATATAGAGGGGGAATTTCAACAGTCATAATACTATGTACTGGATATTACCCCACTATGCAACCCACACAGCAACTGCTGTACTATAATGAGTACCACCAACAGGGGAAGCCCTATAACCCAAACCTGGGGCGTATAAACAATATATATGCTACAGTGGTTCGGATACGCAATCAAAACAAAGAATAATAATAATTTCACACGATAATCAAAAATACATAAATAATAACACAGTACCCTTCACAACTTGTATCAAAAAGATAATTATTTTTCTTAATAAAAGTGAATTACGTGTAAATAAAGAACAATACAAAGTGCTCCAAAAGTTACACAAACATATGTCACTAACAAGGACAGACTTAAGTGTAAACATAGAAAATGGCAAAAACAGGAAAAAAGATATTGACAATGTTACACAATCACAAAAGGTAAAAAACATTCAATGCTTCCTCAGATTTTTTTGCCAGGGAAGGCGTCGACGGCGTTTTGACCATAGTTATTTAGCAGGTCATCATCAGGACAATTACAATTGTGGGGCAACTGTCAGTTTCAACAACTGGGAAAAGAGGAAATAACACTTTTAACCAAGGGTACTAGAAGCTATTTCTTGGTTGTAATAAATACAAAGCTAAAGGATTAGTACTTAGAAGTAAAACAGAAAAGAGCCCAAACATAATAAATAAGAAGGAAAAGCCCTTCAACAACCCTAGACTAGAATACGAAAGGAAACGGAAAGATTACCCAATAAATGAAAGTATCACAAATGTGCATGAAAAAATATACGTACACCAAGTAACCGTGAAAGCCACTACAAGCCATCTCAAACTAAATAAATTACCGAGCAGTAGGAGGAGTTCAAGCAGCACGAGGGCACAAAAAGTCACTCGAAAAGTATGCTGCGATGCCTACAAAGGACCAGAAATATCCTTAAGGATACAGACACACTTAAAATTTCAGTCCAATGTAAAGATAGATTACATAGCCACTCACAATTATCCGTGGCTTGAGAGAAACGAAAACCGGGAAGCCTGTCAATAAATCCTTATCGGTCTTCCTCGGTCAAATTAGAGTCTTTCGAGTTTCTGAAACAAACGACGTAAGCACAAGTAAATCCCCCGCCTAGATAGGACCAACCCAGGGCCAAAGTGAAGAAAAAACCAATCCAACATTACCTAGCGGACAGAGTCAGAAAGAAAACCGGGAGGCCTCTCAATAAATCCTTATCGGTCTTCCTCAGTCCAATTAGTATAATTCGAGTTTCTGAAACAAACGAAGTGGGCACAAATAAATCCCTGCCCAAATAGGGCCAAAAAAGGGCAAAAATAAAGAATGAATCAATCCAACCTTACCTAGCGGACACAGTCACTTCGTGTATTACCGCTTCCGAAAGTTGCATAAATGCGGTGAGCGAGCCCCGCGTTTGTCAGCACTGCTCTCTAATAGAAAGCAAGGAAAGACTATCCATGTATACAAGAATGCCGATACATGACACAGTATCCAGCGGCCATCTTTAAACGATAAATGCTATATATATATATATATATCAACAAAGGTATGCAGTTCCTAAGAAAAAAGTAGGGGAGAATGTGGTCGGTCAGTGTCCAAGGAAACTGGGTCCATTCCTTTAGGAACTGGTGCCCTCACACACCCACGTGGGTGTCATGCTCCATCATAGGGCATTGCTCCTCATCGGGCCGGCACTGCAGTGCCTGACGGGCATCCGCGAAGGGGCTCTTTATCGGGGATCTTTTGTTCCAAAGCCGTATGTTAAGTGCAGGTTTAGGGCCATAAAGTGTAGATTGGTGTGGTGAATTTGTTTGTGCATAAAAGGAAGTGTTTTAAAATAAACTAAGTAGTTCTCTAAAGCAAGTTATAATATGTGAGTCTACTTGTCTGATTAAAAAAGTGGTGGCTAACGGTAGAGACACTGATATCTGGTAGCTGAAGAGAGTCCAAAGGTCAACATGTTTCTTGCCGTGTTGGTTAGAGATGATCAAATGGCAATTCGTCAGGACCGAGACATTCTAATCTACACAGTGGTTGGAATCCAGGTTGGTGTAGATTGGGTAGGTCGTCTTGTGCATTCGTCACTATTACTCTCACGCTAAATGAGTACACTCTGCCCCCACTCGAGGAGGCTTAAGAGCCACCCTACTTGGGTCAACTTTTTAAGAATCACTATATAAAGGTACACCGCATTTAGGTTTCATTGTTATTGGACTATCCTTGACATCAACCCGGATTTCAACCACTGTGTAGATTAGAATCTTTCGTATTGCCATCTGATCATCTGACAAACACGGCACTGTTCTTTTTTTTCATTTGAATTACACCAAAAACAAAGTTTCAGAGTGCACAGATTTACTCGGCATTTAAATTCGTCAATGTAAATGTAGGCCATGACCTGCCGACAGTGAGAGCCAAGTTTATTGTTCCAATTACTGAGAATTCCGAGTGTGCTGCTGCTTTTCTGCAACACATGCATTCCTTTTTGATGGGCTTGCTCCCTTTCACTATCTAACAAATCTGCCTCTAACTCTAGTCCCAATGTATTCAGCTTGAGAGCATCCTGATGTTATGCTTCATTCAAGGCATCATAAATCCCAGTACATTCTTCTCATCTTGCTTTGAAGTCATACGTTTACTTTAGAATATCTAAAAAAAGAGCAGGGTAAATTCTTCACATGTACTTACAGGTTTTCCTTTGACGAAAATGCACATTGGTGTAACACATAAACTGATCACTCTTCTATATATGAAAAATCTTTAATTGTTTTGCCATTTCGACAATGTCATGGAAGCAAAGAACCCACATCCTGAGTTCATGGGTCAGCCACTATTAAATCTGGGGGATTGGGGATGAAAATATCGTACTAGAAAACGGCCTCTATTGCTTCACATTTAGGAAGTTCTCTGCATTTGGCATCTCTTGCAAAAGACGGGGGATGATGTTTTTTCTGTATTTTCAGACACATCTTTTCTCCAGTCTGTAATATATTACTATTGTACTGCCTAATAGTGCCTTTTAAAGTTGGGACTCGCAGAACTCCTGACTTGTGGTGCCTCTTCATCGTTTCAAGTTGAACTTTAATGGCATGCTATTCCATATTAATTAGGATCAGCAGTGCAAACCCTTGTCTGTATTGCTTGAAACCCAGTTCTAGTTAGCTGTACGGCCCACCATGAAATAGGCAATTTAACCAATAACGCTTTGAGATCTTCCATTTTATCAGTTAGATTATGATGCAGTATATCAAGCACAAATATTGAAGTCTGAGATCTTGTACAGTTATCGTCGCTCGATTGTGTGTTGCTAGCTGCAATTGTACTATTATAACTTGGACTATGACTAAAGTCATTGTCTCCATTTATCAACCAAGAGCAAAGCTTCTAGTTTATAAATCTTTAGTTAGCATGCTGGATAAGTGGTTACATTCTGATATCTTTGAGAAGCATCAAAGGAAGCTGGTGAGTGGTGTTCCTGGATTTGCCTAAAATGCAAGCAGTAGCTTCTCACAATTTTACAACGTTTCAGTGGGAGTTTAAAATAAAATATTGAACTCTTACATGCAATAACGATAGATACAGGACAGTGTAACTTTATGCACAGGTGCCAAATACAGACATGTGCGTCAGGGGGTGTGTGTTTGTGTGTGTGTGTGTATATATACTGCTCTACCCCTCCTTGCATCATCTGACACCTCTTTTACTATACCGATCCCCCAAAACAAGCCTTTCTAAACTCTTCCCTCTGACTCTTCCCCTCCACAACCCCTTTTTACTCATCCAAAAGCCTCCTCCTACTGCTATAACCTCCAAAAAAAAAAAAAATCTAAATCCTCCACTCTTCGATCCCTCCACTATCCTTTTCAATCAAAATAACAGACTAACATGTTTACTTCTCAAATTTCATATTCCACTATACTAATTCACCACTAATCCTTTATGGGTTCCACACTAGCGTGCTACTCGCCAATAAAGCTCTTCAACACCCCATCAGGGTTACAAGCGCTATATAAATGCAAACCTTTTTCCCTTTTCTATCCCTCCCCAACCCTTCTCAATCCAAATAACTGACTAACATATCCACCACTCAAATTACTTTCATATTTCACTATACTAATTCAACACTAATCCTTATGGGTTTCCAGAGTAGCGCTTCAAAACCCCATCAGGGGTAGCAAGCGCTATATAAATAGAAACCTCTTTCCCTCTTCTATCTCGCCGCCAACCCTTCTCTATCCAAATAACTGAATAACATATCCACCACTCAAATTACTTCATATTTCACTATACTAATTTTCAATACTAATCCTTTATGGGTTTCCGGAGTAGCATGCTACTTGCCAAAAAAGCGCTTCAACACCCCATCAGGGGTAACAAGCGTTATATAAATACAAACCTTTTTTCCTCTTCTATCCTTCTGCTATCCTTCCAAATCCAAATAACTGACTAACCTATCCACCACTTAAATTACTTTCATATTTCACTATACTAATTCAACACTAATCCTTTATGGGTCCCGGAGTAGCGTGCTACTCGCCGAAAAAGCACTTTGACGCCTCGTTAGGGGTAGTAAGCGCTATATAAATGCAATCACAATACAATACATATATATATGTCTTCGTATGGAAACTAGGTCCTAACTATAACTACCTACTTCCGACAGCAGGGACCAAAAACATTCTTTTTTACATTTTCGGCAGGATCTGTGGATCTCGCAGAAACTGTAAAAATAAAACAAAATTTTAAAAAGCAGCACAGGCTCATGTTTTTAAATAAGGGGGTGCATGGGCCCCCCTCCTGCGCCTTTCTATTGCCCCGGGGACCACCACCTCCCTTAAGCGGCTTAATAAAGGAATGTGGAGGAGGCCCGTACGGCTTCCCCCAGGGACCACCACCTCCCTGGGGCTTTATCTGAAAAAATGCAGGGGGTCTGCCCTGACACCCCCCCTACCCCACAGCCCTGGGGTCCGCCACCTCCCCAGGGCTTTAATTTCAATTAATGCAGGGGGCCTCGTGAACCTGCCCCGCAGCCCAGGGGACCACCACCCACGTGAGACAAAATTCTAGAAAGGAGGTGGGGGGCACGCAGGGCTGTCTCTTGCTATGTCCCAGGGGCCCCACCCCAGGGACATAGCTGTTTGCAATGGCTTGGCGGGATCTTCACCGCTCCAGCTAAGTCATAGCAAACGCTCCGCTTAGAGCAAACGAGAGCATTGAAAATGCTCTCGCTTACTGGAAGCGGAGCAGAATTGCCTGTGTACCCACTCCCCCATTGAAAAAAGGCCTGGCTCCGGGGATGGGTCCCCGAGGCTGAAAACGACCGAGGGAAGCGGGCCCACACGGCCCCCCTCCCCTAATAAATGAAATAAAAAAATAAGAATTAAAAAACGACTGGCAAGTCGCCAGAGGCTCCGCCTCCTTTAACCACCACTCTGCAAACGTGTCTGCTGGCGCACTGCTGGTTGGGGGATGAAGTCCTCTTGGATGCTGAGGGTTCTTCGGGATCAGCAAGCCCTCCTGTTACCTCCAGTAAGTCCTACACAGCAGGATTCCTGAGAGCTGGTCAGGAACCCTGCCCCCTTTCTTCAACACTCAGCAAACGCAACTACTAGTTAAAAAAACCATAGAAATTCACTTAAAAAACCAAAGGTTACAGGGTGGTCATAGTTAGGAAATTGAATTATAAAAAAATATAGAAATTCCCTGTAACCTTTGTTTTTTTCAGTGACGTTATAGTTGGCTAAGATTTCACTCGTACAAAACCAGTGAAACTCAGCAGTTCTAGTTACCTGAGCTAACTATAACTTACACCCCGGCAATGCACTGCTTATGACCTCACATATTACCTTACTAATGACATGGTCAGTGACATAACTGATGACATCATCACAGAGCAACTCACTCACCCACTAACACCCCATGCAACCTCTTGTACGCCTATTCACACACCAACTCACATACCCGTTCACAGACCCATACCAGTACTCACATAGCCACTCACTTGTACAACCACTCACACAACCATTCACTCAACCATTCACTCAACCATTCACTCACCTATACAGCCACTCATACAACCAGTCACTCCCTTTTTCAGACACTCACACACAAACAGCTACTCACACACCAACTTCTTTTACCTACAGTCGCTCATACACCCACTCACTTACCCATATAGCCTCTCAAATCAGCCACTCACCCATACAAGCACTCACACAGCCACACAATCACTTACATACCCATTCACATGTGGGTACAAGCACTCACATAACCCCTCACCCATACAGCCATTCACGCACTCACTCCAATACAGCCTCGCATACCAACTCACTTAACCAAACACCCACCCACTCACTCATACAGCCACTTATTCACGCAGTAGCTCACTCATACAGCCATTCAGACACCCACTCATACATAGTCACTGTTGACCCACTTACCCACCCATAGAGCCACTCATTCCACCACTCACCCATACTGCCACTGACACACCCAGTCACTCACCAATACAGCGACTCGCAGTCTCACTCACCCACACAGCTGCTCACACACCCCCTTATACACCCATAGAGCCGCTCACACACTCATAAGGATACATACAATTACACAGTCACTCACATAACATATGTTAGAAGTAGTATCACTCAGTAGTAGTGCACCTAGTATACTAATTTAACTTTTGTAGTAGGTTAGTATATATATGTTTAACACCAATAAACTCTTAAAAACACTTACACACACTTGATGTCATCAGTGATGTCACTGACCAGCTCATGAGTGATGTAATATGTGAGGTCATATGCAGTGCATTGCAGGGGAGGACGTTAGTTAGCTCGGGTAACCATAACTGCTGAATTTCACTGGTTTTGGACGAGTGAAATCTTAGCCGAACTATAATGTCCCTGTAACCTTTGTTTTTTTCCGTGTGTGTGTGTGTGTGTGTGTGTGTGTGTGTGTGTGTGTGTGTGTGTGTGTATATATATATATATGTTCGAGGCATGAGAGCTGTAGATCACATGCTTTGCAGTCTCCTGCCATCTAGTGTCGGTCTGGATGTTTGCACTTTGTTTATCTTCGAAGAAGTCTTTGGAGTCACGAGGTAGGCAGCGACTCCTTTCGGTGACAGTGCGCATGGGCATCGACTCCATTTTTAGATTGTTTTCTTCCGCCATCGGGTTCGGATGTTTATTGCTGCGCTCTGGTTCGACACCGTTCCTTGGGTTCCCCTCGGTGCGCAATTCACTTACCCGCGACGGTATTGTTATTCGATCGCATTTCCCATTCTCCGTGTATAGTATCGATTTCAGAAAAATCACTTTAGATCGGAAACTTCGTGGAAGGCCGTTCGGGCCTAGCCGCGTCGGGCCACCTCGCACTCGATGCAACGGACTCCGTTTAAATTCTGGCCCGGGTGCCACGCCAAGTACCCGCGCACCGAATCGCACGAAGTGTGCAAAAGGCCCCGGTCCCTCCTCTGCCTTCGGGCCAAGGTCGGCACCGAGCACATGTTTGCAACACCCCGCCTTCAGCTCGGCACCGAAACATACATCAAAGCCTTCCGGCTCGGGATCGAGTCGGCCGCATTCGGACACAGAGCCGAAACAGTAGTCATCGAAACCGAAACACGTTTCGGCGTCAACTCCTTCGATACCGAAACCATCTTCGGGTCTGAATACTTCAGCGCCGAAAACCTCAGCTCCAAAAATATTGGCACCGAAAGATAAAACGGCTCCTACTCCATCAAAGGAGCCTCGTTTCGATGTCCCGCCTTCTAATACGGACCCGAAATAGAAGGAACTGGTCATCAATGCCAAAACTGGACATATTCACGCAAAATTGCCTTCAAAACGCAAACCAGAAACCCAGGACACTTACCACATTCCTCTTAAAAGAAAACATGTTGGCACTAACCCCTCTCCTCCTCCTCTTACACCTCCTTCCCCACCTAACCCAAATTTATTAATAACGCCCACAAATTCACCACGACCACAAACCCCTGACAACCAAGATGACGGGGCCCGGGTAGATAATAGCCCTGATCCATGGGACGATTATAACACGGATCCAATCACAGATAATGATCCAGATGTTTACCCTACAAAACCCTCTCCGCCTGACGATAATGTAGGGTACATAGAACTAATAAATAGGGCTGCTGAATATCATGGAGTTCAGCTTCATAAAGAGTCACTTGAAGAGGATTTTCTCTTTGAGACACTAAGCTCATCCCATAGATCTGCTCACACACTGCCTATGCTTAAGGGTATGCTAAGACATGCGGACAACATCTTTAAAGATCGGGTTCGTGCAAGAATTCTTACGTCAAGTGTCGATAAAAAGTATAAATCTGCACCATCAGATCCAGCTTACATCAATGGTCAGTTACCATTAGATTCCTTAGTGGTTTCTAATACCCGTAAACGGGCTAACTCGCAAACATCGGGGGATCCTCCTCCTCCAGACAAGGAATCTAAACTAATAGATGCTTCAGGCAAGAGAATAGCTGAACAGGCAGCCAATCACTGGCGTATTGCCAATACCCAGGCTCTCTTAGCTAGATACGACAGAGCGTACTACGACGAATTGGAACAATTGCTCCAATTTTTACCTGATGAACATAAAGCTAAGGCACACGACTTACTTCAGGAAGGAAAGCTAATTTCAAACACATCTATTAGATGCGCTTTAGATGCAGCTGACACTGCGGCTCGTGCAATCAACACCAGTGTCTTGCTAAGAAGACACGCCTGGCTTGAATTTTCGGGGTTTAAACCCGAAGTACAGGCTTCTATATTAAACTTACCTTTTGATAAAGAGCATCTCTTTGGTCCTGTTGTAGACACTTCCTTAGAGAAAATGAAAAAGGACACAGACATTGCAGAATCTATGGGAGCCCTACAGTCCCCATCCAGTCCCTATCTTATCATCGCTCCTTCTACAGGGGAGGCTCCAAGAACATATCTACAGACAACACCTCTACATCGTATAAAGGCAACAGTCAGTCATCCTCTTCAGGAGGTTACTTTCGAGGCTGATTTAGAGGCAATAATGACAAGGGAAGAGGTAAAGGTTCCACACCTCGCACCTCAACAAACAAACAGTGACTTGCCTCCCCTTCCCACCGGTCATTCCACTCCTGTCGGGGACGTCTCTCTCAATTCCTCCCCGTCTGGCATACAATAACTTCAGACGGATGGGTTCTAGGAATTATCCAATCTGGTTATTGCCTGGAACTTCCCAACAATCCCCTAAACATTCCTCCACGTTGACACAAAATGTCACCAGAGCATCTACACCTCCTCAAACAGGATCACTCTCTTCTGCACAAGGGAGCTATAGAGTCAGTACCGTTACAATATCAAGGATCAGGCGTGTACTCCCTATATTTTCTCATACCCAAAAAGGACGGCTCTCTCAGGCCTATATTAGACCTCAGGGAGCTAAATCAATATATCACTCAGATCACTTCCTTATGATCACTCTTCAACAAGTGCACCCACTCCTACAGCAAGGCGACTTTCTGTCTACTCTAGACTTAAAGGACGCATACTTCCATATTCCAATACATCCCGCTCATCGCAATTATCTCAGGTTTGTGGTAGCGGGACAACACTACCAGTTCAAAGTGCTTCCATTCGGAGTCACCACTGCTCCCAGAGTATTCACCAAATGCCTGGCAGTAGTCGCTGCTCACCTGCGAAGGCAGCATATTCATGTCTTCCCATAACATATTTGGGAGCCACTCTCAATACTCAAAAAGCTCTAGTCTGTCCCAATGCAGCCAGAATCTGCAATATTCAGGCTCTAATCTCACAGTTTTAGCCCAACCAGTCACTACCCGCTCGAGTATATATGCAGCTACTGGGAATGATGGCATCTTGCATCATGATAGTTCCACATGCAAGACTTCAAATGCGTCCCCTTCATTAATGCTTAGCACGTCAGTGGAATCAGTCTCTGGGTCAATTGTCAGATCTAGTGTTGGTAGACGGCCGCACCCATCGCTCTCTGCAGTGGAGGAATCCACAAAACGTATCCAAAGGGTGGCCCTTCATTGACCCAGTTCCACAGACAGTGCTAACAGCAGACGCATCGCTCACTAGTTGGGGAGCTCGTCTCCAAACTCACACAGTTCAAAGTTTGTGCAGTCAAAAGCAACAGCAACTTCATATAAAACATCTAGAGCTGCTAGCAGTATTTCTAGCTCTCAAAGCCTTCCAGACTCACCTTGCAGGCAAAACTGTCCTGGTCCGCACTGACAACATGACAGCCATATATTACATACAGAAACAGGGAGGGACACACTCTCTCCAGCTGTCACGCCTTGCACAAGCCATTTGGAAGTGGGCCATACATCACAAAATGTATCTTCCAGCAGAACACCTCCCAGGATTAAACAATCAAATTGCAGACCTTCTCAGCAGGCAGAGACAACAGATTCACGAGTGGGAACTTCACCCTCAGGTTCTCCTCCCATTCTTTCAAATGTGGGGGTTCCCACAAATAGACCTGTTCGCCACACACCAGAACGCAAAATACCCAAACTTCGCCTCCAGGTATCCACACCCATTGTCCAAAGGCAATGCTCTATGGATGACCTGGTCAGGGATATTTGCTTACGCTTTTCCGCCTCTCCCACTCATTCCACTAGTGGTTCGGAAGCTCAGACAAAGAACCCTCACACTGATCCTAATAGCTCCCACATGGGCACGTCAACCTGGGTTTACTACCCTGTTGGAGCTCTCAGTTGTTCCTCATCAAAAACTACATCTCACACCCAGTCTCCTCACACAGAGCCATGGACAGATAAGACACCCAGATCCCAAAGAACTCAACCGAGCAATCTGGCACCTGAAATCATAGTTTGGTTATCTGAACCTTCCACCAGACTATATGAACATCATTAAAGAGGCCAGAAGACCTACTACAAGGGCATGCTACGCAGCTAAATGGAAGTGGTTTGTTATATATTGTAATAACCATATCAACCCCTTAGATGGTTCTATTCAAAATATAGTTTGTTACTTACTAGCAGTCAGGATTAGCTTACACATCCATACGCTTACATTTCGCTGCAATAGCTGCATACCTTCAAAATAGACCGCATCTGTCTCTTTTCAGAGTACCTGTTATCAAAGCCGTTATGGAAGGACTCAAGAGTTATTCCACCAAGACTTCCACCTGCTCCAATGTGGAATCTTAACATTGTCCTTACCAGACTAATGGATCCACCCTTCGAGCCATTGCATAAATGTGAACTGCAATTTCTCACTTGGAAAGTTGCTTTCCTCATTGCTATTACATCACTGAGGAGAGTGGGTGAGCTTCAGGCACTAACCAGAGAGGAACCATTTTTCCAGCTACACAAAAACAAAGTGGTTCTTCGCACTAACCCAAAATGCCTACCCAAAGTGGTATCTGCCTTTCACATCAATCAATCTGGTGAGTTGCCTGTGTTCTTCCCTCAACCAGATTCAGTGGCAGAGTGGGCTCTACACACTTTAGATGTTAAACGAGCCTTGTTGTATTACATAGAAAGGACAACCCCATTTCGTCAAACTAAACAGCTTTTTGTAGCTTTTGCTCCACCACATAAAGGCAATCCTATTTCTAAATAGGGTATTGCTCGGTGGATTGTTAAATGTATCCAAACATGCTATGCAAAAGCAAAGAGAACTTTACCAATACCCCCTAGAGCGTATTCCACCCGCAAACTAGGGGCTACTATGGCTTTCTTAGGAAACATCCCCATAGCTGACATCTGTAAAGCTGCAACATGGTCTACACCACACACATTCACCAATCACTATTGTGTAGATGTTAGTGAGACCACAAGCTAATGTAGGCCAGGCAGTTCTTAGAACACTCTTTCAGACAACTGCAACAGTCGATGCAAAGCATGTGATCTACAGCTCACATGCCTCGAACGGATAATGTTACTTATCCAGTAAGCATCTGTTCTTGGCATGTAGAGCTGTAGATTCACATGCGCCCACCCACCTCCCCGGGTACCTATACCTGTTGCAGTTTCTTACTCATATACATATGCATGGACATCTTTATTCTACACTTACTAACTCTATTCTCACCCTCTGCGGGAAAACAATCTAACAATGGAGTCGATGCCCATGCACACGATCACCAAAAGGAGGAGTCACCTACCTCGTGACTCGAAAGACTTCTTTAAGGAAAAACAAAGTGCAAACATCCGGACCCAACACTAGATGGCAGGAGTATGCAAAGCATGTGAATCTACAGCTTTACATGCCAAGAACAGATGCTTACTGGGTAAGTAACATTATCCATATATATACGCACACACACACACACACTAGCTAATCCTAAGCTTAAAGAATTTGCTGTAAAAAATGGCAAATGACTGTCACTTTCTAGCTCGACGTGGATGGCCCTGCGCTAATCCTATGCCTAAAAACTTTGCTGGAAAAACATATTTGAGGGGAGCTGATTCAGAGGGTCGCTGGTGTTGTAGGATGCTTTATATTGGACCTGCCCTCCACCTAAACTTGGGAACTACCCAGGGTTCCTTGCTTCCTTTTTGCATAATTTATGCAGCACTCTAAGCTTGAAAAGGTATTGTTTTAACTCATAAAAGGGAAGCTGCATGAGGAACAATGTGAGCAGCGCCAAACAAGCTGCTTTGCTCAAGATTTCTCCCTCATGCAACCTTCCTTAGTACCACCTCTCTCTTTGGAGTTTCTGGGGGCTTCCTATCTTGCATGTGTCTGCTTATTTTCTCAGAAGTCTTCACGGCATCACCGATCTCCATTACATAAAAAATATTCGGAGAGCTTGCACACATACAAATTGGGGTTGTAGCCTGACCAGGAGGATCAGGTTTCACAGCCACCCATCGGGGAAAATAGAGAGGGGAAAAAAGCACTTTCCGACTCGAACCACTAGATGGCGGGACATGCACAGTATGTGAATCTAGAATAGTCGAGCTGCAAAACTATTGTTACAGGTAAGTAACTAGTTTCATTTGACTCATACTTGGTGCTTCCTTGTGTCTGGACAAAGCTATATCTCTCTGCTGGGCTCATAACGAGACCGAATCACTCAACGGGGTTGATTTTATTCATTCCAGGTTGGTTTGGAGGGTATTGTTTATTTATATATATATTTATATAATTCACTGACAAAAACAACGGTTAAAGTGACGTTATGGATAGGTGAAAATGTTAGTTTAAATGTAACATTTTATACTACAAAACATTGAAATTCACCACTTAAGTTATTTTAAGTTACTTTAACTGGCGCCCCACCATGTACAGTGTTGTCATCAATGATACCATTTCAGTTGATATGATGAATCATAAAAAAATGGAAATTTTCACATAACTATTATTTGCCTTTAGTTTTTTGTGTATATATGTATGTATAATTTTGCCTTAAATATATATTGGGAACACAATATGTTCAATGGATAGTAGGAGAGATTATGCAAATTATTGGAATATTTCTAACACTAGGGCCTTTTTTAATTCTCAATTAGATGAACATTATTGTATATTTTATCTGCAATGGTTTGCACATATATATATATTTACGTATATGCGGAAAATTGAATTTTGCACTATGCACTTTAAAGTGTCTATGCAGCTTGGTTCTTAATGACCAGAAGTGATATGTAAGATTGAGTAACTTTAAAGACTTGCAGAGCCTGTTCTGGTCTCAAGCATTGATCGATAAAGTTGATACATTTGGTAGTGTTCAGATCTATGCAAATGATATGGCACGAGTTGTCTGCGTAGTGGTTTTACCCATGCAGTACAACCGGATGGTTTCAGGCGTATGTTATTATTTGCAATAGTTTCACTTTTTTAAGGTTAAATATGCACTGTCACTTTAAACTTTGAAGCCCATTTGTGTGTATATAAAAAAGAAAAAATGGTGACTTACTACTGTTTTGAGAAAGACCGGTCAAAACGTGTCACCATAAAGTTTTTTTTATAAAGCGAGTCAGAGCATGCTGGAGCCTGTTTTGGAATGGAAAGTGGGCGAGTTGGAATACACATATATATATATATATCATATATATATATATATATATATATATATATCGAGAGAGTTAGAGAGATGGAGATATATACATAGATATATTTGTATGCATATATGTATGTATACATACATAGGCTTTGAATGCAGAACTGACAATAGAGAAGGCACCATCTGTCCTGTAAGAGAGTGACTGCAGGCACAGGGTGTTTTTACAGATGGGCAGAACTTGAAAATCTGTAGAGCTATTGCTACATTTTGAAAGATATTGAATTACAGTGCTTTAAAACGCATTCACCTTTGTGTTCCCACTGACTTAAAATGAGGTTGAAAAACTTTTCACTTTACTTCTCTTAATAGAATTAAATGCTTAGGAATCATGTAGAATGGTGTTGTGATGGCCCTTGAGGAACACATGTTCAAGTTTGCCCGAACCAGCAACCGTGCATTAAGATTGATCTTTTTTTTTCAGTAACGTGCTGAATGAGGAGAACCCTGCCTTACCTCCTGAAGAGATGCTGAATCCAGTCGAAGATGTTCCAGTAGCAAAGGTGAACCCTCTAGTCTGCTTTCTGAAACATTCCCACTTTTTCCATCACTTAGAGAAATTGATTTCTAATATTTATTAATTGGTTAAAATCTGGCTACCTCCTCTGTCACACTTGTGAAAATGTTAAATAAGTGGTCGAGCACCCGTAGCCTGTATTGCCCAGCGTGTGAGCACGTAGAGGAAACGGAAATGCATGCGCTTTTCTTCTGTCGCGCAAATAGGAGGTCAAGGTCTCGTTGGTTGCTAGAGCTGTGTAGGAATATGGGGTCTAGACACTGCTCTGAGGCCTTTAGGCTCCTCAAGTACGACACTGATACACCCACTGTATTTTCCATCTCGCGCTTTCTGTATTCAATGTGGTGCATACGCAGAGCTATTCTAAAGAAGACACCATAGGTCAACCACAGGTTAACAATAACTACTAGGTACTCTGATATAGGTACCCTCTTTTTAAATTGATTGATTGCAACTATAGTCTCGCTGATGTATCTGTTTTCTTAAATTATTTATTGGCAAAGGTATTTTATAACATAATGAACTTTTACTTTGTTATTTTTATCTTGGCATAGCCACCACATTTTAAAAGAGTCAGTCTTTTTTATTTTATATTTGGATGGCTATTATAAAATGTATTATCTATGCGCCCTTGCAAATACTTGAATGAAATTGTCCTTTTCTCACATGCATTCCTTGCCTCTTTTTGTGTGGTTAATATAATGGATAAGTTTTGTACGGACAGTGTACCACTCTTGTCCTGAGTGCATTCAGAAGAGATGGACTTGCTTTTCAAGATCTCAGACGCGAATGTGTGCAAAAAGTTCCACTCAAGATTTATACTCCACACGATGCTGCTACATTTTGTATATTTTGTACACAATGTGTTTTTATCTTATGTGCTTTTATGGCCCTAGTGGCCAAAATACAGATTATTGACTGACTAAAAATGTTAAACTTTTGGATTGTTCATGCTTTGCTTTACAAGTTGGTGTTTGAGGCAGAAGAAGCCTGGCGCAAAGGCTTTTTGCGTGAGGGCAAAATTCCAATAGATTTGTCTATTCACAGTTGTTTATTATAGAAGCATTGTGGAAGCCATTCTTGCAAGATCTCTGGACCTCTAGGGTATAGCCTTGCTCTCACCACACTGATCAAGCTGTCATGCGATTATGCATTCTTCTCTTTTAATCATTTAGAGGATGTTTTGAGGAGACGGCACTGGTTATTCCCACTACATAATCAAAAGCATGGGGTTACAAAAGAGTTGGAAAACTGAGTTTTGGGGTTATTTGAAATTGTTTGGTGAAAGTCATTGCTTTAAGTTTGCTGTCTGGGCGTCTGATAATAATGAATGTTGTTTGTTCTATATAGAGCACCACTAACGAACTGGATAGTCTACTGGCTTCACTGACGGAGAACCTCATAGATTTCACTGATGCTTCTCCTCAGGTACGTATTACAGGTTAAAGCATCTTGAATATGTGTGTATGCGGGTGGTCGGATTCACTATACCATAATAAAGATAAAACTTGCACTCTTGACAAAAAGTGCTTGAGGCATGACTGCTCTACGCATAAATGACTAAAAGGTGTAGGTGACACATTACCCTTGAGCTCTGTTTGTTACTCTTGATTATTTTATCCCTTTGCTTTGGTGTGTTGGTTTTCAGGAGCCATGAGGAGTAGTGTATTGTTATGCTTTGAACTGGCCATTTGCGTTCTGCTGTGTTTTTTCGGCAGTATTAGTAATAATACAGCCTCAGCACAAAAAGTTTATGGAAGTAGAATGGTTATCAGCAGTCATGAGCCACATGCTCTTTTTGTACACAGCTTAACTGCAGGTTAAAACAGAACTTGGACCGCTTTACCAAGGATCGCAAATCAGCTTTGAGTTGAATGCTGCACATGTTTATGTAGGGGGTTATGGTTTGCGCTTGGAGTGTATCACAAATAAGTATTGCTTGTTTCTTCCAGACATTGCAATGTTATGGTAAATTTACCTCTTGTTGCAAACTTAAGACAGTATGCCTTGTTGTTTAAGGAGTAATAAGGAGGGCTAACTTTAGCTGTTCATCCTTGAACAATGGGCAAAAGTTGCCTTGCAGCAAAACCCCACATTGCACTCCATTATGAAATTAAGCACGCATTTAAGCCTTATTTTTGTTAGAGTGTGAAATGTCCCTGAATTAGGTCTGATTGGCAAGCAGCATTCTGTCCTAAGCATTTGTTGAATATTTGTTTTTTTTATATTGATAGGTGCCCTCGTATTCGTCCATTACGCCCAGGTGGTTAGTACCGGTATGTTAACTTCATTGTCTATTCATTATTTGCATAACTCTCCCTCTCGTGTCAGTTCTTTAGCTAGACCATTAAATGTGTTGATGTAAATGTGAAGGAATTGATCAACATTATCAGAAATGATCTGCACTGCGTCTTAACATTTGTGCACTGAATATGTTTTCCCACAGAAACTTAATATTTCACAGTAGCTGTCAATAGACTTGATTGGAGTAACAAAGCTAACTTTCTTCTAGGCACTTTGACTTTTCAGTGGACCAAATTATTGTGTAATTTTCATAAATGTTGTAATTGGATCAGAGTGCATCAGGAAGAATATACCACAGCTTGTCCCAAGGACAGAAGAGCACGTCAGCTGTAGTGATGTTTGAAAGGTTTTGGTCTGAAGTAGTTTCTGAAGTTTAGTATGCACGCAGAGGAATACCTCACCTGGAGTTTTGAATATAAATGTTGCAGGAAAAGTTCAGATCTCAAGCAATAATGATAATCCTATACAAAGAATGATTTATCAGATAAATAGGTGCCCAGTATTGTTAGAAAAGATCATACACTCGATTTAAAAAAAAAAAAAAAAAAAAAACTGAAATGACCTAATAAAGAGTGGCTGAAACTTAGAGTTTCTGGGTTACTCTAGAGAAATCATGGTTTCTGCAATGTAGCTCTTGGGTTTTTCATTCATTATCCTCTCCTGCTTCTGGAAGTATATGGTACCTTGTGAGATCTTTGTCTTCTATGCTACATCCTTGGACATGTTAAGTAGACTGCATTCTTGGTAACACTTGCAGACTGAAATTAAATAATGCTTCAAGGTAGACTCACAGGATATCCCAGTACACTATGCTGATATTCTTGAGATGGTGCTGGCCACCAGGCAAGCAGCGGCTTAAAAGTCCACTTTGAGTGGTGCCAACTTTGAATTATGATGACCATTTATGAAGACATTCCTGTAGTCAATTGTAATAAAGACCAGGGCTTGAAGTAGTAGTTATTTCTTGCTTACAGATGAATGTATCTTTTAATCTACCTCAATAGATATCAGGCCCCGGTCATGGTGTTTTTAATATGACATCAAAATGGAGCCTGCTGTCAAGGATGAAACCATAATATTTTCCCTTTTTATACAAAGTAAGTGGTATTCCTAGTGCAGTGAGGTAGGTAAGCCAACTTTAATTATGGTAATTGTGTTCTGGTGCTAATGTCAGTAAAATCTCAAGAGTTTGTGTGGTGACATCCAGGATTTCATGTACTCTAGACAACTTACAAGAAACAAGACATTGTCAATGAAGTTTTTTTTAGTTTAAAGCAGATGGTACTCAACACAAAGCTTATGATGGTCCTTGGCCAGGGATTTCAATATATAGGTTGAACAGCAAGGGAGTTAGGGTGGACCCCTGTGGCGCCACTTGCAGTGTATGGTTGGAAAGAAAACAGTGGTTGTCTATATATATTTCTGTTTACAGGTTACAAAAGTAGGATGTGAACTGTTTGTGTCCGGAGTTCTTGATACATTGTCTCGTTTGTTGGGTATGGGGAAGAATATTGCAGTCAACTGTGTTGAAGGCAGGGGAGCGATTTAGTAGGACTAATACACATGAATGTCCCCCACTACTACCAGCTAAGGGCATCATCTGCTACCTGGAGGATAGCAGTGTCAGTATTGAGGCCTTGAATCAATCCTGATTGGACGGGTCCTATTAAGTTATTTTCCAACTGCCCTGCTACATGGATGTCAAGCAGTTTGGCTAGAAATAGAAGACTGGTAATGACTGCAGATACTAGTAACAGACATCACCAGTTTTTCGCAAGAGCGTCTTTACTCATCCGTTGTTTAAGGAGGCGGTGGGGGATCATCTGGTACAATGCATGGCTCGATGGAAGCATTTATGAAGTTACTTCTTTCTGTACCTATTGTTGAAACCTCAAAGGACTCTTCCTCTGAGCATCCAGGCAGAAACCCAATATTACTTTGCATAGTTAAGGAAGGGTGTTCTTTGCAGTGCCAACTAAAGTGTAAAGTTTTTTTAATGTCGTGAGGGACAGCCTGAGTGTTCTGTAAACTTTTCATAGCATGTAGCATCATTCTACATATGATGTAGCATGCAAGAAGTAGTGTTCTTTAAGGTCATCTGTAAAACATTTTAGGAACGCACAAGTCTTTGCTGGTAATCTGAATACAGTTTGCTTTTATAATACTAAATCTTTATTGTATTTATATAGCTCTTACTACCCCGATGAGACATTAAATCACTTATCGGCGAGTAGCATGCTACTCCGGAACCGCAAGGCATATTAGAAGGGGGGAAATATGAATTGTTATCCGGAGTGGTGGGATTGGTAGACACGCAAGTTTGTTAGTTGGATGAATAGGATAGAAGGAAGAGTTTAGAAAGTGTTATTTGGGAGTTTTTAGTAGTAAAAGAGGCTTGGGATGAGTCAGAGAGCCTGTTAGTTGGATGAATAGGATAAAGGATGGAAAGAGTTTGGAAAGTTGTTTGGGCGTCTGGTAGTAAAAGGTTTGGGGAGGTAGGGAATATTTTGGAAGAGGAATAGGATTAGACAGAATGGTGATTTGATGAGGTTTGGGGTGATAAGTAAAATCAGAAGATATAAAATTGTACTGGATAAAGTCCCATATGTGCATGCATGGATAAATATTTACAAAAAGAGGATTTCATTTTTTGCTGTAAATTGAGGTTTTAAAAAAGTTTTTTGTGTTTTGCCCCCAATATTTTAATAGCGAGGCACTTATAGATACAATTGCTATAATCCTATTTACACATTGTGACCGATGTTATTGTAGGAAAGTAAACCCATAAGCATACCATCTTATGTTATTGAATTATAGATCTACTTACATATGGATTTAATGATAAGATTATACATATAGGTGTGTATAAAATATATATTTTTTTTAATGTGTTCATTTTCATTCCTTTAGTAGGTATATATAAAACAAATAAGTATCTATATATCTAAATATATATATATATATATATATATATATATATATATATATAGATAGATGCATATATATATAGATGCATGCCCATGTTTTATTTAGGTTTTCGTTTTAAATTAGTATTTGTTTTTTTATTTATTTTGATTTATATATTAATGATTTTTTAAGTAATAGGTTTATTGAATAGTTAAGATTTGCTAATACTTTCAGTATAATCATATGTATATATGGTGAAATGAGTGTTCATAATAGAGATCCATAAGCATGCTACAATTGGAAGAGGCAGCCGGGTTTTCGAGAGGATTGCACTGCCCACTCTAGACACTATCCATCTGGGATATTGCCCACCTCAAATGGCCAGCTACCACTTGACCATAAAGTTAAACATTCACACAGGGGGTATGAGAGGCAACATGTATAGACAGTAAGTTACAAGGTCTCAGAATTGAAAAAATGAGTCAACGTCGCTCTTTGTAGCCTTGGTGTGTTTTTATTGCAGGAATGCTGGGTTTTCATAAATGTACATTTGTAAAGCATATGTATAAGAGCGCATATATCTTTTTATTCATAAGGAATTTGTACAAAGATGCACATATCTGAATATATGCATATAATCAAAAGTAAACCTGTTTATAAACACAAGTATATGCACAATTGGTGTCTCATGCATATTATTGCTGTAGATTTATATTTTGAATATGGGAGGCGTGTAGGGAAGAGCCAGCTCTTGAGTAGTCTTCTGAAGATAAGATGGTTATCTGTAGATCTTATGTTTGGGTGTAATGAATGCCATAGTTTGGATGCTGGAACAGAGAAAGAAATTCCACTCATGGATTTTATGCTGGGATTTTGAGGCGGGCGTCAATCTGGAGTGGAGATTTCTTTGTTGTATGTATTTTATGATTTTCTTTCTGATGAAAAGTGGTCCTGTTCCATGTATTGCTTTGTAGGCTATGCAAAGCAGGTTGAAAGTGGCTCTTCTGGCAACCGGTAACCAATGTGGGGGGGGCCTTAAGGCAGGGTAGAAGTGGGCTAGTGGCTTTATATGTAGGAGTAGCCTAGCAGCAGAGTTTTTAATTCGTTGTAGTCTTTTCCTAGTTCATATAGATGACCCATGGTAGAGGCCATCGGCGTAATCAAGTTTAGACAGTACAAGAGATCTAGTGTCTTGGACCTTGAACATTGCCGGTAATGACTTCTTGTAGATGTTGAAAAACAAAAGTGAGTTGATAGTTTAATAGTCACCTGCTCCTATGATGTAGGGTTTACATGAGAAAGGAGGAGCATGGATGTTAGTTCTGGAGAATGCGATCCAGTTGAGAGCAGTCTCCTCTATGCCAGCTTCCCGGAGTCTTTGTGTTAGTGTGTCATGATCAGCTGTGTCAAAGGCAGCTGAAAAGGTCCAAGATAAGTAGTGCAGCAACCCCGTTCCGATCAACTGTGTTCTTAAGATCATCCCAGATGGTGATTAGGGCAGAATCTGTGCGTCTGCCTGGACCGAAACCTGTATAGAAGTCAGAAAGTATGGAATTATCTTCAATAAATTGGGTGAATGCTGCTTTTCTATTAGTTTGCAGAGTTGAATGCCATTTCCAAACTTTGCATGGCAGGCATAGGGAATGTGCTCCCCAAATGGCTATTGTTAAAGTCCAACATCTGGAAACCCTGTTAAACCACCAGTTAATCACTTTATGGAGCCCTCCCAAGTGCTATTTAAGCACAACCTCTGAAAGCACAATTAGATCAGCTAAAAACAACAGTAAAGGTCCACCTGTGGCAATAAGAGGCCCGTACCATGGACGCACTTTTAAATTACCAGTAGTACGTCACTTTGTGGAATCCACCTAGAAGCAACTGCATAGTTGTCTTGCTTCACCCTCCAGATAATACAGAATACCACACCCACACACGGTGGATCAAACACAACTAAGCAATAGACATATAACACAACACCACCTAGAAAGGGATTTTACTTTATAAAATGGAGCACATCATAGACTGGTTTTCAGAATAAGGCTTGGGGTTTTATTTATGCAATGTTCTCCAACAGAGGCTTTCCCAGATGTCAAAAGAACAACATTCAAATGTGTGTATATATATATATATGTATATATATATGTATATAATATATATTATATATATATAATATATACAAGCAATAATCAAACACTTGGCAAATGCAACAGTTAAATGCATGGATAATAATATGAAATAAAACACAAGAATACAAGCAAGCTATACTGGACGTCCTGCAAGAAATCAGAAAGATAGATATATATATATATATATATATATATATATATATATATATATATATATACGCTAAATACATCAAATGGTTACTTTGGATGTGCACTCTGACTCCCTCACATATCACAAAGTCAATAGTCAAAAACAAATCACCTCACTGGTTGCAAACACTGCATCTTAGCCCACTCCAGACTGGGGATTCACAGCCGGGGTTAAGAGCCTCAGCAAACTGGGTTCTGCTGTACCGAAGTAGATGCGTCCATCCCCATTCGGATTCCAAAATCCCGGTTTCAAATCAACAACCCTCAGGTTTATAGGTTCGGGAGTCTTTCCGCGCCAAGGAAACTTACTGGAATTGGCCACCTTCCATGCAAGCATCCTAGGGCAAAAGTAGTTCCCACGTTCCCTCTACATTCCCACATGTTCCAGCCTTTATCTTAACGAAGCTTTCGAAAGTCTCCGGTACATTCAACAATCTCTTCTCCAAAAACAAAGCAACCTTAAATGTGATTAACCCAGACAACTTGAGCACTCTGTGGGCCTGCCTGTGCGCGCAAAGAGCTCACGCAAGACAGTCAGAATTCAGGATGACATGAGGCCATGTCAAAGCCAATAGTAAGAACTTCATAATACTTCCCAATATACAACACAGTGCACATTTGTGCACCACTGCCTATATCATCACACACTTCATCTCTCTATGTACAACACAATGCACATTTGAGCACCACTGCTCATAACCCAGCACTTCGGGACCGAAAAGTACATTCCACACCTCTCTCTCTCATGCTTTCAAATGCACATCCCGCACGTTCTGTTCTATGGCAAGCTGTTCTACTCTGTGACAGCTCCCACTTTAAGACTGCAAGATTACACGAGAGAAACCTTCAAAGAAAAAGGCATATGCAGGACGTACATTCATGCTAGGATAAAATGAAACCCCAAAGTCAATTAAAATCATGGTAGTCAAAGGTCATCACATGGTGTCAAACCATAAGAGTGCCTCTAGCACTAAAATAGTGCTTTCCTTCATATTGCTGGTGCCGCGAGGTACACTTCAATTGGTTGAGTAGGTGCTCCCAGTAAAATGGATGGTGAAAGATGAACGTTGCAGTCTCCTATATTTGGGTTTCAGTGTCATGAGAGAGGCCCTGTGAGTGCTCCAAACCTGAACTGTGCCAATGGAGAATTGAGGTATAGCCTAACAGGCAATGTAAGCAAAGCAATGGGACTTGTAGTCTGCTTTTAGATTTTGGGAGCATCCACATCGCTGTTGTCAATTCAGAGTGATTTGATGATCCTTAATCTCTATAAGAGCATGTTCCAGCGCTAGCATATTTATGCTTACAAACTTGGGATGAGTGTGGGGCCACCCAGGCATGATGGGCCACATAAACTAGAGGCACTGTTAAGACACCAGTAAATCCCTATAATGGAGTTCACTTTGGAGCAGTAGAATGCCAAATTCTGGTGGTACAGTTATGCCTTTAGTATAGCATTATATAATAAGTCCAAACATGACCAACAGAAGCCCAAGCCCTTTTAAGGTCCTATAAAGCTACTAGCAAATTTGAGACACCAATGTTGTGTTAGCGACCATTTGGGATAGAGACTGTCAATGGGTTTAAACTTTGACCACCTATCTTGGAATTTAAGCTTAATTTCAACACAGACCATTAATTCTTGTGCAGTGTAATTTTTTCAGTAATTGGAAATCTTTTTGGTGCAAATGTCTGCCACTTTGACGGAGCTGTCAGTTGAAGCCATAGTGTATTTGACTAGCCGGTCCAAATCTTTTCTAAGCAGATGTATGGTTTTTATTTAAGGTAATGTTTTGGTTTGGTTGATTTGGCTTCCGTCGAAAGCAGTCTTTGTTGTCAAGACATTATTTTTGGATGCTTTATTTCCCTATTTAAGAGAATGGAGTGTGATCATGAGTGGTTTTGTCTTAACATTTCATTCTACCCGTCTGATTTTCTTTCTGGTTATTTAACTACTCAGAATACCGTTGCACTGAATGCTAAACATGCTTTTTTTTTTTTTTTTTTTGAGTGACAGTGTGGTCCATTGGTGCTAATAGTGTTGTGGTATTGATAGGCTAAGGCCAATACATGCTCCTTCATGAATAGTGTTATTTTGTGGGAACTGAACTCTGAGCCAAGCTTTACTGTGTCAATTTAGTTCATATCCGTGGTCCAGATTACGTGATTTTTGTGATTCATAATTTATGAATGAAATCAGTTTATGATCTGACCAGTCAATAAAAAGTAACTTTTGGACGCTAATAGATCTTTTTGTCCGCTACAATTATATCCAGAACAAGATGTATACACTTTAAGTTGATTGTCCTAGATTCAAAGTTCGAAAAATACAGTTATTCTTGTGGACAAACCGGTAGGCACAACTTTCCAGAGTACTCATTGGTGCACCTCAACAGTTTTTTTGGGTCATTTACAAGGACTTTGTGCTGAATCCCTTTAATGCTCTGCAATGGATTAGATAAACTTAGACTTTTTGTCCACCCAGCCTTACACTTGAGTACTTACGAGAAGTTCAGAAGGCCATATATAGGTGTGAGGATATGGATGTGTGGCCCTTCTGGCTTCTTCTATTATTTGGTTGAAGGGCACCCAAGATTTGCTGGTGGGGCAGCTCAAGGCACATTTGCTGGGATTGTTCTGGGACCTTGCTGTTCTGGCTGTGTGAGATGACACCTTGATCCTTACACTAGATAAGTCTGCAATGGCCTTCCTCTGGGTATGCCACTGATCCAATAGTCTATGTAAACTCAAGTAAGAAGGTGAGGTTTAATTGCTCTGATAAATGCTCTTAGGGTTGTTTTGAGATATTAGAAAACAAGCTTTGGTGGTTTCTTTAACCAATGGTTCATACTGATGATCCAGGTAACCTTCTTGGAGAATATAGTGCAGGCTGATACATTGACAGCCACTAAAGTGAGCGATCTGGGATCCCTTTAGACAGGATTTGTCCAGGGGGTTACTATTGAGAATGATATACTAACAAGGTGTTTGAAACATATTTTTTCCCCATGTTATATTAGGCTAAAACATTTATGTAATGGTTGTCAAGACTTGACTACTTATGGAAATGGAAAATGAGGGTATTCCTGTATATGTGCCAAGGTTCGGGGAAGGGTTGAAAGTCAGTACGTGGGACTTTTTGAAATCTTTATATTTGCCCTGACATGTAAGTTCCCTTGTAGAAAAAAATGATTCTTTAAACATTTTTAAAAAATGTAGCAAGTAGGGTGCGCTTTAATCGTCTAATGCATTTAAATGTTTCATAAGAAGTCAGTGAAAGATTACCTGACGGTGGATTAAGAAACTCATGAATGTTGTCCAAAACTTGATTCTCTGTTATTAGCTACCAGATTTCTAGATGAGCAATAGGCCGTGAGTGGATTCTTATGCTAATTTTTGTATGCAATTAATGTGTTTTCATAGCACAAGTGCTCTGGGGAAGGATATGTCCCACAGCAAGGATAATTGTGTGGCCTAGTCTGTGGGTCGACTTCCTGATCCAAAATCGGAAATCCAAAGGAGTAATATGAGAAAGAGTAACTGATTTCTAAGAATGGATGTTATCCATATCCAAACTGAAATATCCCATAGCTATAAAAGTGTTCCACATGAGTGCACCGGAGGTAGCAAAAATAAGAAAGCGGTTAATAAAATGGGCAGCAGACCCCAGGGAATGGTAATTTAAATTCTAATTTACTGCAAGAAGCCAGGATGGCAGTAAACCGGCTTGAAGTAATAGACCCTTAACACAGAGTCCCTCCTCTGGTGTCTGTGTCTTAAAATGAAAGAATTTGAAACCTGGCGGGATAGCTTCAAGGTACTCTAATCGCAACCAAATGTTAAGCCAAGTTCAAGGTACACCCACTATATTAAGATTATGGGGTTCCTTTAAATCTATTGTTCTAGCATTAGCCAGTTTTTGGTCTACCAGCGAAGACTGTTTTCATGTTGGAGGAGCGAAGAGAAGATGGTGGCAGCTGGTATGGGAAGAAACTTTATAGTTTTTTTTTTAAGCTTTTTATTAAACAATTACTCAGCATACACTCACAGATTCAAACATTTAAAGTCTCAACTGAGAGTGGATGGACATTAATGCATTACTTCAGCCATAATGAATACTGGACATCAAGTGAGAGGCTTGGCATCTCAACATAGGCACATCTCGATACATAGGCACATTACTTCGCGAACCCCAACGCTCATGTGGGCCCTGCTATCACCGGTGCATCCCTTCATTGGTCTCTATGCGCACCCCATGGGCCCCACACATTGTGCCATTTCCTTGGACATACCCGACTTTGGTATACTACCCTCTCGGCCTGCTGACACCAATCCAGGTCTGTTACCCAATCCGCCACCCTAAGAGGATGAACTGCTCCCCAAGCTTTCGCTATGTTTCTTTTTGCCACACCGGTCACTAGCATCAACCAGATTTTGCAATATTTGGGCCATACTCCCTCTTCTGTCACACCTAGAAGTTGCCATCTCATCTCTAGTGGAACAGTCATGATTTTGGCCATGATGTGTGCCACCCCTTTCCAATAGCGCTTAATTTTGGGACAGGCCCATATGATATGTAAGAAGGACCCCAATTCCCCGCAGTCCCTTGCACATAGGGTCGTATCACATCTCCCCAGTCGATGCATGAGTGTCTTGGAGAAATAGGGTCTGTGGAGGATTCGCAGCTGTATCAGCCTGAAGCGTGCCCAAATGGCTATCTCTCTGTGGCTCTGAATCACTTCCGCCCAGTCATCATCTTCCAGTAGTCCTAGATCTGCCTCCCATACCTCCCTTAGGGGTCCCAGTGGGTCTGGAGAATTGTTCATGAGTTCCCTATATGTAAGGGATATGGCTTTATCTACCATAGGATCTAGGAACAGCCAATATTCCAGCAGGTGCTCCCCCTCCAATACTTGGTGCCATAGAACGTGTCCCAGCTGTACCTCTCGCTATCTGCCATTTGGTATTCTACCTACAGGTTCTCATAGGTGATTAATGCCTGGCCCCTCCAAGTATCTCCAAGACAGTCAGTGCCCAGTAGCCCCCATTTGTGGAATGCCTTTAAATTGCCACGTCCCATAACATGTCACTGTCCCAGAGCGGGGTCTTCTCCGTCAACCTGTCCTCCCAGCCCAGCAGTAGTGTACCCTCACATGTTTTGGTAGTTGTCTTTCCATTTTTTTCCAGTAATGTATGGCTGGGTAGCCCAGAGTTCCCATGGTGTGTCTGTCAACCCGATAGGTGGGCTCACTTCTCTCTGCGAACACCCAGTCATTGATTGTTATCAATTGAGCTGCCAGTTAGTATTTCCGTATGTCTGGGACCATGAGGCCACCTTAAACCCCCCCTTTTGGAGCTTGTGTAGCGCTATCCGTGAACTACCCTCATCCCACAGGAGCTTATGCAGCTCACTAACAACCTTGTGAAAAAAGTCTAGTGGTATCTTGTATGGGGTGTTCTGCATAACGTATAAGAAACGTGGCAGGGCCATCATCTTGAAGAGGACCGCCCTGTCCATCCGGGATATTGGGGGATGTATGACAGAGGCACGCATGGCTAAACCACGCATGCCTCTACTACGCTGCCTAAACCACGAATGCGTCTGAACAACACATGCCTTTACCACGCATGCCTTTACCATGCAATTTGGTATAGGGTATAGGGATGTGTGGTAAAGATCACACCCTATGCCACCCGCCCTTAGCCCTAACAACTACCCTGACCGTCCCAGCCCTAAAAGTACCCCAATCCCACCCTGAGCCCTTAAAACTAACTCTACACCCCCCCAGCCCTAAAACTTCTCCAACCCCCCTCGAGCCCTAAAAACACCCCGACTCCCCCAGCGCTAACTACCCCAGCCCTAAAAAGTATCCCAACCCCACCCTGAGTCCTAAAAACGACCCCGACCCCGCAATGAGCCCTAAAAGCAACAAGACCCCTCAGCCCTAAAAACAACCCAGCCCTAGCCCTGAGCCCTAAAAACTACTCCCAACCCTTAAAAACTATCCCACCCCCAAAACACTGCCCCACTTAGCTCACCGCGTCCTCTCCCGATCCTTCCTGCTCCTGGGCCCACCCATCTCAGCATCTAGACCGCGCAATGCCTTAACCACACGTATTCCTGGTTAAGGCAAGCGTGGTTGCGCTTGCATTGGAGCGGAATGCGTGGCTCTGCCCATGTTCTGGCAGTTTCCCTTATTCGGGCACTCTCCAGCGGACTACGTCATTACGGAGCCTCTTGAGCTGTGGGAGTAGATTCTGGGTCAGGAAATAGTCAGTGTCTCGTGATGTGAATACCTAAATATTTGAATTCATCCTTCACAGTCAAGGCGGAGCACTCAGACGGCAGCGAGGAGACTTTTCCAGTCAGGGGGAAGACAAGAGACTTGTCCCAGTTAATTTGATATCCTGAGTAGCTACCAAACAACTGAAAAATATGTAGCAGTCTCTGCACCGTGTAGCGAGGCCGTTGAGCATATAGCAAGATATCGTCGGCATAGAGGGAGATGCGTTCCTCCCAGCCCCTCTCCCCCACAATGCCCCATATTAATGGGTCTTGACGGACCCATGCCGCCAAGGGCTCAAGTGCCAGGGCAAATATCATTAGAGACAGCGGGCATCCCTGATTTGTGGCTCTATGTAGGGTCAACGACTGAGGCAATGTACCGTTGACCCTTACTCTCACCATAGGTTTCTGATAGAGGAGCCTGACCCACTCACTGAATCATGGGCCAAAGTCCAATCGTGTCAGGACAGCGAACAGGTACCATTCAATTCAACAAACGCCATACGGGCATCACGGGCTCTTTATGCTGACGTGCCAGGGTCATGTGCAGCACTCTATAGAGACGTCTGAGATTTAGTCGGGTGCTTCTATGTGGCATAAATCCGAATGGTCAGGATGGACCACGGAGGATATTACTGTCCGCAGCCTATTTGCAAAGGCTTTCGGCAGAACTGTGGCCTCTATATTCAGCAACGATGTGGGCCTATATGAACTACACTACTCCGGAGGCTTGCCTTTTTTTGGGATCACTACGATAGTTGCCAGTCTCCGGTCTTCCGGCAGGCAGCCCCCCTTCCTAGCGGCCTGAAACATATTGAGCATAGGTTTTGTACAATTCTACTGGCAAACCATTCAGGCTCACTGTCTTGCCAGACGGCAAGTCACAAATGGCTCCCTCTACTTCAACCGTTAAGTCACGCTATGAATCGTCCCTATCCTCAGCAGACAGCTCAGTGAGGGAACTTCCTTTAAGGAGTTCAGAGCAGTCGTCGTCAGTCCCATCGGAAGCAGCCCCATACATTTTCTCATAGTAGGCGGCAAATGCTTCTGCTAGGTCTGCCCCAGTTGTATTTGTAGTGCCTCCCAAAGTCTGGATTTCAAGAACCCAGTTCCTTTCCTTGTCACTTTTTTCTAACAATGCTATCAGTTTATTTGCTTTATCCCCAACATCGTGTAGCTGTTGCTGCGTTGCCTACGCGCTCGCTCAGCTGTATTTTCAGGCTGGTCCCTAAGCTCTTGTTGCTTGAGGTGTAGTTGATGTCTCAGGGGAGTGCCATGTATCCCTTCCCTCAACATCTTAGCCTCCAGCAGGGTAATATCTCGCCCAAGAGTTTTACATTGTAGTTGTTGCTCTTTTTTTTTTGTGTGCCTACCTGAGCCTGATAAAAGCTCCCCTAGGATACAGTCAGAATCAACTGTCTCCATATTCTCCTGAAAATAGTGATCCCTCTTGTCCCTGATTTTGTCCCTGAATGTCTCATCCTTTAAATGCCATGGATCTATTTTAGGGGACAGAGTGGTGTCTCTAGGTGGACCCTGGAGCCGTACCTCTACCGGGGAATGATCCAAGATGCCCTGCGCATTGTGGAGCACCCCGTGGAACGGGTTTGCATGTGTGTGGTGCATGAAAACATGATCCAAATGAGAGCTACTGGAGTGTGTGGCCGAGAGGTTGGTAAACTGTCGCGCGGTGGAGTTAAGTGCACGCCACAAGTCAATCAGACCCATCGTGTCCACAAAAGCCTGCAGTGACTCCGGACCGGGGCACTGGAGGGAGGTAGAGAACCTGTTGAGCTGCGGATCCATCATAGCATTCATGTCTCCCCCTTGTATAAGTGCCAGGAGGCATTTCAACTAAGAGGGTACTAAGCGCTAGGAGTGTATCAGCATGGAGTTCAGGTGGTATGTATACTGAGCAGATATTGAGTGTATGACCCTCCCACATACCAGTCTGAGCCACATATCTTCTCAGTGGGCTATGCCAGACCTATAATGAATATACCAACTCCTCTGGAGTTCAACGTAAAGCCTGCATGGGCAAGTAGGGTGTAGCTAAACCTATCAAGCGCCTTATACTGGTAACCTCTAAGATGAGTTTCCTGCAGCAGGATCAGATCTGGGCCATGTCTTTAAAGATATTGCAAGACTATGGTGCACTTAATTTTGTTGCCCAGGCCATTGACGTTCCACGTTTTCACTCTCAGGGCAGACATGGCACGGTGTTCTATTCGATCTCTAATAGAGGTGTACTACTCTCCCACGGACTGGAGGTGTAGCCCATGCCTCCGGCATAGTGTTCCTCCACCCTGAGCGCTGTGATATGCTGCTGCTGAGTCAGTGTCAAACAACAGAAATAACAAAACCATATGAGACCTATGATAGCGTCAATCCCCACACAACTCTCCCCACCCTGCTACCCTGCACTGTAATTCTAAAACTCCCCACTTCCCCACTTCCCCAATTTGCAAAGCGCCTGTCGCCCAAAGAGTAACATCTCAACTAGCTTGGGGGAGGTCGGCTCCGCCTTTTCAAGCCTATCAGTGGGTCATTATTCCCCTTGGAACCTGACATAATTGTCATTGGAACTGC
This sequence comes from Calotriton arnoldi, assembly GCA_963921515.1. NCBI lineage: Eukaryota > Metazoa > Chordata > Amphibia > Caudata > Salamandridae > Calotriton > Calotriton arnoldi. Next base: position 724,339 of record CAWUFW010004720.1, read on the forward strand.
AGTTTAGGAGTGCGAGCAGTCCATATCTTTCTGCATTTCATCCCTAGTCTCATTAGGGTCTTGTATAGTCCTGACAACCACCAGGAGTACCTGAGTTGCTTATGTGTTCTTCAGTGTCCTATATTAGCATATCGCCTCATACAGATTGTCCAGTCGGCCGGCCACTTGGTGCAATCATTTGGTGGAGTTTGTCAAGCAATTGTATTGTGAAGCTTCTTCACTCAGACTAACGCCCTTGGATGTTGGGTGGTTCTCTATTGGTAAGTCGCTATGGCGCTTACTTTTCCCATCTCGATGTGCCTGCTTTTGGGACGCACGCCAGCTCTCCAGCCAATCCCAGGCCTCTTCTAGTGCAATTAAATGCCTCGATTTCCATCTGCTATGACTCCATGTCTTGAGGGGTAAAGCATCATATATTTTAGGTCCTCCGCCTGCAGTGCCCTTTTAATTTCATCTTCTAGCTTTGCTGCCATGGCCGTGTATTGTTTTGTTAATTGCTGGACTTGCTCATCCAGTTTTTGGGACGTGGACTGCAGTTGTTCAATGTGAGTTTCCGTCGCTGTGATTTTCTCAGACATTTTCTGAAAATCCTCTCTGAGAAGATTGACATCAACTGTTACTGCATCAATTTCGGGTTCTAGGGTGTTATTTAGGTTGCAGATGGTCTCCATTATGGTTCCCAAAGAGGGCTCCGTCACCTCCGAGCCCTCGGTCTGTTACACCGCCGCATCCCCAGTCTGTTTAGGCACTGCATATTTGTCCTTTTTATTGGATTGAGTTTGGGTTGCTCCTTTGGGTTGCATCATATCCGTGACCGTAAGTCAGAGCTCTCGATTGTCCCCCCGCGGACACAGCGTGCCGCCTTGAGATGTTTTTTCCAAAGTGATGGTGTCTTGCTGGTCTCCACCCCACCCCTGCCTCTCGTCTCCACACGGCCTTCTTGACAAGACTGAAGCCAACCTGTCACCAGCAACCTCTGCGCCTGGAACCAGAGGGACAAAATGGAGATTGTGGCCCCCGGCCACCAGCGCCAAGTGGATGCGATCAGGAGGACATTCCTCTCTCCGCGGTGGGCCCCAGGTCAATGGCGGTATCTAGATTATCAGGGCAGAGTTCTCGGTGTACCTTAGGGGTGTCTTTACCCAGTGCAGAATGCCTCTCTGTTACCACTCCTCGCTTGGTCTTACTTTACTGGATACTGAAGCCTCCCACTCCCTCTCAGAGGAACATCAAGTGGCCCAAGGAGGCCACCACAGGAATAAAGGTTGGCGGGAGTCCACTGCATGGGGTCCGCAGGAAGGGTTGCCTGCACCCACAAGCCCCCCTCAAGAGCTCATTTCACCTCTGCCGGAAGTTGTACGAAGGGACCGTCTCTCCTCCCTCAAATGACCGGCACCGGCGTGTGTAGGCAATGCCCACAGGGAATTAAAATGTCCACCCAGGAAAGGGAAGGGAGGGCAGACTCCCGGCGTTTTAACCCGGCTGTGCGGCCTCTCACTCCCCCGCTGCGACTCTCCGGCTCCGTCTGCCCGCCACTCACTTCCACCCGCCAAATCCAAGCCCCAGGTCCTCAGTGCAGCATCAATCGGCGGCCGCAGCTCGGGATCCGCCACTTAATTGTGGGCCCGACTCACATTTCTCGGCCCAAGTTCTTCAATCGGGGAGGAGGTCCAGCTCAGATAGTCCAAATCAGGGAGCAGGGTTCCACGACCAGGCACAGCTGCCATCGCAGGCCACCGCCGGGCTTCCGCTTCCACGTCGTGTGCAGCAGGGCCTTCACCTCCGTGCAGGCAGGTCTTGGATCGCCTGCTCATTCGCAGCCCGGGATGCCTGAAATCACTTCTTCCCAGTCACCGATCGACTGCAGGCGATCGGACTACTCAGTCTTCCAGGTGTAAACACATCTTTGTAACAGATTTCAGGGGTTTTATTCGATGCCGCTAAGGAGCTCTCATAAGGTGCGGCCATCTTAGCTGGTGCCAAGCCATGCCCCTCCCAGAAACTTTATAGTTTTGAACTGAGTAGTTGACATGGGTCATCTAACAGCTAAGTAACAGCATGGCAAGCCCCGGACAGCCCTAGACCAGCTTGTCTTCAATATGTCTTTGGCGTAGCCTATCTGATAGAGACTTCTAGCTATAGAGTCCTTACTTTAGAATATTCCCCTGACGTCAGACTGGATCTGGAAAATGTTGGCGAGCACTACCCGGGCTCTCCAGAAGGTGGCATAGTTTGGCTCCATGCGGTGGTGTCTGCGCTGTGTTCGGCGCCTATATTGGCGACACATGTGCTCTCTTATGTCTGTTTTTTTCTTTCTGCACCAGTCAGCGAAGATTCAGAAAAGAGCTACCCCTCTAGTCTTTTTTGACTGACCTTTTTTCGCCTTTTGTCGAAACTTGTCTCCTGGTGCATCAGGAATGTCGGCTAGGAAAGCTGGTTTCAAGCTGTGTGGTGTCTGTAATCAAAGGATGTCGATGACTGACCCACATTTGGTGTGCCTCTGGTGCTTGGAGCGCGACCACGACGCCAAGACCTGTGTTGACTGCCGCCCCATGCACCCCAAGGCTTTGAGGTAGTGATCCTTCAAGCTCCTTGCAGCGCGATGTTCAAATTCTCAGTCGAGAGGAATGTCCCAAGATCGGTTGCAGACCCACTCCAAGCACTCGTCTTAATCATGGTCATCAGGGAAATCCGATAAGTCCCACAAGCACAAGAAGAAGAAGAAAATGAAGAGATCTTGGACTTCACCACATCCGTCGAAGTCATCTGCTAAGACTAGAGAGCATCGGATTTCGAGGCCTAGCTCTGTTGTGGAACCGGTGCCTGGGTCATCTGCGTGCCTCCCAGAGTTTCCGGGAGCTAGAGCAACCCTCGGCCAGTTAAGCAGATTTTATGAGGCCATGCACCTCTTATTTCGGCAGCCCCTCCCCGCTGGAGTGCCTTCGGGCCCTGCGGGCTTTGGAAGGGCCACTACTGGTCTTTTGCCAGAGAGTTCACCTCCAGTGTCATTCTAGCCCCTCGAATCTGTTGATGGATCCGGATAGGCACCTGTCGAGTCATTCCCCGGCACCAGCTCTAGTATCAACAACTCCCCACGGTGGCGCCATCCCTATCATCAACTCTGACACAGCCGGACTGAAGTTGTCCGACACGGGTTTTGGGGGTGGACTCCCCATGGCAGAGCCACTGCCTTATTCATATGACAGGCCTAGATTAGGAGATGAATGGTAGGTGTCTGCGGACCCTTATGGATAAAAGTTGGAACATCCAGAGGCATGAGGATCTGGGTGATTCCAGTGAATTGGACACCTCCCCGGACACTGGCCTGGTCTCTCCCACCTACCGTGATTACGGAGGGTGGTGCCGCATTCACAGTGGTGGTGCGGAGGGCAGCTAAGGTCTTAGACCTTGCGTTACCCTCCGTGGCAGTCAGGACTAATGTCTTGACGGAGGTGCTTCAGCCTGGAGTGCCCCCCCAACCCCCGAACAGTTACTCCCATTCAATGAAGCCCTTACTAATATCCTTCTCAGGGCCTGGTCCAACCCCTGCACAGGGTCTCCTGTGCAAAGGACAGTTTCCCGCCATTGCCCCAGGTGCTCCAATTTCCTCACCCAGCACCCCACCCTGGAGAGCTTGTTGGTCCAGGCCTCCACCTCAAAATGTATCCCCGGCATATTCCCTTCCATTCCACCGGACAGGGAATCGAAAAGGCTGTGGATACCATCAGAAAGAGGATGTTCTCCTCTGCCAGCCTGGCACTGAGGTTGGTGAACACCACGTGCTTTTTGGGCCGATACACCCATACCATACTTAGTTGTACAAGTGCTGCCCATAGTCTCGCAGGAGCCCCCGAGCCATACTCTTTCAAGCAATTGCTGATGGGAGGGACACAGCCAAGTTCACAGTACAATGTGGGCTGGATACGACCGATTCCCAGTGCAGAGCAATTTTATAGTTGGTGGCCCTGAGGCACCACACCTGGCTGAGAAAACTGACTTTTCAGGGGATGTCTAGGCTTTGATCTTTGGCTCTCTGTTGTTTGAAAAGAAGGCGGACTCAGTACTCAAGCGCTTTAAGGAGAGCAGAGCTACAGCCGGGTCCTTGGGCCTTTCCATGGCCCCTTGCCAACCACAGACCGCCTTCCACCCCTTTCATGGCCACAGGAGGGGCTTCCAACCGTGTCTCCAGGGGGCACAGCATCAGTGGAATCTCTCCAGCACGATTCAAATCTCGGAAGGTACTGCAAAAGACCTGCAGCTAACGAACTGCGAATGGGTCTGTGGCAGACCCCTCTACCTTCCCCAGTCAAAGCTAACTTTAGTGACTTCTTGGCTTGAGCCGCCATTTGGGAGAGACTGACTACAGAGGACTCTGGTTTCCGGCACAATCCGGACTCCACATCAACCTGTTGGAGCTCTGAGCGATCAGTCTGGCATTAAAGGACATCCTCAATCAGGGGAAGGCTGGTACAGGTGTTCAAGGACAACACCGCCGCCATGTGGTATTATAACAAGCAGGGCGTGGTGGGGTCGTAGACCCATTGTCAAGAGGCATTGCACCGCTGGACATGGCTGGAATGTCAGGGCATATCACTAGTGTTTTAACACCAGGCGGGCTCTCTGAACCCCATGGCAGACAAAATCAGCCATCGATACCTAGCAGTTCATGAATGTCATTTCCTTCCAGAGGTGGCGCAAGGTCTCTTCCAAGAATGGGGAGAGCCTTGGTTTGATCTGTTCGCATCCGTCGAATGCGCACTGTCAGCAGTTTTGCATGCTGGAGTTTCCAAGGCGGCTCTCGCTCGGAGATGCTTTTTGTCTTGATGCTCAGGCTTCCTGTTCGCCTTTCCGCTAACAACACTCCTGCCCAGAGTTCTCAAAAAAATCAGAAACGATCAGGCCCATGTCATTCTTGTGGCTCCGTATTGGGTACAGAGAGTATGGTATCCCAAGTTGTTGAGCATGAGCATCAGTGCTCTGATCAGGCTGCCTCTTCGGGAGGATCTTCTGTAACAGCAACAGGGCAGCATTCTGCACCTAAACCTAAAAATGCTTCGCCTTCATGCGTGGAGATTGAGTGGCAACAGTTGACAGCTTTCTACCTTCCACCCAAAGTCTGCAATGTTATTTTGGCAGCCGGGTGTACGCCTGCGTTTTAGCAAGTTCATGGACTGGTGTACAGATGAACAAGTTGACCCTCTATCTTCATCGTTTTCCCATGTTCCTTGGTTTATTCTTAGCCTAGCCCAGCAGGGCTCTGCTTTGGGCACTTTGAAAGGTTATCGGTCTGCCATATTGGCATTCCTGCGGTTGCCACATCAGCCATTCCTTTGTAAATCCCCTTTTGTAACTAGGTTTCTCAAAGTTCTTCAGCATATGTTTCCACCAGCACCTTTCATTATGCCACAGTGGGACCTCAACTCATTTTTTTAAACAACTGTTTATTGGCATTTATAATAAACACCCGAGGGTGTAGATGGACACATAAAATAACTGCATCAATCAAGTTATTACAAGTTCAAAATGGTCAGGATCAATCAAAACAATGGTTAGCAATAGAAAGTTCCATTTGCGATAAACATACAACCTACAACATTTTGGTTGTCAAGACTGAACTGTCCATCTAAATGGTGATGTAATGAAGAAATAATGGAAGGAAAACTGTGACATCTGATAACTGTCCGATAGTGCAACAGGAAGAAAAAGAGGGAAAGAGAGAAAACAAACTAAAAGGCACAAATTTGCAAACTCAGTTAAACGACTGCTTTCATCTGTTATTTGTGAATAGGCCTTCTCCACAATGTGATTGATGGGGTGGTTGGGGCGACCAGGCAGCCGCCACTGGTAGAGGAACTCTCTAGTGGGGACCAAATTACTACAACAACACAAGAGGTGGGGAAGGGTTGGCTGTGTCATTAGAGAGCCGTGGAAGTGCCTCGAGTTTAATGCGTAACGTCCTCTCCTGGGCTGGCCCACCTCCCTCGGTCAGTCCTGGTTGGACCTTGGCTTCCTCACCCAACTCTCCCTCCGGATGCTCCCAAGCCTCTAGAATCTCCGTCCACAGCCCTGCTATGGAGCAGGGCCCTCACCTCTGCTCTTGCCCATTGAGTCATATTCGCTCTCAGGTTCTCACCCCTGGACCAGTGGCTGATTTCCAAGCCATCACTATTCGTCTGTGAGGTCATGTGAACAGCCCTAATATACAGGCCTCCAAGGAGAAGGGAAGGGAGCGTCCCACTGTGGCATTTAGGGCGTCAATTACAGCGTCCCAGAATGTGCATAATGGGGACAGTACCAGACCATATTGACAAAATCTGCATCTAAGTGTCTGCATCTCGGACAAGGGTACAACTCTTCTCCCCCCCCACCCCATTTAAACTGCCCTGATCCTGTGTGGAGTCATATGTCATGTGAACATAGTTAAATTGGGTATATTTCAGCCCCATATTTCTGGAGACCTTTTTTGGATAGGCCAATAACTTACTCTACTCCGTATCCTAAATGTCTTGTCACAGAATCCCTCCCCATCGCCCTCGTATCACAGATAGGGGTTTAAAGACCATCTCGGAGAGAGAGCAGTAAATCCACATCACCAGGTGGTTGGTGGTACCCAGGGAAACCAATAGTTGCAACACTGTATGGGTTCAGGGCTCATCCCGCCCTCCAGCCTACAGGTCCTGTAATGTCCGAGTCAGTGCCTCGTAAATAAGGAATTGTCCTAGGGGCAGGTCATAGTGGTCCATCAGGTCTTCAAACGGCAACAGTGCACACGGTTGGTAAAAGTCGCCTGTCCGGCATCTGTCCAGGCTGACATCAATGCCGGTGCATATATGGGCTTCCCAGTGGTTCTTAAGACTCCGCGTCACCAGCATTTTTTGCACCGCAGTCAGTAGCACTCGCGGGTGCGGAATCGCCACAGCCGGGCAGAGCAGTTTAGCTAGCAGAGCTCCTCTCGGTGGGCTCTATCAAGCCAATGCGTGACCCACTGGAGTTGCGAGGCCAAGAAATACAGTACAGAATCAGGAGCGTCTAAGGCAGGAGGGGACATGAGAACCTCCAGGGACACCCTGTGGTGCCCACTGTCCCATTTCAGATCGCGCAGCAAGGTGTCTAGTTGCGTGAATCAAGATACAGGTACCCCCACTGGAAGGCTAACAAAGAAATAGAGCAATCTCTGGAGCATTACTGTAAGAAAGTGCAACCTTTCTGACATGGTTGCCCTCACTTTTTGCCTGGTGTCAGTGTGTTTAGACTGAAGTACACTGGAATCCTGCTAACCAAGACCCCAGTGTCAGTGCTCTCTGCTCTAAATTAACTTGGTAAGTACTTTGTACACCCCACAATTGGCAAACTGGTGTACCCCTGGAAGTCCCTAGTAGATGGTACTAAGGTACCCAGGGCATTGGTACACCAGGGGTCTCCCATGGGCTGCAGCATGTATTATCCCACCCATGGGAGCCAAGGCAAACTGTGACTACAGGCCTGCCTTTACAGCCTGTGTGAAATGGTTCATGCACCTTTCACCACAGATCTAAGGTTTACCTTATATCCTGGTCACTGCACTTGTACCCTATAAGTCACCCCTGAGGTACAACCTTCATCCCAAGGGCAGGGTACATGGTGCTAAGTGTGAGGGTGGCCGTGCACGAGCAGAGGCACCTCTACAAACCCCAGACTCCATTCTCTGAGCTTTGTAAGTGCGGGGAATCCCTTTTAAGGTATGTAGTGGAGACTGGTTAACACGAGATGTCAAACTACATAACGGCATCACCGAACCTAGTCATGTTTGGTATCAAACCTGTTGGAATCATGAAGCTACACAGATGCCAGTGTTAATTGCCTGATAATGTGTACCAGAGGGCTCCTTAAAGATCCCCCGCCCAAATATCTACCTGTGTTGCCTTGCAGGATCTGCGTGCAAGCCAGTGCTGCTGCCGACCCCAGACACTGTTCTGCCCTCCTGCTGCTGAGCCTAACTTCGGCAGGGGAAGGCAGAACAAAACATTTCCTGGAGAGGATAGGCGTTACCACCTATCCTTTAGAGTTTGGTGTCTCTGGGATAGGGTGGGGATGTTTCAGAGCACCACCAGACTGCTTTAAAGGGCACATTTGGTGCCCTCCATGAATAAACCAGTTTACTCCAATGCAGGAGTCCTCCGCTCCCGCTGTGGTGCGAAACCACGTAAAGGACAGGACCGTGACCACCCCCATGTCCAGCTCTTCCCCCAGGGAGGTGCCCAGAGCTCTGCCAGGTGGCCACTTGATTCTGCCATCTTGAAAATAAGATAGGCATTGCCCCCTGGGAGCATCTGACTGGTAAGTCCACCAGAGTCGAGTCCTTGAACCCCCAGCATCCCCCCCGCCCCCAAATGATAGGTGGGTCACTGCAGAAGCTGTCCAACCCCCTTCCTGGGGTACGTAAGGACTCCCCTGAGGTTGGGCCCTAGATTCATCTGGACCAAGATTCCTCTGTAAGATTCATCTGCAAGACTCTTCCACAAGACTCTTCCACAAGACTCTTCTGCTGCTAGACACTGGACTCTGCTGCTGGGCTGGTCGGGACCCAAGACAGAACTGCATCTGATAGGAGGGCTCCTACTTGGACTTTGTCCCCATACTCTGCCGAGATCCCACAACCTCTGTGGAATTGCATCTTCCAGGGTCACAAGGACTCTGTGTGCAATAAGGACAGCTAGAATGAATCTCCCTTGGAGTGAAGGAGTCAGTCCCCTGCAGTTGCAGGCACCTCAACTACCGACGACCGGCCTGAGGATCCTCCTGTCCCACTTACTCTCTAAGGCTCTGCAACACAAGTGGTGATTTTGTGGCTCCCCTGAGGTCTGACCTGTCTTCTGTGCAACTTTGAAGACACTTCAATCCCTCATTGGAGCTGCTAGAATGGAGCCCCTATGCACCACCTCTGTTTGCCGTTGCCAAGGCTTGTTGGTTCTCCAGCCTAGAGGTCTTCGAGCTCCAGGAAGCCCCAGCCTCAAGCATCACCCAGCTGCAAATGCGACGTCCTCACAGCATCTCTTGAGACGTGGGCCTCCATCTTCGGTGTGCTGCTAAGGTTCCCTGGCGACTCCGTGCCTGCTGCCAGAGGGTCCCTCCAGGGTTGTCATCGAATCCTGCTGGCTCTCCTGCTTGCTGATGAACGGCTCTAACTTACCTGTAGTGGGTGAATTCCTTAGCCCTTGCTGGTTCCCATTTCTGCATTTCATCTTGCAACACATCTGTTGCATTTGTCAGGGCTTGTTGGAAGTCCTGCTGACCACTGGCCCTCCTGCCATTCGTCGACAGGCGTGGTACAGCTCGTGGGCGGCTACCGAGATCCTTTAGCATCGCCTGGACTCTTTCAGGCCTCCGTCCTACAGTCAAGTACCCCTGAGAAGGGCTGACATTGTGCCTTCTACACCTCCTGAACAACTCTGGGTGGCTTGGACTCTGTCTCCTCTCACCTCAGGTACTTCTCGTCTGGAATCCATGCCTGGGTTCCACCGACCTGGTCCACTAGTCACTGTAGCAGCTGGACATCCGAAGATCCCCATTGACTTCAACGGGCAGTTCTGACAGGTTGTATAACGTAACTACGCATGCAATTACCACACATGCATTTACATCGCTGCCCGTACAAAGCATGCATCATTACCACACATGCATTTTGGATGATAATTTTTACCACGTATGCCTTTACCACGCATGCCTTAACCACGATATTGTTATAAAGGCATGCTTGGTAAGGGCCTATAGGTGCTCAATTGGCATGCATGCTAAGGGCATTACCTTGGTAATGGCATGCGTGCCACTGCGACGCACTGGCATGAACGTTCCACTTTTTTGTTGTTTCCCCCCCCCTACGTGATCCTTTCACAGTGCTAAATAGACAATGAGAATGGACTTCAATTTTCTGACGGGACAGAGATGCCAGAACCTGAGAACTTGCCACAGCCCCCTGCCCGTCCCTGAATCCTAAGTCCGCCTGTCCAAGGGACAGCCTGATGGGTTATGAGAAGCAGAGGTGAATTGAACGTTGCGTGGTATGCCTGCCCTGACACCTAAAACCGCCCCCTGCCTCAGCCCCCTGCCCAGCCCTGAACCCCAAGTCTCTCCTTTTTCTTGGCCCGAAGTCCTAAAGGCGCCACCCCTGTCAGTCCCCCGCGCAGCCCTGTGTTCCGTAACCCTTGCCTCCTGCCAACCCCTGAGCCCTTGATCTGTCCCTTTTCTTGGCCCTAAGGCTGAACGCCGCCATCCCTGCTGCAGTCCCCCACCCTGTGTTCCGTAACCCTTCCCCTGGCCCCGCCCAGCCCTAAAACCACCCCCTGACTCAGCCCCCTTCCCGGTCCTGAACCCTAAGTCTGCCCCTTTTCTTGGACCTGATTCCTAAAGCTGCCACCACTGCCGCAGTCCCCATGCCCGGCCCGGAGTTCCTAACCCATGACCATTACCATCCATTGCAACGAACATGCCTTTACCATGGCATATTCGTGGTAAAAGCTTTGTGGTAACTTATATGCGCAGTAAAGACATATTCCACTTCCAACACCACTTTACACCTATGCGCCCGAGCTCCTTGGTGTAGGTATCCTGCTTCTTTGGGTATCTACGGGTGGGGGTGCTCTCCAATCTTCCTTGTCCCTACAAGTTTCCTCTGGGTCATTCGGGAAGGGTCCTGAATCCGCAAAATCCTAACCTCGATTTCCCCATGTTATCCTATGGAAACTAACCCGGGGTATCACTTCTGAACATGGGCGCCTAGGGAATCCTAGTAACTTCCCTTTGGTGGTTCTGGGATTTCCCTGTCCTACAGACCCTAGGGTGGTAGTCTCGATTAGGAACCCTTTTCATTTTCCATTTTTTAGTATATGGTTTGGCCTGTGTTTTATGTGCTTACTCATCTGTTTTTATAGTATATTTGTTGTGTATTCATATCTCTGGGTAGGAGATATGCCAAAGTAGTTTAGTGATGGTGTTCTAATAAATTCTACAGTATTTTTCTAACACTGGTGTGGTTCTTTTCTGTGTGAGCATCACACTGGCTATTGTGGTAATTGCACACACTTTACACCCTCCTGGATAAGCCTTAGCTGCTCTCCACAGCTACCCCTTGAGAGCTTTGGTTATCAGGGACCACTTTCACTATCACTAAGGGTTGCCTTGACTCAAAATGTGTACACTATATACTGAGCCAGTTTCCTACGATTACCATCTTGCACACCGAGATCCATGCCATGATTGGTAACTTAGGAGAGAGCCAAAACGAGCGATGGGACAAAGTCGGATCCGGAGGTAGATGTAGGGGCCTCTGAGAGTCTGGGAACACATGAGTCTTGGCTGTATTAACCCGGAGGCCTGAGATTCTTGCGAACTCTCCCAAAAGTTCCAATGCCGCCACAGAACCCGTAGGTCCATCCTTCAAGTAAAGGAGTGTAATCGGCATAAAGGTAAATATGTTCCTGTTCCTCAATTTCTACACCGTTACCTTTGCCTTCAAGCCGAAAAAGGTCTGCCAGCAGTTCCATGGCCAGAGCGAACAAGAGGGCACAAGAGGCATCATTGCCTGGTGCCCCTATATACTCGATACTGTGGGGAGATGGTCGTGCCCATTTTAACCCGGGCAGTTGAAGTAGTGTAAAGTAGCTTGACCTATCTAATCCAACATTCTCCAAGCCCATCTGCTGCACGACCTTAAACAGAAAATCCCACCGTACTGTGTCAAAAGCTTTTTTGAGATCAACTGACAGCAGTGCACACGGGTGGAATCAGGCCTCCGGGTGGTATCAGGCCTCCGGGTGGTATAGAACATGGTACAACCTTCTAAGGTTCAAGGAGTTATTGCGGGCTGGGATCAAGCCGTTCTGGTCACTGTCGATTAAGGTGGGCATGTGGGAGTAGTCTAAGGGCCAATACTTTTTAAGGATTTTGAAAACCATTTTTAGCTTGGAGAGCAAACGAAACTCTGTGGTCCGGGCCCCTTGGGTCTTGGTCTTAGGCAGAGGGATCATAACAGTGCCTGTAGTTGACTCGGGGACAGCACCCAGTCTCAGGAAGTCAGCATAGAGCGTTTCCAACCTCTAGGCCATGGACCCAGCAAATACTGCATAGAACTCAGCAGGAAGTGCATCTGGGCCCGGGGTTTTACCCGTCACCATCTCTTTGATTGCAGTTCTAATCTCCTGTATGGATATTGGACCCCCCAAGCCTTCTTGGTCCTCTCTAGAAAGTCTCCGCAATGGTACCCTGGCCAAGAATGTGGCCCGAGTGAGTGGCTACGGATTTATATACAGTTTTCATAATATTTGAGAAACGTGGCATTAATGGCCTCGAGAAATAAATTTCCCTATCTGAATGTGTGTTATAGGGGCCCCTGGGCTTCGGGTCGAATGAGCCAGGGCATTAGTCTGGCGCCCTCCCTCTTCATGCACCCTAGCAACGTACTGCTTATGATCATGACAACACAGCCCTTCCAACACAAAATTGTATTGCTCACGGGCCTCCGAAGCCTGTCCATTGTTACATCAGTACCAAGAGCTTTGTCTAGGGCATGTAGTCTAGCATCCAGGGTTCAAAGTTGCCCGTTCATTTCCTTCTGGACACCAACAGATTGGCTTAAACAGTGGCCCGAACGACCACCTTAAAAGCCTCCCACTCAATCAAATTTGAGGATGCCGAACTGTGATTAAGGGCAAAATACCCAGAGACCGCCTCCACTAAGGAGTACCGAAAGCAAGCGTCTTCCAGGGACGCTGGGTTGGGTTGCCATGTGGGGATCTGTGGGCGCTCCCCTACGGGCTGGAATCTTAACAGTTCAGGGTTGTGGTCTGAAAGGGTACGCCCCAAATATTCAGTATGTTATGCACTGGCTAAGCCCAAGGGAGCACACAAATCTGTCTATCCGGGTGTGAAGGCCATAGATATGGGAAGAGTAAGAATAGTCCCAGTCCTCCCCATGCTGTGTCCTTCAAACATCTGTCAGCTCCCAGTGTTCCAGCCAATCCCTGAGACCCTCAGCCAATCTGTGTACAGGTACTCCTGGCAGGGCAGTGAGGGGTGGCAGTGTTAAAGGTTGAAACGTTCTAACAGGATATCCACCACACAATTGAAGTCCCCACCCAAGAGAAGGCTGTCAGTAAGTAAACACGCTATTTGTGTGGAAAGGGAATGGAGGAAGTTTACCTGGTCCTAATTCTGGGCATATATACTTCCCAATGTTACATCTCTCTCCAACAGCTTTCCTTTAAGGAAGACATAGCAGCCCTCTTTGTCAATGAAGGAGTATACCATTCCTATCTACAACAATGGTAATATTCTTATACAAGCCTCTAACGATAATCTCTATCTTCGATGAGGCTCTTCCCTACTCTCAAGAGAGCAGTAAACAATAAGAATAGCACATTCACTGCACCCTCGCATCTTCAGGATTTAGAGGTCCCCTAACTCCTCTTCTTCAAAATACCACATCAAACTTTCCCAATCTGACAAATGTCGCTCCCTATCATGGTGTCCAGCCCCCAGACACGTCTGACACAAATACACATGGGTCCCCCGGCCCAGGCGTGATAGGGTTGTACTCAACCACTATCCGCAGTAGTGCTGAAACCACCAGTAATCCCCACCACCTAGTCCGCTTGGTTGAGTCCACTCCTGGGCCCCACAGACCAGAAGAAACAAGGTCAGTCTTTGCTACCGATCTCATCATGTCTGACGCACCGTTATCCTTGCCCTCCTCGCGGGATGGCACCAAACTGGATGCCACCAACACTGCCCTCCTCTCCCCTCCTTCATACAAAGCGGATCGCTTAGATCTCCCTCACCCACTGTCCTCCTCGATATCTGAGGGAACCCTTACACCCGCTACACTCATCCCGCCCATCCAATCACAGAACTCCAGTGACCTTTTCCCCAACTTCACAGAAAGCCCCCATCAGGTTGCCTAACCTCTATACCACCCCACCAATGGACATGGATCCCACATTAAACTTCCCGGTTCAGCCTCATGCATTGACCCCTATTGAAGTTATTCCCAAGCAAATGGAGAACGTTAACTTACATATAGAACATACTGGCGGATCACTCTCCATAATGGATCATACACCCATACCTAATGTAGATAGCTCCAAGCAATTGGAGACCATGCATAATGACTCTACGGGCGGATCGCCCTCCATAACTGATTATACGCCCACACCTACTACCTACTTTCCCAATTCCGTCTGGATCAATCAACTTAATGAGTTAGCTACTGGCCTATCCCATCTTAAGGATGAAATGCATAACCTTTCTATTATCACGAAAGATCTTCTTATCTTACACAGAGCCACCAACGACACCGTGAATCAAATCAGTCGCCAAACGAGAAACTACATCCCCACGAATGCTCACACTGACAACACTAGTCAGTATAACCAAAGCAACGTCCAATCTAGTAGACGCATATCCAAGTTCACACTCCCCATAAACACTAATCTGGGTAATTTACCTCTCCTTCGTGGCCTAGAAGGTCAAGCGATGAATTATCAGACAGAGTCATAGAGCGACCTCCTCACATCCTATGCCCGGGATATTGACAATAGCAAGTCCCATTGTGACACTATTAAAAACCATTGTAACCAATCCTCAGAGAACCGACTCTCAATAACAGATCTGTGAATAGAGATAACCTCACAAATATCAACTTAGAACAGATTACTTTAAACCAATCGATTAACAAGTTGAAGTGTGGGCTCATTAATTGCAGATCTGCTTGCAAACATGCTACTGATATATTCAATCTCATTGTAGAGAATGATTTAGACATTATGGTCCTCACAGAAACTTGGTTAAATAGCTCCTCTCACCCATTCTCGACTTACTGCTTCCTCCTTCCCATGACCTAATTCGACTTGATAGAATCGGGAAACTAGGGGGAGGGTAGCCTGCATTTATCGTAACTCAATATCAGTCAAGCAAGCGGACTCCATCGGGCTAACCTCCTGTGATTATCTCTGCATTAATATCTCGGATGCTAAACGCATCGCCAGCAAGCTACACACATTCTACCACCCCCCAGGCGATAACTTGAGTTGTATCGACGAGATAATGGAGATCATGGCATCCAATGCCAACTCACTAGTTCCTCATATTTTCTTGGGTGACTTCAACCTCCATTGGAACAACGCAAACGATCATATTGTAGGCTGTCTTAAAGAGTTTCTGTCAGAACAGGAGCTATCTCAATTCTGTGACAGCCCAACGCATAACAAGGGAGAGACACTGGACCTCATCATTGCAAAAGCAAACATCGTCCAACTAGAATCCATCACCCCATGCGATTGGTCTGATCATTATTGCATCCTCTTCTCCATCAATATCGAAGTTACTCATAAAGGAGGCCAACCCTCAAAAACAAGGCAATGGAAACGGAACTTACAAAATATCAACCCCATCTCCTTGGTAACCCGTTGCAACTCCGCTCTGACCCTCATGACGGACATGACTGATGTACATGACCTCACAACCTTCTACAATGCCACGTTACTTGAAATCCTGGACTCTATAGCGCCCCTCCAGGAAAAAACGTCTCCTCTAAGATTTCCAAGCCTTGGTTCAATGATGGCCTGAACTCGGAGCGTAGACATCTAAGAGTTGCAGAGCGCCTATGGAAATCGGCTCCTACCACGGATAACCTTGAGCACCTTAGAAGGTTACGGAATTCTTACAATAGGAAGATTCTTAAAGCAAAGGCAGACTTTTTCAGAACTCAGCTGAACCAAGCTATCAACCGGCCAAAAAACTCTTTGAAATCGTCAAGCATCAATCATGCAATACAACTAACTCTAGGGAATTAAATGACCTGGCCACACCTACCTGTGACGTGCTTGCCAATTTCTTCCACGAAAAGACTAAGACCATTGAGCTAGACATCCAATCCAAGATGGCCCTCCCGCAAACTATGATCCAAGATCCTAAATGGGGCGCTCTATTCGAAGTACATTTTAATAATCCAGGGAAGTCACAAAAAACAATGCCTCTTGGCACACCTTCTCGCCAATCTCTCAACAAATTATCGACAACACTCTTCAAGCAATCAACCCCTCCAATCATTTCTCTGACCTCCTGCCCTGTTCAAAATTTTAAAAACATCTATCCTACCATTATGGGCTAAAATTGTAAACGCCTCCCTGAGTCAAGGTGTCATTCCGGACTGCCTTAAAATAGGGCAGGTCACACCTATACTAAAGAAAGCTGATGCCTCTCCATCTGATCTAAACAACTACCGTCCTATAACCAACATCCCCACTTTGGAGAAACATTTGGAGAAATGTGTACAAATTCAATTAAGCAACCACATTGAGAATTACAACCTCTTAGACAGTCACCAATCGGGCTTCCGCCGAGGATCACAGCACAGAATCTGCACTCACACACATCATGGATGATATACTAAAAATGCTTGACCGCAATGAATCATGCCTTTTGATACTTCTTGATCTGTCCTCCGCCTTCGATACGGTCAAGCATGACAACCTTCTGTCCTTATTGGAACGTAGGATGGGCCTCTCGGGCACAGTGTTGCAATGGTTCTCCTCCTTCTTGAATAACAGAACTCAAAGAATCAAGATGAAAGAATTCACTCTCGCAACCTTCTATGGTCACACTTGGTGTTCCGCGAGGAATCTGCCCTATCACCCATTCTTTTCAACCTCCTAATGGAGCCTTTGGCGAACGCACTGAAATCAGCGAACATTCTATATCACCTGTACGTGGATGACACCCAGTTGTATCTGAAAATCACCTGCCAGATGACTTCATTGCCCTCAACACTATTCTTCTGAACACGCAAAGCTGGCTCACTAACAACCACCTCATGTTGAATACCAAAAAAACGGAATTCATTCTCATCTCGCCACCAAGCCACACACCAAAACTAGACCTATGGTTAAAACACCTAACCTCCTTTGACTGTGTCCCCCTCATCATTGACTCAGCAAAATCCCTAGGAATCTCCTTAGACAAACATCTGAATATGCAGTCGCACATCTCTATGGCCACCAAGGGAGCTAATCACAAGATGAGTATATTAAGGAAACTCAAACCCTTCCTCCCTCAGGCAGATCTAAAAACGGCAGTACAAGCCCTAGTGCTACCAAGATTAGACTACGGAAGCACCACCCTCTGTGAGTCTCCCCAAATACAAGTTCGCTCCGCTGAGAGCAACACTGAATGCTGCGGCTAGACTGGTATCAGGAACCAAAAGAAATAGTCACATCTCACCAACCTTGAAAGCACTAGAATTGGCTGCCTTACGAGGCAAGAATACACCTTAAAGTGGCCTGCATGACGCTACAAAGCAATTCACAACAATACACCCAGCTACTTGGCTCTAAAGCTGGAAAGATCGGGAGGCTGCAGACAACTACGAAGTGCAAGCACTTCCTTCTGAAACCGCAATCCTTCCATAAGAGGAGAACTGGTTGCAGAGCTTTCTCAGGGATTGCACCAGAGATTTGGAACTCTTTACCCCCACTAGTGCGTGGAATCACTTCCTTTACCGCATTCAAAAAGGAAGTAAAAAGACTACTAATGAACAAATTCATGTCCTAAGTTTTAATTATAGGATGTCACCGGGTCATCTTTAAGATTTGAATACCATTGCCTATCTCAGATGGATTGGACGAGTCTACTGTATGTAAGACTTGTATCACAGCCTTTTTTTTTCTTTTTCCAAGAATGGAATGTAGTGTAAAGCTTAATTGGCTGTGGGTCCCTTGGTCATCTATACATTTTATATCCACTATGAATCGATAGAGGCTATAATTTGTTTGTTTGCTTGCACAATCACCTAAAGTTCATTAACTGTCTATTGTACAACGTCCTGCAGAATCATGGTTCTCTGTTTGTTTATTCATATTTGTTATATTTCTATTGTACAAAGTGACACATTTGAATGCGAGTATACCGCCTCAACCTTTTATGTTCTTATACTGTTAAGCGCTCTGATACCCTCGTGGGTCACGTTCGCGCTATATAAAACTTTATAAATAAATAAAAATAAATACAAGCTCAAAGGGGGTCCTGGCCGGGATCAAGATCAGTGTCCCCTGGGCAAAGGCAGAGTACGTGGTGGCGTGCAACTGGCCCAGCCACCTACGCAGGGTCCGGTCAATCTCGCCCCCAGTAAGATGTCTCTTGGAGCATGGCCACATATACCCCGCGTCTCTTCAGGGATCTATGAATGTTGTGTCTCTTAAAGGCCGAGCCTATCCCCGTAGTATTCCAGGATAGGAAAGTCAGTGTGATGTCATTGGTCTGCCATTTACTCTTATGGCATGCATGTCCCACCCTGGCTATCCTGGTTTCTCCCCACCCACCCCCGTTCTCAACATGTTTGCGAACCCTGTGCAAAAAACATTATCCCACAACCATAAACTCCCCAACCCAAGAGCAGTCTAGCAACGGCTGGCCACCCAAACTGAAAATGTGTAAACATAGTCAATAGAACGTCTCCTCCAGTCACCTGGCAGGGGCCTATCTGCGAGGGGTGAGCCAATTTTTGTATGCGAGGCCTGCGCAATGCCGGCCCTCCCCAACTCAATTCACAATCAGACAACTGAGCACATCTAATCTGAGATTCTAAAGAAAAAGCAGGCAGGTCACACAGCCACATCACATCTAAAGCGGTAGTCCTCACCAACTCCATAGTTATGAACATAATGAGTAGAAACTTCAACACCCACAACTCAAGTGATAAAGGATAATAAATAAATTCCTCCACTGATTAGGGAGTCACTGTGGGGAGCCCAGCGCCATCCACCTGGGAAGACCTAGAGTCTGACAGAGTGGCTTGATGGTCAGAGGGAGAGCTAGTGTCCAAGCCTGATTTCCGAGCCATCCCAAGTTCTGCTATCGCCTGGAGGGCAGCCACTCTCTCCTGTTCGGTTAGTGATGGAGATGGTCCCCTCTGAGGTCTAGTACGTAGGATTCTGCTGGGTCGCTTCCTGGGTCTATGTCTGGGGGTACCAGGTTTGGAACGAGCTGCCGGGAGGGTGGTCCCCGCCTTATACGCCACCAGCCAGTCCCATGCTGGTCCAGGGTCTTCACAGAAGTGTGTGCCCTGTCTAGGGTTATCCGGAGTTTGACCTGGAACATCAGGGGTTATTGTATACCCTCGACACGGAGAGCCTTCTTAACCTCCAGGAAGGAGGCCCGTTTGGCCTGCACCGCTGCAGTGAAGTCTGGGAATACCGACACTTTGCTGTTCTCCATCATGAAGGGGTCCCCGGTGTGTGCCCTATGCAGAATGATGTTTCCATTTCTATAGTGAAGCAGTCGAGCCACAACAGGGTAGGGAAGGCGACCCGGAGCTGGCAGGCGTTGGGACCCTATGTGCGCTCTCCAGTTTAAAGGAGAAGGTTCGGGCCACATCGGTCTTGAGCCAGTTCTCAAGATAGGTTACCATATCATCTAAGCTCCACACCCTCAGGAGGCCCACCACCCTGATGTTATTACGTCGATTACGCCCCTCTGCATCTTCGGCTCGATGTTCAAGGGTCCCTACTTTGTTCAACAGCTCTGCTATCTGGTGAGCAAGTGTCAAGCTCTCGGGCCGTAGCTCCCCCATCGAAGTCTCAATCTCTTTAACTCTATCGACCAGTTTGTGATGTTCTGCCTGCAGTAGGCCCTGGCCCACCAACACTGTGCTAATGTCTTGTTGGAGAGTGGCCTTTGTCCTCTATACCAGTGAGTATTTTGTCTGGGGGAGATGGATAGGGTCCATCGGGGGGCAGTTCCCCAGTTTCCACAAATAGGGCTTTGGGACTAATCTCCTGTCTCAGGCGGTACCCCTGCTGGCTTAGTCCTCGGTTTCCCCATCTAGACAATACCTGTATGCCGTGTAATGGTATTTAGGTGGAACAGGACATGTCCGACCCGACAGGGCCTTGCAAGGGCACAAAAGCAGCAGCTGCATCCTGGAATTTTGAGACCGATATGTACTCCACAGCCTTCGGGTGAATATGCGCAGCTGCCTGAGGGAGAGCTGAAGTTCAGGGGGGTCAACAGGCACTAGGTCTTAGGGTTCCCAAAGGGGTCTTGTCAACCTCGCGCAAAATGATTGCAACCGCAGAGTCATGCACCGGGGCACCCTGGCCTGCGCCACCCAGCACCATAGTCATGACCCAGGTAGGACAGGCAAAGGCACATTAGATTCTGGGCCATGCATCTGCGCCGTCGAGTCTGCCTCCGATATGCGGGCCGTCAGGGTGCAATTGTCAAGCCCCTGCCGGGTGTGGTGGATCAAAGGGAAAGACAGGAGGCTAGAGGTATGGAGTGAAGTAGTTTGACGTGCAACAGGGATGCCTCGGGCATAAAGTGTATTCCTGGGCCCTGCAGGACCATCAAACTCCCACTGCGCACAATCGTGTTAAGGTCCGCTGGTGGAGGGACAAGACCCCCGGTGTCTAGATGTCACTGAGGGAGCAGCGATGTGTTGGGGACTCTGCACCAACGATGGGGTCGCAGGAGGCAGCATAGTTATATAAGGACTTTTGGCCACAGCACCAGAACTTCCAGCGAAGCCAACTGGCAGTCACACCGCCATGGGAATTTCAAGTATCTATTGGGTAGCCAGCGGCACCCCAGGGTCATGGGTCCCGCAAGGCCAGAGGGGCCAGCCCAGTCCAACTATATGGCCTCCTCCCAATGACAGGCCCTAATATGAAAGGTGGGCTCACCTCCACCCTCTGCAATACTACAGGGCAGTCCAGGTCATCGGCAGCTCCCAGGGGCACCGCGGCAAAATGCACCGCCAGTCATGCAGTCCAGGTGCACCCGAGAGCTGCGTGGGGGGGGTCGTAGCAGCAAGAGGTAGTGTGGTGGGCCCCGTAATCTGCACCAGCTTGGCATGGTTGTAGGTGGGG
Source organism: Calotriton arnoldi (assembly GCA_963921515.1). Taxonomy (NCBI): domain Eukaryota; kingdom Metazoa; phylum Chordata; class Amphibia; order Caudata; family Salamandridae; genus Calotriton; species Calotriton arnoldi. The sequence goes on from CAWUFW010004720.1 coordinate 745,233, forward strand.
CCTGCGGGTTGTGCCTGGAGGCTGTAGGGTCTGTCGGCCACACAGCCACAGGCGGGGGTAGCAGCAGGCTCCCTCAAGGGCAGGCGACACATGACCACTGTTCCAACACCATTGATGAAGCTCCCACGCGGGGACCCCAGCTACGGCAGTGACCGTCCAGCCCAATGGCATAAGGATGGGGCCGAATTGGCAGTGAGGCCGTACCCCCCAGCATCCCCGCCGGAGTGTGTGGGTAGACTCTGTTTGGGGAGCGGTGCAGCGCTTCAGCCCGCTCCCCAGTATTCTACTTATCACCCGCTGTCTTCTGCCGCTGCGAGGCGGCCCCGGCCCTCTCCAAATGTCCTCGTGGCTATAGGCCGCTCTAGGCCAGCGACGACATCTCCGAACACCCCACAGAGGGTCACCTGACACTCAAAACAACGGGTGTACGCAGCAAGTGACACTTGCAAGTCAGAACAGAAGACTGGGCAGGAAAGTGCAGGCCTGGGTTAATGACTGCAATGGAAACAGGATTAGTGCCCAGGCCGGCACAGAGCTCGATCAACCAGCGTCCGTTGTGGTTGCCATCTTGGCCACGCCCCAGTGGGATCTCAACTTGGTCCTCACATTTTTTGGTGTGTGCTCCCTTCGAGCCATTACACAACTGCCCTGTCAGGCTCCCTACCATAAAAACTGCCTTCCTAGTGGCTGTAACGTCTGCCTGGAGGGCCACTGAGCTATAGGCTGTCATCTCAGCCTCCCTACCTCACCATCTACCCAGACAAACTATTCCTTCACACTAAGAGCATCCTTCCTACCAAAGGTGTTTACTCGCTTTCACGTAGGCCAGTCCATCACCCTGCATACCTTATATGCTCCACCTCACCCCTCTAAGAGGAGAGACTGTATCGGCTGGACCCAAAAAGGAGCATTGTCGTTCTACCTTGACGCACAAGAGAGTTCCAGATGGATAATCAACTCTTTGTGGGGGTACGTCGAAGCCAAAAAAGGAAAAGCAGTGCAAAAATGGACCATCACAATGAATAGTACTTTGCATCAAAATCTGCTACGCATTGGCCAAAAAGCAACCTCCTTAAGGTTTACAAGCTCATTCCATCAGAGCCAAGGCTGCGATTCACAGAGTTAACTCGCTGCAGTACCTGTCCTGGCTATCTTTAAGTCAGCAACGTGGGCTTCCCCTGCACATGTTTACGAAGCACTACGGACTGCACAGTCCGGTCCGGGGAGATGGACATTTTGCCCTCTCAGTCGTATAAGAACTTTTAGTCCTAATCCATGTCGCAGCCCCACCTCTGGGGAGGTATTGCTTGGGTATCTATTCTAACGTAAGGTTTCTGTGGCCAAAGCCTCTTCGGTAACGCCCATCTACTGGTAGAGACTATCTACCATCACATTCCTTACCGACCCACTCAGGCTCCCAGCTTTGTAAACAGATTTCAGAGTGAAGGGTTGCTTCCCTTTGAGAGTCCTAGCACTACGCACCTGTGAGTCCGTGTTTTGTGGCTTCGCACTTCTAGCATGGGGAAGTCACAAAAGAAACTGATGTCAGCGCACTCGGGTGGTGCCTATATAGGCACCGCACATGTCACTTCTGGCACAGACGACGCCACTTGAACCCGAATCACGCCAACTACCAGCGCGCAGGTGTACTGCCCACCAAAACTTTCCAGATCTAGTCTGACGCCTGTGTAATATTCTAAGGTAAGGAATCTGTGGCTAGATAGTCTCTACCAGAGATGTTACTGATGGTAAGTAACTTGTTCTAAAGCCCTTTAGTGACTGTCACACAACCCGTGAGCAGTTTGGGGCTGGCCACACCACTGGGCACAAACATGGAATAGAGTGGGTGGGAAAACAATAGCAACTTGAAACGAAAATTAAATAGTTAAATATCACAATTAACAATTAGAAACATGCTCCCAGGAACAAACTGGATGTTCCCACAGAGAAGAACAAGTTACTCACTTTCAGTAACGCCTTATTTGGTAGAGATTCTAGCTAGCCGCTGATACCTTACCTAAGAATTATCCCCAGGCGTCGTACTGGATCCGGAATTTTGTTTGTGAGCTGTACCTCGGCGTGCCAGTAGGTGGTGTTGTTTTTCTCCTCGTGGTGGTATCATCCATTCCGTAAGTGACGTGCGTGGTGCCTATATCCGTGCCAATCCAGCACGCTGACATGTTTCTTTTTGCGAATTTCCACTTCAAGAGCGGGGAGCTACGAAGAATACTTGGGCGCAGTCATTCCTTATCTTCTTGACAACTCTCGGTAGGAGTGGTATGGGTGGAAAGGCATACAGGAGGCCGAAGCTCCACTCGAGACTAAAAGCATCTCCGTGCGAGAGCTGCCTTGGAAACTCCAGCAGGAAGAAGTGCTGATATTGTGCATTCTTGGTGGTAGCGAACGGATCTAACCAAGGCTTTCCCATTACTGAAAGAGACCTTGCATCACCTCCAGTTGAAGACACCATTTGTGATCAGCTAGGCATCTTCGGCTGAGTTTGTCTACTCTGGTGTTCAGAGAGCCTACCAAGTGTTGAACCACCAGGGAAACGGCCTGATGTTTCAGCCATGTCCAGAGGCGCAGGGCATCTTGACAGAGGGTCCTGAACTCCACTCCGCCCTATTTGTTGCAGTACCACATGGCTGTGGTGTTGTCTGTTAACACCTGCCCTTGTCCTCCCTTGATGGAATGTAGAAATGCTTTCAGTGCCAGTGAGATCGCACAGAGCTCCAACAGGTAGATGTGGAGTCAGAATTCCGCCAGAGACCAGAGTCCTCTGATCTACACCTCTCCCAGATCGCTGGCCCATCTCTGGAGTGACGCATCTGTCACAACTGTCAGATCCGGTTGGGGAATGGAGAGGAGTCTGCCACTGACCCAATCGCAGTCAGTCAGCCACCACAGCAGATCTTTTTCAGTGCACTTCGAGATCTGGTCCGTGACCGAGAGATTCCTCGGATGCAGTGCTCACCGGACCTTCAGGTCCCACTGCAGAGCGCGCATTTGCCAACAGGCATGCGTCACTAGCAGGATGCAGGAGGCCATGAGGCCCAGCAGCCTCGTAGTCCGTCTCACCCAAACCCAGGATGGAGACTGAAATATCGGTATCATAGCCTGAATATCCCGGACTCGCTTCGGTAGGATAAGCCCAAAACTACACTGTGTCCAGAGCAGCTCCGATGAAAGGAAGCATCTGAGAAGGGAACAGGTGTGACTCCGGCACATTTATAGTGAACCTCAACGAGTGCAGGACTTCCACCATAGTCTGGAAGAGGGTGACGACAGCCTGGGGGGACCCCGCCTTTAACAGCAAGTCGTCAAGGTATGAGATGACTTGTACTCCTGATCTCACCACAGATGAGTGGCAACCACCTCCATCACCTTGGTGAACACCCAGGGGGCGCTGGTAATGCCAGAGGGGAGCATGGCAAACTGAAATTACTCATGGCCTACCATCAATCGCAGGTAAAGTCTGTAGGCAGGCAGGACGGGAATGTGGAATTGTGCATCCTGGAAGTCCAATGCTACCATCCAGTCTCCCGGGTTTGCAGGACTTGAACAAACGTGAGCATTTTGAATTTCTTCTTTTTCAGGAAGAAACAGAAGGTGCAGGTCTAGGATAGGATGAAGGCCTCTGTCCCTTTTGGGCACCAGAAAGTAGTGGTAAGAACATCCACAACCTACTTTTGATTCTGGCTTCCCTCTATGGCTCTCTTGGCCAAGAGAGCTGCCACTTTTTGGCGGAGCAGAGAGATGTGGTTCTCAGTCAGCCTGTCGCAAGTGGGTGGCATAGGTGAAGGGGTAGTCACGAAGGGGAGGGAGTAGTCCATTGGATAATCTGGAGAACCCAGTGGTCAGATATTATCGACCTCCAGAGGTGCAGGTGATGGCGTATCCTGCCCCTCACTGGATGCCCGTGATGGTCAGAGGGCAACTAAAGAGGCTCGGAGGGTGGTGGACTGGCCCCATCCTCTGGCTACCTGACCCACAAGGCTTGTGGATGCTACATCCTCAGCCACACAGGAGGTGGAAAGCTTGCGTGCTGTGGTGGCTGGGCGGGTAGAGACGCTGCTTGAAGCTCCTTCCGTGGCCACGAAAAGAGCGAAAAGCGGACTGAGGTTGTTTTTGAAGTGCTCTAGCGCAGTCTGCCTTGTATCTAAAGAGACGGGAGCAATCAAAGGACATGTCCATGAGCAAAGCCTGAATATTGCCCGAAAAGCCAGTGTTCTCAACCAGGTGTGACGCCTAAGGGCCACCGACGATGAAACCGCTCTGCCTAGTGAGTCTGTCATATCCAGCCCACAGCGTATGGCAAACTTAGCTGCGTCCCTCTTGTCGGCAATAGCTGGGGAGAGTATGGCTTAGGCCTCCTCCGAAACCATAGGCAGCACCTGTGCATCAGAGTCCAAGAGCGAATGGGATATCAGCCCAAAAGGCACCCTGTGTTCACCGACTCCAGTGCCAGGCTGGCAGAACAAAACCTCTTCTTGCCCAAGGTATCCAGCCTCTTGGATTCCCTGTCCGGTTAAAGTGGAAGGGAATGCACCAGCATTTACTCTAGAAGTGTAGGCTTGAACCACCAAGCTTTCTGGGGTGGGGTGCTGGAAAAGGAAGCCGGGGTACCCTGAGGCAGTTCATGGGAGCCCCTGTGCAGGGCTTGGACCAGGCCTAGAGTAGGAGGCCCATGAGGGCTTCATTAAACTGAAGAAACTGTTCGAAAGGGGTGACTCCCTGCTGAAGCAAAACGTTAGTCTTGCCAGCTATGGATGGCACCTGAAGCTCCAGGACCTCGGCCAACCTCCTCCCCCACCATAGCCGTTGAAGCCCCCTCCTCTGTAACCACAGTAGGAGGAGAGACCAAGCCAGTGTCTGGGGAGGTGTCCAGTCCACTGGCATCTGCCAAATCCTCACACCAGGTGTCCTCGGTGACATCTAGGGGCTGGTATTCATAAGGGTCTAGTGGCCCATCCCAGCCATCCCAAAGTCCTAGCCCCTTGGAATAGCGCAACGGCTCCGGTCTGGAAGAATATGCCTCTAGTCAGCGCCAGAGTTGGTGGCGGATGACACCCATCTGGGTCCATGTCCGAGTTTGGGGTGAGTTTGGGAGTAGCGCCGGGGATGTCGGCAATTGAACTGGCATCAGGGAAGGTTGAGGTGGCTCGATCAGCGTTGGTCCGGATCCGTCCATGGATCCAAGGAGCCCGACTGGTGCCGGGGGCAAACCCTCCGGTGGAAAACCAGGGTTACGCCAGCGGGACGGGCTGCCCAAATATGAGGTGCATAACCCTATAAAACTCTGAGTTGTCCGGGGGTCGCTCTGGCTCCAGGAAACATGGGGAGGCGCGGAGAAGGCCCTGGCGCAGGCTCATCCGCGGAGCCAGGCCTCAAATGCTGACATTACCTAGTCTCGTTGGATAACTTTGACAGATGGGGCGAGGTCGATAACTTCTTATGTCTGTGGCATAAGTCTGTGACTTACCCGAACGACTTCCAGTGCGAAGACTGGTGCTTGCAGTGGCTCCACGATCTATCCTGGGGTCTTCTTCTCGACCGGGATCGAGACCGTCTCGGCGGCGCACATCGAGCAGCAAGGAGCTTGAGGGATGCATGGCATGACAATTGCCGCAGGTCTTGGCATCGTGGTCAGGCTCAAGGCACCGAAGGCAGATGAGGTGTGGGTCTGGCACCAACATTTGCAGGCGCCACAGGGCTTAAACCAGCCTTTCTTGCAGACATCCCTGCCACACCAGGCGACAATATCTCCAAAATCTTTGAGTAAAGGGTCTGAAAAAGGTCAGTCGAAAAGTGACTGGGAGTAGCTCTTCTCCTGATCTGCGCTGACTGGCGCAGAAAAAATACAACTGATGTCAGCACGCTGGGGTGGCGCCTAGATAGGCACCGGGCATGTCACTTCCTATGCTGATGATACCACCTACCAAGGCGCTCACAAAAAAATTCCTGATCCAGTCTGACGCCTGAGGATAATTTTAAGGTAAGCAGGCGTCGAGAAATCTACATCCCCACTCGCTATTGCGAGTAAGATTTTATCAGGGCGAGCTATTTCTTGGGCCTGCTGGCCAGTTTTAACGAGCTGACCTACAACAGGTATTTTCTTCTCTCGTTAAGTGAAGAAGAAATAAATATGCTTTTAAATCAAGTTTTCATCTTTTCACATTTGCTCTGACAGAGGTCAAATGTCAGCTTATGTCTTGCAATTTGCTGATTCTTTTATCCTGGAGAGTGGGGTTTACTTTTATTTCTTTGACTGCAAAGGTAGAGGATTTTGTAAAGTGAACTGTGTGACAATCGTGCTTTACAAAAAGTGTGAAATGAAAGGCTGTAGAATGTCAGGCTTTTTTTCTAACACACACATTTGAAAAGATTGTAAATGAACTGAACAAACATGTCAAAATATTTCAGTGGGTATGAAAACACAGTTTTGTAATTCTGTGTTATAAAAAAAAGATTAATAGGATGAAAACAAATCTGAACACTTTACTTGGTGATGTACACATGACAATTTTTGCTGAAACACAATTTCCACATTGTTCTTACGCCAGATAGTTCTGTCAGTGAAACTGCAGCTTAGTGGGCAAGTTTGTGGTCATTTCAATGGAAAACGTGCTCATTGTAAATGACTGTGCGCTATCAAATCAAGCTTTAGTAATATATTTATTAAAAGTGAGTTTTTAAATACAAACTGAGAAACATTCCTGCCCCTGCTATGATGAAAATGCTATTAGTGAATTAAGAGGCAAGTCAGGGGTCATGTGTATCATATATGTGGGCTAGATTCCTATTATTCATGGAGCAAAAGTTTAGTCTATTAAATCAAACAAAACCTTTTTTTGTACAGTAGAAACACTAAACTTGCATATTTGAAGGTGCTCTCATATGTGATAATGAAGAAAAAGGCGGCTCTGTAAAATAAAATATTTGCCTAGGATCACTCAGTCTGAGACACTTTTACAGGTCAAGTACACTACAGTTAGGTCAAGTAGATTATTCAAGTCACTAGACTTGCGGGTCTGGTAAAATTTTTATGATTTTTCCAGGCCTGTTAAGGAATCTGCGGCTAGAACTCTCTATCAGATACGTGAATTAAAAAAAAAAAATCAATAAGTGCTCCCAGTAAGACCACACAGAATGAGTGGCAGAAGGCAAGAAAAAGGTGAGGGTCAGAAATCTAAAATATATCCAGAATATGGGGCTCCATTAAATCTGTAACTTCACATCTGTTGAACTATTGACCTAGAATTAGCCAATTTTTTAGTGCAGCGTGAAGTAAGGGTTTCAGTGTTGGAGGATTCAAGTAGACATAATGACTGCAGGTACGGCAAGAAATTTGAGAGCATTCGAAGAAAATCTCTATTGAAATCAGTTTAAAGTAAATCAACAGGTGAGATATAGGGAGTGAATCTCAACCCAAATTGTGGACACACCCCTAGTCTTTTAATGTCTGTTACACAACCCATTGGCAGGGCTTCAGTAAGCGACCGGGGTGGATTGGAGTCTGGTATTGGAAGTTTGGCCACCTACACTACTGGAACTCAAACCTGCAAACAGCCAGTGAGAAACGAAATGGAGAAAACAATAACTTGCCAAAATATTCAAATGGGCTGAAACAATCTAACATGATTATAAATAAATCGATGGCTTGAATTGAAGCCTTGCAGCTGATAGTGGTGGCAAATTTAATCCGCTTAGAGCGGTATAAGATAATATAAAAAGCACAGCTTTTCTCATTGTGTAATGGAGAATGTAATGTTTAGGATTGGGGGATTCTCTTCACATCCAGTGATTTGTGTTATTGGGCATGTTTTGAACCTGTTTTTCCTAACAGCCCTGAAGAGTGCATATGCTTTTACCGGCAGACATACTGAAAGTTTTTTGCTGAAATTGATAGCCGCTTTATTCCCAGACTTTGGTTAACAAGAGGATTGACAGACATTAAAAATGACTTTCAAACTAAACTGTTTTTTTGCCTCCTTCAGCTCTTGGTAGAGTCTTTTATTTATTAAACTTTTTATTGAGTTTAAACTATAAAACAGAACGCCCAAGGCACGCTGCAACCGCATCATCAAATTAACATACAGAATATCAGTAATCCAAGATAAGTGATGAATAGAAGTGCAACATCCAAACCACGCATCCATACTTACAAATGCCAAACTGTACCCCCGTGACCCTGCATCGACAGACAAGCTGCGCCCACATCCTTCACCATGTTCCATGGTGTGGGATCTTGCAGGATTAGAATCATTTCACTGTAATTGCTCCAGTCAGTCCATATTTTGTAATACTTCTGGGGGCACCCCCCTCACCTGGTCTATCGGCCTCAACAAGCTCATGCATCTATCCAGGTCCCTTTTCCATTCCCTGAGTGTAGGTGGGGTTTGTATCTTTCCAATGTTGGGAAATGTCTCTTTTTGCAACTAAGAGTCCTAGCCATAACACCATTCTGAATCTGTTGGAGTCCAGATCAATGCGAATGTGTAGTGTGGCCAGTTTAGGATCTCCGGATACCAACCAACACAATACCGTCACTAATGTGTTGACCCTTTTCTAAAAAAGAGAAAGGTTGTTGCATCCCCAAATTGTATGCAAAAAATCCCCGTCATACTCATGACATCTCAAACACTTTGGGGAAGAAATCATTCCTCTCCTCCACAATCTATCTCTGGTGAAATACACTTCGTTTAGGTATTTTAATTGGAGGACTTGATATCGAGCAGCAATAGGCTACTTTCTAGGGAATGCCAGCACTTCCATCCAATCCTCATCAGCGATAGAGCCTAGGTCTTCCTCCCATTCTCCGTGGAGCACTCCGAAGGAATCAGGGCTATTAATGATCAGGGATCTATAGGTTGGCATTATTTCGCGAACTTTCAACTGTCCCATCAGCAATTTCGCCTCAAGCGGATTAAAGTTTGGGAGTGTCTAAGTGTGTGCCACATAAGGAGTAAGTGCATGTCAGAGTTGGCGGTACCTGAAGAACTGAGTTTTATGCAATCAAAATTCTACTGAAGTTGAGTGAATGATTTAAGAGTTTCACCCTCCACCGCTTCTCCCTCTTGGACGAATCTTTAACTGTGCTCTTGATAGAGGAATGAAGCTTCTGCTTCTGCTCCTTTGGGCAAAGAGATTGCATTCTGTATTCATAGAGGAAGCATAGCAAAACTCAAGAGCCAGTGATTTCCAGCAGGCAGATGTCCACACAGGGCTTCCGTAGCATGCCAGCCTCAATTCAATTTACAGTTTTAGGCCCGATGTAAGATCTTCAAAATGCCAGTCTTGCACAGATAGTTCAGGGACTTTCAGAGAACTCTCAATATACCCTACTGCAGTCAGTACAGTTTTCCTACGAGGGAGGATTTTATTAGGATGGTTTGCTCCCAGATGAGCTGCCCTAAGAAGCAGCCGTCTTAGATATGGCACTGTAGCACCTCTCAGCTGCTGTATTCAATATATAATGTGCCCAAAAAAGCTTCTGCAATTCCCATCTTTCTGCTATAGTGGGCAACAGAAATTCAAGTTTCTTTTTTTCCTTTACAGAATGATGGGAACAAAGGTTATGGTCACAGCTTACTTATCCCATTGTCCATCAATTCTGAGCCTCCTCATTTGTTACATCTTGATGTAGTTCTGTCACTTTGGCTGTTGGCTCTTAAACCCTGTGTGAGAGCTTGCATTCAGAGGCTGCTGTTTCATTCTGGAATATGTATGAGAGACCTGGAAGGTGGATTTCATCTGGAATTGACAGTTATTTTTTAAATGTGAATTTTTTCAGCCTGACGTCTGATTTACTAATTCAGTCGCAGGCATTAGCTCGTCAGATCAAGGGGCACTGTGAGATTTGGATGACATTAAAAGGTTTTAGTTAGACCTTTTCAACATATATATGTAGCTGTTGGAACCAATCATTAGATGGCAGGATTCTGATATTTTAACATTAAGTGAATAAGAAATAAAACAAATATGCTACTCTCTGGATAGTGAGAATTGAACCAGTATCTAAAAGATGCTGGAATAGGTTTCCAAGAGTCAGAACATATTGTATAGTACTATAATTTCATTGTTATAGTGTTTAATGCCCCCTGACAGAAATTGAAGCACTTTGTGGCGAGTCTCGCACTACTCTGGGACCTATGGCCAGTGGTTAGTCCAATGATTATTGGTTATTGTGTGTAGTCTTGCGCTGTCAAACATTCCCCTCCACTTTTATGTAGTAGATTAAATTAGTATGAGTTAGGTGTGATCATTAGTGGAGGATATGCGAGTTGGTCCGAGGCCTCTACTTTGTAATATCTATGTTTCTGGCCTCTGAAGGATAGTGTTGCCACTCTCCTAACTAACAATGCTGAAACCTAACTAAGTATCTATGCATCTTCATCTTCCAGGTATGTGAAGAAATGTAAGTTTGTAAAATATGTGGCAGGCCAGAAAAAGGTAGATTTGAGGTAATTGGTGGGTTACAGTATCCTCTGTTATCAGAAAATGCACCTGTCAACCAGTTATATTTTTATTCTCTTTAAGAGTGAAACGATAACAAATGGAATTTTGGCAAGCAGCACATTACCTGCTATAATACCAAACAGCACAGAGACATTCACACCAATAATAACATCTACGCCAGCACAACCACACATGGAACATTTTATAAGGTAAGAAAACACATTTTGTCCCTAAACGTGTGCATTTTTCTTGATTGCACAAGCAAGGAATTTAGTCAACTGCAAAAATGTCATAAAATGTGTCGGTTTCAAAGCTGTAACATAAAAAATGACTGTAATGCCTTTTGACACTGAAGTTGTTCCTTGAATGATGTTTGCAGCGACTGCTGAAATGTGAGTGATACTTCAGTCTGAAGTCAATCAACCATAAAATGGAAAAGGTAGAAAAGGCTGCTGAGTGCCTGGATGGCTTACCATGCGTCATATTGTGTATCCTGAGGCAAGTTTTCGATGGACTACTCTTTCTTCCAGTTACCCTCATATTTCGGTGCAACAAGTGGCAACCATATCTATTTTTTTACCTGGGGTCTTCCTCTTCAGGTTGCTATGCCATATTAAGCGTGCCGAACCAAAAAAGGCTAATGCAAAGATGAACAAACCTTCAGTCTTGTCATCGTAAGTATTAGTACTCATCTTTTAAGTCTATCGCCACTGCATGTACCCAAATTCCCTGGACTATCATTAACTCTATTGCAGATTGTAGCCTTCAAAAAGACCTTGTTAGAACTCTTGAAAATAGTAATGGCCTTGACTGGTGCGAATCCATTAGGATGTCCAGATAGTCGTCTTCCAGTGGGTCATTACCTGGTGTCGACTAATCCTGTTATACCCCGGCCTGCAGCACCAGGCCACACTTCAGTGCCTTTGCCGCAGACCCTGCTAGTTGAATTTGCCCTTATGGACTCTTACTAAAAGTCCTTCTTTTGCAGAGGTCATGCGTACAGCTGGAGATGTGCTGGGCTTGAAAGTCGCTATACTCACTCTCAGCAACACGGCCAGTGATTTCTTTCCTCCTGATCGGTGGAGTTTTGCAATTCCATTGCACAGACAAGATACGATGGTCAGGATGAGGTAAAATCTAATGAGATATTGCCTGACACTACCAATCGTGTGGCCCAGGCTATGAGTACTAGTGTGGTCATCCATTGGCATGCCTTGATGCGTGCCATTGGGTTTTCATGTGACGGCTAGGTGTCGCTCGTGGACAGAATGAGGTTACATGGGTGAGAAGATGGATTCGGCACTAGAGTTTCAACAGCAGCACAGCTAAGACTCTTATTGGGGCTGCTTTTTTTATGCTTGCCAGCTCCACCAGCAATATTGAAAATATTGCAGTTATTTAAGGAATCTTGCCCTTCATTGGAGGAAGTCCTCACACCCTGTGCAGCAGCCCTTTCACCCTTTTCTTGCTTGCAAGGGAAGGAATGGAAGTAAAGGCCATAGAAATCAGCAGATGCAGCAGTCCTCTTCTTGCTCCTTGCCAGGTGCAGCAGCCAGACCTCCTGTTCTCCTCCAATGACCGCTTAGGCAAGAAAAAGGGTTGGGTTCAGTACTGCCAGCTGGTATTCCAATAGTTAAGAACAGTGGGTTCTACACATTGTTCAGTTTGGTTACGTCCTTCCATTTTTGGACCCTCCTCCACATATTCTGCCAGTTTTTGCCCAGCTGTTGACAAAAGATGATGAATTCCTCTCTAGAGGAGCTGTTGTTGCTAACCAAGGACGTCATATAACTTGTGCCTTAAGTGCAGAAGGGCTAGGGTTGTTACTCCTGGTTCTTTATTATGCCCAAGAAGGACAGGGATGGAGGTTGATTTTAGACCTCAGTCTCTTGAACTCCTTCATGAAGGAGAAATTTAGGATGATACTTGCACAGGTCCTGTTGACCTTGGACCCAGAGGGCTGCATGGTGGCCTGGTCAGGTACTTCCACATGTCGGTCATGCAGTTCCAAAAGAAGTAATTCTTTTTTGTAGAGGGGTGGTACCGCTACCAGTTCACTGCCCTACGTTCTGTCCCTTAGGTGTTCACTGACGTCCGTTTGTGGCCTCTCTTTACAGGTTAGGAATACATGTATTCCTGTACCTCAACAACCAGCTGCTTCAGGTGGGCTCACCTCAGTTAGTCTCAGACCACCTTCAGATACAGTCACAAGAATCCTCCATAGGACTCATCAGGAAAGAGCCAAAATCCTATTTTCAGTCTGAGCAGAGAATTCCCATTATAGGGATGGGTCTGGACACTTTCCGCCTTTGCACCAAAGTTTCTTGTAAGAGCATCTGTTTCGGTTTCAATTGTTCTGAGACTTTTTGAGCTTCTGTCTTTGTGCATCCTACTGGTGCTGCTCCAACCCAATTAACATTTGCGTGCCCTCAAATGGAATGTTCAGCACCAAAGGGTCCAGCGCTAGGTATGTATTTAGGACAACATACCATCCTGACTTGCGGTAGGCTGCACTCGTTACCACTTTTGGAGCTCAAAGTGGTGACTGAAGTCATCCCTAGGCCTGGGAGGCCACTTGGACAATGTAGAGATTAGAGGCCTCGGGTATCAGATGGAGCCACTCCATTTTATCAGTATGTTGGATCTGCGGATGATTTATTTGCCCCTGAAGAATTTATTGCCGGTCACCAGAGGCAAGGTGGTCCAAGTTCTGACACACTGTGACCACTGTGTGGTGGTGCAATTAACAGGTGGGTGGAGGGTCTCATGTTTTTGGCTGGCGACTTTGGCGATGGCTTCCCCTTCTCTGGATTTCCATGACTTTCAATCACCTGGCGCATCCCTCTAAATCAAGGCAGGCAAGCTTAGCAGGCATCATCTTACTGACCATGAGTTACATGTGTACTCAGAGGTGGTTCGGGATACCTTTGCTCAGTGGGTCATCCCCTCAGTAGATTTGATCACTGCCTCTGAAAATGCTCACTGCCCAGCCGTTGGTGGCCTGGAGTTTTCACCCTTGAGATTCCCCGAGAGACATGTTTCACCTTCGGGGGAATACTACCTACTCTGCATTTTCCTGCCCCAGCACTGATCCCACATGTCCTGAAGAGGAGTCCAAAGTGCCTGAGCAAAGCTCATTCTGACTGGACCTGGAGAGTGTAGTACTCCTGAATCTCAGTATTTGCCCTCCCTTTCAATGGGCCTCTTCAGGTGAACCAGTGTTTCACTTGTACCTTGACAATCTACATCTCCATTCCTGGAAATTGAGAAAAACTAACTTGTAGCTGATGGCCATCGTTCCATTGAAGACTGTGTATTCTGTTTTGCTGGGTGAACTTGGTAGCCGGGTGTGAGGAGATGCAAGGTGACCCTCTACATGCAAAATTGTCTGGTGTTTTATTGTATGTTTTATCTCTGTCCCAGCAATGCTTTGCTATGAGCGTAGCTAAAGGTTTACTTGCTGGCCCTTTCGACCTTCTTACATTTACCGGCTCCACCCTCTTTATTTAAGTCACCCCTTGTGATGCACTTCTTGAAGTGGCTTGTGCATGTGTTTCTTCCTGCCCCCTTTATTATGTCACATTAGGACCTTAACTTTGCTTGGACCTTCTTGATGTGTGTCTCCTGTGTGTTCCGGGCTTTCTTTAACAACAGTTTTGTCTGGCAATGTTGGTATGCACTTCTGGAAAACCTCATGTTCTGGAGAGGAAATTGGCTAGTCCTCTGGACATATTGACAGTGATGTAGGAACTCATTAAACTATGAAAGATAAAATCATTATGGAACACTGCTCACTGCATGGCACTAAAAAGGTGACTCTTAAAATAAGCACTCCGCCTCACAGATTCATAGAAATATGGGTTACTAATGATAACAAATGTACTAAACTCTTACATGTATTAGTTTTAAAGAGGTTTGGGGATACATTTCTTGAACAATGACAGTATAACCAGGGGGGGTTTAGAAGTCCCAAATTTCGAACATTATTATCTGGCCTCTCAACTGCAGTGGGAAGCCAGGTGGTGTTCAGGTCGCTAGCTGGAGTACACTGGCACCGCCTCCCCATCATGGGAGTTAACAAGAATACTGCATCTTTTACATCCCTTTTCCAAAACAGTATTGCTCCGCTCTCATCTTATGCTGTTTGCCTGTCTCTGCTTCCGGAGATGCCTTTTCCTCACTCACTTAGTGACACAACAGCCTCTGGCGCTTCCACTGCTTGGTACACCTAGAGGTGGATCGGTCACTTTCCTAGCAGAGGTGAGCCCTTGGCATGAAGCTGGGCTTCATAGTGTTGGAGATCTTTATCATGACGGCGCTCTCCTCCCTCTGGAGTAACTCATATCTGATGCCGGGCTTCACCCAGGTCATTCTCTGCTATACAACCCCCTTACCCGGGCGATAAGGGTGCACTATGATGCAATTCAACGGAAGCCCATAATGAATCTAGTAATTCAATATTTGCATGTCATGGGGTTGGGCTGCCACTTAATAGCATGGTTTGCTAACTCTTTACATATACGCTGCATCACCTCTAACATTATGAGAACACTAGGACTGTGAGCTAGGTCGCTACTACTCGGACAAAGAATGGCAGAATATCCTAGTTTACTCAGCATTTGTGTCTCGCAATGCTAATTTAAATGAATTGCATACTACATATTACACAAGGCCTACCTCACCCCAGACAAAATCAACCACTACTTTCACTGCACAGATGCTGATTGTCCCCGCTGCCTTTTGCCAGATGCTGACTTCTTGCATATGTTATGGGTGGGCCCCATGCTCTCCCACTACAGGCTGGGTGTCACAACACACTCAGCCCGCTGTACGGAGAACCCCTAGATACACACTTGGGAGATATGACTGTTGGGCATTTTCAGATGCACCAAAAAGAGCGTAGTAACTGTGCAGTTCTTGGATCTGGCTCTTTTTCTAGCTAAGCGTCTAATTGCTCGCAGATGGAAGTCAGCCACATCTCTTCAACTCGCTGCCTGGGCCACTTTATAGATACCGGGGCTAAGGCTAAGAGTACTACCTTGCAACGTGAAGATATCAGGGGCGTACATAAATACCCTATCACTGCCGGTTGGGACACTCTGCTGTCTGAACTACAGTCTTTCTTGAGAGATAACCTTCTTTCCTGACTACACCGCGCCTCATGCCCAATCACGGTTTCTGAATTCCCCGAATGGTACCTTCTCTTTTTGAGAAACATAACTTGTCCTTCCATTTCAGGTGATGGATATTTCCATGCTCTAATGTTGTACCAATTGTCCTTGATTCCTGTGTGGCTATGGGCTAGTTCTTTTCGTTTGAGAGGTGTTTTATATTTTTATTACTCTGGCAATACTAGACTCTCTTCAATCAGACGTTGTAGTTTACGTACTTCTGTCAGTTAAGGCTACACACCACTGTTTTACCTGGTATGTCCTTAATGGGAATGTATTGTATGATGGTGTTTTCAACTGCGCGCCTTACGTGCAGACTACCTGATAAGCTGCCTAATGAAAAGATTTAAAAAACTAAAAAACTAAAAAGACGACAGTATAACCAGGGAGGATTTAAATGACTGGTTGATATCTTGCTGTTAGAATTTTTCTTCAACTTTGGGAGAAATTCAGTATGCTTCTCTTGTTAATCAGCAGTGGCTGAAATGTATTTGTGCAATCCTAGAAACAAGCCAATTGTAAGCCGATTCTTTCTTCAACTGAGAGGTGAACATGTACTCCAATCATTGCAATTATTTTGACTTTGAACTTAAATAGAGATTTTTCTTGTGACTTTTTGGTCCTTCAGGTGAGGCTCATACAATGGTGTCTCCTCGAAGCTTGGAGGATATCACAAAAATAATTAATACTCCCAGAGATTATGCGCAAACCTTTTGTGGTTGAGATATGTGGAAAATTCCCTTTGGGAAGAGCCATTCAGTTAACTTTTTCACAAGCGACGGTCCTGACCGATGCTTCCCTTGTGGCTTGGACTACACATTAAAATTTAGCAGCATTCACTGCTAGGAATCTTTAAAGTGTTCAGGAGGGTCAGTTCCAATTCATCTTGCTGTGAACTTGTTGCTTGGTCTAATCACTTTCTGTCTCAAAATGCAGAACCCTACAGTTCAGATCTTGACAAACCATACCACATCAAATTTATGAAATCAGAAATGGGAAGATTGGATATTTACACCTTTAGTGCAAAGCGGTGAGACTGTAGTCTTAACCATTGTTCACAATGTGATCATTTCTGCATCACATCTCTCTGGTTCAGGCAGTTAACATTCTGACATTGCGAGTAGAAGGTGTACGGCTTTTCATTAGTGGGACCTTACCAAGAAAAGCTGAAGCTGCTCTTCGCATTAACATGGTTCCCTATGCTAGACCTTTTTTCCACCAGGGAAGACCAAGTTCCATCTGTTATGCTCCAAGGAAACTCTATGTACTGCATTTCTGATAGTTCAGTACTTCACTATACACTTGTCTGTGATTCAGATTGTTCCCAGTTGTGAGTTGAGGATGTACCCAAATCTAGAGCTCAGTATCTGAGTATCTTTCAGCCAATATATCTCCAATAGAGGGTGTAGTTGCTGTCTCATGCAAATGACTTCCCTTTCTGCTTTCATGCTTAGTGATTGTGACGACCACCCTAAGCAGTTTCCCTTTGTTGATTGACATGGTCAATGTTGTATGGGCTTGTGTTATTCCGAAGTCCATCTACTCTTACATGTGGAAAAGATTTTCCTTTCGGTGTATGTCAAGTGACCAGAACCCACTGTTTTCGAGATGTCTTTATCACGTTAACAAGGGTAGTATTGAAAGTGGTAAAAGTTAAGGGACATCTACCAGTTGTTTCTCAGTTTGAGATCTCCAGAGCAAGGTTCACCATTTGAAGCTGCCTCCTGGTGCTACAGTTCTTAAAGGGTTGCAAAGTTCTTTCCCTCCACAAACTTCATTCCCCCTTCTTAGTATTTGTATCAAGTTTCCAAATTCTGGATCAGTGCTTCATTTTACTACATGTTGTAATAATGCCTATCACACTGAATGTGTAGTTTCAGATATCTATATTGCAGCCCTGGTGGATCACAAGATTGCTCTTGTCAAGCAATGGCTCCCACTGACTTTCTACAGTCAGCGTTTAGAACATTAAACTAAACTTCAGTGTGTCAGAAATGCCATCACACGTCTCTGACTCAACTCTACACGTGTCCCTTCCTTATAAATAAAAAGAGATTACATAGTGATTGCATAACCATTACAATACTAGAGTTGTAACAAAGATTATCTGCAATATTTACAAAATACAACAAAACAATTTATTTACACTATGAATTATATACAAATGGTGTATCTTCAATCACAGAAATAATCCAGCACATTATTTGGCTTTTTGATCACACAACCATTTTTGGCTTTCTTTTCATTTCCAGCAATTGGACCCATTATGCTTAAGCCAGAATCCACCTCCTAATGGACAGAATGTGTTTCTTCTCCCCTATTCACTTCCCCATTCAACCAATCATACCAACTCATGCTTTTAAGTATGCTGTCTATATTCTCACTGCACGTAGACATCCATCCTGAATGCCATATTCTACCATCACTCAACAACAGTGAATTACAATGTAGTTTTTTTTTCTCATTGGCTCTGAAAACCTACACTCTCAATATGTAGTTTCAGGTAATACATTTATTGCAGGCCTGGTGGATCACAATGTTGCTCTTCTTGATCAGTGGCTCCAACTCAGGAACTTCAATACGTCAGAAGGTGCATCACAAATACCTAACTCAACTCTACAAAAGTTATCTTGTTCCTTAAGATTTTTTTTAATAAATATTCTTTATTTATTTCTATATTGCACATGCAACACATCAAAAAGCAAGACACTTAATTGTGCACCATCATTGTTCAGTTCCAAAAGTGTCAAATCCATATGTTTGTAAATCGAGACACTGAATGATTTAAAGGTCAACATCTTAACAAGCCCCCCGCAGCCCCTCACCGCCACTTTCGCTCCTATCTTACATTGCAACTTCCCAGGCATCTGGAGTCCTCTCAGTGCCTTTTATATTAAGTAGTTTCTTGACGTATTTTGAGCCTCCCAGTCCAGACCATTGTAAGCTCTCCACCCATCCCAGATCTTATTTATTTATTTTGGTTGATTTATAAAGCGCACAGCTACCCAACAGGGTCTCCTGGCGCTGGTCAAGCGGAGGCAGAGCCACACAAGCGCTAGGCAACAGGCTGAAATAAGAGTCGAGCTTGATCGCTAAAAAGAAAAGTCTTTAAGTGCTTGCGGAAAGCTAGCAGAGAGTGACTATTCCTAAGATCGATTGGGAGAGCATTCCAGAGCTTAGGGCCCAGGTAGGAGAAAGAACAGCCGCTCATACGGGCAAGACGAAACCTGAGAACTCAAAACAGTGAGAGGCTGGAGGATCTCAACTGTCTAGCAGGCACATATGGTGTTACCAATCTTTGGATACAAGAGGGAGCAAATCCACATTTGGCCCGATACATGTAACGTAGAGCCTTAAACTCCATGCGCTTGTTGACTTTGAGCCAATGTAATTGATGGAAAAAGAACAATTGATGGACAGAATGCAGAACAATGTCATACATTCACCCCAGTACAGAGATCTGGGCCTAAATCCATTGTTTCTTTACTCACCATGCCATTCCAGTTTGGACCCAGCCATATGCAAATCAGTCTTGACCCTGGCCCAATGGGAACAGTCCAGCCCGAACTGCCAGGCCAGGTCCTCCCTGGACTAGAAACAAGCATCCTAGGACCGGTTTCGGGCTTTCAGCCCTCATCAGCCAGGATAGCTTGACTCCAGTGGCATGGAGAGCATGGGACCCACGTCTGGGCATACCCGTCCCACTCGGGGTGACAACTGCAAAAAGAACAATTGATGGACAGAATGCAGAACAATGTCATACATTCTTCCCAGTACAGAGATCTGGGCCTAAATTCATCGTTTCTTTGCTCACCATGCCCAGACGTGGGTCCCTTGCTCACTGTGCCACTCGATTCAAGCTAGCCTGGCTGATGAAGGGTAATACCCAGAAAGTGGTCCCAGGATGCTTGTTTCCGGTCCAGGGAGGACCTGGCTTGGCAGTTCGGTCTGGACTGTTCCCATGAGGCACAGGGTCAAGACTGATTTGCATATGGCTGGGTCTAAACTGGGGTGGCATGGTGAGCAAAAGAACGATGGATTTAACCCAGATCTCTTGACTGGGGGTGAATGTATGATTTATTCAGCATTCCGTCCATCATTTGTTTGCGTGCAATGTAATTGATGGAGCAGAGGTGAAGCAGAAGCGCATCTAGGCAGACGAAAAAGCATTCTGAATAACCTGCAGCCTATGGACTTATCATATTTATCTGAAAGAAACACATAGTGATAGATTCCTTACCTTAGAATATCCCCAGGCGTCAGACTGGATCCGGAAAGTTTTCGTCAGCAGTACCCCTGCGCGTCGGTAGGTGGCGTTGTGCGTCTCCGCGTCCGTCGTTGGCGTCGTGGTCGCCGAGATGACGTCGCGGGCGCTACTTAGACGCCGCCCACGCGTGCTGATGTTAGTTCTTTATTTTTCCGCGCCAGAGCAGGAACCCCCAGTCAATTTTTGACTGACTTTTTGAGCCTTTTGTCTCCATTTTTTCATCGAGTCTTCAACTCCTAAGGTGCAGTTAGGATGCCTGGTTTCAAGTCCTGCGGGGATTGTCACTGAACGATGTCGGTGACGGACCCGCACCGTGTGTGTCTTTTCTGACTGGGGCGCGACCACGACCCCAAGTCGTGCTCCGACTGCCGGGCCATGGCGCCGAAGACTTTGCGGGAGCGGTCCCAAAAGTTGCTGGAAGCCCGGCAGTCAGTTCCGTGCCGTTCCAGGTCCCGGTCCAGAGGGAGGTCGAGGGACCGTGCGCGGAATCATCACCATTCGTCGGGATCCAAGTCTTCGCACTCTGGGTCAGGTAAGGCGAAGCACAAGAAGTCGAAGAAACGTCATCGTTCTCCGACTTCCCCTCGCCGGTCGCGCGACGTGGCTGAGGGTATGGGTGGTGCCACCCCCGCGGGTCCGGCGCAGTCAATGGAGTCGCCGCCCGACTACCCGCCCTTCCCGGGGTCTCCGGCGTCTCCTGCCCAGATACAGGTGTTCCTGTCGGCCATGGCTCGCCTCTTTGAGCCTTCGGGCCCCGCTGTCCCACATGGGTGTCCTCGCGTTTCTTCGCCGGCGGCTCCGGCGTCGCTGTCGGCTCCGGCGCCGCAGGACACCCTTGGATCCAGGCCTGGATCCCGGTCGACGCCGGTTGACCTCATTACGCCTCCACCGATGTCGACCCCACCGGCACCGATCCTGACGCCGCCCGCTCCTCGGGACGACGTCTACCTCCGTTTCAGCCCCGAGGTGGACACGGCGCCGAGCCGGCGTCGATCGATGCCGTTCTCGACCCTGATTGGGGATTTGTATCCCAATGTCCCTGCTCCTTATTTTCAGCCTGTTGAACAGCCTGAGGAGCAAGGGGAGGACTGGGAGGGGTCTGAGGACCCTCTCGCTGCAGCCTGCAAGTCTGAACAGGACTGGGCTGAGGAATTGGGGGACGCCAGTGGTCTGGATAACTCACCAGACCTTGGCATGCTGTCCCCTCCTACCGTGGCTACGGAGGAGGGTGCCAGTTATGCAGTGGTGTTGCGTAGGGCTGCCGAGGCCCTACACCTCGAGCTCCCTACTGTGGCCGTCAGGACTAACCTCCTGACAGAGGTGCTTCAGCCAGCAGCTACTTCTGCGGAGCCGCTGCTTCCTTTCAATGAAGCCCTCTCTGACGTTCTTTTGGGCACTTGGTCCAGGCCCACCACAGGGGCTCCTGTGGATAGGAACGTGGCCCGACGCCATCGCCTAGCTCCGGGTGACCCCATTTTCCTCTCCCAACACCCCACTCCCGAGAGCTTGGTTGTCCAAGCCTCTGCTTCCCCAACCACCTTCCCTTCCGAACCACTGGATAGGGAATCCAAGAAGCTGGATCAGTTTGGGAAGAAGATTTTCTCTTCCACCAGCTCTGCGCTGCGGTCCGTGAACACCGCATGCCTCTTGGGCCGTTATTCCCACTCTCTGTGGGATACGGTGGCGAACGTGCTGCCCCAGGGTCCGGAGGAGGCCAGGCCTGCTCTCGCCCAGGCTGTTGAAGAGGGGAGAGACGCAGCAAAGTTCATGATCCGTTGTGGTCTAGACACCGCCGACTCACTGGGCAGATCCTTTGCAACGACGGTGGCGGTTCGCCGTCACGCCTGGTTGAGAACCACTGGATTTTCGGGGGATGTCCAAAACACCCTTATGGACATGCCCTTTGATGGCCGTCGCCTCTTCGGCGACAAAGCGAACAGCGCGTTGGAGAGGTTTATGGACTCACGGGCTACGGCCAAGTCCTTGGGACTCTCGGCAGTCCGCCCTCCTCCGCCTTCCGCTTTTCGCTCCTTTCGTGGCACAGGAAGGGGCGCCCGCAGCGTTCGCAACAGAGCCACAGGCCGGCGCAGCAATCATCCCAGCGCGGGGACAAAGGGGCCAGTGGGCGGGTCAGTCCACCACCACCCCGGCCACCACTGCCTCCAAACCTTACTAGTCCGGAGGGGCTACTCCCCCCCTTTCGAGACTAACCCCCAGCCATGCCACCTCAATACCACCGCATGTCGGGGGATCACTTGGTGCTTCTTCAGAAGGAAGTTGCGGCCCTCTTGGCCAAGGGGGCCATCGAGCGCGTTCCGACGCACGAAGTAGGTCGTGGTTGTTATTCCCACTACTTTGTGGTGCCCAAGAAGGACAAAGGCCTGCGTCCTATCTTAGACCTTCGGAACGTCAATCGCTTCCTCCGCAAAGAGAAGTTCAAGATGTGCTCACTCTAGCTCCGGTCTTGTCTGCTCTCGACCCACAAGACTGGATGGTGGCGCTGGACTTGCAGGACGCCTATTTCCACATCCCCGTCCTGCCAGCCCACAGGCGTTACCTACGGTTCACGGTAGGCCACGAGCACTTTCAGTTTACCTGTGCTCCCCTTTGGCCTTACCAGTGCCCCTCAGGTGTTCACCAAGGTGATGGCGGTGGTCGCAGCTCATCTGCGCAGATCAGGGGGTCTCAGTCTTCCCCTATCTCGACGATTGGTTGTTGAAGGCGGGCTCGCCCCAGACAGTCGTCTCCCACCTCCAAACTACGGCCGACCTCCTGCACTTGCTGGGGTTCTCCATCAATGTGCCGAAGTCGCACCTGATTCCCTCCCAGAAGCTCCTCTTTATCGGAGCGGTTCTGGACACGGCGCAGTTTCGGGTCTATCCTACCGAACAGCGAGTCCGGGATATTCGGGCTCTGACTCCCATCTTTCAGCCCTTGTCCCGGGTTTCGGTCAGAGTGACTCTGAGGCTGCTGGGCCTCATGGCATCCTGCTGGTCAATCATGCCAGGTGGCATATGCGGGCTCTGCAGTGGGACCTGACGTTCCAGTGGGCGCGCAGCATCAGGGAAACCTGTCCGATCACGTCCAGATCTCGGAGGGCACTGCACGACAATTGCAGTGGAGGCTCACGAACCGGCATTGGGTCGACGGCAGATCCCTCTCCCTTCCCCAACCGGAGTTCACAGTGGTGACGGATGCGTCCCTCCTGAGATGGGGCGGCCACATGGGAGAGGCGGAGATCAGAGGCCTCTGGTCTCCGGCGGAGTCCCGGCTCCATATCAACCTTTTGGAGCTGCGGGCGATCAGGCTTGCACTAAAGGCATTCCTTCCCTCTGTCAAGGGGAGAGTAGTGCAGGTGTTCACGGACAACACCACCGCCATGTGGTACTGCAACAAACAAGGCGGGGTGGGGTCGTGGACCCTTTGTCAGGAGGCTCTGCGTCTCTGGACATGGCTGGAACATCAGGGCATGTCCCTGGTGGTTCAACACCTGGCAGGTTCTCTGAACGCCAGGGCGGACGAACTCAGCCGCAGGTGCTTGCTCGATCACGAATGGCGTCTTCACTCGGAGGTGGCGTGGCGCAAGGTCTCTTTCAGCAGTGGGGAGAGCCTTGGTTAGATCTATTCGCCACCGAAGAGAACGCGCAATGTCATCAGTTCTGCGCGTTGGAATTTCCAAGGCGGCACTCGCTCGGCGACGCTTTCATCGCGAGTGGAGTTGCGGTCTGTTGTACGCCTTTCCGCCTATACCACTTCTGCCCAGAGTGCTGAAGAAGATCAGGCGCGACCGGGCCCAAGTCATTCTTGTGGCTCCGGACTGGGCTCGAAGAGTATGGTATCCCGAGCTACTCAGTATGAGCATCGATCCCACGATCCGACTGCCTCTTCGGGAGGATCTTCTGTCGCAGCAGCAGGGGACGGTCCTCCACCCGAACCTGTCCAGCCTCCACCTCTTTGCGTGGAGATTGAGCGGCGGCAGTTGATTCCTTTCGACTTGCCTCCTGAAGTTTGTGACGTTATTCTGGCAGCCAGGCGTCCCTCTACTAAAGTGGTATACGCCTGCAGGTGGAACAAATTTGTGGCATGGTGCACAGCAAAGGCTGTGGCTCCCCTTTCTGCCCCGCTTTCTGAAGTGCTACTGCTCCTTCTTTCTTTGGCCCAGCAGGGCTCTGCTCTGGGCACTATCAAGGGCTACCTTTCTGCTATTTCGGCCTTTCTCAGGCTCCCTGATCAGCCCTCTCTTTTCAAGTCCCCTGTTGTAAATAGATTTCTCAAAGGCATTACACACCTTTTTCCTCCTATTCCTTTCGTGATGCCTCAGTGGGACTTGAATCTGGTTCTGACATACTTAATGTGCGCTCCCTTTGAGCCCCTTCACAACTGTCCTCTTCGTCTTTTAACATTAATGACTGCCTTCCTGGTGGCCATCACTTCCGCTAGGCGGGTGAGTGAGCTCCAGGCTCTTTCTTGTAAGCCTCCTTTCCTTTCAGTCCATCCGGACAAGGTTGTGCTCGGGCCCCGTCCTTCCTTTTTGCCAAAAGTGGTTACGGCCTTTCACATTGGGCAGACTATTACCTTGCCCACCTTCTTTCCGCCTCCGCATCCTTCCAGAGAGGAAGAGAGGCTCCACCGTCTGGACCCAAAACGTGCGCTCTCTTTTTATCTCAACCGCACACAGCAGGTTCGGGTGGACGACCAGCTTTTTGTTGGTTACGTTGGCACCAAGAAAGGTCGGGCAGTCCATAAGAGAACCATCTCCCGCTGGGTTGTCTTATGTATCAAAGCCTGTTACTCTTTGACTAAAAATGAACCTCCAGTGGGGCTGCGTGCTCATTCCACCAGAGCTACTGCAGCCACAACTGCATTGGGACGTGGTGTCCCCCTGCAAGACATCTGTCAGGCAGCCACGTGGACCTCGCTGCACACGTTTACCAAGCATTATTGCCTATACAGCCAAGTCCGGAGAGACGGCTTTTTTGGCCGTTCTGTTCTCCGTGACTTTCTGGTGTGATCTTGGTTCGCAGACCCACCACCGGGGTTGGTATTGCTGGGGTATCTATTCTAAGGTAAGGAATCTATCACTATGTGTTTCTTTCAGATGGACAAGTTACTTACCTTCGGTAACGATATATCTGTAAGAAACATTAGTAGTGATAGATTCCTTACCGCCCCACCCATCCTCCCCGTTTTGCGAACTGATTTCTAGGGTTAAGGTCATCCCTTTCAGGGCCCTAGTTTCAATGCACCAGTGGTCAGTATCTTGCATGGCTCTGCGTTCCTGGCGCGGAAAGTCGTGTACAGAACTGACGTCAGCGCGCGTGGGCGGCGTCTAAGTAGCGCCTGTGACGTCATCTCGGCGACCACGACGCCAACGACGGATGCAGAGCCGCACGACGCCTCCTACCGACGCGCAGGGGTACTGCTGACGAAAACTTTCCGGATCCAGTCTGACGCCTGGGGATATTCTAAGGTAAGGAATCTATCACTACTAATGTTTCTTACAGATATATCGTTACCGAAGGTAAGTAACTTGTCCGTTCAGGTACCCCTTCCTCGTAAACTGCCCTTTCAGTCTCCATGCAGGCTGTCATTCCCGCCGACCACATTTGTTCAGTAGGGACGACTGTATTGCTCCCGCCTTTTTAAATGTCTTTTTTTTTTTTTTTGCAATTACAAATCTCAACACACCAAACAACATACGTTGTCTGAGTAAGTCGACATCACAAGCGATGCAAAGGATCATAAAGTGTTGAGTGATTGACATAGGGACCCCAGAACAGCTGATAATTCTGCTGTCTCCGTCCAGAACTCACTCCCACATTGGTGCGCATTCCCAGATGGTATCGAAAAATGTACTCTCTACAGTGTTATACCGAGGGGTTTGAATTATTTTTCCACTGAATATGGTTGCCTTTTAAGAGTAATAAGTCACTTATCACAAAGGATTTTATTCTTAAATGCTACCCTGTCGCAAGATTGAAGAGCATTTCCATAGTCTTTACAAGAACAGGACCTTAAGATTCTTTATTATGCAAGTACAGAACAGAAAATTCTTTTTGTTGGTGCTACTACCAGCTATAAAGGAAAGCCAGCATACAAGCGGGCCTTACCAACTTTGAGCCAGAAAGATTGGAAGCTCACTTGACTGTTGAGCCAGGAAAGACAGTTAGGAAAGTGACATTGATTCACACATACTAAATGTTTTTTTCTTTAAATATTTTTATAAATTTTTAGGTATCATGGTTCCTAACATATCAGCGATATTACCAAAAACAAGACGTTATCATACAGTTGCATAGTAAATTCATGTCTGAAAGAAACAGTTAGTTATAGATTCCTTACCTTAGAATTACCCCTAGGCATCAGACTGGATCCGGAAAGTTTTTCGTCAGCAGTACCCCTGCGCATCGGAAGGTGGCGTCGGTCGACAATGCGTTCGTCATCGGCGTCGTGGTCGCCGGGCTGACGTCAGTTCTTTTTTTTTTTTCGTGCCAGCAAGCACAGATCCGGAGAGAGCGGTACCCCCAGTCTATTTTTGACGGAACTGTTTCTCGAATTTTGTTGACTTAGTTGTTTTTTGAGTCCATTGACTCCTGGTGCGCGAGGGATGCCTGGCTTCAAGGCTTACTGTTCCTGTAACCGACTGATGTTGGTGACGGATCCGCACCGCATGTGCCTCTACTGCCTGGAGCGCGACCACGACCCCAAGTCGTGCTCCGACTGCCGGACCATGGCCCCGAAGTCTTTGCGGGAGCGGTCCCGAAAGCTACTCGAGGCCCGGCAGTCGGCTCCGCGCCGCTCGAGGTCCCGGTCGCGGAGGAGGTCGAGGGACCGGTTGCGGAGCCAACACCATTCTTCATCGAAGTCTTGGCACTTGGGGTCAGGTAAGTTGAAGCACAAAAAGGTCGAAGAAGCATCGTCGCTCTTCGACTTCTCCCCGTTCGTTGGCCGACGCGACGAGGGATGCGGATAGTGCCCCTCCCGCGGCTCCACCTGCGGAGCCTGCTGGGTCGACCTAGGTTTCCCCCCTTTCCAGGACCCGGTGCGACCCCTGCCCAGCTTCGGAGTTTCTACGAAGCGATACATGCCCTCTTTGGGCAGCCCGACTCCGCCGGCGCGCCTTCGGGCCCCGCGGACTCGGCTGGGGGCCCTAGGGCATCGGCAGCTTCGGCGCCGCAGGGTCCCCTTGGTTCCAGGCTTGGATCCGGATTGGCGCTGGTCGACCTCGTTACGCCGTCCCCGATTCCACCGGCACCACGTCCGCCACCGGCCTCCACCTCGAGGTAGACACGGAGTCGGACCGGCGTCGACCGACGCCGGATCCGACGCCGACGGGTACTTTTGTGCCCCTGTTCTACCCTGGCTCTTTGAGACCAGATTGGCAGCCAGAGGAGGGTGAGGAGGACTGGGAGGAGTCTGGAGACCCTTTAACAGACCTGATGGTGTATGAGCAGGACTGGAGAGAGGAACTGGGGGAAGCCAGTGGTTTGGATACCTCACCAGACCTTGGCATGTTGTCTCCTCCTACCGTGGCTATGGAGGAGGGAGCGTCATACGCAGTGGTGTTGCGTAGGGCGGCTGAGGCTCTCCACCTCGAGCTACCTACGGTGGCAGTCAGGACTAAGCTCCTGACAGAGGTGCTTCAACCGGCAGCGAGCTTTTCGGAGCCCCTGCTGCCGTTTAATGAAGCACTGACAGACATCCTTTTGGGCACCTGGTCCAGGCCCAACACAGGGGCTCCTGTGGACAGGATGATTGCCCGACACCACCGCCCGGCCCCGGCCGACCCCACTTTTCTCTCCCAACACCCCACCCCTGAGAGCTTGGTAGTCCAAGCCTCCACGTCCAAGGGCGCATTCCCTACCGCTCCCCGGACAGGGAATACAAAAGCTGGATCATCTTGGGAAGAAGATGTTTTCTTCCTCCAGCTTGGGACTGTGGTCGGTAAACACCGCATGTCTATTGGGCCGTTACACCCACTCCGTGTGGGACACGGTTGCGCAAGTGCTGCCTCAGTGCCCGGAGGAGGCCCGGGCTGTGCTCTCTCGAGCGGTTGCTGAAGGGAGAGACGCAGCGAAGTTTACCATCCGCTGTGGGCTGGATACCGCTGACGCACTTGGCAGGATCGATTACCACGTCAGTAGCCCTTCGACGCTACGCCTGGTTGCGTTCGACTGGTTTTTCCGGGGATGTCCAATCCACACTTATTACCATGCCCTTTGATGGCCGTCGTCTTTTCAGCGACAAGGCAGACAACGCGCTAGAGCGCTTTAAGGACTCTCTGGCTACGGCCAGGTCCTTGGGCCTCTCCACCACCCGCCCTGCGCAGTCTGCCTTTCGCCCCTTTCGTGGCTACGGAAGGGGTGCCCTGCTACGTCCCGCCCAGAGCCACAGGCCGGCACAAGCTGTTCAGCCCCAGCCCGGCCGGGGACGTGGGAACCACCGTCGTGGTTCTGGGGGCCAGCGGGCGGGCCAGTCCACCACAGTCCCCTCTGCAGCAGCCTCCAAACCCTCCTAGTCCGACCTTTCAGGGCCACCAAACGCCAGTGGGCGGCAGGATCCGCCATCACCTCCCCCACTGGCGCACCATCACGTCGGACAGGTGGATTTTGCAAATAGTCCAAAGGGGCTACTCCCTCCCCTTCAAGACTACCCCTCCATCCATGCCACCTCAGTACCATTGCATGTCGGAGGATCACCTGGCCTTTCTCCAACAGGAAGCTTTGGCACTCTTGGCCAAGGGAGCCATCAAGCGCGTTCCTGCCCCAGAAGTAGGTCGTGGTTGCTATTCCCACTACTTTCTGGTGCCCAAGAAGGACAAAGGCCTGCATCCTATCTTGGATCTCAGGACCGTCAACCGCTTCCTCCGGAAGGAGAAGTTCAAAATATTGACGCTCGCTCAGGTCTCGTCTGCCCTCGACCCCGGAGACTGGATGGTAGCGTTGGACTTGCAGGACGCCTATTTCCACATCCCCGTCCTGCCGGCCCACCGGCGTTACCTACGGTTCACGGTAGGCCACGAGCATTTTCAGTTTACCGTGCTCCCCTTTGACCTTACCAGCGCCCCTCAGGTGTTCACGAAAATGATGGCTGTGGTCGCAGCTTATCTGCGCAGATCAGGGGTTCCAGTCTTCCCCTATCTCGACGACTGGCTGTTGAAGGCGGGCTCGCCCCAGGCTGTCGTCTCCCACCTCCAGACTACGACCGACCACCTGCATTCGCTGGGGTTCTCCATCAACGTGCCGAAGTCACACCTGACTCCCTCTCAAAAGCTCCTCTTCATCGGAGCGGTTCTGGACACGACACAGTTGCGGGTTTAACCTCCCGAACAGCGAGTCCGGGATATTCGGGCTATGATTCCCATCTTTCAGCCTCTATCCTGGGTTTCGGTCAGGATGACCCTCAGGCTGCTGGGTCTGATGGCCTCCTGCATCCTGCTGGTGGATCATGCCAGATGGCATATGCGGGCTGTGCAGTGGGACCGGAAGTTCCAGTGGACCCAACATCAAGGGAATCTGTCCGATTGCGTCCAGATCTCGGAGGGCACTGCACACCAATTGCAATGGTGGCTTACGAACCAGGATTGGGTCAAAGGCAGATCCCTCTCCCATCCTCAACCAGAGTTCACAGTGGTGACCGATGCATCACTTCTGGGATGGGACGGCCACATGGGGGAGGCGGAGATCAGAGGCCTCTGGTCTCCGGCGGAGTCCGGGCTCCACATCAACCTTCTGGAGCTTCGGGCGATTCGTCTTGCACTCAAGGCATTCCTTCCCTCTGTCCGGGGAAGAGTAGTGCAGGTGTTCACGGACAACACCACTGCCATGTGGTACTGCAACAAACAAGGCGGGGTGGGGTCGTGGACCCTTTGTCAGGAGGCTCTGCGCCTCTGGACATGGCTGGAACATCAGGGCATGTTCCTGATGGTTCAACACCTGGCAGGTTCCCTGAACGCCAGGGCGGACGAACTCAGCCGCAGGTGCATGATGGATCACGAATGGCGTCTTCACTCGGAAGTGGCGCAAGGACTCTTTCTACAGTGGGGAGAGCCTTGGTTAGATCTATTCGCCACCGAAGAGAACGCGCACTGTCATCAGTTCTGCGCGTTGGAATTTCCAAGGCGGCACTCGCTCGGCGACGCTTTTCGTCGCGAGTGGAGTTGCGGTCTGTTGTACGCCTTTCCGCCTATACCACTTCTACCCAGAGTGTTGAAGAAGATTCGGCACGACCGGGCCCAAGTCATTCTTGTGGCTCCGGACTGGGCTCGAAGAGTTTGGTATCCCGAGCTACTCAGTATGAGCGTAGATCCCCGATCCGTCTGCCTCTTCGGGAGGATCTTCTGTCGCAGCAGCAGGGGACGGTCCTCCACCCGAACCTGTCCAGCCTCCACCTGCTTGCGTGGAGATTGAGCGGTGGCAGTTGATTCCTTTCGACTTGCCTCCCGAAGTTTGTGATGCGATTCTGGCAGCCAGGCGTCCCTCCACTAAGGTGGTATACGCCTGCAGGTGGAACAAGTTTGTGGCATGGTGCACAGCAAAGGCTGTGAATCCCCTTTCTGCCCCTCTTTCTGAGGTTCTTCTGTTCCTTCTTTCCCTGGCCCAACAGGGTTCTGCCCTGGGTACCATCAAGGGCTATCTTTGTGCCATCTCAGCCTTCCTCCGGCTTCCTGACCAGCCCTCCCTTTTCAAGTCCCCTGTTGTTAACAGGTTTCTAAAAGGCATTACACACCTCTTCCCTCCTGTTCCGTTTGTAATGCCTCAGTGGGACTTGAACTTGGTTCTTACCTTTCTTATGTGCGCTCCCTTTGAGCCTCTACATAACTGTCCTCTTCATCTTCTCACTCTGAAGACAGCCTTTCTGGTGGCCATCACCTCCGCTCGGCGGGTGAGTGAGCTCCAGGCTCTTTCATGCAAACCTCCCTTTCTGTCTGTCCATCCAGATAAGGTTGTTCTTAGGACGCGTCCGTCCTTCTTGCCAAAGGTGGTTACTGCCTTCCACATTGGGCAGACCATCACTTTGCCCACCTTCTTTCCGCCTCCGCATCCTTCCACAGAGGAACAGAGGCTCCACCGTCTGGACCCAAAATGTGCGCTTTCTTTTATATCAACCGCACACAACACTTCCGGGTGGATGACCAGCTCTTTGTTGGCTACGTGGGCGCCAAAAAGGTCGGGCGGTGCACAAGAGAACCATCTCCCGCTGGGTAACCTTGTGTATCAAAGCCTGCTATTCTTTGGCTAAGAAGGAGCCTCCTGTTGGGCTGCGTGCCCATTCCACCAGGGCAACGGCTGCTACCATGGCTTTAGGCCGTGGTGTTCCGCTGCAGGATATCTGTCAGGCAGCTACGTGGGCCTCGCTGCATACGTTTACAAAGCATTACTGCCTTGACAGTCAGGTCCGGAGGGACGGCTTCTTTGGCCGTTCTGTCCTCCGGGACTTCCTTGTCTGATCTTTGTTCGCAGACCCACCACCGGGGTTGGTATTGCTGGGGTATCTATTCTAAGGTAAGGAATCTGTCACTAACGTGTCTCTTTCAGATGCACAAGTTACTAACTTGTGTAACGATATATCTGTAAGAGACAGTAGTTAGTGACAGATTCCTACAGCCCACCATCCTCCCGTTCTGCGAACTGATTTCTAGGGTTAAGGACATCCCTTTCAGGGCCCTAGTATTTTTCAGACACCTATGTCAGCTTCTTGCATGGCTCTGCGTTCCTGGCGCGGAAAGTCGTGTACAGAACTGACGTCAGCGCGCAGGGGCGGCGTCTAAGTACTGCCCGCGACGTCATCCCGGCGATCACGACGCCGACGACGGACGCGGAGCCGCACGACGCCGCCTACCGACGCGCAAGAGGTACTGCTACGCAAAAACTTTCCGGATCCAGCCTGACGCCTGGGGATATTCTAAGGTAAGGAATCTGTCACTAACTACTGTCTCTTACAGATATATCGTTACACAAGTTAGTAACTTGTGCATCGTTACACAAGTTAGTAACTTGTGCTTCTAGGGTTAAGGACATCCTTTCAAGGCCCTAGTTTTGTGCACCAGTGGTCAGTGTCTTGCATGGCTCTGCGCTTCTGGCGTGGAAAGTTGTGTACAGAACTGACGTCAGCGCGCAAGGGCGGCGTCTATGTAGCTACCGCGACGTCAGCGTCGTGGTCGCCGGGATGACGACAAACGCAGAGTCGACCGACACCACCTTCCGACGCGCAGGGGTACTGCTGACGAAAAACTTTCCGGATCCAGTCTGACGCCTGGGGGTAATTCTAAGGTAAGGAACCTATAACTAACCTATGTTTCTTACAGATATATCGTTACCGAAGGTAAGTAACTTGTTTATTTCGGAGATTGTCCTGATAACGCAGATCCACTTATTGATGTCTGTCTATGTGACTTCACAATTCTTTGAAATGAGATATGCAGTGCAGCTCTACTCCACTGTCCCTTATGGGCACTTCTGACCTACCCTTCTATCTCATAAGTGTGAGTTTTGACCCAAATATGGATGACCCTATTACTGTTGTTTGGTTCAATAGATAAGTTTTGTTATATTTGAGCCTCACCCTGTGCTATTTTCATATAGTGACTGCTGTGAACATTGTGTAATGTAAAATGGGTAACATGAAAATGAATAAGAATAGCTGTGCATGGATGATATATTCATGGAAATGTTTAAAATACTTTAATAAAAAAAAGTGGGGGGGGAGAGTATGTTCTATGGAGGAAAATTAAATTGTATTAGCCTGAACCGGGTGTAGGAAAGTGGGTTTCTGTTGCAGTAACCCCCCGCCACTTTTTGCCTGATAACTGATGCACTTTTCCTTGGTGTGCCCTGGGTCCCTGCCAATCAGGTACCCAGGGCCTGTGTTCCTCCCCTAAAAACTGTACTAAAGCCTAAACCCAATTGGCATCTCTGGCCACAGGTAAGCCCCTGGTAAATGGTACCCTTGGTACCCAGGGCACTGTGACCAGAGAAGGCCCCTAGGGCTGCAGCATGTATTGTGCCACCCTTGGAGGCCCTGTACCCTGACACACACCCTGCCTTTGCAGGCTGAGTGTCTTGGTGCAGAACTAAACAGAGTCGACATGGCACACATCCCTGTGTGCCATGCCCACAAACACACTGCCCTGGCATACCTCAGTCACCCCTCTAGCTGGGTGCACTATGCCAGTGGTGTGGGCACAGGTGCATGAGCCCTGTGCCCCTACAGTACCCAGGGCCATTCCTGGGCACTGTGTGCAGTGATGCCATTAAGAGTATGTGGTGCTGGGAGGTTGTCATTACGAACTCCACAGCACCATAATGGCTACACTGAAGACTGAGTAGTTTGGT
The DNA here is from genome assembly GCA_963921515.1 of Calotriton arnoldi. Taxonomy (NCBI): domain Eukaryota; kingdom Metazoa; phylum Chordata; class Amphibia; order Caudata; family Salamandridae; genus Calotriton; species Calotriton arnoldi. The sequence goes on from CAWUFW010004720.1 coordinate 778,463, forward strand.
ATCAAACTTCTCAGCACATTAAACCCACACTGATGCCAGTGTGGGATTTAATGTAAAATGCACGACAGAGGGCAACTTAGAGTTGCCCCCTGAACCTAACCTACAATCCACGTCTTGTCTGAGGGGTTGCCCCGGCTGCCACACAGCAGACATGTTGCTGGACCCCTGGGTGGAGAGCCGTCCGCTCTCCTGGGCCTGCAACAATGCACATCCTGGACGAGGTGCTAGGTCTCCTCCCCCAGGATGGGCAGGGGAAGCTTCAAAGGCATGCCGCCTTTGTGAGCTTCTCCAGGCCACTTGCTGTACTCAGCAACTGGCCCCCACCGGTTCTGACCCCCTCTCTGGTGGGAAGACTGGCGGAAACCCCAAGGGAGGAAAGGGGATGTGCCAGCCTCTGCCAACCCCACCCCTCAGGTGGGGGAGGCGAGGTGAGCACAACTCCGTGCTCTCGCCATCTTGAAGATGGGGAGCCCTGCCCAATCAGGACTAGGCTACTGCCCCCTCCCACAGGAGAGGGGCAGGATAGAGGGTGTACCTACCCCAGGGAAGGGACCCATTGGTCCCTGCCCTCTACCTACCTGTAACGCCCTAAATTTAGTATTTAGGGGCACCCTGAACCTTCCTTCCTCAGATCCAGCAACGACAAGAAAGAAGAACAAGGACCAAACAGCTGTGCAGCCTGCTAACAAGAGGAAGACAACAACTGACTTGGCCCCAGCCCTACCGGCCTGTCTCCCCTCGAACCTGCTTTCTGCGAAATCCCGGTGTGTCCTGCAGCCAGCAACCTCACAAACCCCGGAGGACCTGCCTGCCTTCACTTGAACCGCCTGCTTCTCCCGTGAACACCGGATTTGTTCAAAACCAGCACCCCTGGCACCAGCCCGGGATCGCGAATCCAGCCCACTCTGCACCCGCCGAACCCGGCCCGAGTAAAAAAAATACCCAGAGGAGGTGTCCCCGGCGATCCTGACCTGGAATCTGGCGACTCCTGACCTGTCTCAAGCCTCCAGACGAAGCCTGCAGCTTCAGTCCAGAGGGTCCCCCTACCGCGACCAGAGCGGCTAAGAAAAATCCGACACTAAAAGGCACCCCTGCACCCGACGCACCACGGCCTTGTGTGCCCAAACCCAGGGTGCCTACCTAAGCCAAGGCATCTCAACTTACCCCTCGAAGTGTTGGTAGATCCCAGGAGACTCTCGTCTCCAAGCCTGCAGTGTTTGTCCAGTCCGGAGAATCTCCATAGACTTCAACAGGGAACCCGACGCCATAATAGCCCCCTGCACCCAGCCACCCGAGTGCCGCTGTGGGTGCGCTTTTGGTGCTCACTTGCTTCCCCCTTTGTGCCAAGTCTACAGCCAGGAGCTTTGCTCCCACAACCCAGTGGCCTGCTAGCCAGCAGCCACCAACCGAAGGCCCCCTAACCCCCATAGGATAACATTGGGGCCTCAACACTCTGCATCCGGCCGCCATAGTGCCTCTGTGGGTGCAACAAGAGTGCATCACGGACCCTGGGGGACCCCTGAGTCTAACCCCAGAACCTGGACTCCCACAGTCAAAAACGTACCTGCAAACCGATAACTTGTTTCCCCTCCATAGGATAACATTGGGTATTTTTCTCGGAAAAAACAACTGTGTGGAGTTTCAAAAACTAAAAATATTGCTTAAAAATTGTGTTTTTAACGAAAACGAATTTACTCACCTGTTACCAGGAGAGATCCCAGTGCTGGATCTTGGTGCCCAGCACTGACCCTGAAAAGTAATCATAACTGTACTTACCTGTAATTTGAATTTTCTTCCATAGGATAACATTGCCTGGTTTTTGCTGAAAAAGTTTCTAAGTGTCGATTTTGCAAACTTTCAAATATTCGTTAAAAATCGCCTGTATAACAAAACCACATTCTTTCAACTGTTTACAGGAGATGCACCAGTGCTGGATCCAGGATCCAACACTGAGTTAGAAAAAGTAACAATAACCCCACTTACCTGCTAAGTGAATTTCCTCCCGTAGGATAACATTGGTGATTCTATGTGAAAAAGTTTCTAAGTGTCAACTTTTAAAATACAATAATATTCCTTAAAAATCACCACTGTAACCAAAACGTTTTTACTCAACTGTTTACAGGAGATGTCCCCGGACTGAATCTAGGATCCAGTCCTGTGGTAAGAAAAGTAATCCAAAAAGTAATCTATTGCATTTAACTAGAAATTCCCATTGAGCTCAATGTATTATTGTGTTTGAAATTGTGTTGCCTATGGCAACAACTGTAACTATTGTATTCAAAAGTCTATTGCCTATTTGAAAAGTATTTAACTAAAGTAACTCATTCTGAGAAAGTATATTTTGATACCTATTGGTTCTAAAATAAAACAACTATATATTTTGATACAAAACCATTGGCCTAGAGTTCAGTTCTTGAGTGTGTGAGACCATTTGCTGACTGAGTGTGTACAACAAATGCTTTACACTGTCCTCTGATACTGCCTTACTGCTCGACCAAGCTACCACTTTAGAGAATAAGGTTATATCTAACTTTAGCCTCTGCCAAACCTCTGGGGACTGTGGACTCTGTGCACAATGTACCTATTTAGGAACAGTATATACAGAGCCACTTTCTTACACCGGGCATTAGGGGATATTTGCTTAACTTGTTCATATGCTTGCCTCCACTGTGGGATTGCCAGTTCATCTACACAATCCACTGCCCATATCCCTTGGGTTCTAACTGAATCTCCCCCTCTGTCCTGCACTAAGGCAGCTTAAAGCATTATGATCAGTTTCCTGCACCCGCTAAGTCCAGTAATCTTTTAATAACTGTGTGTTCCACTGGACACATACCATATCTAATTGTGTTGCATGTGTGCATGGTAGGTGATTTCATGAGAACTTCATATGTGCTGCCAAAGAAGAACAGTGGTAAAAGAGGAGTTCTGAAACACCTCACTTTACACACTATATTCCACTGGCCAGCTTTGAACATCTTCTAGGCTGTCCACAGAGGAATGATTGAAATCATGTTGAAGTAAATAGCCTTAGCTAGCATTGGACGTGCAGTTATGGGCAGATGTTATATCCTATGTTCTATAACTTATTAATACATTAACCAAGGACATCTATGTGCGCTTCCCAATATCAAAGCTGAGTCAAAGCAGTGTAAGTTGATCTGTCTGGTAGTATCTGTACTCTGCAAACTGCAAGTATTGTAAAGGCATCATGCCCAAAATACCTTTCATGATAATGAGAATTTTCTTCTGATGCCACATGTTTTCTGGAAGATGGGAAACCAATGTGATTAAGGGCCTTTCTCCTGATGATAGTGAAGCCTTGTGGAATGCTGGCACACAAGAAGCCATGAGCATTGGAACACAAACTACTGAATCTTGCCCGCAGGGTCTGCTCAGAAAAGATACCCCACCACACATTGAGAAGCCTTCCCTGCAGCCTTGTCTAATAAGCCCCCTGTTAATAGTTTTCTCTAAATAGGGACTTGACAGGACTTCGCAATGATGAGAAACTTCTTGGAACACAGCAGTTACTGCATAGCGTTCCCTCTGGTGGCAAAAGGATTATCTTGGGGATGGCATAGTGCATGAAGAGCAGCTTCACCACTTAGTAAAGTTCCCCACTCGTGTAAACAGTGGGTCAGCCATTTATTCATGGTTTTAAAGCATCCTGTGCTGCTTATGTACTTACTTTTTAACTGGAACCAGCACATTGTTAAATACACAATAGTCTTAAACATACTTCCTTTACACAAACTGGATATTGTATGCGCCATAAGTGTTTGGCCATGCTTTTATATAAGCATTGTATGACTAAATGTCAGATGAAACATTGGTAGTATTTAGAGTTGAGGCTCATAAGAAAAAAGATTGCCATTTTCCACTATCATTGTTTCTGATGGATACTTCTAACCACAGATTCCTCACCTTCAGAATATATCCCAGGCGTCAGACTGGATACGGAAACTTTTCATAGCAATGCTTTCAAACACCGCTAGGTGGCGCTGTATGGCTTTGCATAGGTTTTGTTTCCTCCCAGAAGTGACCGAGCAGAGCAACATATATGCGACTTCCGGCATGAGGACAGCTGTTTCTTAACTAATGTGCCTTCAAACGCAGATTCAGAGGTCCGCTCCCACTTTTGTCCATTTTCAAAGACCTCCAAAATAAAATCCAGTTTGCAAGGAAAGAATGTACCCTCCTAAAACAAGAGGTTTCAAACTATGCAGTGACTGTAGAAAACGGATGTCGGTCATAGACCTGCATGAGATGTCTTTGGTGCTTGTTTGGGGCATGACTCAGTCATGTGATAAAAAATAAGTCCTCTTGCACTTGAATGCAATCCGGGGCAATAAAGCGGAGATATACTTCGCTGAACACAGAAGACAGTCACGGACCTCGTCTCAGTACCGCTCTAAATCGAGGGCACAGTACTGCTCCTGAAGCCGCTCCCACAAGAAGTGTTTGGCTTACAGGAAAGGCTAGTCTGCCCAGCCCGGTTTGCTTTCACCCCCGTCATTCCATGGCAGAGGATGAGGCTGGCTACTCGCAAGCCATCCAGGGCATCAGTCCTCCCAGCGCCCTTTGCTTGCGGCAACAACCTCCAAGCCGTTTTAGCTTGCCTTAAGCAGTGCACAACCACTCTGAGGGAGCTAGAATTCAGTACTTTCTTACAGGGTGGCTATCCATCACATACAGCAGATGGGTCCTCCTGATTATTCAGCATTGTTATGCCCTACCAATTTTTTCTCCCCAACCACACCTCACTCCGACACCAGACCGGCTCTCAGAGGAACACCTATCCAATCTAATGCAGGAGGTATGAGATTTACTTTCCAAATTGGCCATCGAGAGGGTTCTGGTTTCAGAAATAGGCACAGGTTGGTACTCGTGCTATTTCCTGTTGCTGAAGGATGGATGACTTCAGTCAAACGATCTTAGATCATTGCCCTCTGAATGCATTCCTATGGAATGCCAAATTCGAAATGCTCCCGTTGTACCAGGTTCTGTCGCTGGCATGGATCTGAACGACTGGAATATGGACTTGGACCTGCAGGACTTGTAATTCCATATACCTGTCCCGTAGTTCTGCAGACGTTACTTATGATTAAAGGTAGGCCTGGAGCATTTTCAGTTTACTGTGCTCCCCTTCAGTCTCAACAGTGCCCCTCAGTCATGCACGTAAGTGATGATGGGGGTGGTGACCACCACCTTCAGATATTGGGGATACCAATTTTCCCGTACCTCAATGGCTGGATGTTGAAGGTTGGCTCGCCACAGTCATTTGTAGACCACCTCCAGGTGATGTCGAACCTCTTGACATTGTTCGGGTTCCCGATCAACAAACCAAAGGCACACTTGACTCCTTTATAGAGCCTTCCTTTTATAGGACCTATCTAGAACATAGTGTAGTTCAAAGCCTTCTCTCCATTGCAACAAGTCCAATGTTTCAGCCTCAGTCCTGGATCTCGTTGATAGCAGCTCTGACACTTCTTGACCCGTTAGCCTCCTGCATACTGCTTGTCAACTATGCCAGGCAGCATATGCATGCTCTGCAGAGGAATCTGAAGTGCAAGTGGGCTGAGCACGAAGGCAATCTGTCCTATACCTTTCAGGTTTCAGATGTTACTGCACACGATATGCAGCGGTGGTTGCTCGACCTCATTTGGACTATCAGCAGACCCCTCTCATTTCCTCACCCAGAGCGGACTGTGGTAACAGATGTGTCACTGCTGGGTTGGCAAGGTCACTTAGGAGAGGCAGAGATCAAAGGACTCTAATCTTTGGCAGAAGTCTGTCTCCATATCAGTCTGTTGTGGCTACTCATCTGGCACTGAAGGCCTTCCTGCTCTCCATCAAGGGGACACTGGTACTGGTTCTCATAGACAACACTACCACCTTGTGGTACTGCAACGAGCAGGATGGAGTGGCGTTCTGGCTCTGCACCTCTGAAGTTTGCAAGAGCGTCAGGGCATATTGCTGATTTTGAACTGCCTAGTGGGATCTTAGAATGCCAGTGCAGGGTGTCTTCCGACAATGGAGGAGAACCCTGGCTAGATCTTTTTTGCCACTTTTGGGAACGTACAGTCAAAACATTTGCTAATTCGAGTTCCTGCAAAAACTCTGGCTAGGAGATGCACTCCAGCTGGAGTGTAACACAGGACGCCTTCCTCTCTTGGCCTCTCCCGCCCACGTTCTGAAGATCAGTAACGATCGGGTCCAAGTCATCCTAGTGGCTTTAGATTGAGGCAGGAGAGTGTGGTTCCCAAAGCTTCTGTGCATGAGTATGTCAGCTTGCCACTGAGAGAATGTTCTGTTGCAGCAACAGGGCAGGCTTCTGCACACCAACCTGCACTATGTACACCTTCATGCATGGAGTTTGAGCAGCAGCAGTTGACTATGTTCGATCTACCACTTGAGGTGCATGTCATCTTTGCTGCCAGGCATTTACACCAGGTGCTGGGACAGGTTTGTCAACTGGTGTGTAGTCTGCAAAACAAACCCTCTGCATGCCAAACTGTTGTTTTGTTTTTTTATTGTTTGTTTTGTCTTTGTCCCAGCACGGCCTTACAGCGGACACTATTAAATGTTATTTGTCTGCCCTTTCAGCCTTTTTGTGTTAGCCAGACAAGTCATTTATTAAATCACCTGTTGTGGTGTGGTTTCTTAAAGGTTTAATACACTTGTTCCCTCCAAAATAATTTGTGATGCCATAGTGGAATTATAACTTGCATGATCCTCCACGGCGATCTTCATGAGAGGAGTGCCTGTCCCTAAAATGGGCGCCCGTGACTCTGCTCTTAACACTTTCAATCAGGGTTATGGCCTTCTTATAATGCTGTAATATTGATATTGGGTAATTCACTTCTCTATTACTCCAAGCTGGGGGACTCATCTACACTACCTGTTTTCTTAGTAGACTAGCCTGCAAAGTCTTTCCCATACCCCTGAAATGGGAACCGGAGTCTGCATACTCCTCGCGCCGAGTGAGCTTCAACCAGCTGAGGAGAGATGAGTACCGGATAGCTGGAGATTGAGGCGGGCGGCGTTCCCTAATACCACCGGGACTGGTGTGGCTTGTTGGAACTTTGACGATGCCCTCTGGCAGAAACCTTATATGTTCTACTGACCGCGAGGCCCGAGCAACATGGCTGATGCCCGGTGGAGCTGTTTTGGCAGCTATAGAGGAGATTGACTTTGGTTTTACCCCCTTAGCCGTCACCTACCCAGCCGGACATTGGACATTGTTTTTCCTCGTCTCTCCGCTGTTTCCTTTCCCTCCGCCGCCCTCTCCCTCCGTGATCCTGCGGATCACTCCCCTTTCCAGCCCTACATAACCTTGTTTGTTTTTCTCCTACACCCCTGTCTCGAACCCTCACCCCCCACCCTCATGCTCCAGAAAACTCGTATGTTTTTTTATCTTATGCTATGGTAACTGATGTAACTTTGTGCAACTTGTTCTCATGTAAAGCGCTCTGTTACCTCCGGGTCTAACCAGCGCTATATAAAACTTTTAAAATAAATAACTTGGTCTTGACATTTCTTTTGTGTACTCCTTTTGAGCCAACACACAGCTGCTTGTTACATCATCTGACTTTAAAGACTGTCTTCCTCATTGCTATCACTTAAGCTCATTGTGTGAGTGAACTCCAGGCCCGGTCACTAAAACCACTCTACACCACTTTTTTTCCAGGCAAATGGGTGCTGAAGACTCAGGTGGCCTTTGCCGAAAGCTTTGACTCCTTTCCACATTGGGCAATCCATCTTTCTCCCAATGTTCTTTGCCCAACCTCACCCCTCGAAAGAGGCTCCATTAGTTTGGGGGGGGTGAGGGGGTACTACTTTGATATCTATTATAAAGGTGAGGTGCCTGTGGTTAGAGGTATCCATCAGAAGAAAAAGTTACTTACCTTTGGTAACGCTCTTGTAGATTTCTCACCTCCCTCCCAGTGCCCGTACAGTGAAGTGCCCTCTTTTTGCCTTTAATTAAGGTCCCAAATTAGAGATCTGCACAGTAGTGCCGATGTTTGTTCTGGGCTCCATGTTCATGAGCGTGAAGAATCGAGCAAGAAAGTGTCAGCATGCAGGGGTGGCACTTATACCTGACTCTGCTTCGTCCTTACAGTGTGGAACAAAGTCTACATGAAGCCACAAGGCGATACGTAGTGGCGCGCAGGAACATTGCTGTGAAAAGATTCCAGGTCCAGTCTTGTGCCTGTGGAATAATCTAAATTTGAGATAGAGTATCCACCAGAAAGAGTGTTACAGAAAATGAGTAACTTTGTAATCTGTACTGTTTCAGGGATAAAACAAGAGCATGCATTTCAATTATTTAGTGATGCAACACTATATATTACTGATATGATTGGGCCGAATGACTTAATAAAATGTTAACAGCAGTTTGTTGAAGAATTTGCAATTTATTTAACTAACTGTTTTTTTAATTATTAGCACCGTGACCCAGCTCACTGAACAGCCTATGAAGACTAAATGTTTGCTGACTACTGAACTATGAAGGAAAAGTCTGTTCTCTCCTTTTTAATCCCTGAAGACTGGAATATTCTATTTTATCTCTGCGAACACTCTTCTACAACGTTTTTCTAACAGACTTCTGAAGACGTGGATAACTTGCAAGAACTATGCATCCATCCATCCATTTATTGGATTTCAATGGAATTCGTTTTATTTTGGTTTGGAGAGATAGGAATGAACGCTCAAAAGAGCTTGGGCAAGAGTGACCAGGTAAACCAATACCTGGCAAGCCCGAACTTGTGCTGAGAATGCCCCAAGACAGATCATGTTCCTTTGTGTTCAAGCATGTCTGTCTACTACTGTCTTCTGGGTTAATACACTGACAACCATTCCTTTGAGGTGGACTATCTATGGCCCTTGGGTGTGTAGCTTCTGTGAAACTAGACCAGGTAGAGCCACTGTATCGTCCTGTATATCAGCGTACCACTAATGTTTGTACTGTTTGCGTTTCTACTGTTCCTCTTGTTAATTGGATTATACTTTAGTGGATCTTAGGTCTCCTTCTGTGAAGTATTTTGCATATTTCTTGTGTATTTCCTGTAAAGATATGTAAGCAACTTAAAAAAAGCTATATCAGAAGTTACTTCCTATATAATGTACCGTCACTTCCATTCTTTACATCTATACTATGGTGTGTGTGGATATTTAGATCTTGGTACTATAAAAAAAAAAGGTGAATCTTGAACACTCAAAATGTTGTGTAATCTGAGTGGTACCCTTCCCCAGCTGAGGGTTTGCACACTTAACAATATTTTTGTTGAATTAAAGCCTGATCAGTGTCAAATCTTGATTGTTTTAGCTCTGCACTTGACAAAGCCTGCAGATAGGCTAGGTATCAATAATTGTTAACTCTAGCCTGTTGGTGATTATCCAACATATTAGCATTTTGGACATAGTTAATGGACACTATTGGCTTACGTTAAGGGCAAGTGTAAGAAGATTATTTTTTTACAGTACTGACGCCTGTTTTTTTTTTTATTTCTTGTTTTTTAAACTTCAAAATGAAGAGTGAGGTTTACTTGGCGCAGGCCATTCTGAACATTGAGAGTTTGTGTAACCTAATCTGCCAGGATCTTGTGCATTCGGGTGTCAGTCACCATTCAACAGCTTGCTAGGATTGGAAGTGATGCTACAGCAGAAAAAATTATATTGGTACATTTTGCCTTTATCAACATCTGCTATGTCAAGCCATGCTGCAGCTTGCTCTGTAAGCAGTACTGTTTTGTTTGCAAGTTTTTCAGGGAAGGAACCTGTGTTCCTTCTTCTTGAGCAGCTTGTAATGCTGGTAAGGTGGTCCATTGGCCCTTCAGACATGACTATTTATCTGTCATCCGAGCAGAAGATCTCCCGAACCTTTACATAACATAGTGTTGCTTAAATTTTAATCAAAGCATACATTTGATTAAGATTTAAATTTTCTGTTTCAACGTTTTCTTCGTGTTTTAGAATAAATTGAGATTCAGGGAGGACTTTAATACTGTAAGTTTGAATTCTCTGAAAGTCTGGCAATAGAATCCTGCAGGAAGTATGCACATGTTAATTAGTGGTGCTAGAGCATAATACTTTGATGCAGCTGAAGGCTATGGCTTCGTTGTGTAGATTTGTCTTTATTCAAACTCAATTTGCAGTTTGGAGTGTTGTTGGAGATATGTTCTTAACAAATGCCTTTTCATTTGAAAAAGTTGATTTTCCCAAAACAGCTTCGTAGCTTTAAAGTGCTGTAGTGGTGTTTTTACTGAGACTGTTAAGAATCATGTAGTGCAAAAGTCAGACAAACTTGTGGCTCATTTTTTTCAAAGACTTTTAATACATTTTTTGCAATTGTGCAAAAAAAGAAAGTAACAGCAAACAACATAAAATATTTTAACATGTGCAGCATAAAGCTTAAGCACACTTTATTCCTTCCACAGTTTAAACTGCATTGAAACCTCTTGCTGCCTGATGGGTCTGCATGCTGCACTATTTTGCAAGTGAGAAATCTTGGCTTTGTAGGTGGCTCTTTATTGAGGGAAGACATTCGCCAAAATGCTTGCAGGATTATGGGGTGGTTAGGTATTTTGTCTTCCTGGGGTGGACATTAGGAGGTGGGATAAAGGAAAACAGGCCTGAATAGTTACAGAAGAGGCATTCCATAATCACTTTGTAAACGGACAAAATGGAGCATGGTAGTAGCTATGTGGTTCACAGATGCAATGAGAGACAGAGTGAGATTTTAGATTGGATGTAATAATTGGTCAACCGTATCAATGTAAAGACTATTGGCTTTCAGCCCCTTTGCCGCACCGTGCCTTTTCAAACTTACCTGACTGTGCCTTTTTCAAGTGTTAAGCACCACGATGAATGGGCGTGACTGTTTTTTTTTTTTTTGGGGAATGGCTAAATGTGTCCTCTAACAGTTACGCAGATAATCATTCAAACAATTGTCTCCTAATTACAAATAAACCGTATTTGCTTGTCCAGAGTGATATTTAGTTCACTGCCTCCACCAAAAATGGGACCACACGGTCCATCATCTTGCTTGAGGAAATGAAGTGTTAAAATTTGTGGATACAAATGTATAATTGTCTAAAGCACAGTTGAGTGATCCAAGTTAAAAGCTAGGTCAAGACTTGGCTTCTAAACCTTAATGAACAAAATATTCAATGCATTCAGCCATGTGCTTTTAATATGTGTTCCACACCTTGCCCCAGAAGTACTCAAGGGCCTACCCTATAAGAGTAATACCAAAGGTAGCATATTAGACTGTCCTTAAGCATGAATATTTTAATACTTACTATGCCTCTGGCAGATGAAACTAACCACTTATAATCACAAGTTCTATATTGGGGCACCTGAGATTAAGGTTATGTGGAATGCATTTAAATTAATTTCCCTAAAACTCTAAGGTCAGTTCTTTATTGAGATACATTTTGTCCAAAATTTAGAGTAGACTTTTCTCACTTTGCACATCGTCAAAGTGGAAGAAACAATTCGGTTATTTTATGTTTTTTTAAATTGCAATTGTCTTCTACCGGAGTTTACATTTTCTAGCAAATTCAAAATACATTGGGGTTTAACTGTTCTTTTTACCCTGCTCCCACAAAACACAGCACATTTAATTTCTAGAGATTATTTTATTTATTTTGTAGTTGCAATATTTCTTTAAGTAGTTACAACTTCACGAAACCTTTGCAAAGTCTGAAAAGTGAGTGAAGTTTTTAATGAGTGAGCAAAAAGCACAGCATCTAACAAAAGTAATGATTTATTGAGGTGTAAGACTAGAAAGCGAGAAGTAAAGTGTGTTCTGGCACTTTTTTGAGAAATTAAGCAACAGGAATGTGTAGTTAGTAGGTGGTTACGTGCAGCAAGGGAAGGACTGCCATGATCAGCTCCATTAGTTTAGAGATAAACTAGAATTACTGGAAATAAATAGTATTGTGCTAAATAGGACCCTCTGTTTGTAGTAGTTCAACTTGGGATCTACTGTATTGTTGTCACACAGTACCCACATGTATAAGACCCCAGTGTGTGGAAGGCCATGTAGAAGTCTTTAGTAAGTTACATTCTTGTCCCTTGGCTCAGTCTTAACTTTGGTTACCAAGTAAAGAAACCTCCTAATTTCTCTTACATTAAGTTGTCTGCGATTTATCTGTTCTTGATCGGAATACAAGACAGAGGGACAACATGAAATTTATTGCAATACTTTTTCCTTTTGTAACAATGTTTTCTTCTCAACTCTTCAACATTTCCTAGATACAAACTAGTGTAAAGTGCTATAATGTGTATTTTTCTTTATTGCTTTTTATTCTGCTGTATTAATTTAAACTAATGGCACACCACACTACTGTATTTTTATCTTTTATTTGTGAAGCTTTGCAGTAGATCTTAGTGTAATTTATTTTTAAATGCACTGTGCTTCACTTTATATCTTTTTCACAATTTGTAGTTGATGTATATAAATTTGAACTAGACACTGCACTGAGCTTTCTATTACATTTTGTAAATGGGAACAAGAACTGTGATTTGTACTCTGCTCCGATAAATACTTTGAATGTTTACCTTTCCTAGTAATTTCAAATACATCACATAGGTGCAAAGCTGCTTTGGATTCATTTATTTTTTGCATTTCACTGTATAAATGTAACATTTGTGTAAATGTGTTACTGTCTTGTTCTAGCCATGGTTGATTGTTAATTGATTCAGACTAGTGTTAAGACTAGCCTCCAATAAGAAGCCTTAAAAGATCTGATCTGTAAGTTAGCCTTACATGATCCTCTCTAGATGTGATTTTGTGATTATCAAATTATTACCTTGGGAGAGCCCCTTACTAGAGGCTAGAATGCATGTAGTGATCATGGGCTCTGTAGAACTCTGATCATCTTCTCTCTGGTGGCGGCAAAATACAGCACCCCATTCCAGACTAAGCAGATATTTCTATCATTCTGATTAGAGACTTTTAACTGATAGAGACGTCCAGCCGCAGATTCCTTACCCTAGAATTATCCCCAGATGTCAGACTGGATCTGGAATTGTTTTGTGAGCAGTACCCCTGCGTGCCGGTAGGTCACATCGTTCGACTCTGCGTGGTACCGTTGGTGATATCCGCGCCAGAAGTGACGTTCTTGTTGCCTATATAGGTGCCATCTAGGCATTCTGACGTCAGTCTTTTTTTTCTTTCTGTGCCAGCCAGCGCAAATCCAGGAAGAGCTACCCCTTAGTTAATTTTGGACTATGCTTTTCATAATTTTTTTTTGATCAAAGTCTTTTTTGAGGTTCTACCTCCTGGTGTGGCAGGAATGTCAAAGACCGGCTTCAAGCCCTGCGGCACCTGTCACCGACAGATGTCGGTCACAGACCTGCACCTGGTTTGCCTATGGTGCGTCGAACGATACCATGACCCAAAACCCTGTCCCGACTGCTGCGCCATGCATCCGAAGGTATTGAAGGAGCAATCCTTCAAAATCTTGGAGGCTCTACACCTGAGGTCCCGATCTAGAGGAAGGTCCAGGGAGCGGTCATGGAGTTCGAGGTTGTCATCCCACTCCAAGTCGTTGAGACGTTCAGGTAAGCCTTGGTCCCAGAAGAAAAAAAAGAAGTCTAATCGTGATTCGAATTCACCTCGTCCGTCGGCCAACGAGATGAGGGGGCATCCCACGAGGCCTGGCTCCGTGGTTGAGCCAGCACCTGGGCCGACTCTGCACCTTCCCACATTTCCAGAAGCCGGAGCAAGCCCCGCTCAAATACAAGAGTTTATGAGGCCATGTGCCTCATATTTGAGAGGTCTGTTCCCTCTGGTGTGCCTTCGTGCCCTGTGGGTTCGGGAGGGACCCCCTACTGGATCCACGGTGGCATCTCCGGCTTCAGTCTTGCCCCTAAGGATCGATAGATGGATCCGGATCAACGCCGGTTGTGCCATATCGAACTTCCTTGGCTCTGGTCCCAAAGCCAACTCTCCTGGCGCCATCCCCATTCTCATTCCCAGAGCTCCAACACGGAGCCAGAGGAGCATCATCAGACGCCGGCCCTGGCGCCGACTGGAGCCATGCCTTCCAGGCCAGAGCCTGAGCTCTATTCCTATAGGCTAGGACTCTGGGAAGAATGGGAGCGGTCACTGTACCCTGAAGAATACCAGCCTTATGACTCCTTAGACTGGTGTAAGGACTTGGGTGAAGCCAGCAGACTGGATACTTCTCCAGATACTGGCATGCTTTCTCCCCCTACCGTGGCTACGGAGGAGCGAGCATCATTTGCAATGGTAGTGCGAAGGGTGGCTGAGGTCCTGGAACTTACCTTGCCCTCGGTGGCAGTCAAGACTAATGGCTTTACGGAAGTGCTTCAGCTTGGAGTGTCCCCTTCCAAACCGCCTTTTCTCTTTAATGAAGCACTTACTGATGTCCTGCTTCGTCCAAGCTCAGCACAGAGGCTCCTGTGAACAAGACTATTGCCTGTCGCCAACGCCCCGCTCCTGGGGACCCCAATTTCCTCACTGAACAACCAAGCCTCCACTTCTCATGTGACCCTTGCGCATTCCCACCCGCTCCACTGGATCAAGAATCGAAGAGGCAGGACAATTTAAGCAAGAAGGTACTTTCTTCCACCAGCCTGGCATTGCGGTCGGTGAACACTGCATACTTTTGGGCCACTATTCCCACACACTGTAGGATACGGTTGCACAGGTGCTGCCAATGGTCCCGGAGGAGGTCCAGGCCGTGCTCTCCCAGGCTGTTGCTGAATTGAGAGATGCAGCTAAGTTCAACAATCGCTACGGATTAGACACCACCGACTCACTAGGTGCAGGGGTTTGTCTACAGTGTCCCTGCGACGCCACGCCTGGTTGAGGACTACTGGCTTTTCTGGGGCTGTCGAGACTGCACTAATTGACATGCTCTTTGATGCCTCTTGTCTCTTTTCCAAATCGGACACATGCTGATGCCTGAGTAAACAGCTGCCTTATAAAGGAGATTATGGCCTCATCAATGCCCATCTCTTCCATGATTCTCCATAGATGATGGTGGGAGACGCAAGCAAAAGCTGCCAATAAATCCATGAAGACCATATAGACCATTCCCTTTTTATCTACAGTGTATTTGTTAATGAGCATACTTGGGTTAAGGCATTGATCTATTGTGCCTTTCCCTTTCTTAAACGCATATTGTGCGGGTATCATACTATTTTTCTGAGTGGCCCATTCTTCTAATCGGTTTAGTAAAACTCGACCCATTAACTTAGCTGTGCCATCCAATTAGGAAATGGGTCTATAATTCTTAGGCACTGATTTGTCCCCTTTCTTATGAATAGGGACTATAATTGTTTTTTACCACGAATCAGGTGGCCTTGCACTAGTTATGGCATTAAAAACATTAGTTAAAAGGGTCCCCAAAGGCCTGGGTTTTCATAGAAAAAATCAATTGGGGCACCGTCCGGGCCAGGGGCCTTATTACTGCTGCATTGCTGGAGGGCATATCTAACCTCGGTTACATTAAATAGTGAAGATGATTTGGGTGTTACTAGTGTGCCTCTCGGATGAGGTTACAAAACGTCATGATTGAGGCCAAAGATTTTATGAAAGTGTTCTATCCAGGTGTCTTCATCTACATGAGAGTCAAGATTAGGATATGAGGTATCTATCAGGAATGGGGAATTGATTACAGCCCAGAAATCCCTTAAGTTATTTGTGATTGCAGCTTGATGGAGGCGATCCCATGCCACCTCATTTAGTAATTGCTGCCTGGCATTCCTGGCATCTTAGTATTGTTGACAAGAAAGTCTGATTAAGGCCCAATCACTTGGATTTGTTTTAAGGGTGTTGTGGAGGTTGGCTAAGGTCTTAGTGCAGGCTGAATTTGTCAGGACCTGCTATGTTCCTCAGGAGCAGGACCCTCAAGAGGCCCACCTTCTGGCAGCTCCGACTGATTACAAAACACAGAGGATCAGAGTGGCCAGACGAGGGGAAGGGAATTGGGGAGGGTACTGCGGCGAGGGAGACCTGGAACAGATGATCCAAAACGGTGAGATATTGTTCTGCAAGTCAAAATCACATCACTATTTTAAGAAATACATGGCGCTACATGTACATGCAAATAGGTTACCTGTAAATCAAAAGGCGTAATCTTGAGACTAGTTCTCTTATTGTAATCCTGTTATGCGATAGTCTCTAGACATGTCCTTTATGGTAATTCTTAAGGCTCACTTAGTACTTCACGGACTACTCTCATTAGTTTCTCTCATGAACTTTATCAAAGGAAGAGTTCACAGTTTTCCAGTATGCAAAGATAACTGAAGTTCACTCCGAAATGTCACAACTTCAATCTTAACATGGTTCTGGGGAAAAACAACAGATTTATCCAAATGCGCAAGTTCAAAGAATATCACAATTCGAGTCACTTATCTCCTGGATTCTCTATGCGAATAAACCATTCGGAGAAACATCCGATACCTCTCAGACGTTTCAGTACGTGCCTTCGGTTTCCTTTACTGATTGCACGAGACCGCTGATTACACCCGATACTGCTCGGGTGCTATAAAACAAGAGCGAAGGTCTCCTACCTGTTTCCTGAGTGTCACCCAAAGAAAACCACTGTTGCTCGAGAAGGCTCTCAGCACAACATGGAGTCGGAAAGCCCGGGATGAAACACTGGACCTCTTGCTATTCTGAAACGGCAATAATAAAAAAAATTCCATCATTCGCGACAAGAATTTTTGATTCTATTAAGGACACGGAGGCGAGGATTATGCTTCTCAATTTCTTTACTACTCCAAACAGCAGCCAATGAGAACACAGTAAAGTAGAAAAAACATGTAAACATACTACATATCCCATGAGGCTTTGAACCACGCCTCCAATATCAACCAATGAACAGAGTCCAAAGTATACAAATTAACAAGGCACCAACTTGACTGCCTTTCTTTGCGAAACGCAGCTGAAAAGTCCAAAGTTAAATAGAGAAATAACAGTCCTGTCTCTCAACGGAGAGCACCTCCAACAAGGTTCCAACAGGAAACCGACATCCAAGGCGAAGACCTCCTAGTCCTGCCGCAGCACAGAATTAAATCTGCTTCGAATCCGCTCCTGAAATCAGAAACAAGTTTGAGCACAGAGCACACAAAACCCGAGAATAAGAGGGAGGGAAAACATGCAGGTTATGCATAATAAACCAACTTGACAGTTGTACTCTTACCTGTCCCAACGGGTGGGATAATCCTCGCCTCCGTGTCCTTAATAGAATCAAAAATTCTTGTCGCGAATGCTGGAAAATGTTGTATTCTATGGCAGGACCAGAGGCTCAGATTATGCTGGTTCAAAGCTGACCAACAACAACAGATGAAACATGAGCTATCGGCTTATAGTAAAACACTTTAAACACTGAATCTGAAGACCAGTCCGCAGCTTTTAGAATGTCTTCTAGACGAGAACCCATAATAAAAGCTTTAGACGCCATAGCGCCCCTCGCAGAATGTGCACCAAACACAGCAACCTCAATACCGGCTTCCGCCATAACCCATCTAACCCACCGGGCCAACGTGGCCGACGAAACAGGTTTGAAGGGTTTCTGAATAGCTAAAAGCAAAGGCCTTAAAGGGTCGGCCCTGTGACTCAAAGTACGTTCCTCATACATTTTTAAACATCTTAAAACACATAACTTTTCATTATGAGGAAAGGCAGGATACTCAACTGAACGTGACATCGTTTTCGTCCTCCTGGAGATGACAAAAGAAACACCTTGGGGAGAAAAATTCTGCCAGCCAAATCAAGAGCATGAACATCAGACACTCTGCGACATGAAATGAGGCACAATAACATAGTGAGCTTTGCGGATAACTATTTTAACGACAAATCTTTATTGTCAGGCCATGCTTCTAACAGTTCCAGAACCTTGGAGACATCCCATAAAGTAGTGTACCTGGGTTTAGGAGGTCGAGACACTCTAATACCTTTCAAATGTTTACAAACTAACGGATGAACACCAACAGGTTTCCCATCAATATGATCATGCCCCGCTGAGAGCGCCGATCTAAAATTATTCACCGTCCGATAGGACAAACCCTGACTTGCACATTCTGACAGGAAATTAAGAACCTCTTTAAAATCAGATCCCACGGGATCCACCCGTCGTTGAAGGCACCAAACCCACCCATCGTTTCCATGATGCAGAATATCGTTTGCGGGTGGATGGAGCCCAAGCCTGTTGTATAAAATCGGCAGCCGCCGATGAAAGGCCCTCAATGCGGTCATGTCGCCGGAGAGCGTCCAGACCATGAGAGGTAACTGGTTCAGAAGGACCAGAGGATGCGGGGAGCCCACTGGGTCCTGGAGAATCATCGGGAAAGAGGGTAACTGAAACGGAAGATCCACTGACAGCTCTAGAAGCGTTGGAAACCACGACTGTGTCTTCCACAATGGTGTGACTAGGATCACCGAGGCTCCTTGACGCCTGGTCTGAGCAGCTACTCTGGGAATTAAGGCAAACGGAGGAAAGGCGTAATTCCTCTGAGGACCCCAATGATGTAGGAAGGCATCCGTGCCCAGCGCCATCGGGTCCAGCCTCCAGCTGTAGAAAAGGGGAAGCTGAGAGTTGAGACGAGAGGCAAAGAGGTCTATCTGCCACGGGCCTCGAATAGTCATGATCTGCAAGAAAACTGAAGGGTGCAACCTCCAGTCGCTGAAGTCCCTGTGGAACCTGGAGTTTCAATCCGCAACCAGATTGCCCTTGCCTGGGATATATTCCGCAACTACTCTGATCTTCTGGGAGAGGCAGAAGTGCCAAAACTCTCTCGCAATGTTGGCGAGGAGTCGAGACTTCGTCCCGCCCAGGTGATTTATATACCGCACTGCTGACACATTGTCCATCCTGAGAAGGATGCAACAATTGCTCTTCTGAGGTGAGATCGATCGTATGGCAAACGAGCCGGCTAACAACTCTAGACAATTTATGTGTAGTTGTAACTCTTCCGCTGACCATCGTCCGCCTGTGGCAAACTCTCCACATCTTGCACCCCAGCCCCAGCGGCTGGCGGCTGATTCTATGATAATATCGGGAGAAGCTCCGAAAATGGCCTTGCCATTCCATGCTTCCATGTGGTCTAGCCACCATTGGAGCTCGTCTTGAGCGTCTGGTGATAGCGCAATGAGATGATCGTAAGAGAACCGTTTCTGTAGATAATGAATCTTCAAGCGTTGCAATGCTCTGTAATGCAGAGGGCCCGAAAAGATGGCCTGAATTGACGACGCCAGAAGACCCACAATCCTCGCAAGGGAGCGTATGGAAATCATCTGTTTGGAAAGTGTCGAGCGAATTTCCCTCTTGATTGACTTTATTTTGGAAGGAGGGAGCAGCAACTGTGCAGACACTGAATTGATCTGAAAACCCAGAAAGTCCACCAGTTGGGACGGGATTGTCATAGACTTTTTTAGATTTATCACAAACTGAGGACTGGGCATCGTTGTTTCTGAAGCCCCTGTTGATGCCTCTGTTATATCTGCCTCGGAAACCTCGGGATCTGGAGGGATAGAAACCGGCCTGATCCGGCTCTTGTGTGTAACCCCTACGCCTGGGGGCAAATCCACGTTGAGGACCTTGTGGGTTGAAGCGGCCGGCCGAGCGTCCTCTGCCACGACCGGTCCTGCCAGAGAGGGGATGGAACACCCTTTTAAGGGAAGATTGTGATTTGTCGAGTGAAGTAAAGGTGTTGACGAATTTGGCAATGTCTATTACAAATCGTTCACCAAACAATTGCCCCTCAGCCAAAGGGCCTGGTTCCGCCGAGGCGAGCTCCACCAATTGTGGGTCGATTCGAAGGAGGACTGATTTCCGTCTCTCCGATGACGAAGCGCAATTAGCATTGCCTAGCAAACAGATCGCACGCTGCGTCCACCCTGCAAGGACCTCTGGGTGGATCGCAGCTCCAGTCTCTTGCGCATCCAGCGCTAACTCCAAAATTTTGGCCAAGGGGCCGGATACATCTAAGAGCATATCTGGCATGCCCTAAGGACCCGATCAATGCCTTTCTTCGGGTCTTTTTGGTACTTTTTGAGGAAATTTTGCATTGAAGAATCTATTTCGGGGGTAAGAGCCATCTTATTGACGAGGACATTCCGATCGGAGGCGGGCTCGAACCTCCTTATCAAAACTCTTGCGCAGGTTATTCTGCATATAATCTGCCACAGCCGGGTCGGGAGCCCAATCAGAGGAGCGGGGGTAAACAATGGCAAAGGGATCGAAGGTGAAGGGGGAAGGCTGGACGGGGGACAGGGAATGTTTGCGCTTCGCGCATTTGCGTGGGCGCGACTCCTGGGAGGTGTCCGTATCAGTGTCAGTATCTGTAAGTGAGATGGGCACAGAGGGGGAGGGGTCGGGGGAAAGAAGCCCTGGGTCATTCTTAACAGAGATGTCTTGAGCCGTTTTGAGTTTAGAATAAATCTGGACACGGGGCCAAGGAAGGCCAGGCGGCTCAGGGGGAGGGAGGGGTTCAGGGTGCCTGAGGGGGGCAGAGGGGGAGGACCCATCAATTTATCAAGGCGTTGAGATATAGGTAATAAGGCTGAGGAGAGATCCTTATCCAGCTTCTTATCCAGAGATTTGTCAATTAAAGTCTCCAAAGTATCATCATAGTAATAATCTTCGTCCTCATTAGGACCATAGGCAGCCAATTCCTCCTCAAGGACGTCGCCGTCCGACATCATACAGGGAATATATTCTATATTCGGCTCAAACAATCTCTCCAGAGAGAAGCTCAATTATTTCCAACCCTAACTCTCACTGAGAAAGGGTGTCGGTCGGGAGAAAATTAGCTGGAGGAGTGAGTGCCACAAGGTACCACGGGGTCCCCGTAAATAGGACTAATGGAGGAGTGAAACCCCACCTGCCTATTAAGTCGGGTTCCCAAAAATTGTTTATTATTGATCAGACCTCACCCGGAGGTTTAAAATGTTAATGAGGCAAAGCGCTATGCAAAAGAGTCTCTTTAAAAGGCCCGGTACCGGCTTTCTCCACTGCGTGCTGCCAAAACCCTCCGTTATTCAGCCTGGGGCGAGGCATCCACCAGCGTGTTGAAGGGAGGCCTGTGACGCGAGAAGGTCATGTGCAGGCTCCCGAGACGCACGCAGTAGCCCTGCCGGGCTCCCGACGTGCGCCTCGCTCCCTGAGAGGGGGGCCAGACCCTGCCCAGAGCGCGATCGCGCTAGACACGGGCGTCCGCTCGCGAGCGAGAGATACCAAGCCAAAAACCAATAATTAAAAACAAAGGGACGAACCCAAAAGAAAAAACTGCCTAAGACTCGGCGACAGCGCAACACGCACTGCGGGAGTCAAAACGGGGACAAAAACGCGCGCAGCACACCGCGTGAGATAGCAGTTAAACTATACCATCAATCCAAGTGAAAGTACACATTAAACGCATACAATAATGAAAAACCATAAATCAAAACTGCAATAATTGAAAAAGGTAACAAGTACCACAGGTTATTAGAACAAAATAACAAGGCACTTATCTTGACTGCGGAGCAGCAAAGAAAGAGGCAGTCAAGTTGGTGCCTTGTTAATTTGTATACTTTGGACTCTGTTCATTGGTTGATATTGGAGGCATGGTTCAAAGCCTCATGGGATATGTAGTATGTTTACATGTTTTTTCTACTTTACTGTGTTCTCATTGGCTGCTGTTTGGAGTAGTAAAGAAATTGAGAAGCATAATCTGAGCCTCCGGTCCTGCCATAGAATCCGCACTCGGCGGCTGGGTGTGGCTGTTTTTATAGGATTATGGCGGCCGCGACGTCAGCCCGTCACGCATGAGCTGAAACAAAAAAATAACGTGAAGAGCAGAACAAGCTCAAATTATTCTCGTAACGCGCTTTAAACTAAAGAATCTGTGAATGTTGTATTTTATGGAATCTGTGAAGTGAAGCATCGTATTTTATATTAAAACGTCAAGTATAGCACAGTGCTTTTCACAGTATCAGGGGTACACTTATATTATTCAAGGAGTCAAAGCAATGATATGCTATGAACGGTCATAGCATCATCAGTTCTGTTTTCTAATCACGTGCTACAAGTCATTCACAGCTGTGCTTTTGATGTTAAGAATACTAAGTATATCCATTGGCTATATTGTATAGTATCCATGCTGTATAAGCGCTACCTAGCCGATAGTCTGTGAGTCACCAGTTAGTTCATGACGGATAGATCATGACAGAATCAAACCAACCTGGAGCTGTGGGCTTACAGGTGGGAACATTAAGCACCAGGTTTAATTTCACCTCCTTCAAAACTGCCTCGAAGGCTGCCACCACATTTACTGAAGGTGTACTCTGGTTGAGGCAGGTCATTACCTCCTTGCATCTGTTGGCGACAACCAAAGGGACAATTTTTTCCTTTGTCAGTGTTGCCCCATTTAAGAGGTATCCCATTTTTCTTCGCTATATGAGGCTTTGGGACACACCTTGTTGCATAGTGTGTAACTGTTTCCATTTCATTTGGCATGATATGGCCGCATGATCGCTAAAATATGAGACGTATGTTTTAATATCACTAAAAATGTGTTTCTGTGATGCAGATACAATCAGGTAATCAATGGTAGAGCCCTGAGAATTATTACCAAACGTTTTATGTAATACGCCTGTGCTTGAGTCAGCTAGCTTAATGATATCTAGGTTCCTTGTGATAAGGAGTCTATTGGGAGCATTACCATAGGCCTTATGAATAAAATGAGGGACTGCTTCTCCTTCCTCATTAGTTAAGCCATACACTGGTTTCATCGTCGTGCCACAACTATGCGCATTGATATCCCCCAACCATAAGATTTTCAAAGTATTATTGTGGTCTCTAGTATAAGCTTCAATTGCTTTTTCCATTGAATCGACAACCCTGGGCATCTCACCCTTAAAACTATTACCTACCAGTTTTGTGGGTCGGGTAGCCAGCAATCTGGTCAATCCACCACCCCCCAGCAGGCTCACTCTCTAAACCCTCCTAGTCTGCCAGTCTACCATCATGGGCACCCAGTGGGCAGCAGGATTCCCCATCACCTGGCCCGCTGGCAGTCCATAACATTGGGCAGGTGCGTTTTGCATATTGCCCGAAGGGGCTACTACCTCCCCATCGACAATAACCCCCCCCACCCCCCATGCCACCCACTTATGACAGGCTGACTGTGGACTACCTATCACTTCTCCGCCAGGAAGTGACAGCCCTTTTGGCCAAAGGAGCCATAGAGGGAGTCCAGACGCCAGAAGATGGTGGTGGTTGTTATTCCCGCTACTTTCTGTTGCCCAAGAAGAACGGAGGCCTTAGCCCTATCCTAGACCTGCACTCACAACTTGTTCCTCAAAAAGTTCAAAATGCTTGCTCTAGCTCAGGTCCTATCTGCCCTGGACCTGGAGGACTGAATGATAGAGTTGGACTTGCAGGACATATATTTCCACATTCCCGTCCTGTCTGCTCACAGGCGTTACCTGTGGTTCATGGTGGGCCATGAGCAGTTTCAGTTCGCTGTGCTCCCCTTAGGCCGCACAAGCACCCCTCGGGTGTTCGCCATGGTGATGGTGGTGGTTGCAGCTCATCTGTGGAGATCAAGGTTGCCTGTCTTCTCCTATCTCGAGGGCTGGCTGTTGAAGGTGGGCTTGCACAGGCTGTCGTTTCCTACCTTCAGACTACGTTGGACCTCCTGCATTCGCTGAGGTTCACTATCAACGTGCTGAAGTTACCCCTGACTCCTTCTCTGATGCTCCCTTTTATCAGAGCTGTTCTGGACAAGGTGCAGTATCTGTCTTATCTGCCCGAACAGCGAGTTCAGGATATTCAGTCTATGAAGCCGATGTTTCAGCCCCTATCCTGGATTTTGGTGAGACACTCTGATGCTGCTGGTCCTCATGGCCTCCTGCTGGTGACACATATCCATTGGCATATGCAAGCTCTGCAGTGGGACCTGAAGTTCCAGTGGGCGCAGCATCAGTGGAAGCTCTCCGACATGGTCCAGATTTCAGAGGGAACTGCGAAAGATGTGCAGTGGTGGTTAACGAATCGCGATTGGGTCAGCGGCTGACCCCTCACCCTTCACCAACCAGATCTCACAGTAGTGACAGATACGCACTCCTGGGATGGTGCGGCCATCTGGGAGAGGTGGATATCAGAGTGCTCTGGTCTCCTGCAGAATTTGGACTCCACATCAACCTGTTGGAGCTCTGAGCGATCCGATTGACCTCCATCTAGGGAAGGCAAGTGCAGGTGTTAAAGGACAACACCACTGCCATGTGATACTGCAACAAACAGGGCAGTGTGGGGGTCTTGGACCCTTTGTGAAGAGGCCCTGCATCTCTGGACATGGCTGAAACATCAGGCCATTTCCCTGGTGGTTCAACACCTGGCAGGATCTCTGAACACCAGAGTGGACAAACTCAGCCAAAGATGCCTAGCTGATCACAAATGGTGTCTCCAACCGGAAGTGGTGCAAGGTCTCTTTCAGCAGTGGGGAAAGCCTTGGTTAGATCTGTTTGCCACCGCCAAGAACCCACAATATCAGCACTTCTGCATGCTGGAGTTTCCAAGGCGGCTCTCGCTCGGAAACTCTTTCTCTCAAGTGGCGCTCAGGCCTCCTGTATGCCTTTCCGCCCATACCACACCTGCCCAGAGTTCTCAAGAAGATCAGGAACGACCAGGCCCAGATCATCCTTGTGGCTCCAGATTGGGCACTGAGAGTCTGGTATCCCGAGCTGTTAAGCATCGGTCCTCTGATCAGGCTGACCCTTCTGGAGGATCTTCTGTCACAGCATCAGGGGAGGGTTCTCCACCCGACCCTGTCAACGCTCCGCCTTCTTATGTTAAAATTGAGCGGGCGCAGTTGCCAGATTTTGACTTTCCTCCCAAAGTCTAACGTTATCTTAACAGCCAGGCATCCCTCCACCAAGACGGTTTACACCTGCCATTGGGCCAAACTTGTGACATGGTGTGCAGAAAGACTAATTGATCCTCTTTCTGCCCCCCTTTCCCAGGTTCTCCTGTTCATCATTTCACTTGCCCAGCAGGGCTGTGTTCAGGACACTGTTAAGGGATATCTTTATGCAATCTCTGCTTTTCTTCGGTTGCCTGACCAACCTTCCCTTTTCCAATCCCCTATTGTTCATAGGTTTTTGAAAGGTTTGCAACATATGTTTCCTCCCTCTACTTTCATTATGCCTCAGTGGGACCTTAATCTAGTCCTGATGTTCCCGATATGCGCTCCGTTTGAGCCCGTACATAACTGTCCTCTCAGGCTGCTTACCATCAAGACCGCCTTCCAGGTGGCAATAACGTCTGCCTGGGCTTCAGGCCTTGTCATCCAAGCCTCCTTATCTTAACATCTACCCAGACAAACTGGTGCTTCGTACGAGAGCTTCCTTTCTTGCATAAGTGGTCACTCCATTTCAGGTAGGTCAGACCATCACTCAGCCTACTTTTTTCACTCCGCCTCATACCTCCAAGGAGGCGTTGTGACTTCACCATCTGGACCCAAAAAGAGCATTGTTGTTCTACCTCGACTGCACAAAAGAGTTCCAGGTGGACGACCAACCGTTCGTGAAGTATGTCGGAGCGAAGAAAGGACGGGCTGTACAGAAGAGAACCATCTCACGACTGATCGTTCGCTGCATCAAAATCTGCTATGCAATGGCTAAGAAGCAGCCCCCTGAAGTGCTCATTCCACCAGAGCTAAAGCTACCCCAACTGCGTTCACTCACGGATTTCTGGTCTTGGACATCTGCCAGGCAACAACGTGGCCTTCCCTGCACACGTTTGCCAAACACTACTGTCTTGACATGTCTGTAGGGATGGGCCTTTACAGTCCTGCAGGACTTCCTTGTGTGAAACTGGTCTGCAGACCCACCTCCAGAAAGGTATTGCATAGATATCTATTCTAAGGCAAGGAATCTGCAGCTAGAAGCCTCTGTCAGATGAACAAGTTGCTTGCCTTCGGTAATGCCTTATCTGGTAGAGAGACTATCTAGCCGCAGATCCCTTACCGACCCACCCATCCTCCCCGCTCTGCAAACTGATTTCTAGAGACATGGCTTCCCCCTTTCAGGGCCTTATTTTTTCACACCATTAGTCAGCGTACTTCGTGACTCCGCGTATTCGGCGTGGAAAGTCACGATAATTAACTGACATCAGCACACATGGGTGGCACCTATATGGGCACCACAAACTTCAATTCCGGCGCGAACGACGCCATGTGGAGCTGAACAACGCCACCTACCGGCGCGCATGGGTACTGCTCACGAAAAATTTCCAGTTCCAGTCTGACGCCTGGGGATAATTCTAAGGTAAGGAATCTGCAGCTGGATAGAGTCTCTACCAGATAAGGCGTTACCAAAGGTAAGTAGCTTGTTCCTTCAGTCCGTGTCTCATGGTACAGTGTGTATTTGCGCAAAACCGCTTGAAGACTATTGTTGCGCAATCACTTTGCAATAATATTTTGAAGGCAAGAGCAAGGGAGCTGGAGAGAGAGAATATTTTGAAATACGGCGGTGCATTGTAATTTAACAAAATTGGCTGGACCTTAGTTTGTGTGTGATGCATTAAGAGGCGGAGGAGACATGTACATAACACCAGGGCCTTGTATACCAGTTGGAAACAGCTGTCATTCCTTCCAGCTTTCCAGCATTTACTTTTTCATAGAATGAATGACTGCTAATGCATCAGTACATAAAGTATGCACTGTAGTAGTCCATTGATGCCACTTGGTTCATTTTGCTCTCATCCAGTGATTGAATCCCCTAAAACCTGCCACATACAGGTGTTTCCTATTCTTCAACTGCATGTAGAGTGAGGGAGCTCCAGATTGAGCATGGCTTCTTAATATATATTTTGTAGAGATTGACTTTAAAAGAAAGGTATTCTTAAGTTAAAAGTTCTGAATTGCTGTTCGGCTCATTGAGATGGTTTAGCCTCAGTAATGTTGTCCTTGTCTCTACTGGGAGCTGCTGTGAAGCATTGCTGCAGTTTTCAAGAAAGCAAGTAGTTTGAAGTTTTACACACCCTTTTGGAACGAAAATGTTTTACTTATGGATACTTCTAACTGCGAATTCCTCACCTTTTGAATGTCCCCAAGGTGACCGACTTCATCTGGAAACTTTTAAAGCAGTACCCCTGTGCGCCAGTAGGTGACGTTGTAAGGCTCTGCGCATTGTCGTAGTTCTGCTTCTGAAATGACATGCACAACTGCATATAGGTGCCACTGGTGTGCGCTGATGTCTGCTCCTTCCTTTCGACACCACTAGACACAAATCTGGCACTGCCCCTCATCTCTTCTCGACTTCTCTCAATTATTCAAAAATCCTCTGTGCATGGAAAAATGTCACCTTCAGGACAACAGGGAATTGCACGGATTTACCCGCTCCGACCCACTCTTACACTGCTGGCTGAAGACGCAGATGCGAGGGCTATCGGACCCCTCGGGGTGCTGCGTTGCGCCCCGCAGAGGCCTTGTGATTCTGGGGAAGGTCCGCTGTCTGCTCACAAAATGGTGCTCCACCGATGCGTCGCTCAACTCGACTACTGCCGCACTGAAACCCGGGAGGCATGATCTGTACGTGGGTGCTACACCTGCTGTCACCTAAAGATTACCCAGGTACTGGCAAGAGAGGGGTGAGGTCCACACGGATACCACCATTGGGGGCTCTCCCCATCACATGACGGGTGATTCTCCCATGACTAGCTGCCCTGTAACTTCATCTCCCCAGCTACACTAGGGCCCCAGAGCTCCCCTCATGCTCTGCGGTGTCCAAAATCCTTACCTGGAGGCGCGGTGGAAGATACCCCATGAGACACGAGGCATGCATCAGAGGTCCCCTTCCTGCTACTTTTGGGGGTTCTTAAAATAAACACAGGGCCTGCCGCATTCTCAATCTTGCCCTCTTCTCCTGGGTACTGCCAACCAGGCACCAGTGACACTTGCTCAGCATGATCAGTGTGCTACAAAGAACCCTGGCAGGTCCATGAAGGCCCATCGGCTACCAACCATCCCATCTTGGTGGAGCCCTCCTCCATCAGAGTACACCAACACTACACCCCCTGCTAACGCCAGTATTCGGCAACTTCCTCCCTACGTGCACCCCCTCAATGGGGTATACAGGCCACACTATAATCGAATAAACACTCCGTGGCCACCTAGAAGTGGGCATAGAGACACCTAAGGGGGCCCAGCCCATCTTTTGACTCCTTACGACGCACTTGAGAGTGCCTTGGGGTGCTACCTCACCAACCTTATATTTACGTCAGCAGCCACCTTCTGTATGCCTCCCAAAAAACCTCAAATGAACAGTGTCGAGCAATTTTCAACTGACTGAAGCACAAGACTTGCACTCACCTGCACCCACAGAGGGAAAAATGGCATTAACTAAGAAGGACTTCAAGAAAGGATTGCGTGAAGAACCTAAGGCCTACCTTTCTGGAGGTTCTCCGGTCAGAACTCACCTCCAAATTCACCACTCTACAACAATACGAGGACTCCATTGGGGTGCGGACACTTGACCTCGATACTACCTGCCAAACCCTAGCACGGTGAGTAAACCTGGAGAGCTCCTCCGACCACCTTAAAGAGCATCTTCAGGCCACACTTCTGAAATGCGAAGACCTAGAGAACTGCTCACGACACGTCAACATTCGCCTGTGGATTCTGGTGAAGGGGCCTGACTTGGAGGCATTCGTGATGGGTCTGTTCTTGAAGTTCCTGGGGTAGAGTGGCCCCAAAGTTGAGCTGGACCGGGTCTCAAGGTGGGTCCACTGATCCATATCGAGGGGAAGCGCCCCAGAGATGTTTTGGCGAAGCTGCACTCCTTAAAGATGGATGCAATTCTGCAGGTGGCAAAGAAAGTGGAGGAGGTGTCCTTTCAAGGCGTATCGTCTGTGTTCCAGGACATTGCCCCGGCAATTTTAGCTCAGCGACTACAATTCGGGCCAGCCACCGACAAACTGCGTCATGACAGCATCAAATACCGATGTACCTACCCTTTTGGCTTGGCCTTCCACTATCACAACAAAGCGTATCACTTGACTGACCCTCAGGAAGCGGCAGCTCTGCTCGGGGACATGATCTTCGAATCAGAACACTCCGAAGGACACACAGAAGAACCGTCGACAAGCTCCAAGACTGGTACAGATCAAAGACGATGGCTCTCACAACAGTGTCCACAACGACAGGGGAAATACAGTGCTCCTGGCTGAAGCATCCATCCTCGCTTTTGAACCTAAAGAGACGATGGTTCTGAAATGAATGAAATGAAATGGAGATTTATAGAGCGCAAACATTCACCCAGGGGTATCATGGCGCTTGCTCAGCACAAGACATACCGGACCAATACAAAGTAGCCTCAAAGATTGAAAAGCCACGTCTTTAGTGCCTTCCTGAATGGCAACAGATGAGTTTCTTCCTTTAGCCGCACCGGAAGAGAATTCCAAAGTTTGGTCGTGCCAACCAGAAAGCTCCTGCCACCCCAGGCGCACTTTTTAAACCTTGGAACTACCAGGTTGTGAGAGCGTGCTGAGCGAAGCTGGCGGGCAGGAACATAAGACAACAGATTCTGTTTGAAGAATGCTGGCCCTTTATCATGTGTGGCTTTGAACGCAATGCAGAGAGCCTTAAACTCAATCCGCCTTTCCACTGGTAGCCAGTGAAGCAATTTGAGCGCTGTGGAGGCCGATTTATGTTTCGGGATATTCAACAATAAGCGCGCTGCAGCATTTTGCACTATCTGCAACTTATTGAGGCATTTTTTACGAAGGTTCATGAAGAGACCATTGCAGTAATCGGCTCTAGATAATACAAGAGCCGAAACCACTAATTTCCTCAACTCGGCTGGGATGAATGGAAGAATCTTTCTCAGTATTTTTAAGGTGTAGAAGGAGGCAGATGTCACCTGATTGACGTGGCCCTCAAAGGAGAGCGTCGAGTCAAACGTGACCCCCAAGTTTTTGACCTTATTTTTTGGATTGGGAGCGACCCTAATTCTGCGGGCCACAGAACAGGGGTCCAAAAGTTGGTGTGGTTGCCAAAAAGTAAGACTTCGGCCTTACTAGCGTTCAACTTCAAACAATTCGAAGACATCCATTCCCCCACCTGACGGAGACAGGTATGGAACTGTGCTGCTGTATCGTCTGGAGAGCCTGACACTGAGACCACAATCTGAGTCATCTGCGTACGAGATAGCAGAGAAACCCAGAGATCTTATTAGCCTAGCCAGTGGCGCCACATAGATATTAAAAAGGGTAGGGCTCAAAGACGAGCCCTGTGGTACTCCACATGGCAACGTGAAGTATGGCGACTTGAAATCGGCAAGAGCCACAAATTGCTCCCGACCAGACAGAAATGATTTTAGTAAAGCAAGCGCTTTCCCTTTGATACCAACCCCTCCAATACTTGCAAAAGTTTCTGATGGTTTACCGTATCAAATGCTGCAGAGAGGTCAAGCAGCACGAGTGCTGCATTGCCTCCTGCATCAACGGTCTGCCGAATCATTTCAGATGCTGAAATCAGTGCCAGTTCAGTACTGTGTTGCTTCCTAAAGCCAAACTGGGAAGTATCTAAACAGGCATGCTTTTCCAGGTAATCCGAAATAACGATATTCATGGCTTTCTCCACCATTTTTGCAGGCAGGGGGAGTCTGGAAATTGGTCGGTAATTATTAGGATCTGCTCCATCCAGATTCACTTTTTTCAGAAGGCGGAGAACAGATGCCAATGACACAATGACTCAACCTTCTGTACCTGTGTGAATCTATCGCTACCAGTTATACATTTGTACGGTAGGCCCCAATGTAGTAAATGTTCTTTATCGATTTATACTGTGCTTGACCTTCATTATGGGTGTAAATAATGTTCATTGTACTTTGAAAATCGAACAGATACTTTTTTGCTTCCGATGTATCTTTTGTTACCTTAAACTTATGTCACTATAGCCTGAATGTTTTATGCGGCTCATGTCTTACAGGCACGCATTAACGCAATCTACCCTATTGATACACAATTGCTGGGGAACCAGGAGCCACCTGTTTCTGTTTTGTTGTTTACTTTTTATTCCATAAGTGAGAATTTATCGAGGTGCTGGGCTCGAGGAAATGGGAGGGAGACTCTGGAGGGGGGTGCAACAAGGCTTCAGAAGACACGGCGAGAGCCCCTTAGTTCGGCTGACCACCTAACATACCATGGTGTTGACTACACTGACATGGAACATCAAAGGGCTTAACTCTCCGGCCAGATGGTACAAATTGTGGAAATAACTTCAGGATAGGAGACACGATATAGTGACGCTGCAAGAGACCCACCTTAAACGTAGCGATGAACACATAACCCACAATAAGCCCAACTTTGTGATATATCGGTCCTCTGCACACACCAAACATAACGGGGTTGCCTCCTCTTCCACTCCTTTCTCAAATTTCACCCCGGGCTGTAAATCGGACAAAGAAGGCAGAAGAATAATGGTGAAGGGGAAAATACTAGGCAGGATGTGCACAATAGCATCAGTCTGCACACCAAATACTGCATAGGCCACTTTTCTCCACTCATTCCTCACCCTTTTGGCAGGCTTTGCAGAGGGTGAGATTATACTTATGGGAAACTTTAAGCTTACTTGGGATCCAGACTTGGATAGCAACCACCCACAATGCGTCAGCACAGGAAGTTTCACAAAAGCTCTCAACCAATCCATTCAATCTGTGGGCTTAATAGATGCTTGACGGACGGCACACTCTGCCACTAGCAATTACACTTCCTTTTCACACTCCCATCGCTCTCATTTACGGCTGGACTTCACATTTATTAGCCAATCTTTGGAACATGCCAAATTGGCAACACGTTTTCATCCGATTGCACTATCAGACCACGCCCCTGTCGAACTGACATTGGACTGGGTAGCCCCCACACCTAAACTCAGTCGCTGGCTCTTCCCAGGGTATCTCACCAGGAATGGTCTCTTCTGGGTTGACATACGTAAAACCATTCAGGAATTATTATTTTTAGTTTAATAACCCCCAGGACACTGACCTATCTACTACATGGGACAACTTCAAGGAGGTGATTGGAGTCAAATACATCTCCCACTAATCAGCATTTAACCAAACAGAAGACCCAATATAGACTTGCTCTCGAAGCGGATCTTCAATTTGCAGAACGGACCCATAAAGACACTCCCACCTTAACACTGCAGTGAAAGGTCACAGCTTTGAGAGGGAAACTAAATGTGATATAAACAAACAGAGCAGAATTTACCTTGCTATGCCTTACACACAACATATGATGGGGGAACAAGGTGAGCACTCACTTGACGCGGCAGCTACGGGTCAAACACGAGAAAGACTATATTGCCATATCCACAAAGAGATGGGGGAGATGGCCACATCCGAGCAGGATAAGCCAAATGCCTTCCGTGATTTTTACAAAACCCTATACACATCTGAGGCGCCCAGCGAGGAGACACAGCTTGAGTATTTATAAGGTGTCGAGCTACCCCAAGTGTCGGCAGACCAAAATGAGGAGCTGGGTAGCCTGATCGGAGAGGACGAAGTTTGGATGGCTATCTCTGCTCTCAAAGTACATAAATCTCCGGGACCTGATGGGTTTACAGACCAATTTTATAAAACCTTCAGGGCCGAACTAATACCCCACCTCACACTCCTATTTAACCACATGTCATCCATTAGAATGGTTACTCCCTCAATTAGTGAGGCAGTCATTTCGGTTATCCCTAAATTAGGGAAAGACCCTCATTACTGAGATTCTTATAGGCCCAAAGCCCTGCTTAATCTGGACATAAAAAATCTACACCAAGATCCTGGCCACTAGACTAGAGGGCATTCTACCTGACTTGGTCCACCCAGACCAGTTGGGCTTTATTCAGGGAAGACAAACACATGATAACTTAAGGAGGGTGGTCCACCTGGTCAAAAAGGCTTCCAAAAACCAGATCCCAGCAATCTTCCTGGTGCTCGGCGCTGAAAAAGTCTTCAATCGGGAGAACTGGTTCTTTCTTTTTCACACACCCCGCAAATTCTGCATTAGCGAACGCTTCATAGCCATGGTCCATGCAAAATATATGAATCCTCTTTCAGAGTGGGCTCAGATTTCTTTAAACTAGGACGTGGTATGCGTCAAGGTTGTCCACTTTCACCACTTTATTTGCGCTCAGTATAGAACCCCTTGCTGCCAAAACAAGGGCCACACCTGAGATTTGAGGCATCCCCTTCAGCTCAGTAGATCATAAAATTTCGCTTTTCGCAGATCTCTCTTACCTCCCCTTCCATGTCACTAACAGCCCTACAACAAGACTTAGCCTGCTATGAAACTGTGGCAGGCTACTGCATAAACCTGCACAAATGTTTCCTTCTTAACCGGACCCTGCCCACACCAGAGATGGAGGCACTAGTGACCATGACTTCCATTCAATGGGAAAAGGACGTCACCTATTTGGGCATTAAAATCACTCCCAAGATCTCAGACCTCTATTGCGCAAGCTTTCCCCCACATCTCCGTCAACTGAAAACGGACCTTAAACAATGGGCACCCATGTACCTATAGTGACTGGGGCGCATTAATGCAGTTAAAACTATGATATGAAAAAGAGCATTAGATATAGATTCCTTACCTTAGAATTACCCCCAGGTGTCAGACTGGATCTGGAGAATTTTTCTATTAGCAGTACCCCTGCGCGTCGGTAGGTGGCGTCTGCCGACTCCACGTCCATCGTCTGCGTCGTGGTCGCTGGGATGATGCCGCAGTGTACTTAGATGCCGCCCCTGCGCGCTGTCAGTTCATTCTTTTTCCGCGCCAGCCTAGCGCAGATCCGGAGAGAGCTTGCCCCTTAGTCATTTTTTGACTAAACCTTTTTCGACTTTTGTCGACGTCTTTTTTGAGTCTATCGACTCCTGGTGTACGAGGGATGTCCAAATCGTCAGACTGGGTTCAAACCGTGCGAGGTCTGTAACCGCCGGATGTTGGTTACGGACCCCCTCCCCGTGTGCCTTTGGTGCTTGGAGCGCGACCACGACCCGAAGTCGTGCTCCGACTGCCGGGCCATAAACCCGAAGTCTTTGTGGGAGCGGTCCCGAAAGTTGTTGGAGGCCCGGCAGTCGGCTCCGCGTTGCTCGAGGTCCGGGCCGAGAGGAAGGTCACAGGACTGGTCGCGGAGCCACCACCATCACTCGTCATCCAAGTCTTCGATGTCTTCTGGTAAGTCGAAGCACAAGAAGACGAAGAAGTTGATGGAGGCGTGGCCAAGCACCTAAGATGGCGGACGTGCTTTAGTGGCGCTCCGAGTCCCATCCCCCGGTTATCCTGCACATCGTTGAAAAAACCGGCTAGAGGCTGACCCCGCTGGGTCGGAGGACAGAGAGGAGCTCTCGCTGAATCTGAGGAGGGGGCTCACCTTCCTTGCAGGAGCACTAACAGTGGAGTTCCATGGCCGTGGCCTACCGCGCGGCTGACCAGGCTCCTCCGGGACGCGGTGTCTGGTGCTGGAACCGGTAATGCAGAGCTCTCTGCAACCACGGTACACACAGCGTGGTGCCCTTCAGAGCCATCGGGCCCGAGGCAGACTGGTGCCGACGCAGCGGCCTGGAGCAGGGCTGTGGCGCGAAAGGAGCCTGAGATATCGGGCAGGCCGCAGCAGCAACAGCGGAGCTGCCGAATCCCGCCCGAGCGAAATGACAAAGGCCCCCTTCCAGTGCGGAAGACGATATGACGGGAGGCCCGCTATTCCCTGGCTGAGGGGGCGACACAACAGATGAGCCTGAAAAGTGGGAGTTGAGCTGTTGGAGCGGGCAAAGGGAGGTCCGAGGGTCGATCAGGCTCAGGCCCCCCCGAGTGCAGGCGCGCGGTGGCAGAGCGATACCAGGGGGTGTTTGGCGGCCTGGGGACGGCCGCCCGCCCGGCACTAGCAGACAGCGTGGGACCGTTTCGGGCCTAAGCTGACCCCCTATTGGCACCTGATCCTTTCAGTGGCTCCTGGCATTCGGGACACGTGACCGAGACGGGAGAGGTCCAGGGGCCGGCCGGGCCTAGACTCCCCCATCCAGTTATACCCTCAACGGTCCCACTGGGGTAGCTGGAACAGCAGAAGACCTGAGAGCCGACCGGGCTTGGGCCACGCTGGGTGCCGCAGCGTGCCTGTAGACATGAGGTGGGGTTATCTGGGCCTACTCCAGGGGCTCGGCGAGTATGCGCTGTCAGGAATCGGGCATATGGCGTCTGCCGAAAATGAATGCTGAGTCACACGAGGGAAACGCATTAGGATTCCTCCCTCGGTCTACATGGAAAGAACTACATCTCCCATGAGGCAATGGGGGTTGTGTAGTTTAGAGTGGGCCAATCCAGGGCCATAAAAATGGACGATGCACGTCGGACGGCGTGCGTAATTCTTAGTGCTACTTTGTTTCTCGTGGAGCTTGCGAGTGGTGATTTTCTTATCGCAGAGTCCCGTTCGAAGTCAGGCTGTGGAGATCTGAGGACGCTGTTTTCGTTCCTTTCAAGTACCGGGCCTGGTGTCGGAGGAGAGGAGAGCGACGGTGTTTTCGTACACAGCGGTGAGCTCTAGGTTACGGTGGTGACATGCGAAGCAATCGCTTACTTGCTATAATCTGAGCGGCTTATGAGGCATTTGTGCAGTGTTGTTAACTGCAGACAGGGTGCCACGATTGTTGTCCTGCGCTCAGGAATACACATTGGAATATCATATGTAAACTATGAAGTAATAGTTTGGAACTAGAGACATTTCTTTCTTCAACGTCTGTGGAAAGGCATTGATTCTCTGAACTCTGAATTCTCTGGCCTTTGTCTCGGAGATAAAAGGCATTTTGGATTATTGGATATCTCATTAAGACTTGGAACTTCCTACCATAGTAATCCTTTCCTATTTCATGCACTATTTGCCGGAACTATTTATTTTTCCTATTTTAGAAAGGATTTCTACATCTCTTGTTATGATTTGATTAAGGGGTATGTATGAAACTGAATACCATGCAAACCCTTACATAAATGTTTGGTGATACATGTGTGAAGACTAATGTCTTTGTTTTTGTTTTCTGGCTTTAAGGATAGTGTATAAACAATTGGGCAGTTGCCTTGCGGCATGAGAGAAGTGAGAGAACCACGTACATACGATTGAGGTATGTGATGTTTCCGTACTTAGCGAGAACATATGAGAGTAGTTTCTTCCATGTGACTAATCTCGTCTCTCTCTTCTTTCAGGTGCCTCCTTCTTCCCCGCTGTTCCCTTCCTATCCCTTCCCTCGCTTGATCACCCTAAAATTCTGTTTCATACATTAGAATTGGGGGTATCGAGAGGTGGACCCATTTGTGCATCGTTCGGATCCTGAGGAGTTCCTACTTTCACCTTTGCCTGGTGGAAGCCTTGACAGAATTACGCACCCACGATATTAACTCCTCCTGGTCCGTTCGATTTCACAATGGCCACTATGAATGATGTCCTACAAGCCTTAGATGCGGTAAGACAGGAGCTAGTTCTCTCCAGAGCAGAAACCGCGGCACTAAAAGAAAAGGTTGAGAAATTGCAGCGGAATCCATTTGATGCTGCTACCTCCCAGATACAGGTCCATGTGCCTCCACAGATACCGTTGGCCTCCCCTGAAAGGTTTTCGGGTGACCCCTATAGAGTACAGGTGTTTTTGACGCAGATCCTATTACACTTCTCTTGTAAACCCGCGGCATTCCCGAATAATCATTCAAGAGTCGCTTTTGCCATTTCTTACCTCGCCGGGGATGCAGCCAATTGGGCAGTCCCCCTGGTCAAAAATAATGATCCGGTTCTCTCAGATTGGAATGCATTCAGGGTTGAGTTTGAACGAGTATTTGACAGGAGGTCTGCTGCATTCAGTGCAGACAGGGAATTGCTTGAGTTGAGGCAAGGGAAGAAAGATCTCATTACCTATATGACCTCTTTTAATAGGTTGGTCGCTGAATCTGCCTGGCCAGAAGAGAAAAGGATGTCCCTGTATTATCAGGGACTGAAGGATGAGATGAAAGACATCCTGGCACAAATTGAACCACAACCTAGTACTTGTGTGGATCTCATGAATCTGACATTAAGACTGGACCACAGATTATCGGAGAGAACGGGAGAGAAAAAGAGAGCCGTAAGTCATTATGACAGAACATACCGTAAGCCTCTAGTTGTTAGTGAAAGTACTACGGAGCCCATGGAGGTAGGGGCAGTACGGGCTCCTCTTACTAGGGAAGAGAAGGAATCCCGCAGAATGAAAGGTCTGTGCATGTATTGTGGGTTGAAGGGACATTACGTTCGAGATTGTCCAAAGAAACCTAAGAAATCCTTCTCGATGAATACAACCCAGAATGTAGCCGTCTCGGTACTTCCCAAACTAGATGTTTTTCCGTCAGTCTCAGATAAGGAATCCGAATGGCAGGTACCTTCCTTATCTTCTCCTTCTTGTGACGAGATTGAGACACATATAGTGGTTCCAGTGGGTGTATGTGTGGAAAACATCGAACAACAACTAGAAGCCATGATAGATTCTGGAGCCACGGGGAATTTTATAGATATAGGACTGGTACACAAGCTTTCTCTCCCTACGGTTCCTAGAGCCACTCCTGGAAAAGTATTGGCCGTTGATGGCCAACCTTTGAAGTCGGGTCCCATAACCGAACAAACCAAACCTGTCACCTTAACGATCAAAGATGGAGCACATAGGCATGTAGAAACCATTGCCTTTAACATCATAGAGGCCCCACAATACGAACTTATTCTGGGGATGCCGTGGCTGAGATTGCATAACCCTGTCATAGATTGGAAGGATAAATCTTTGCATTTTCTGTCCGCCGAATGTCAGCTCAACTGCGTACAGAGTTCCCCGGTTCACTCATTAGCTACTGTATCACATTACGTGATTGCTACTGCAGCAGAAAAAGAAATAACGTTACCCTCTTGTTACGAGGAATACAGGGATGTGTTCGATAAGAATCAAGCTGAGTCATTGCCCCCTCATAGAGAATATGACTGTCAAATAGACTTGATACCGGGTGCGACTCTACCATCCTGTCGGGTTTACGCTCTGTCCGAACCTGAAACGATACACCTGAAAGAATATCTGGATCACTACACCTCTATAGGGTTCATACGACCTTCCCGTTCCCCAGCTGCTTCACCACTTTTCTTTATTTCCAAAGCTAACAAAGAGTTGAGAACTTGTATAGACTTTCGCATGTTGAACAGAAACACTGTAAAGAATCGGTACCCTCTGCCTCTGATCTCTGTTTTGTTGGATCAGATTAAAGAAGCCACAGTGTATACGAAACTTGATCTAAGGGGTGCATATCATCTGGTACGAATGAGAGCAGGGGATGAATGGAAAACGGCATTCAAAACCAGATATGGATTGTTTGAATACATGGTTATGCCTTTCGGCTTGTGCAATGCCCCTGCCGCTTTCCAATTTTTTTGAATGAGGTGTTGATGGAATTCTTGGATAAATTCGTGGTTGTATATATTGACGACATTTTAATATACTCCGCGAATGACAAAGAGCACAAGACACATGTGGGGTTGGTGTTACATAAACTGAGGCAGCATAGTTTATATTGCAAGCTGAGCAAGTGTGAGTTCCACGTATGGGAAGTGGAATTTCTGGGGGTCATGCTTTGTTCTGCTGGGTTTCGTATGGCTGAAAGAAAGGTGCAAGCTGTGCAGGAATGGCCTGAACCTCGCAATGTGAAAGACGTGCAATGTTTTTGGGGTTTGCTAACTACTATAGGAGGTTTATACATCATTTCTCCCAAGTAGTGGCACCCATAACCAGATTACTAAGAAAAGGAATTTGTTTTTGCTGGTCGGTTGAAGCCTCAGAGGCTTTCAGATTTTTGAAGGAGGCGTTCACTACTGCACCTGTATTGAACCATGCTAATCCGGAAGCCCCCTTCATAGTGGAGGCTGACGCGTCCAACGAGGCAATAGGAGCAATATTGTCACAGAGAAACAAAAACACCGGTCAACTACATCCCATAGCCTACATGTCCAAAAACTCAATCCTGCTGAATTGAACTACACTATTGCAGAGAAGGAATTGTTGGCAATTAAACGAGCCTTCCAGGAATGGAGACATCACTTGTGGGGAGCTCGACATACTGTCACGGTCTACACAGATCATAGGAATCTCCAATTCATGAGAACAGCCAGGCAACTGACTCAAAGACAAATGCGCTGGATGTTATTTTTTGCTGATTTTGATTTTGTTGTCACTTACCGGCCAGGCATTGAGAACCGGAAGGCGGATGCCTTATCTAGGTATTCGGTGGGGGAAGAAGTACGAGATCCGTCTCTGGAAACCATTATCCAACCCTCCAAGGTGTTGTGTGTAATCACGTTAGACACATTCATGAAGGCAGTGAAAGAAGCTAAACCAGCAGCTACCTGGGATTTGTGGGTAACTCAAGGCACTCATCGTAGTATCAAACATGGCTTGCCTTTTTATAAGAATCAGTTGTATTTACCCACTAAGACAACACAGCTGAAAGCCTTTGAGTGGTGTCACGAGTCAAAAATGGCTGGACATCCAGGACAAGCCAAGACGATTGAGCTTCTGCAGCGTTACTTCTGGTGGGACAATATGAAAACAGATGTTCAGCAATGGATCAGGAACTGTGGTGTTTGTGCGAGGGCTAAGACTAGTTCATCCAAACCCACAGGACAATTAATGCCTTTGCCTACCCCAGACCGGCCATGGAAGAGCATTAGTCTTGATTTTATCACTGGCTTACCAAAGAATCAGGGTCTTTCGGCTGTTCTGGTGGTAGTCGACAGCCTCACAAAAATGGGACACTTCATCCCTTGTTCCAATTTACCCACTGCAGGGCAAACAGCGCAGTTACTCCTACAGAATGTGGTTCGGTTGCATGGGCTTCCTGAAGTGATCATTTCGGATAGGGGCCCGCAATTCACGGCGCGTTTTTGGCAATCATGGTGTAAGACACTGCAGATCTCTTCAGCCCTTTCCACGAGTTTCCATCCGCAAACAGATGGGCAGACAGAAAGGCTCAATCAAACCCTCAAGAAGTATCTACGATGTTACGCAGCTGAAGCTGAGGATTCGTGGGTGGCTCTATTGTGGCTGGCGGAACTAGCCTACAACAACGCTATGCATAGTGCCACCGGGGTATCTCCATGGTATGCTACATATGGATTCCATCCAAAGATCCTACCAGTCACTCTCCCTATGACCCAAGTAACTGTACCGACGGTGAGAGAGCGTGTGCAAGATATTCAAGACATCCATAAAAAGATACAGAGACATTTGCGACACGCCAAAGTGCAATACAAAAAATGGGCGGACAAGCATAGACAAGAAGGACCTACATATCGGGTTGGAGACAGGGTATGGTTGTCTACCAAAAACATCCGCTTCAAGTTGCGAAGTGTTTTCCATCCTAAATACATTGGTCCTTATACAGTGATGAAACAGATCAACCCTGTGGTGTACAAACTGCGACTGCCTATCCATATGAGAATTCATCCTTCCTTCCACTGTAGCCTATTGAAACCTGCAGGACGAATCAGATGTAAGGCCGTGCCACCAATAGTGAAGGACGGTCAGGAGGAATACGAGGTGAGAAGGATCAAGGACGCCTCGTATCGTAAGGGACTTCTGTGGTACCTGGTATCCTGGAAAGGGTACACCTCCGAGGATGATTCCTGGGAACCTTGCACCAATGTCCACGCCCCAAGGGAGGTGCGTGCCTTCCACAGCAGGAACCCTGCCAAACCAGGACCTAGGAGACGCTTGGGAGGAGGATGTACTGTCAGGAATCGGGCATATGGCGTCTGCCGAAAATGAATGCTGAGTCACACGAGGGAAACGCATTAGGATTCCTCCCTCGGTCTACATGGAAAGAACTACATCTCC
The DNA here is from genome assembly GCA_963921515.1 of Calotriton arnoldi. Classification (NCBI taxonomy): domain Eukaryota; kingdom Metazoa; phylum Chordata; class Amphibia; order Caudata; family Salamandridae; genus Calotriton; species Calotriton arnoldi. The sequence goes on from CAWUFW010004720.1 coordinate 819,357, forward strand.
CATGAGGCAATGGGGGTTGTGTAGTTTAGAGTGGGCCAATCCAGGGCCATAAAAATGGACGATGCACGTCGGACGGCGTGCGTAATTCTTAGTGCTACTTTGTTTCTCGTGGAGCTTGCGAGTGGTGATTTTCTTATCGCAGAGTCCCGTTCGAAGTCAGGCAGTGGAGATCTGAGGACGCTGTTTTCGTTCCTTTCAAGTACCGGGCCTGGTGTCGGAGGAGAGGAGAGCGACGGTGTTTTCGTACACAGCGGTGAGCTCTAGGTTACGGTGGTGACATGCGAAGCAATCGCTTACTTGCTATAATCTGAGCGGCTTATGAGGCATTTGTGCAGTGTTGTTAACTGCAGACAGGGTGCCACGATTGTTGTCCTGCGCTCAGGAATACACATTGGAATATCATATGTAAACTATGAAGTAATAGTTTGGAACTAGAGACATTTCTTTCTTCAACGTCTGTGGAAAGGCATTGATTCTCTGAACTCTGAATTCTCTGGCCTTTGTCTCGGAGATAAAAGGCATTTTGGATTATTGGATATCTCATTAAGACTTGGAACTTCCTACCATAGTAATCCTTTCCTATTTCATGCACTATTTGCCGGAACTATTTATTTTTTCCTATTTTAGAAAGGATTTCTACATCTCTTGTTATGATTTGATTAAGGGGTATGTATGAAACTGAATACCATGCAAACCCTTACATAAATGTTTGGTGATACATGTGTGAAGACTAATGTCTTTGTTTTTGTTTTCTGGCTTTAAGGATAGTGTATAAACAATTGGGCAGTTGCCTTGCGGCATGAGAGAAGTGAGAGAACCACGTACATACGATTGAGGTATGTGATGTTTCCGTACTTAGCGAGAACATATGAGAGTAGTTTCTTCCATGTGACTAATCTCGTCTCTCTCTTCTTTCAGGTGCCTCCTTCTTCCCCGCTGTTCCCTTCCTATCCCTTCCCTCGCTTGATCACCCTAAAATTCTGTTTCATACATTAGAATTGGGGGTATCGAGAGGTGGACCCATTTGTGCATCGTTCGGATCCTGAGGAGTTCCTACTTTCACCTTTGCCTGGTGGAAGCCTTGACATGCGCTGTCCCTCCCCTCGTCATTTAAAACCGTGGAGGAGGCCAGAGGTGTGGTAGCTGCGGTGACGGGCCCGGGGACCCGTACCCCCCCCCTCCAAAGCCTGCGGAGACTGGGGGGCTGGGCCTAGACCCGAGGGCGCCCTCCCCGAGGTGCAGGTACTTCAACTCCACGATGTAGGAGGCAGCGGGAGGCCCCGGACTTGACGCGGGGCCCGCCGGAGACGGATACGACCCCCCTGCGCAGAACTGGTCACGTCTCCCCGTTCCAGCAACCGGGAAACAGTTTTGAGCAAATAGAGCACCAGACGGGACAAAGTGCGGGAGAGGCGCAATTTCTTAACTTTTCCCCCCTCCCACCAACAGGGCAGCTGGCTGCATCAATGGGAGAGAGGTGAGAGTGTTGACCCTCAGCTGGCACGGGCGTGTAAGCAGTCCCATAAACAGCTAAGCCGCAACCATCCCAGAGGAGAGCGCAATTCCTGAATGTACTTGAGAGGTGCGGAGTGTAGAGCACATTACTGGAGTATCTCTCACGAGGCAGCTGCCACAGGCAAGAGTTGCGCATAATCTACCCCTTATGTCCAGAGCACAGCAATTAGCCATGGGCCGCCTCCGCTCGACCACCCACCCATTCTATCACACAGCACAGGTGGGGGAACGTCCAGGGGCGCTGGAACATCCTCGGGGCCGACCCAACCTGACCTCTCAGCCAAATTAGACTCGGTGCTGGCAGCAGTGGAAAAAATAGGCACGGTGCTGGAGCAGACACGTACTTCCCTGGAGAGCAGGATAGACAGCATCACTACCGACTTCACGCTCTTACGGGCTGATCAACACAAACTTGGCCACTCGTGTACATGACAACGAAGTGGCGCTTGCGGACCTCCAGCTTAGATCCCGTAATCTTACGGTGACCCTGCAGGACCTAATGGATCGGGTCTGCACCCTGGAGGAGAAGGTGGATGATGCTTGGGGGCGGTCGCGCCGCAACAATGTGCGGGTAATTGGTCTACCGGAGGGGGTTGAGGGTCGAGACCTCTGGATGAGTTCTGGATGAGAGAGTTACTTCCCCCGGGCTCACTCTCTCCACAATTTGTAGTAGAACGCGCCCATAGAGTTCCCACCCGTAAGCCTCTTCCGGGGGCTAGTCCTCGACCTTTTTTGTTCCGTCTGCTGAATTTCCAAGACCGGGGTGTGATACTATGGGAAGTGGGGATGCACCCTGGCCGTAAGGTGCAAAATGTCACTGTCTCCTTCTTCCCGGACTACACTGCTCAGGTACAGAAGAGCCGTGCCACTTTCGGAGCAGTTAAAAAGCAGCTAAGAGAGCTAGATCTTCGGGACTCTCTACTCTTATCATCTCGCCTACGGGTCATCCGGAACGGCAACACCCAATATTTCGACACCTGATCTGAGGCCTGGGATTGGCTGGAAGAGAGTGGACTGATGACTGCACCCAGGCCCCCAGACAATTTCCAGATGCAAAAGAGGGCACGTTGCAACCATCGGAGAGGTAGAGGCAGGGATGCGTGGCAAAGGCCACCTCCCGTAGCCACCCCAGACCCTGAGCAGATTAGGTCTGAGCGCCGGGAGGCACTGCAGGTGGCGGCCGCCCTCCAACCGACGAGGCCGTCGCCTAGCTCCACAGCATCTCCATCGAGGTCTCATGAGGGCACTGACACTGCACCGGAATGGTCGACGGATGCTAGCTCACCTCACCTGCCGGACATCACGCCGCAGACGTCAGACGAAATTATTTGAGAGTGATGCATATGTTGTCCCTCATATATCCAGAACGCATGTAAAAAAGGTGACACTGCTCAATCAATTCTCATACCTGCTCCTAACACCTCATGTACCACACTTATGCAACATCATACATATGAGACACTCCAGCGTACTGCCGCCTTATGAGTAACTATGCAGGGGATGGGACACACAGGCTCATTCCTACTTTATGCTCACCCTTTCGGAGTCAACTCATGACAATGTGTTAATTGCCACAGTTGGGTGCAACTGTTTGGGTCGATCCCCCCTCTGGGGGTCCGCTCTTATAGAGTTACATGACCATTTGGTTTCAGTTTAGTTTTCCCCCACAGAACTATCACCTTATTCAGAGACCTGTTGCCGTCACACACACTCCTGTAGCGTAAGTCAGCTGCGTAAGCTGAGTTTCACACCGTCCTCATGACTAGCCTTAATATCATAACCTGGAATGTTAGGGGTATACATACTCCTGCTCGAAGGTACTCTATGTATGCCTACTTACAACACAGAGCAGCTAACATCGCTTTATTGCAGGAAATGCACTTGACGAGCCCAGAGGCTGTTCAGCTACGCCGTCGTTGGTGCGGTCAAGTGTACAGCACTAACTACTCATCCCTAGCGAGAGGTGTACTTATCTGGGTGAAGGCCGGGGTCCCGTAGGAAGTAGTAGTAGTAGTGGCGGACCCGCTGGGCGCTATGTGTTCTTCAAGGGTACATTAAATGGCCAACCTATTCTGCTAGGCTCTATTTATGCCCCTAACACGGATCATACTGCCTTTCTTTGCAATCTATCGGCACTCCTACCGTGCTGGAAGGATGTCCCACGGTTACTGGGGGGTGACTTCAACTCTGTCTTAGATGTTTCACTCAATTGCTCCTTCCCTCCTCTACACCGTACTGCAGTCTCATCAAACGCACACTTCCTGCGCACTTGGATGGGGCACTGGTCCCTGACAGATATCTGGCGCGAGCTTAACTCTAACACGAAGATCTACTCTTTCTACTCTCCGGTTCATAACCTACACGTGCGGCTAGACTGCATACTGACCTCGGCAGCTCTGATCCCCCTGATCCAGAAAACAGAGTACCTAGGTCGCACGCACTCCGATCATAATCCCCAGATAATGCATCTTAGCTGGAAAGCGAGGGCCCCCCCGATCCCTGCCTGGCTTCAACAGACAGCAGCATTAGAAGATCAGGCGTTCCGGAGCTCGCTGGAGTCTGCTGTGATCGGTTATTTTGAGCACAATGTGGGCTCCACGACTCACCCCTGACAGAATGGGAGGCCTTTAAGGCGGTGACCAGAGGGCACTGTTTGGCCCACACATGGAGCATTCGTAAGCAAGTAGACGAATACCTATCCACTATCGAGCTGCAACTTCTCCGCTTGGAAACATTAGTCCTCACCCGACCTGAAACAAAAACGCAACTGGACGATATTCAAGCAGAAAGAGCGGAGCTGCTAGAAAGGTTGCGCTGCCACAACTATCTAGCTCATTCAGCTTGCACTCCCTCTGCAGCGGATAGAGCAGGTAAACTACTGGCCTATTTAATACGGCAGGAGCACCGGCATCGTCCCATACAGCTGTTAGTGGATGAGTTGGGGCATAGGAAGTGCACACAACGAGACATTCACGCAGTAATGACGAAACACTATACTAAACTGTATGCATCCGAATCGCGAGGGGATGATCAACACATTGGGGCATTTTTTGATGCAGTCGAATTGCCCACACGGACGATTGACCAATACCCAACATTGGACTCCCCCCTTAACAGTGGATGAAGTCCAAGTAGCACTAATGTCATTAGCGTTCGGGGAAAATACCGGGACCGTATATCCCCACCCTTGTGCACCCAGACCAAAACAGGTTTGTTCCTACCCGTAACACTGCTGTGAACATCCGTCGTTACTTTAGGGTAGCAGAGTACGCTCCTGTGAATTGGCCTCAATCGGGTTGCTTGGCGCTAGACCTCGCGAGAGCTTTTGATTCCCTTGAATGGGATTACCTCTTTGCTTCCTTAACTAGATATGGCATAGGACCCCACTTCCTTAATATGGTTGGGCTGCTATACAAGCGCCCGACGGTCCGAGTCAGGACAGGACCTTACATCTCAGACCCTATAGAAGTAAGACGTGGGACAAGACAAGGCTGTCTGTTGTCCCCTCTCCTCTTCGCGCTAGCAGTTGAGCCATTAGCAGTGTACATTCGCTCACACGTCGACATGGGTGTCACCCTGGGGGATGGCACGCACGTAATCTCATTATATGCTGATGACCTGCTGTTATATGTGAGAGATCTTCATGCCATCCCGTCCTCCTTGGATCTAGCACGAACACTATTCGCCAAAGCATCGGGGCTGTGGGTTAACGCCGCGAAATCCATTCCCTTTCCTTACCTGCAGGCAACCTCACACCCAGGAAACTCCCTTGGAGAAGTCCCAGTGACATGGTGCACGGATACTTTCAGATACCTGGTGGTGCGCGTATACCGTACCAAGGAGGATCTATTTGAGGGAAATATAATCAGAGCCACTACTGCCATCCAGTCGCAAATGAGCTTCTGGAAGACCCTCCCATTAGCTGTCTCTGGTAGAATTGCTCTCACAAAGATGGTGGTCCTCCCTCGCCTCCTCTACTACTTCACTACCCTACCTATCGTCATCTCCCTTTCCTTTTTCAGAAACCTTATATGTTATACTGACCGGGGGGCCCGAGCAACATGGCCGATGCCCGGTGGAGCTGTTTTGGCAGCTATAGAGGAGATTGACTTTGGTTTTACCCCCTTAGCCGTCACCTACCCAGCCGGACATTGGACATTGTTTTTCCTCGTCTCTCCGCTGTTTCCTTTCCCTCCACCGCCCTCTCCCTCCGTGATCCTGCGGATGACTCCCCTTTCCAGCCCTACATAACCTGGTTTGTTTTTCTCCTCCACCCCTGTCTCCAACCCTCACCCCCCACCCTCCCTCATGCTCCAGAAAACTCGTTTGTTTTTTTATTTTATGCTATGGTAACTGATGCAACTTTGTGCAACTTGTTCTCATGTAAAGCGCTCTGATACCTCCGGGTCTAGCCAGCGCTATATAAAACTTTTCAAATAAATAAATGGGAAAAGACAATCGGGGATTTTATATGGGGAATGTCGAGGCACAGAGTCTCCACGAGGAAACTATATTTGCCAATAGAACAGGGGGGGTTCGCAGTGCCCAATTTCGAACTCTATTATCTAGCCTCCTAGTTGCAATTGATAGCCCGATGGCTGTCTTCCCGGCACCTGGCAGACACTGCTTCATTACAGCCCCCAGTACCACGTCACGCCTTACTTAGTATATTGCATCCATGCGCGAAACCCAGGACCCTGGGAGGGTTATTACTCACCATAGCATACAAATGCTACCGCAGACGCCTCTTTCTCACTAGGGACATCACGCCGTATGCCCTTGCCATCCCCTTACTGGGAATGCCACGAGGAGAGACATACACCACGGCAGCCGAACTGCGGAATTGGGGCGCAGAATGCATTCAAGACACCGGGGACCTTTATCTAGATGGCTCCCTCATCCCATACCCAGAGCTTATGTCTGAGGAGAATATGCACCCTGGACAATTCCTATTACATTGTGCGCTCATAGCCTCCCTGTCATCCAAATGGGGCAATCTTGCCTTGGAACCACCCACACACCATACGATTCAATATCTGCTCATGATGGGAAATGGGGGGCACCTGACTCGTTAGTTCGCCAACACACAGGGATTGACCTTACCCCCCAAAGACAACATTGGGAGGAGGCTCTGGGGCGCGCCTTCACAGATAAGGAGTGGACAACCGCTCTGAAAGGTCCGACACACATCCCATGCAATCAGCGTTTCAGGCAGATTCAATTTTTCACACTGCATCGGGCATACCTCGCCCCAGCGCAGATTAATAAGTGTTTCCACAGAACGGATGCAGCCTGCCCCAGATGCGGACGTAGACATACTTCACATGTTGTGGCCTTGCCCTGCTCTAGGTGAATACTGGACTAACGTAGCGGCTACACTGGCCAATTGCACAAAAAGCTACATTCCCTTCCGCTGGGAGGTATATATACTACATCTTTTTAGCAGGAATGAGAACAGGGCAACCTACCGATTTCCCGATTTGGGCCTAATCGCAGCGAAATGCCTGATCACCAAGAGATGGAAATCCCCGATAGCCCCCCACACAATAGCCTGGCGGCGATCACCACTCAACTGGGCTAGGGCAGAGGGGGTGGCCTTGCGTAGAGAAGATCTGCTGGTTCTTCGCAAGTTTCCCCCGGCGAGTCACTAGGAGAATATAGTGTTAGACCTACAGGGCCTAGATGCTACCACGGAGGAAGCCCAAGAGCGAACACGATGCCAGCCAAACCAACACTTAGGCTCTGAGAGCACACATAGAGAGGACCAGGAAGAGCAGACCCCCATTCACACAGCTTAGGCCCCTACATCAAGAGGTTATCACCATTAACTTCTAGCAGGACTCTCCCTTACCAGCACACCAGGCAACGGGTCTCAGGCGAACACCCAATCCCTGATTTGATTACTTTGTCCTCATTTTGTTGTATCCCACATCCACAGTTCAAATGCGTAATGCATCATGTTCAGAACTGCATTGCTTAAATACTGTTATGAGAATGTCGTCATTACATTGTTGGTATTGTACGAGAAAATAAGAAATGTCAATGAGAAGATTTAAACAAAAAAAAAAGGCGAAGAAGCAGCGTCGCTCTTCACCTTCTCCCCGTAGGTCGACCGACGCGATGCGGGACCCGGAGCGTCGTCGCTCTCCAGCTCCATCTTCGGAGCCTGCTCCAGGGTCGGCTCCGAGATTCGCTACTTTCCCCGGTGCCGGAGCGTCCCCTGCCCAGCTTCTAGCTTTCTACGAAGCGCTTAATAGCATCTTTTGGCAGCCCGACTCTGCTGGCGCGCCTTCAGGCTCTGTGGACTGAGCTGGGGGTCCTGGGCCTTAGATGCCGGTGGTCCCCCATGGATCAAGGCCTGGATCCAGATCGACGCCGGTAGACTTCACTGTACCTTCTCTGGCGCTGATCCAGAAGACGACGCCCCCGGTGCCAGTTGTGCCCCCGACCGGTGCTGACCCCAGCCTCACCCCAGACTTGGACACAGCGCCGGACCCATGTCAGAACCGGCGCCGGAAGGCACGTTTGTGCCTCTGTTCATCCTTGCTGTTCCTTTCAGGCCTGCTTGGCAACCAGAGGACTGGGAGGGGTCTGTGGACCTTTTAGCTCACCAACTTGAGGAGCCGGACTGGCGAGAGGACCTGGGTGACGCCAGTGGTCTGGATACCTCCACAGACATTGTCATGCTTTCTCCCCCTACCGTGTCTATGCAGGAGGGAGCATTGTATGCAGTGGTGTTGCATAGGGCAGCTGAGGCCTTGGGCCTGGAGCTTCCTACGGTGGCAGTCTGGACTAACCTCCTGACGGAGGTGCTTAAACCGGCGGCGGCCTCTTCTGAGCCCCTTCTGCCTTTCAATGAAGCCCTCACGGACGTCCTTCTGGGCACTTGGTCCAAGCCCAGCACAGGGGCTCCTGTGGACAGGATGATTGCCCAACGCCACCGCCTGGCCCCGGGCGACCCACTTTTCCTCTGCCAACACCAGACTCCAGAGAGCTTGGTGGTCCAAGCCTTGTCCTCTAAGGGCGCATTCCCTACTGCTCCCCCAGATAGGGAATCCAAGAAGCTGGACCACCTAGGGAAGAAGATGTTTTCTTCCGTCAGCTTAGCGCTGTGGTCACTGAATACCGCATGCCTCTTGGGCCGTTATACCCATACAGTGTGGGATACGGTTGCGCAAGTGCTGCCACAGTCCCCGGAGGAGGCCCGGGCCGGTCTCACCCACGCAGTGGCAGAGGGTAGGGATGCAGCCAAATTCACAACAGATGTGGGCTGGATACCGCCGACTCACTGGGCAGAACGGTTTCCACGTCAGTCCTGAGGCGCTACGCCTGGTTGAGGACGTCTGGTTTTTCTGGGCATGTCCAATCCACCTTACTGGACATGGCCTTTGATGTCTGTCGCCTTTTCAGAGACAAGGCAGACTCTGCGCTCGAGCGGTTCAAGGATTCTAGGGCTACGGCCAGATCCTTGGTCCTCACGGCGACCTCTCGCCCCTCGCAGTCTGCTTTTCGCCCCTTTCGTGGATATGGAAGGGGTGCCCCACCACGTTCGACCCAGTCTAGCCACTGGTTCACGCAAGCTGCCCAGCCTGTGCGTGGCCGCGGACGTGGAATCCAGCGACGCGGGTCTGGGGGCCAGCGGTAGGGCCAGTCCACCCATAACCCCCCCTGCAGCAGCCTCCAAACCCTCCTAGTCCGACCTCTCAGAACCACCAGAGGCCAGTGGGCGGCAGGATTCGCCATCACCTCCCCCACTGGCAAAACATTGCGTCGGGCAGGCAGGTTTTGCAGATAGTCCGAAGGGGCTACTCCCTCCCCTTCGAGACTACACCTCCCTCCATGCCACCATCCTTCCATCGCATGTCGGAGGATCACTTGGCCCTTCTCTGCCAGGAAGTTGCAGCTTTCTTGGCCAAGGGAGGTATCGAAAGGGTCCCTGTGCCAGAAGTAGGTTGTGGTTGCTACTCCCACTACTTTCTGGTACCCAAGAAGGACAAAGGCCTGCGTCCTATCTTAGATCTCAGGGCCCTCAACCGCTTCCTCCGGAAGGAGAAGTTCAAGAAGCTCACGTCCGCTCAGGTCCTGTCTGCCCTCGACCTCCGAGACCTCAGAGACTGGATGGTAGTGTTGGACTTGCAGGATGCATATTTACATATTTCCGTCCTGCCAGCCCACAGGCGTTGCCTACGGTTCATGGTAGGCCACTAGCATTTTCAGTTGACTGTGCTCCCCTTTGGCCTTACCAGCGCCCCTCAGGTGTTCACAAACATCATGGTGGTGGTCGCAGCTCATCTGCGCAGATCAGGGGTTCTAGTCTTCCCCTATCTCGACGGCTGGCTGTTGAGGGCGAGCTCGCCCCAGGCTGTCGTCTCCCACCTCCAGACTACGGCGGACCTCCTGCACTCGCTGGGGTTCACTATACACATGCCGAAGTCACACCTGACTCCCTCTCAGAAGCTCCTTTTCATTGAAGCAGTTCTGGATACAGTGCAGGTTCGGGCCTATCCTCTCGAGCAGCGAGTACCGGATATTCGGGCTATGATACCGATGTTTCACCCTCTATCCCAGTTTTCGGTGAGATTGATCCTGAGGCTGCTGGGCCTCGCATCCTGCTGGTGGATCATGCCAGGTGGCATATGCGGGCTCAGCAGTGGGACCTGAAGTTCCAGTGGGCGCAGCATCAGGGGAATCTTTCCGATGTTGTCCAGATCTCAGAGGGGACTGCACGTCAATTGCAGTGATGGCTCACAAACGAAGATTGGGTCAGCAGCAGATCCCTCTCCCTTCCCCTACCAGAGCTGACAGTGGTGACGGACGTGTCACTCTGGGATGGGGCGGCCACCTGGGAGAGGCGGAGATCAGAGGTCTACGGCGGAGTCCGGTCTCCACATCAACCTTTTGGAGCTCCGGGCGATTCGTCTTGTACTGAAGGCATTCCTTCCTTCTATCAAAGGAAGAGTTGTGCAGGTGTTCACAGACAACACCAAAGAGGCTCTTCACCTTTGGGCATGGCTGGAACATCAGGGCATATCCCTGGTGGTTCAACACCTCGCAGATTATCTGAACGCCAGGGCGGACGTACTCAGCCGTCGGTGCATGATGGATCACGAATGGCGTCTTCACTCTGAGGTGGTGCAAGGTCTCTTTCAGCAGTGGGGAGAGCCTTGGTTAGATCTGTTCGCCACCGAAGAGAACGCGCAGTGTCAGCAGTTCTGCATGTTGGAATTTCCAAGGCGGCACTCGCTCGGCAACGCTTTTTGTCACGAGTGGAACTGTGGCCTCCTGTAAACCTTTACGCCTGTACCACTTTTGCCCAGAGTGCTGAAAAAAATCAAGCGCGACCGGACCCAAGTCCTTCTTGTGGCTCCGGACTGGGCACGAAGAGTCAGGTACCCCGAGCTCTTGAGCATGGCCATCGATCCTCGATCAGACTGCCTCTTAGGGAGGATCTTCTGTTGCAGCAGTAGGGGACGGTCCTCCACCCGAACCTGTCCAGCCTCCACCTCCTTGCGTAAAGATTGAGCGGTGACAGTTGACAGCTTTTAACCTTCCTCCCGAAGCCTGTAATGTCATCTTGGTAGCCAGGCGTCCCTCCACTAAAACGGTATGCGCCTGCAGATGGAACAAGTTTGTGGCATGGTGCACAGCAAAGGCTGTGGACCCCATTTCTGCCCCTATTTCGGAATTTCTTTTGTATATACTTAATTTAGCCCAGCAGGGCTCTGCCCTGGGCACTGTTAGGGGCTACCTTTCGGCCATATCTGCCTTTCTTCGCCTTCCTGATCAGCCTTCTCTTTTCAAGTCCCCTATTGTAAATATATTTCTGAAGGGCATTACTCATCTCTTTCCTCCTTCTCCGTTCATAATGCCCTAGTGGGACTTGAACCTAGTCTTAACCTATCTTATGTGCGCTCCCTTCGAGCCTCTTCACAACTGTCCTCTCAGGCTGCTCACTCTGAAGACAGCTTTCCTTGTTGTCATCACCTCTGCTCACAGAGTGAGCTTCAAGCTTTATCCTCCAAACCTCCTTTTCTGGCTGTTCATCCGGACTAAGTGGTCCTTCGTACGAGGCCCTCTTTTCATCCCAAAGTGGTTACCTCTTTCCATATAGGACAGGCCATCACTTTGCCCACAATCTTCCCACCTCGCAGCCTTCCAAGGAGGAGGAGAGACTCCACCGTCTGGACCCAAAACGTGCGATGTCTTTCTATCTCGACCGCACAAAGGATTTCAGGGTGGACGATCAACTCTTTGTTGGCTATGTGGGCCCAAGAAAGGTCGGGCTGTGCAAAAACTTACCATCTCTCGATGGGTTGTCCTATGCATTAAAATCTGCTATTCCCTAGCGAAAAAGGAAGCTCCAGTGGGACTGCGTGCCCACTCCACTTGGGCTACGGCAGCTACTACTGCCCTGGGACATGGAGTCTCACTCATTGACATCTGTCAGGCGGCCACGTGGGCATCTCTGCACACGTTTACTAAACATTATTGCCTAGACAGCCACATCCGGAGAGATGATTATTTTGCCCGTTCTTTTCTCCAAGATTTTCTGGTGTGAACTTGGTTCGCAGACCCACCTCCGGGGTTGGCATTGCTGGGGTATCTATTCTAAGGTAAGGAATCTATAACCAATAGTCTCTTTCAGATGAACAAGTTACTTACCTTCTGTAACAATGTATCTGTAAGAGACATATATTAGTTATAGATTCCTTACCGCCCCACCCATCCTCCCCATTCTGCGAACTGACTTACTTTCAGGGCCCTAGTTATGTGCACCAGTGGTCAGTGTCTTGCATGGCTGTTAGTCTTGGCATCTTTTGGAGTGTTTCCCCTGTCTTTTTGCTTTCTGACCTCCCGGTTTTGACTCTGTTTTTGCTGGTTTAGTGTCTCTGCGCACTTTCTCACTGCTGTTCAGTGTTAAAGTGCAAGTGCTCCTGTTGTAAATTATGTTATGGATTGTGTTTCCATGATTGGCATATTTGATTTACTGGTGAGACCCTAGTAAAGTGCACTGAGAGTGCCAGGGCTGGTAAATCAAATGCTACTAGTGGGCTTGCAGCGCTGGTTGTGCCACCCACAGAAGTAGCCCTGAAAAGGTAACTCAGACCTGCCACTGCAGAGTCTGTGCGCAGTTTGTAACTGCCATGTCGACCTGGCAAGTGCACCTACTTGCCAGGCCCCAACCTTCCCTTTTTCTACATGTCAGTCACCCCTAAGGTAGGCCCAAGGTACCCCTGTGGGCAGGGTGCTGTGTATGTGAAAGGTAGGACATGTACTGATGTGTGTGACATGTTCCGGTGGTGAATTATAGTGTATTTCGTTTTTCACCATTGCAAGGCTGCCTGTTCCCATAGGACAGATTGGGGAGTTTGTTTATACCATCTTATAAACATAACTACCCCTGGGAACCAGGTGGAAAAATAAAGTTAAGTATGTCTGGACTCCGAATGTTAAAATGCATCTTTTAGTGAAGATGATTTTTACATACTGTGTTTAAAAATACCACTTTTAGAAAGTAGGTATTTTCTTGGGGTTGTGGATTGACTGTCTGGCTTTGGAATGACAGGGTCTGAAGAGGGGTAGTGGCTCCAGAGAGCCCGATGGGTCAGGGCTGGGCTGAATAGACCTGGGCTGCATTTAGAGTAGTGGGAGGAGATTTCCTTGCACCTGAATGGGCCTGGTCTGCCTTGCACAATGCCCTCTCCACCCCCTGCCAAGAAGCTGCACCAGTGAGGACAGAACTGGTTTGGGCTGGGTACAGACACTCTCTGCCTTCAGAGAACAAAGGATTTGGTGGTATAAATATTGAGGCCCAGAACTTTAGAACTCTTTTGGACCAAGAAGACTGCCAAGAAGAAGAGCTGGAGAAGCTGTGAGGAGGAACTACCACTTTGCTGATTGCTTAGCTGTGTTGGCCTGCAGTGGCTGCTTCTGTCTGGGGCAGTGAAAGGACTGGACTTAAACTTTCTACAACTTCTTTATTGGTTTTCTCCAAGGGCTTGAGGTAGAGCTTGCCCCCTGTTCAAGAAGTCTCAGGAACAGCAAAGACTTTAAACTCTTCTGCCATCAGCACTGGGGACTGTGTGTTTTTGTGCTGCAACAGAAGAAAAGCAACTCGATGCCGTCTACGACGCCGCTGCCGATTCCGTGTCCTGAAGGCCCCGCAGAGGGTACCGCCGCACCGCAACCCTGGTCTCACCGACGACGCCTGCTGACACCACCACCGAGCCGCTGCTTGCACCGCAACCTGTGGGCACAGCACTCCACACTGCCTCGCTTCACACCATTGCCCTGGTATCCCCGACGACGCCGTGTCACGCCTACATCGACGCCGCTGCTTGCACCGTGGTTCGAGGGCACCGCTTGTAACTTACACAACGCACCGTCTTCATCCCGCACCGCAGCCTTGGCCTACAGACGCCGGCGCCATCGACTCCAGTTCGTCAGTCGACGACACCGCTGCTTGCAACGTGACCTGCCAGCACAGCATCACTTTGCACCGCAGCCCTGGTCTCACCGACGCCGCTGGACGACTGTCACCGAGCCGCTGCCTGCACCGCAACCTGAGGGCACTGCACGCCGCACCGCTGCACTTGACACTGCAGCACCCAACGCCTGCCGGCGCTCCTGACTTCAACCGTGAGGAGTTCGATCTGCAACGCGTGTGACTTCAAGGGTCTGACAACTCCTGCAGCGACCTCCGGAACCGATGCCTGCGGACGCCGTGCTTTCGGAGCTCAACGAGAGGTCGCCGACGCCCTGCCTTTCTAAAGGTACTGTTTTGCGGGGCTTCCCGACACCGTAGCTGGCCCGCAACACCGCGGTCAGCCAGAACTGTTTGGATTTGTTGTTCACTACGCCGTTGATAGCCCCAGACGGAGCTATCGACTTCAAGGAACTTTATTTCAAGTCTATTTTGATAACTGAAGATTTCTAAGTAATGTATTGTGGATTTTTATCGTTTTTGATCTTGTCTTAAGTATATAAAAATATTGGATATTTTTCTAAACTGGTGTGGTGTCCTTTTGTAGTGTCTTCACTGTATTACTGTTGGTTATGTGCAAATGCTTTACACACTGCCTCTAAGATAAGTCCGACATTGTGCCAAGCTACCAAGGGGGTGAGCAGGGGTTATTTTAGGAGTGTAACTCCCTTATACTGACTAGAAGGAAGGGTCCCTACTTGGACAAAGGTGCAAACCCTTGCCAACTAGAGACCCCCATTTCTAACAATGGCTCTTCGCTTCTGGCGTGGAAAGTCGTGTCAGAACTGACATCAGCGCTCAGGGACGGCGTCGAAGTAGACACTGCGACATCATCCCGGCAACCACGACGCCGGCGACTGACGCGGAGTCGACCGACGCCACCGACAGACGCGCAGGGGTACTGCTAAGAGAAAAATTCTCCAGATCCAGTCTGACTTCTGGGGGTCTAAGGTAAGGAATCTATAACTAATATATGTCTCTTACAGATACATTGTTACCAAAGGTAAGTCTCTTTTTCTTATTACCGCAAATTCTGTATCTCTTCCAGAGTCTCGCGATTGAATTGCACTAGGATTTTTTTTCAGCTCTCCGCTCCCTGGCAGTAGCATAGAGCCCTTCTCGCCTATAACCAATTGAGACTGCCAACAGAGGCTGTAGGCCTGACATTGCCTGATTTTCTCCTGTATTATAAGGCAGCGCAGCTGAGAGTATTATCTGAGTGGGCTCTTAGGGAATCAGACAAGCATTGGCTCCATATGGACAGATCAGTGGTTGGCCGCTATGTGTGGGATGTCTTATGGAAACAAAAATTGATCGACCCCCTAACACATACCTAAGCACACCTACCTGAACGACCCTTAAAGTGTGGGACTCTGTGACTTGGGTGCCGGGATGGGCTACCTTCCCCTCCCCCTACACTCCGATTCACTTAAACCCTGCCTTCTCTCCTGCCTCAACACCAGGCCCCTTTGTTCTGTGTAGAGAGGGGAGCTGCCTCTCCCTCTCTGATCTGTTCAATGGGTGGGACGTTCTTACATTTGAACACGGTCAACGTGAATTTGGCTTACCCAACTCCAAAAGAGATCACTATAATCAACTGAAACACGGTCCTCCACCCCGAAATGCGCCTATTGGCTACTGGGGGTCTCTCCACTGTCAAAACATTTGTACGGCGAGTGGGAGGAGATAGGGGCTCTATCTTCTTCCTTTATGCTCACCTGCTTGAGACCTTCCCCTCGTCCACACTGCCATAGACAATTTTGGACTAAAATCCTTGGCCACCCAATACCAGATACAGTGGCAGAAACTATGGAGAGACATTCCCATATTTAATCACTACCTGGGGATGAGGGACAATGATCAAATTCTGTTCGATTGGTACCTCTACCGCACCAAACTCAAAACAATCTACCCTAATGCATCTGATTTATGCTGGAGAAGTTGTGGGCTACTTATGGACTTCCGACACATTTGGATACATGGGAAACTAGGCCACTCTAAGTCTGCCCACAACCGGATTCATCGAATATTGGAAGCCGGCGGTTAGCGATGATAAATTTGGACGCCCAAAGAGGGGGGCCTATCAATGTACATCCCATGTAGTCTAGAAAGCAACATTGAAACATTATTATTTTAAAAGTTGGCTTCTAGGAAACAATATCAAAACTTGGAGTCAGCAGTGTCCTCTCTTGATTCTTAATGTATATATTAAGCCTAGCGCAAGAACAAAACGGACATGGCTTAACTGGCTAATTTCACTTCTTTGACACCTGGCTGGAGATTTCCCCCAAGCTGATCGCCTGATTACAGGGGATTTTAACACTAATCTCTTCCAAGCGGTCCCTGAGGACCTGGAAAGTTTTCCACTACGCCTCCAGAGGACATAACGGATCAGGTAAAACCAAGGGGCCAACCACGCAGTACGTTAGGCGAATTCACGGTTTTACAGCTCCAAAGGTTTGATACACTGTGTTGAAAGGCAGGTTCCCACAAGATATTCCACCAAACTGGACCAGGACAAATGGTAATACGTGCTCTTATTTAGAATACATTATCTGTAACACAGAAATGCTTTCATACATACAAAGCTACAGTATCATGGCCCGTATAGAGAATGACCACCGCCCTCAGATAATCACCATCGCCCTTAACCCATCATATCATGAGCCATGAAGAGCAACACATAATGGCGTCCACTCTGATGAGCTAAAGCGTCTAAAATGGAACACCACCGTTAGCAGTACCATCATGGAAGAGTGTGTGAAGCTTAACGCTCAAGCAAAGTCCTCCGCCAGCCCTCCGATACACAACTGGTTAAACCTCTGTACTCAACTACTCAATAAGTTCCACCAGCCAGTTCACCAACATGTTCGCCCAAAACAAAGTTGCACTTCTACACAGACTCTGGCCTTAAAGAAAGTCCATAATGAGGTCCTCAGAGTTGTCCAGTGGATACCAGAGGCTGCAGAGTTAATCACTACTTATAAATCAGCACCAAAGAACTACAGATTGGCATGTCATGCAGAGAAATTAAATCATCTTCAGCAGTTCCTTTGCACTCTTATGTGCAAGTAAACACCCTAATTGAAGAAAGTTTTGGGCTTTGGTGAACAGACAAACAAACGGAAACCGTGGACTGGGTAGCGCAGATATCACAGAGCCAGAATGGACCATGTTTCTGACCAGTCACTTTCACGCAAGCGAAGAAAAAGACCATTTAACGATTTATAATGAACCAAGTCCATCGGCAACACTCGGAGAGCGTTTGCCTCCACCTCAAGACCATCAGCTCCTTCCTGACGTAAAAAATCCATCTTGCACCAAATGGGCTGGTCAAAAATAATATCGAAGGCAAGATGGAGCTCTAGGCCCCAATGGTCTGCCACAGGCCCTCTTTAAATCTAACTCCTTATTCTGGGCCAATCAGTTAACAAGTCTCTTTGATTATGGTTTGATGAGCTCCACCATACCTGATTCATGGCGTGGGGCAATAATCCACCCCATTTATAAGGGTGGCACTCGATCTGACCCCAGTAACTACAGGTTGATAGCATTACTTGATAATTAGGCCAAGTATTTTGCCAGCCTTCTTTTGGAGGACCTGAGAGAGTGCGTGGAATTGAATGGGTTCGTTCCAAGAAATCTAACAGGGTTTGTAGCAAAGTCAGGTAGACTCACCAATCTTTTAGCCCTATCAATTTTGATCGACAAGCAAGAACCTCGATTTCATTATCACATTGCTGCTTTGTGGATTTCAAGGCAGTCTTGGACTGCGTACCGAGGGAGGTGCTTTAGGCCAAGTTAATGAAATGGGGAATCGGCCCCCGGAACGTTTGGATCCAATAATCCAGTTGCACAGCAATACCTGGATTCTAGTTAAACTGGGGGACGGCTCACATCTGTCTAGGAAAATCCCTACGAGACGAGGAATCAAGTAGGGATGTGTGCTATCTTACCTGCTTTTTAATCTATTCATAGCTGATCTCCCTCAGGTTCTGGACACAGTTAATTGTCTTCCACCAAAGATCGTCGAGTCCAGATCTTTAACCTCTTATACGCCGACGACCTTATAAGGGTAGGGTTGCAACGGTTGCTTAATCAACTGTACACATGTACAACCACTAATAATCTAGAGGTTAATTTGAGAAAAGACACAAGTAGTCCCATTCGGCAGAAAAAGGCGCCAAGGGGGTGGCTGAACTTATAACAGCCATCAGATTCCAGTAGATCAATCATACAACTACCTAGGGATTCACAACGACGCAAAGGGCTCTTTTATTAAGCACCGGAAAGAATTTGCAGCAAAAGCCATGGCCCTCCAAGTCAGCTTACCCAAACTCTCAAAAACGCTCTTAGGTCGAAGCCTAGACCCAATGCTGGAAGTTATGCGAGCTAAGATTTCCTCTACCTTATCTTATGGCTCTGAAATCCTTTGGGCAAGCTTAGCAGTGCACTGAACCAACATAATACAAAGATTTACAAAAAGAGGACCTCAAGTGGCTCACCAAAGATGAAGGCCCACAGTGCAGAGGATGCGGTGAACACAAAGATCTTGGCAGGAACAGACGCTTAAGGTTGGAGCTTCTTGTAGCCCGAAGATCTCTGGAATGCAGAGCCAACAAGCCTTGACAACGGCATGTCAACAAGGTGCACAGGGGTTCAGTTCCAGGGGTTCGGACGAGGGATACTGAAATCAAAATTGCAGAGAGGACAGGTAAAGCCTCGAGAGAGTTGCAGAACCACCACCTGAGTTGCTGAGCCTTTCGAAGTCCGTGGGTCGTCAGGAGCAGCAGACCAGTCAGCTTTGTTGCGGTGCCTGAAGATGCAGGGGAGTGACTCCTTCACTCCAAGGGAGATTACTTCGGGTGTCCTTGATGCCCACAGGTCTGTTGAAGATCCTGGATGAAGCACATTCACAGACAACAAAGACTTGCAGAACACCGAGACCAGGAGCAGAAGGAGTCTTCCTTGATGCAGTCTCGGTTCCAGGCGAAATCCAGAAAAGTCCAAGTGTCCAGACGGTCGAAGAGTGACGTGGTTTCAGGCTGGAGTCTTGTCCCATGACGAATCTGAGGACCCACCCACATGTAAGCCCTGTTATACCCTAGGAAAGGGTTTAGGACGAATCAGGGGTCCCTCCCAGGGGAGGGGGCAGGACAGAAGGCAGGATACTCCCATGTCCTTTGTTCAGTTTCATGCCAGAGCGGGAGCCAAGGGCTCCTAGAACTGGTTCTAACTAGAATATGCAAGGAGGGTACCAAACGTGCCCTTCAAAGCAGTCTGGTGGCACTGGAAAGCGCCCCCACACAAGCCCAACACACGAAGTCCTGTCTTGGAGGTGGTCACACCTCCCTGTGACAGGAAACCTATTTTTCTACCTTCCCCTGCTCGAGCTCAGCTCAGCAGCAAGAGGGCAGAATCATGTCTGGGGTCGGCAGCAGCACTAGCTTGCTGGCAAACCCTGGAAGGCTGTTACCGGGAGTACTGGGAGCTTCCCAGAGGAGCCCCCCAGTGCATGGAATCTTACCTCCAACACCGGTAACAGTGTTGGGGTATGATTCCAACATGTTTGATACCAAACATGCCGAGGTTCGGCTCAGCCAATATATAGTTAACCATCGTGTCATGACGCATGGCCACTATATCTGTCAAAATCGCTGACCGCACTTACAAAGCCTAGAGAATCGACTCCGGGGTTTGAGGTGGTGTCCTGCTCATGCAGGGGCACCCTCACACTTATAACCCAGCATCCTGCCTTCAGGAGTTAAAGGCCTGCCTTAGCGGTGACTTATAGGTTTTTAAGTGTAGTGACTTCAGATACAAGGAATTGTATATCTGTTGTAAGTGGTGCTAGCACCAGCTTACACAGGCTGCAATGGCAGGCCTGTAGTCACAGATCTGAAAGAGACACGTTAGTGATAGATTCCTTACCTTAGAATATCCCCAGGCATCAGACTGGATCCGGAAAGTTTTTCGCTAGCAGTACCCCTGCACGTCAGTAGGTGGCGTTGTGCGGCTCCGCGTCCGTCGCTGGCGTCGTAAGCGCCGAGATGACGTCACGGAGACTACTTAGGCGCCACCCATCCGCGCTGACGTCAGTTCTTTCTTTTTCCGCTCCAGTGAGCGCAGATCCGGTTAGAGCACGTACCTTAGTCACTTTTTGACTACCCTTTTTGAGACTTTGTCTCCTGTAAGCTTTGGTTTCCTTGGTGCACGTAGGGATGTCTGGATTTAAGTCTTGTGGGGCCTGCCGTCGCAATATGTCGGTGTTGGACCCCCACGATGTCTGCCTCTACTGCCTGGAGACCGACCACGACTCCCGGTCCTGTCTGGACTGTCGGGCCATTGCCCCGAAGGCCTTGAGGGAGCGGCACCGGAAGCTGCTGGAGGTCCGGCACTCGTCCCAGCGCCGTTCCAGGGGCCGTTCCAGGGAACGCTCGCGGGGCCACAGTCATCGATCCTTGGGCTCCAAGTCTTCACCCTCGGATTCGGGTAAGAAACGACACAAAAAAGTTGAAGAAGCGTGTTCGCTCTCCGACGTCCCCCGGTCGGTCCCCGGATGCGGACGAGGGGGACAGGGGTTCTGCCCCTGCGGCTCTTTCGGAGCTCGCGAGTCCCGCGGCCTACCCACCTTACCCGGGTCCGTCGGCGACTCCCGAACAGGTGCAAGAATTTTTTGCTACCATGGACCGCCTTTTTAGGCCTCGGGCTCCCGCCGGCGCGCCCTCGGGCCCCGCGGTCCCGTGTCAGGATCCTGTTGGGCCGTCGGCGCCGCCGGCGGATCCAGCTTCGGCGCCACAGGATCCTGCGCCGTCTGCTCCGGCCACGGCGCCACACGGTCCATCGCTGCCGGCACCGGCCCCAGCGCCACCCTCGGCTCCGCCTACGGCGCCGCAGTGGGCGACATTTGTCCCGCCCTTGCCCAGGTTCCAGGACCATTTTGCTCCTACCTGGGATCCGCGTTGGGACACGGCGCCGGTCCGGCCCCGGTCGACGCCGTTCCCGATGCCGTTTGTTCCTTCTCCGGCTCCTGCCCTACCGCCGCGGTCTGTGCCACATGCGGCGGAGGTGGAGGACGACTGGGAGGGGTCCAAGGACCCTCTTGCTCGTCAGTGTGACTCTGAGCAGGACTGGGCGGACGATTTGGAGGATGCCGGCGACCTCGACGTCTCCTCTGACCCGGGGTTTGCCTCTCCCCCGCCTACCATGGAGGAGGGCGCCTCCTACACGATGGTGCTCTGTCGGGCAGCTGAGGTTCTCAACCTTGATCTCCCTACGGTGGCCCTCAAAACTAACCTCCTCACCGAGGTGCTCCAGACGGCGTCCACTTCGCCGGAGCCCCTGCTGCCATTTAATGACGCCTCACTGACGTCTTGCTGGGCACTTGGTCGCGGCCAGCCACAGGGGCCCCTGTGGATAAGAACGCCGCCAGGCGTCACCGCCCGGCGCCCAGTGACCCTGCCTTTCTGACCACTCACCCTACGCCTGAGAGCCTGGTCATCCAAGCTCGACGTCCCAGAGTGCCTTCCCCACGGCTCCGCCGGATAAGGACTCCAAGAAGCTGGAGCAGTTCAGCAAGCGGTTGTTCTCTTCGGCCAGCTTGGGGCTGCGGTCGGTGAACACTGCTTGCCTATTGGGCCGCTATTCCCACGCGGTGTGGGATACAGTTGCACAGGTGTTGCCTCAGTGTCCTGAAGAGACCCAAGCTGTGCTGTCCCAAGCTGTTGCCGAGGGTAAAGATGAGGCTAAGTTCGCCATTCGGTGTGGTTTGGACACCGCAGACTCACTAGGTAGAGCGATTTCTACGACTGTGGCGCTTCGTCGCCATGCCTGGTTGAGATCTACCGGGTTCTCGCCAGATGTCCAAAGCTCGCTCATGGACATGCCCTTTGATGGCACTCGCCTGTTTGGCGATAAGGCCGACCGTGCGCTTGAGCATTTTAAGGACTCGCGGGCCACGGCCAAGTCCTTAGGTCTTTCCACGAAAAGCCCAGCCACTCCTGGTTCTCGTTCCTTTCGTGGCCACAGAAAGGGCGCCCAGGCACGTTCCTTCAGCAAGCCTGGGCAGAACCAGCCTAAACGCGGACACGGTTTCAGCAGGGGCGGGTCTGGGAATCAGCGTGGGGGTCAGTCCACCTCCGCCCCCGCTGCTTCTGCCTCCAAACCTTCCTAATCCGAGCTTTGGGGGGCACCCCACGCCAGTGGGTGGCAGGATCCGCCATCATCTCCCCCACTGGCACGCTATCACATCGGACAAGTGGGTGTTGCAGATCATCCGCAGGGTTACGCCTTCCCTTTCAGTCCGCCCCTCCAGCCATGCCACCTCAGTTCCACCGCATGTCGGGGGACCACTTGGCACTTCTCCTGCAGGAAGTCACGGCCCTCTTGGCCAAGGGGGCCATCGAGTGTGTTCCTGGGCCAGAAGTAGGAGTGGTTGTTATTCCCACTACTTTCTGGTCCCCAAGAAGGACAAGGGGGCTTGCGCCCCATCTTGGACCTCAGGAACGCCAATCGCTTCCTCCGGAAGGAGAAGTTCAAGATGTTGACTCTGGCTCAGGTCTTGGCTGCCCTCGACCCTGGAGACTGGATGGTAGCGTTGGACTTGCAGGACGCCTATTTTCACATCCTCGTCCTGCCGGCCCACCGGCGTTACCTGCGGTTCACGGTAGGCCAGGAGCATTTTCAGTTTGCCGTGCTCCCCTTCGGCCTTACCAGCGCCCCACGGGTGTTCGCGAAGGTGATGACGGTGGTCGCAGCTCATCTGCGCAGGTCAGGGGTGTCAGTCTTCCCCTACCTCGACTACTGGTTGTTGAAGGCGGGCTCGCCCCAGGCAGTCGTCACCCACCTTCAGACTACGGCCGATCTCCTGCATTTGCTGGGGTTCTCCATCAATGGCAGATCCCTCTCCCTTCCCCAACCGGAGCACACAGTGGTGACGGATGCGTCCCTCCTGGGATGGGGTGGCCACTTGGGAGAGGCGGAGATAAGAGGCCTCTGGTCTCCGGCGGAGTCCCGGCTCCATATCAATCTTTTGGAGCTTCGGGCGATCCGGCTTGCACTGAAGGCATTCCTTCCCTCTGTCCGGGGAAGTGTAGTGCAGGTGTTCACGGACAACACCGCCGCCATGTGGTATTGCAACAAGCAGGGCGGGGTGGGGTCGTGGACCCTATGTCAGGAGGCTCTGCGCCTCTGGACTTGGCTGGAACGTCAAGGCATTACCTTGGTGGTTCAACACCTGGCAGTTTCTCTGAACGCCAGGGCGGACAAACTCAGCCGCCGGTGCTTGATGGATCACGAATGGCGTCTGCACTCGGACGTGGCGCAAGGTCTCTTTCTGCAGTGGGGAGAGACTTGGTTAGATCTATTCGCCACCGAAGAGAACGCGCAATGTCATCAGTTCTGCGCGTTGGAATTTCCAAGGCGGCACTCGCTCGGCGACGCTTTTCGTTGCGAGTGGAGTTGCGGTCTGTTGTACGCCTTTCCGCCTATACCACTTCTGCCCAGAGTGCTGAAGATTCGGCGCGACCGGGCCCAAGTCATTCTTGTGGCTCCGGATTGGGCACGAAGATACTGGTATCCCGAGCTACTCAACATGGCGCTCGATCCCCCGATACGACTGCCTCTTTGGGAGGATCTTCTGTCGCAGCAGCAGGGGACGGTCCTCCACCCGAACCTGTCCAGCCTCCACCTCCATGCGTGGAGATTGAGCGGCGACAGTTGACAGCTTCGATCTTCCTCCCGAAGTCTGTGATGTCATTGTGGCAGCCAGGCGGCCCTCCACTAAATCGGTATACGCCTGCAGGTGGAACAAGTTTGTGGCATGGTGCACAGCTAAGGCTGTGGATCCCCTTTCTGCCCCGCTTCCGAAGTCCTTCTGTTCCTTCTTTCTTTGCCCAGCAGGGCTCTGCTCTGGGCACTATCAAAGGTTATCTTTCGGCCATCTCCGCCTTCTCAGGATTCCAGATCAGCCTTCCTTGTTTAAATCTCCGGTTGTTAACCGTTTCCTGAAAGGCATTACGCACACGTTCCTCCCGTGCCGTTCATTATGCCTCAATGGGATTTAAATCTTGTCTTGACATATCTGATGTGCGCTCCCTTCGAGCCTCTTTCATACCTGTCCTTTGCGTCTTCTCACTCTCAAGACGGCTTTCCTGGTAGCTATCACCTCTGCCAGAAGAGTGAGTGAGCTCCAGGCTCTTTCTTCCAAACCTCCTTTCCTTTCTGTTCATCCGGACAAGGTGGTTTTAAGGACCCGTCCTTCTTTCTTGCCAAAGGTTGTCACGCCCTTCCACATCCGGGAAGACCATCACTTTGCCCACCTTCTTTCCGCCTCCGCATCCTTCAAAAGAGGAAGAGAGGCTCCACCGTCTGGACCCAAACGTGCGCTCTCGCTCTACCTGAAGCGCACTCGACAGTTCCGGGTGGAGGACCAGCTCTTTGTTGGCTACGCGGACGCCAAAAAGGTCGGGCTGTGCACAAACGGACCATCTCTCGTGGGTCGTTCTCTGCATCAAAGCCTGTTACTCGTTGGCTAAGAAGGAGCCTTCCTGTGGGGCTGCGTGCCCATTCTACCAGGGCGACAGCAGCCACTACTGCCTTGGGACGCGGCGTCCCCTTGCAGGATATTTGTCAGGCAGCTACGTGGGCCTCGCTGCACACGTTTACCAAGCATTACTGCCTTGACAGTCAGGTCCGGAGAGATGGCTTCTTTGGCCGTTCTGTTCTCTGTGACTTTCTGGTGTAATCCATTCGCAGACCCTCCACCGGGGTTGGTATTGCTGGGGTATCTATTCTAAGGTAAGGAATCTATCACTAACGTGTCTCTTTCAGATGCACAAGTTACTACTTGTGTAACGATATATCTGTAAGACATTAGTTATTGATAGATTCCTTACCGCCCCCCCCCCTCCTCCCCGTTCTGCGAACTGATTTCTAGGGTTAAGGTCATCCCTTTCAGGGCCCTCGTTTCATGGCACCAATGGTCAGTTTCTTGCATGGCTCTGCGTTCCTGGCGCGGAAAGTTGTGTACAGAACCGACGTCAGCGCGCATGAGTGTCTCCGTGACGTCATCTCGGCGCTTACAACGCCAGCGACGGACGCGGAGCCGCACAACGCCACCTACTGACGCGCAGGGGTACTGCTAACGAAAAACTTTCCGGATCCAGTCTGACGCCTGGGGATATTCTAAGGTAAGGAATCTATCACTAACTAATGTCTCTTACAGATATATCGTTACACAAGTAGTAACTTGTGCTTTAAGTGGTCTCTCATGGGTGGCATAATACATGCTTCAGCCCATGGGAGACTCCTGGTGTACCTATGCCATGGGTATCTTAGTACCATATACTAGGGACTTACATGGGTACACCAGTAGCCAATTGTGGTGGTACAAATGTACTTACCATGACAAATTTAGGGAGGAAGCACAGTCTGGCTGGCAGAATCCCAGCCAGACTAGTCAAAAAAACATACTGACACCAGCTAAAAGTGGGGGTAACCATGAAAGCAGATCCTACTTTCTTCCAAAACCTCCCCCAAACAAAAGGAGATGAGACTAACCTTGCCCACTTGAGTCTTAATTTTCTTAGTGAAAATATCTGGAGAGTCCTTCTGGGTAGGCATGGTTACTCCCAAGTCAATGTTCCACAGAAAAGTCCATCCCCTGTAGGGAAATGGACCACCTCAAAAGTTTAGGTTGTTCAACCTTCATTCGTTTTAGCCATAAAAGGGGCTTATGGTCTGTCTGAATAATGAAGCGAGTACTAAACAGGTATGGCCTCAACCTCTTCAAGGCCCAGATCACAGCAAAGGCCTCCCTCTCAATAGCTGAACAGCGCTTCTCCCTGGGGGGTCAACCTGCTTATAAAAGCTACTGGTTGGTCCTGGCCATCTGCATTAAGTTGTGATAATACTGCACCTACCCTTATCTCGGAAGCATCTGTCTGGACTATGAAGGTTTTGGAGTAATCAGGACTTTGAAAGATGGGAATAGTGCACATGGCCTGCGTCAGGTCATCAAATGCCCTTTGACAGCTAACTGTCCACTGAACCTTTTTAGACATTCTCTTGGAGGTGAGATCATTAAGGGGAATCACTATGGACCCATATCCCTTAACAAAACTCCTGTAAGTACCCAGTCAGGCCCAAGAAAGCTCTGACATGAGTCGGTAGTGGAAGCATCCCAGTCCATTATGGTCTGGATTTTGCTCCCCAATGGCTGAACCTGGCCTCCACCCACAAGGTGGCCCAAGTACACAACCTTACCTTGCTCTGCCCTATCTAGCACTTTGTGGCCTTGATAGTGAGGTCTGCGTTTTGCAGGCCCTCCAGAACATTCCTGCGGTGGACCACGTGATCCTACCAGGTGGAATTAAAGACAGCAATATCCTCTAGATATGCTGCACTATAGGCTTCCAGACCTGTGAGAACTTTGTTCACCAACTTCTGAAAGGTGGCAGGTGAATTCTTCAAGCCTAAAGTCATTACAATAAATTGATAATGCCCACTATGGCTTCAACATGCTGTTTTTGGCTTGGCATCCTCAGAGAATCTTATTTGCCAGTAGCCAGCAGTCAGGTCAAAGGTTCTAAGATACTTGGCAGAGACCAGAGTATCAATTAGCTCATCTGCCCTGGGAATTGGATGGGCATCAGTCCTAGTGACTGCATTGACTCCTCAGTAGTCTACACAAAACCCCATCTCTCTTTCCATCTTGGGTGTGAGGTTTTGGCACAAGGACTACTGGACTAGCCCAAGGGCTATCGGCAGGTTCAATGACCCCCAACTCCAGCATCTTTTGGACCTCAGTCCTGATGTAGTCTCAGACATGTTCAGGCTGTCTGTAAACTTTACTCTTTACAGGTAGACTGTCACCTGTGTCCACTTCATGGGTACACCAGGTGGTTTGACTTGGAGTCATAGAGAACAAGTGTGTGAACTGATTAAGGGCTTGCCTACAATCAGCTTACTGCTGGTCAGTGAGGTTGCCTGCCAAGGCTACTCCATCAACTGACCCATCAACCAGGTCCTGAGAGAGGAGATCAGGGAGAGGATCACTCTCTTCCTTCTGTCCCTCATCAGTTGCTATGAGCAAGCTCATGTCAGCCCTGTCAACAAAAGGCTTTAGGTGGTTCACATGAACTCTGTGAGGACTTCTGGGAATGCGTATGTCCTCCTAGTAGGTGACCTCGCCTTTTTTCTCAAGGATGGTATGGGGGCCACTCCACTTGTCTTGGAGAGCTGCTGGGGCCACAGGCTTCAACACTCACACTTTCTGTCCTGACTGGTAAACAGTCAGCACAGCCTTTTGGTCATGCCAAGCTTTTTGAAGCTCCTGGCTGGCCTCAAGGTTTTTGCTGGCCTTCTTCATGTAGTCGGCGATACATGAACACAGGCCGAGGACATAGTCCACAGTGTCTTGTTTAGGAGGTTTGAGAGGCTGTTCCCAGCCCTCCTTAACCAGACACAATGGACCCCTAACTGGATGTTCAAACAGAAGTTCAAATGGGCTGTAGCCCACTCCCTTCCGAGGAATCTTTCTGTAGGAAAAGAGAAGGCAGGGTAGTAAGACATCCCATTTTTGCCTGAGCTTTTATGGGAGTCCCATGATCATATCCTTGAGGTTCTTTTTGAACCTTTCAACAAGCCCATTGCACTGCGGATAGTTGGGTGTGCTAAAGTTGTAGTTTACACCACACTCTTTCCACATTGCAGTTATGTATCTAAACATGAAGTTTGTACTTCTGTCTAACAAGACCTCCTTAGGAAACCCGACTCTGGAAAATACTCCCAGAAGGGCCCTAGCCACTGCAGGAGCTGCAGTGGTCCTAAGTAGCATAGCTTCTGGATACCTAGTGGCATGGTCCACCACCACTAGGATGTAACTGTGTCCAGATGCTCTTGGAGGGTTTAAGGGACCAACAATGTCTATCCCTACCCTCTCAAAGGGAACCCCAACCACTGGAATTGGAATTAAGGGAGCCTTTGTAGTGCCACCAAATTTTCCACTAGCTTGGCAAGTGACACAGGAGTGACAAAACTCCTTGGTGTCTTCGGACATGTAGGGCCAGTGAAAATGAGGGATAAGCCTGTCCCAAGTCTTGCTTTGCCCAAGATGTCCTGCAAGGGGAATGTCATGTGCTAGGGACAGAAGAAAATGCCTGTACTTCTGAGGTATATCCAACCTCCTGGTGGCACCAGGCTTGGGGTCTCTACTCTCAGAAAACAGAAGCCCATCTTCCCAATAGATCCTATGGGATCCACTGACATTCCCTGCCTCCTCAGCAGCAGCTTCCTGTCTGAGCTGTTCAAGAGAGGAGCAGGATTTCTGCTCCAGACTCAAGTCTGCCCTGGAAGGCCCTCCTGCCCCCAAGAACTCTGCTGTGTCAGGCCCAAGTTCCTCTAGGACAGTTCCTTCAGAGGGGTTAGGATCATATCCCTCTGGAGACTTATCCTCACTAGGAGTATGGGAGAAGGATAATTATTTGCCCTCCCTGCTCCTTCTCTTAGGAGCTAGCTGGTCTATGTTTCCAGGATCCAGAGCTCTCTCAGTACCGAACTGTTTGGCCTGAGCCCGAGTAACAGCAAATGCACTGGCAGAGATTCCCATCATCTCTGCATGTGTCCTGGACTCCAGACCAGGCTGAAGTTTCTAAATCATTGTCCAACAGACAGTCCACAGGTAGATCTGGGGAAACCACAACTCTTTTAGAGCCAGTTACCCCACCAGCTGAGATTTTCAACTGCCAAGGAATGATCAGTCCTGACATTGCTTGCATTGGTCACTTGATAAAGTTGACCAAGTATGATTTGACCAGGAGACGCACGTTTCTCTGTCACTTTTGTGACATTGGTCCCTGAATGCCACAGCTTCCTTACCATTAATCAGAGGCTGTTGCCTGTACTTGCCCAAGTTGGTGGGGCTTACTAGTAAAGTGGCAAGTTCCATGCCACTGTCACAGACAAGGACAGCCTGACTAGGTCAGAACCCACTTCAGAACTCAAGGTTACCCCTAATATTCCCTTGGGGGCACTAATACTGCTTGTACTGGTGCTAGGGGTGCTAGTTGCCTGAGGGGCAGTAGTAGTAGGTTCTTTCGTGTTACCCTAAGAGCAATTACCTTTCTCCCTACATAGGTAACACCAAGGTTTCTTCCCAGAGGAAGAGGAGTTTTGGGACCCACCCCCAGAGGAAGATTTTTGGGGCCCTAGTAAAGAATTATTTTTGTCTTTACCCTTGTCCCCACCCTTCTCTTGGGCCTTAAAAGAATCTTGCTTCTTCTGGTCCCCTCCACCACCATTATTTTTCTGCTTTACCCTGGTGCGGCCCCATTTGTCTGCCTTCTTTCCCAATGCTCGGTGAGAGGTCAGATCAGAGTCCACCAGGTACTGGTGCAGCTGATGATTTGGGCAGTTATTAAGGATGTGTTCCCTCATCAATAAATTGTACAATCCCTCATAATCATGCACATTACCTTCATGAAGCCAACCTTCCAGAGCCTTAATAGCACTGTCTACAAATTGTGTGCCTTCTGTGTCCCTGAATTTGACCCTGTACTGTTCAGTGGTCAAACCAAACCCCTATATGAGGGCACTCTTTAAGACTGTGTAATTGTCAGCATCTTCCTCCTTGACAGTGAGGAGTCTGTCTCTACTTTTGCTAGCAAAGGAGATCCACAGGATTGCTGCCCACTGCCTTTGAGGGACCTTCTGTACTTGACAGGCCCTCTCCAAGGCAGTGATCCATTTATGGATAGCATCCCCCTCCTGGTAAGGAGCGACTATCCTGCTCACGTTTCTAGCATCAAAAGATTGCTCCATTACCCTAGGGGCACCAGTGCTGCAGTCGCGGCCGGAATGACTCGCGGGTGGGTGGGGGGCAGGGGTTGCGCGGGGGGTTAATTTAAAACTAAAATAAAAACGTACCTTCGGCGGTCAGGTCCCGCGTCGCGTTGTCCTCGCAGGAAGCAGCCGCAGGCAGCCTCCCTCCCTTACCCTACCCTAAGCCGTTCACAACGCTGCAATGGCAGCGTTGTGATTGGCTGGGACGCCGGACGCACAGGCGTCTATGGGGAGGCCGTTTTCTCCATGTAGGCTGCATGCAGCCTACATGTAGAAAATGAGTGTGTGCATGATTGGTTTGGTTGGCCCTGGGGACAACCAAACAGTCAGGGCCCACAACATTGGGCTAGCCACTCATCCCTGGACTCCAGGAGACCCGCCCGCCTCCAACCAAACCCTTCTTCTGCTTTCTCGCAGTGCGAGAATCAGAAACATAAAATGGTATTTTTACCATTTTACGTTTCTGCTTCTCACACTTCGAGAAAGCAGTGGGGCGACGCTCCTCCGCTCACATGGAGGAGCCGCCCCTGCAGTGCTGCCACCATGGGACTCTAGTCCCAAATGCTTCCTAGCCTTCTGTACCTCCAAGGTTTCCTTACCAAGGGTCAGCTGCTCTTGCTTGATTCTGAGCTTGGCTCTCTCAAGCCTAAGCAGGTGGTATTCCCTTTCTAAGGAGTCCTCCCTCATACTAGAGATGGAGGTCCCTATGGAGTTGTTGGAGGCATTGGAATTAGCAGAGGAGGAGCTAGACCTCCCCTGCACTCTGCACCCTCCTAGGAGAAATAAAGGGGCACCTACCTCTAGGGACACCCTCTGTACTCTCTGAACTATTCCCTGGGGGATCAGAGTTCACCAAAGTGGAGTAATCAGACTCCTGGTTAGGCTCAGAATTTGTGTCACTGGGATGAACCACCCTTGACCCATCTTCTAAAGCCACCCCACCCTCATTGTTCTGCCCCACCAGCTTTCTGGTGGTCATCCTGCAGTAGCAGCTCTAAGAGTTGCTTAGTGTTAGGGTTACTACCGGTCTTTAACTTCCTGGATGCAGCCAGGGTCCTAAGTTCCTGGAACTTAAGACCACTGTATCTAGAAGACTGAGACCCACTGGACTCCCCAACTAAAGACATGGTAAAACGTGGTGTTGCACCTACCTACCTACCCTATTGGAAACTAAACTTAAAAAGGATTGTAGAAAGGACTGTGCGAGAGCCTCAACTAGCAATCTAAAAAGTTCAGTAGAACTTACTGTTATACAAAAAGTATTTCATATGTGCCTAATGCTAGTGATGGTTTTTCATCTAACCACACCTAGATTAGCTGGTAAAACAGTGCAGGCTTGCATCCCAACCACTGCACACCAATGTAGGAGGCTGGGTTAGTATATGGTGCACACTTATTTAAGTGAAGCACCTTGCACTAATTCAACACAACCCTTATGGTGATTTTAGTGGTCCTAGACAACCATAGAAAGCTCTCTTAGTAGTAGCTGTGGAGAGCAGCCTTTAGGTTTAGTACAGAAGGAGTGTCAAGCAGCTTGTTTTACCAGATCTAATCATATAGTGTAGATTAAATGAAAAAGAACCACACACTGCATTTATAAACATGTCTATTTATTATACAACACTCACTAACACACTGGTATAATCTCATACCCGGAGATATCGACACAAATACACGCAATACCACAATTGTAAACGGGGAAGTAAGCACAATACACAGTGGTCTCCATGGAGATACCAAACCATGTACTAAGAAAGTGGAATGCGAACTGCGACCGAAGTCGGGACTTGGACCAGGAAACTCAGTAGAGCTGGGGACACAAGGAAGTACCCAGGAACCCCACGGAGGCTGTGTGCAGAGTGGAAACAGCCGCGTACTCAATAGAAGTCAACTGGAAATCGCAGTTGCAGTTTTGGAGAAGGACCCTTCCCAGTGGACCCTGAAAAAACTCAGTGGAAGACAGAAGGTTGGATACCCCAGGAACCAGGATATCTACACCAGTGAAGCCAGGCGCATAGGTGCGAAGTGACGTCTGAAACTGCCGTAGACCACAATGGAGGACTTCAGAAAAGATGCCCCTGGCGAAGAATGTGCAAGAGTCCGGTGGAATCCAAGGGTGGATTCTTGAAGAGAAGAACCTGGAAGCAGAGGGGACAGAGTCTGTGTCGCTCGGTGACCAGGAGACACTGAAGGACCATGACCACTGATGAAGAAAGATGCAGGAGATCGAAGGATCTGGTCACCTTTGTGACAGCGAGGGATAGGGACTTGTGAAGAATAGCCACCCCACAGGATCCCCTAATATGTCCTGTGTGAATAACCCTATCAGAACCTTTGCGGGCTAGGAAGTGGCATAATGACCCTGTAGGTCCATCTCTTTGAGTAGATGGCCCTCCTGGTCGCTGGATGTAGTTAAAGACTGCCCCCTGCTTAATGCAGTCTAGAAGGCTGTTGATGTTCCACAACCGGATTGTAAGGGAGGGGGGCATGAGGGGTTCAGTGAATTAAAGGCAAGTACAGAAGCCAGCATGGCCAAGCGGTAGTGGGGACAAGTCGATCCTAAACTGGAGAGAGCCAAGGGACCCCCAAGAACGGGCAGATGAGGCATCTGGCAGAGGAAACCACTAAGTATGGGGCACGAAATGGTAAGGCAAAGCACAAGGCAACCAAAAGGAAACACAAAATCACCCCCCTAACTCCACCCTCCCTATACTTCCCTCCCTGCAGAAGCATCTGTCACCCATTCCAAAACATAGAACGAACAATGAACTTATAGGGGTGGAAGCGTTAGGCGCAAGAAAGAGCCCCCCCCCCCCCAACCTGCAGATGACACAACATTGGCAAAAGGATATTATGGTGCTGGTGTGCTACTCATTATAGTATTGCAGTAAAGAAAGTCACACAGCGGGCTCTGACACAGTTGGATCTGGTTCTCCACAAGCACCAGGGGTGCCTCCAATCTCTCCACCTGGCACTCCTCGACGTCCAATCAGGATGTAACGTCTGTGGCTGCTGGCAGGATCTCTTTCGTCGTTTCTCCCTCTGTGATCTTCTTTGATTCCCTTCGCCACAATGAGGTGGATCTGCAGACCCCTACAGGGTTCGGGGATTGAGGGAGAGAGGGTGCTGTTCAGTTACCCATTGCCAGGCCTCCGCTGGGTATTCGACGAAAAAAGTCTTGGAATGGTGCATCACTCTTAGCTTGGCGGGATACAGCAGTAGGTAAGAGATGTGCATGGCGCGGGGCTTCGCTTTGACCTGGTTGAAGGATTTGCACTGAGCCTGCAACCCCCTTGTATAATCAGGAAAAATCAGAATGTGCCAGGATTGAAACTTCAAATCTTAGCGGCCACTCCGAAGGACCACATCCCAATCTTGGTATTTCAAAAAGCGGGCGATCTGGGGCCTAGGAGGGACCCCGGGAGGAGATCTCTGGGCCAAGGAGCGATGTGCCAATTCAATCACAAAACAAGATGAGAAATGCGCAGGCTCCATTCAAGAGCAAAGCCAGTGCTCCATAAATTCTTTGGAGTCTTGGCCCTCTGTGCCCTCGGAAAAGCCAATAAAAAGGTTGTTGCACGGGCTCGATTTTTGGCCTCTTTCGTGTGCTCCTGGATGGTTTATTGCGTTGCAGCTCATCCGGGTCACCTCTGATGAGAGATGATTCAGGGTGTCTTCCAGAGAGGAGATCCTCCTCCTGCCCCGGAGACCCTCTCAACTGTTTATCTCAAGGCCTGTCGAAGGAGGGAGACATCAGTCCCTACCTCCCCAATTTTCACTAACTGTTGCGCCATTGATTCCTAAATTGCCTGGAGGATGAGAGCTGTGTTGGTTCCCCCGTTGGCTGCTCTGTGCTCCTGCCTTTCACACCGCCGAAGGGGGCAGTAAATTTGTCCATATTTGCCTGTGATGTTTGGGCTTTATCACGGCCCATGGCAATTTGATGATGTAACCTCCAGACAGGTGTGGGCGCCGCGCAAGTGGGACTGTAAGGCGAGAGCCGTAGCCCCCCCCCCGGGCCGCCAAGCTGTATGCGGAGTCAGGGGCCGACCTGCTTGCTCCAGGTGCGGGGTCAGGGCAACCTGATCCCAGGGGCCCGGAGTTGCCTCATTGAAAGCACCATATGGGGTCGGGGAGTGTGGCAAGGACTCCTAAAGCAGATCTATGTAGTCCGATTCCCTCCGCAAGTTGGGTCCACCCCCTGGGTCCGGGGAACAGCTTGAAACACCGCAACAGAGGCGCCAGTGATTTTCAGCAGTACAGTTCAGGCCTCAGAAGGGGAGGGTAGTCCTCCTCCATGGAGCGTAGGTTGCAGTCCATGCTCAACCTGACCAGCACAATGAGGGTAATGGTACCCCCGGCAAGCTGTTGAGGCCTACAAAGCACCTCCTGCTACCTCACTCACCAGCACGCTCGGGCCTCCTGCCCGCCGGTACCTGTCCTCCAAAGTCCCGGGCAGCTGTTCGTGGCAGGGCCAGCGAGGGACCAGCGCAGCCGCCCGCCATCGCCAGGGGCCCCAAGGTGACCCCTTTCACAGTGCATGGCCTCAGGAAGAGCAGCCAGTGGCGACACTGTCTGGGCACCAGGAGACACCCCGCGCCGGCTGGAGGGGACAGCGATCAGCAGCGGTCTGCCATTTTGAGGGAAGACATGCCTCCAGGAGTTTCAAGGCACCGCACCCCCTGGGCCCTAAATGTCCTCTTTGGTGCTGGTCTGCAGGGTCGGGATTGGACTCAGAGGTTGTGTACCATCACAACCGTCAACTTTGGGCATGCCAACACCCAAACAACTAGGTCGCGAAGCTGCAGCAGACGGAGCTCAGCAAGTTGCATCTGCCATGTTGGCCCCGCAGCTATCCTACTAAGTTTTATGCCAAATACAGAAAAGTCCTTGTGCCCCATTTACTAAAACTCCATAAAAAGATGGGCTCCTTTCCATGAGACATTGACCAGGCTACTATTGTGGTCATACCAAAAGTACACCATCGGTCTACGGTGCAGACTATTGCCCCATCTCCCTCATTAGCGGGGAAGTCAAAATCTTTGTGACTATCCTGGCCTCATGCCTTAAACGGGTCCTCCAGACTCTAATACACCCAGACCAATGTGGATTTATGCCAGCTCTCATTGATTTCGAGAAGGCTTTTGACACAGTGGACTGGGGATATCTCGGTCAGGTTTTGCTGGGGGCCGGAGTTGGACCCAGCTTCCACAACCTTGTTCAAGTGCTCTACTATAACCCTACCGCCTATGTGCAGATTAATGGGGTGATCTCAGACGAGTTCCCCATACACCAGGGGACTTGCCTGGGATGCCCCTTGACCCCCCTCCTTTTTGCGATAGCGATCGAGCCCCTTGCTTGACTCATTCGGTACAATGCACAGGTCAGCAGATGGGAATGAGACACAGGCCATGAAGACTGCATCGCATTATACATTGACGATGTCCACCAGTTCCTAGACCTAGATGACAGTAGCCCCCACTGTCTCCAGCTTTTACAGACTTGCTGAGGCTTCGGGATGAAACATCAATCCAGCCAAGTCAATCTTGGTACTCCTGCCACCATCACGGAGCTGTGTGGAGTGGCAGACTAATATTCCAGTGCGTCACTATTCAGGCATTAAGGTAGTGCTTCAACCTGCACTGACATGGCCCCTTAACATTACTCCATTGACCTGTAAAGTCAAAGCAGACCTCAAGAAGTGGCAGTCACTCCCGTACGTAATGGGCAGGATAGCCCTACATAAAATGATGGTGCTGTCACAGTTTCTGTATCTTTTTCAAAACATTCCACAGATGTTGCTCTGCCACTGGTTTCGTGGGATGGACTCAATGGCTATCTCCTTTCTATGGCACAATTCTAGACCACGCTTGGCCTATGTGAACTGTCAACGCACTTCATACGACGGAGGCCTTGGTATGACCAACCTGGTATTATCTGGCATCACAGCTCTTGGTAATAAATGACTGGCTCAACTGGGGAGCTTGCCTCGCTAGGATTCCAACGAATCATGGCGATGCTCTATGGCGTCCCTGTCCCTGCCGCACTACCGGATGTGACTCGGATGGTCTTCCTTGAGTGGAGGGCTGCGCTTCGCCTTACCGGATGGGGCTCTATGCTCACTCATCAGACTCCACTGTGGCAGGGCACGTGGTTGAGAGAGGTGGGGCGCTGGAAGGATTTAATCGCTCCGACGCCATTGGCATCACACAATTGGGGTAGTTTGGTCCAGTACTCACATGCACTCCTTTCAAGAGCTTCAAACTGAATATGCATTATTCACAACACAGTTCCATGAATATTTGCCAAATGTGGCATGCACTGTGTGCGCCCACCTCACCAGGCACATCACTCCTGGAATTTAGCTCGGTTGAGGCAAAGGTTATAATGGGTGCACTAGGAAAGGGTGGTGTCTACCAGATCTACCGTACACTAATCATCAATGCCTCCAATACACTGAGTCACCTTAGAACCCGGTGGGAAGGCTTGCTTGGACCCCTAGAGGATGAGGATGGTGAGATGCAGTGATGGGCCCCCCAGAGTCATCACAATATCCTCCAGACTCTGACTGACTGATACAATCACACTATCTCTGCTGTGCATATCTCACTCCTGGCCGTCTGTTTAAAGCGGGTCAGCATACAAGCCTGAATGCTTTCGCTGCACCCAGGCGCCTGCAGACTTCTATCACATGGTTTGATCCTGCTCTATCATAACATGATACTGGGAAGCCGTGACTACGGAACTTTCAGCAGTACTGGGATGGGAACTGAAACTTTTCCTGCTGCAATTACAGTTGGGAGCTTTCTACTGAGTGGGGGGCACAAGGGCGGACCAGGATCTACTGGGTACAACCACCACAATGGCCAAACAGGATATAGTGTTCCACTGGAAAGCTTCTGAGCCTTCTACGTTATCTCAGTGGTGACGCAGGGTGGACTGGTGTGCCCTTCAAGAGAAGCCGGTGTACGAGGCCAGAGGATGTCCCGCTAAATGTGACAGGATATGGAACAAGTGGTGAGGGGCCTCAGGAGTGGACCCATTGTAATAAGTCTGATACTACAGTGATTATTTGGCTGCTCCGTTCCTTTGGGTGCTGTACTACACGTTTTATTAAATGCAGGTGATAGTAATTGTTACATAATACATGATATTGATGTGACCTTTTGTATTGTACTGAAATTAATAAAATTGTTTATACAAAAAAAATCTGTATCTTAATTTGATTTGGAACGCCTCCTTGAAATCTGGCATCTTCCCTGCCATCTGTAAACAGGCATCTGAAAGAGATACGTTAGTGACAGATTCCTTACCTTAGAATATCCCCAGGCGTCAGGCTGGATCCGGAAAGTTTTTGCGTAGCAGTACCCTTTGCGTGTCGGTAGGCGGCGTCGTGCGGCTCCGCGGTCCGTCGTCGGGCGTCGTGATCGCCGGGATGACGCCGCGGGCAGTACTTAGACGCCGCCCTGCGCGCTGACGTCAGTTCTTCTTTTTCCGCGCCAGTAAGCGCAGATCCGGGAAGAGCAGTGCCCTAATCATTTTTTGACTAAATTTTTGGTGATTTTATTTTCCCCACTGTTTCTTTTCGAGTCTTCTCGACTCCTAGGTGTCGGTAGGGATGCCCGGCTTCAAGCCATGCAATGTCTGTGGTCGAATGATGTCGATCACAGACCCGCACTTAGAGTGTCTCTACTGTCTCGGCCGAGACCACGACACGAAGTCGTGCCCTGACTGCCGGGCCTTACACCCGAAGGCTTTGCGAGAGCGGTCTCGAAAGCTCCTCGAGGTCCGGCAGTCGGCTCCGCGCCGCACCAAGCCCCGGTCCCGTGAGAGGTCGAGGGGCCGGTCGCGGAGCCCCCACCGGTCGTCGGAGTCCAAGTCTTCGCACTCCTCGGGTAAGTCGAAGCACAAAAAGTCTAAGAAGCATCATCGCTCTAAGATCTTCGCCGCCGGTCTCGCGACTCGGCTGAGGCCCCTGTCGGCACCGTCCCGCCCGCGGCCCCGGACGTGCCTGTGGAGCCGCCCCGCATTACCCGTCCTTTCCAGGTTCGGGGGCGACTCTGGCCCAAACACAGGAATTCCTGTCGGCCATGGCCCGCCTCTTCGGGCCTCAAGGTCCCTCCGGTGCGCCTTCGGGCCCCGCGGGCCCTGATGGGGCTGCTCCGCGCCGCCGACGACTCCGGTCCCGGGCGCCGCCTCGTCCCGCCAGCCTTGATCCCGGCCTCGGCTCCGGCCTCGATCCCGGCTCCGGTGGTACCACAACCCCGATCGACGCCGGTTGACCTAACCACGCCTCGCCGGCGCCGATGTCCCCGGTGCCGTTCCTGACGCCGCCCGGGGCTCCGGGCGGCGTCGTTCCCCGGTTCTCTCCGGTTCCGGACATGGAGCCGGACCTGACGCCGCCGACGCCGGCCCCGGCGCCCGATGAGACCTTGGGTCCCAGATGTCCCTCCTCCTCCATATTTTGAGCCAGAGGAGGACCAGGAGAGCTGGGAGGGGTCGGAAGACCCTCTCACACAGCAGTGTGAGTATGATCAGGACTGGGCAGAGGAACTTGGGGATGCCAGTGGTCTAGACACTTCCCCTGACACTGGCATGCTGTCTCCTCCCGTGGCTATGGAGGAGGGGGCAAATTTCGCAACGGTGTTGCGTAGAGCAGCTGGAGCCTTGCACCTCCAATTGCCTACTGTGGCTGTCAGGACTAACCTCCTGACGGAAGTGCTTCAGCCGGCAGCTACCTCCCCGGAGCCATTGCTGCCGTTTAATGATGCACTGTCTGACGTTCTTTTGGGCACCTGGTCCAAGCCCAACACAGGGGCTCCTGTGGATAGGAACGTGGCCCGACACCATCGCCCTGCTCCGGGAGACCCCTTGTTTCTCTCCCATCATCCCACCCCCGAGAGCTTGGTTGTCCAAGCCTCTGCCTCCCAAACCGCCTTCCCTACCACCCCTCCGGATAGGGAATCCAAACGCCTGGATCAATTTGGGAAGAAGGCCTTTTCTTCCTCCAGTGCTGGCTTGCGGTCCGTCAACACCGCTTGCCTTTTGGGCCGATATTCCCACTCTCTGTGAGATTCGGTGGCGGCCGTTTTGCCCCAGTGTTCTGAGGAGGTCCAGACACTGCTTGTCCGCACCATTGCGGAAGGTAGGGATGCGGCAAAGTTCACCATACGTTGTGGCCTTGATACCGCCGACTCGCTGGGCAGATCGCTTGCAACGACGGTGGCGCTGCGTCGCCACACCTGGCTGAGAACAACTGGTTTCTCGGGTGATGTCCAGAATACACTGATGGACATGCCCTTTGATGGAGTCGGTCTTTTGGTTCCAAAGCAGACCATGCGCTGGAGCGTTTTAAGGACTCACGGGCTACTGCCAAGTCCCTGGGCCTTTCTGTTGTGCGCCCTCCGCTGACCTCTGCTTTTCTCCCCTTTCGTGGCCACGGAAGGGGCGCCCAGTCACGTCCGCTGCCCAGCCACCGGCCCGCGCAGCAAGCGTCTTCGCGTGGCCGAGGACGTGGCTTCCGCCGTGGCGGATCGGGCAATCAGCGTGCGGGTCAGGCCACCAACCCCGCCCCGTCCGCGGCCTCCAAGCCCTCCTAGTCCCTCCTTTCAGGTGCACAGCACGCCAGTAGGGGGCAGGGTCCACCATCACCTTCACCACTGGCGTGCCATCACCTCGGACAGGTGGGTCTTGGACATTGTCCGAAGGGGCTACTCCCTCCCTTCGAGACCACCCCCCAGCCATGCCACCTCAATTCCACCGCATGTCAGGGGATCACTTGGTGCTTCTGCAGAAGGAAGTCACGGCCTCTTGGCCAAGAGGGCCGTCGAGCATGTTCCGACTCCCAGAAGTAGGACGTGGTTGCTACTCCCACTACTTTCTGGTGCCCAAAAAGGACAAGGAGGACATGCGTCCTATCTTAGACCTCCGGAACGTCAATCGCTTCCTCCGGAAGGAGAAGTTCAAGATGCTCACCCTAGCTCAGGTCTTGACTGCCCTCGACCCTGGAGACTGGTTGGTAGCGTTGGACTTGCAGGACGCTTATTTTCACATCCCCGTCCTGCCGGCCCACCGGCGTTACCTGCGGTTCACGGTAGGCCTCGAGCATTTTCAGTTCACCGTGCTCCCCTTGGCCTTACAAGTGCCCCTCGGGTGTTCACGAAAGTGATGGCGGTGGTCGCAGCTCATCTGCGCCGGGCAGGGGTTCCAGTCTTCCCCTACCTCGACGACTGGCTGCTGAAGGCGGGCTTGTCCCAGGCAGTCGTCTCCCACCTCCAGACTACGGCCGAACTCCTGCACTCGCTGGGGTTCTCCATCAATGTGCCGAAGTCGCATCTGATTCCTTCTCCACAGCTCCTTTTCATCGGAGCAGTTCTGGACACGACTCAGTTTCGGGCCTATCCTCCCGAACGGCGAGTCCGGGATATTCAGGCTATGATTCCGATCTTTCAGCCTTTATCCTGGGTTGTACGGATGACCCTGAGGCTGCTGGGCCTCATGGCCTCCTGCATCCTGCTGGTCGATCATGCCAGATGGCATATGCGGGCTCTGCAGTGGGACCTGAAGTTCCAGTGGGCGCAGCACCAGGGCAACCTGTCCGTTCACGTCCAGATCTCGGAGGGGACTGCAAAACAGTTGCAGTGGTGGCTCTCGAACCAGCAATGGGTCATGGGCAGATCCCTCTCCCTTCCCCAGCCAGAGCACACAGTTGTGACGGACGCGTCCCTTCTGGGATGGGGCGGTCACATGGGAGAGGCGGAGATCAGAGGCCTCTGGTCTCCGGCGGAGTCCCGGCTCCATATCAACATTCTGGAGCTCCGGGCGATCCGACTTGCACTCAAGGCATTCCTTCCCTCTGTCAAAGGGAAGGTAGTGCAGGTGTTCACAGACAAAACCACCGCCATGTGGTACTGCAACAAACAAGGCGGGGTGGGGTCGTGGACCCTCTGTCAGGAGGCTCTGCGCCTCTGGACATGGCTGGAACATCAGGGCATGTTCCTGATGGTTCAACACCTGGCAGGTTCCCTGAACGCCAGGGCGGACGAACTCTGCCGCAGGTGCATGATGGATCACGAATGGCGTCTTCACTCGGAAGTGGCGCAAGGTCTCTTTCTGCAGTGGGGAGAGCCTTGGTTAGATCTATTCGCCACCGAAGAGAACGCTCAATGTCATCAGTTCTGCGCGTTGGAATTTCCAAGGCGGCAGTCGCCGGCGACGCTTTTCGTCGCGAGTGGAGTTGCGGTCTGTTGTACGCCTTTCCGCCTATACCACTTCTACCCAGAGTGTTGAAGAAGATTCGGCGCGACCGGGCCCAAGTCATCCTTGTGGCTCCGGACTGGGCTCGAAGAGTTTGGTATCCCGAGCTACTCAGTATGAGCGTCGATCCCCGATCCGTCTGCCTCTTCGGGAGGATCTTCTGTCGCAGCAGCAGGGGACGGTCCTCCACCCGAACCTGTCCAGCCTCCACCTGCTTGCGTGGAGATTGAGCGGCGGCAGTTGATTCCTTTCGACTTGCCTCCCGAAGTTTGTGATGTGATTCTGGCAGCCAGGCGTCCCTCCACTAAGGTGGTATACGCCTGCAGGTGGAACAAGTTTGTGGCATGGTGCACAGCAAAGGCTGTGAACCCTCTCTCTGCCCCTCTTTCTGAGGTTCTTCTGTTCCTTCTTTCCCTGGCCCAACAGGGTTCTGCCCTGGGTACCATCAAGGGCTATCTTTGTGCCATCTCGGCCTTCCTCTGGCTTCCTGATCAGCCCTCCCTTTTCAAGTCCCCTGTTGTTAACAGGTTCCTAAAAGGCATTACACACCTCTTCCCTCCTGTTCCGTTTGTGATGCCTCAGTGGGACTTGAACTTGGTTCTTACCTTTCTTATGTGCGCTCCCTTTGAGCCTCTACATAACTGTCCTTTCTGGTGGCCATCACCTCCGCTCGGCTGGTGAGTGAGCTCCAGGCTCTATCATGCAAACCTCCCTTTCTGTCTGTCCATCCAGACAAGGTTGTTCTTAGGACGCGTCCGTCCTTCTTGCCAAAGGTGGTTACTGCCTTCCACATTGGGCAGACCATCACTTTGCCCACCTTCTTTCCGCCTCCGCATCCTTCCAGAGAGGAAGAGAGGCTCCACCGTCTGGACCCAAAACGTGCGCTTTCCTTTTATATCAACCGCACATAACACTTCCGGGTGGATGACCAGCTCTTTGTTGGCTACGTGGGCGCCAAAAAAGGTCGGGCGGTGCACAAGAGAACCATCTCCCGCTGGGTAACCTTGTGTATCAAAGCCTGCTATTCTTTGGCTAAGAAGGTGCCTCCTGTTGGGCTGCGTGCCCATTCCACCAGGGCAACTGCTGCTACCACGGCTTTAGGCCGCGGTGTTCCGCTGCAGGATATCTGTCAGGCAGCTACGTGGGCCTCGCTGCACACGTTTACCAAGCATTACTGCCTTGACAGTCAGGTCCGGAGGGACGGCTTCTTTGGCCGTTCTGTCCTCCGGGACTTCCTTGTCTGATCTTTGTTCGCAGACCCACCATCGGGGTTGGTATTGCTGGGGTATCTATTCTAAGGTAAGGAATCTGTCACTAACGGTCTCTTTCAGATGCACAAGTTACTAACTTGTGTAACGATATATCTGTAAGAGACAGTAGTTAGTGACAGATTCCTTACCGCCCACCCATCCTCCCCCGTTCTGCGAACTGATTTCTAGGGTTAAGGACATCCCTTTCAGGGCCCTAGTATTTTTCAGACACCTATGTCAGCTTCTTGCATGGCTCTGCG
Source organism: Calotriton arnoldi (assembly GCA_963921515.1). NCBI lineage: Eukaryota > Metazoa > Chordata > Amphibia > Caudata > Salamandridae > Calotriton > Calotriton arnoldi. The sequence continues at coordinate 861,962 of CAWUFW010004720.1, forward strand.
TTCCTGGCGTGGAAAGTCGTGTACAGAACTGAGCGTCAGCGCGCAGGGGCGGCGTCTAAGTACTGCCCGCGACGCCATCCCGGCGATGCCGACGACGGACGCGGAGCCGCACGACGCCGTCTACCGACGCGCAAGGGTACTGCTACGCAAAATCTTTTCCGGATCCAGCCTGACGCCTGGGGATATTCTAAGGTAAGGAATCTGTCACTAACTACTGTCTCTTACAGATATATCGTTACACAAGTTAGTAACTTGTGCGTTCCTGCCATCTCTATTTAAGAAAGCTAATGTGGACCTGAACATGCTTAGCAACTTTAAGCCCATTTCTCTACTGCCGACCCATGTAAAGATTCTGGAGAAGTTGGTAAATCACTAACTTTCATCCTTCGTTGAAGCAAACAGTTGGCTGCATGACACTCAATCCAGCTAACCTGCCTTACTGGAAGTGTCTGAGTCTTTCAGAGAAACTGTGGACAGCGGTTCCTCTGCCTTGATTGTTTTGTTAGACTTGTCGGCAGTGTTCGACACAGTGGCACACTCCACCTTGTTGAATAGGTTAAGCCTACTTGGCTTTCAGGGCACAGTCCTGTCTTGGATTCATTCTTTTCTGGAAGAGCGCTCCCAATGGGTTTTTCTTCATCCTTGTTCCTCCTATTCCTAACCTTTGGTCTGCGGGGTGCCTCAAGGCTCTGCACTCAGTCACCTGCTCTTCAACCTCTACCTAGCCCCCCCTGGCCACTCTTGTTGAATCCTGGGGAGTTAAAGTAGTTTCCTGTGCAGATGACACGCAACTGTGGTTCCCGTTACGAGAACATTCTGAAGCGGCCTTTTCCAAATTTAAAGACTGCCTGAAAGGCACTATCAAATGGATGGGTTCAAACTTTTTAAAACTAAATACAGATGAAACAGAGGTTATTTCCTTCAACCAGAAGGCTTCCCCCTCCGCTAGCATCTGGTGGCTGACTTAATTGAATCCACATCAGGCACCGGACTCTTCGTCCAGAAATTTGAGGGTCCTATTTGATTCTGATCTCTCCTTCGCCTTCCAGATCAGGCAAATCTCTTCTATTTTCTTCTCGAAACTTAGATCAGTCAGGAAGCTGATACACCTGCTTCCGGTTGAGACTCGGAAAATTGTAATCCACGCTCTTGTGACATCACGTTTGGATTACGCAAATAGCCTTAATCTGGGTCTACCTGCTTATTTGATCCACAGGCTGCAGATCATACAGAATGCGGCCGCAAGGCTGACCCGAAGGATCCCTTCCACCATCGCATCTTGCCGTACCTGAGGCCGCTTCATTGGCTTCCTGTGCAAATAGGATCAAGTTCAAGGCTCTGACACTGGCGTTCAGAGCCTTTGCCGGCAAGGGGCCCCTATAGTTGAGAAATAGACTCTGCCGATACCAACAGGAGAGATTCTTGAGATCGAACCACCTCTATTCGCTTTTCCTTAAGGCATGGAATTCGGCGGTGTATAATTTTATTGAGGTTTGGGTTACTCCTTTAATTCATTGACTTTTAAATGGACTGACAAAGAAAATGTTACCTGCATCTGTGATCTTTGCAATGGTGGTGTGCAAGATATGAAGCACGTACTGTCGGTTTGCCCAAACCCGATATTGGTTGAAGCTCAAGGCGTTACTTAAAACCAATACAATTTAGATATAATAGTGCATCTGTGCAGAATTTGATAACGCTTTTTAATTCTCCCCCAGATGAATTTGTATGCTATAATTTGTTTAAATTTTTTAAATCGTTTTTACATTTGTATTGATTGTTTTATGCGTATAACTAATAGTATTTGTGATGTACGAAATTTGTTGTTCTCAGCAGAGAACTATATCAAATGAACTTGACTTGAACCACCTCGGACTTATGCACATTCCCAGATTTGCCAAAGTAAGTCAGGGTGGTAGATCATTCTTAGTATTGACTGCAAAACTTTGGAATACTCTTCCCATTAAGCTCTACATGGATGAGTCCGAACACTGCTTCAGGGAGAAATTAAAAACCTGGCTTTATGATCAAAGTTAGATTTGACTGTTCAGTCTTGTTCTCAGTCTCTGCTCTGAGCGCCAGGACGCTTCTTCTGAAGCAGCCGAGCGCTATACAAACTACATTGATTGACTGATAAGCAGTCATGTGCTCAGGGCCCCTGACTTCTCCAAGGAGTTTATCGTTCAGACAGATGCCTCAGAGCATGGCATAGGGGCAGTACTATCTCAGCTTAATGAGGAGGGCTTAGACCAACCTGTAACTTTCATCTCCAGGAGGTTACCCTCCAGGAAACATAGGTGGAGCGCTATAGAAAGAGGCTTTTGCTGTGGTTTGGGCACTGAAGAAGCTGATGCTATACTTGTTTGGCACTCACTTCCTGATTCAAACTGACCACAGACCCCTCATGAGGGGTGAGATTCAAAAACTGTTGAGGTGGTCCATTTCCCTATAGGGTATATGGACTTCACGGTGGAACACAGGCCAGGAGTAGACCACTCCATTGCTGATGGTCTATTCAGGTTTTTCCGCATTAGTGAAGAGAACTCCCTAGAGACTGGGTAGATCTCCCCACTTTCAGCTGGTGTTAGACCTGTCATCCTTAGAGTGGTCTACCCCCCAAAATGTAGCTTTTTGCCTCCACGTTTTGCTGAATATTTTTGTTGGCCTTAGAACTCTGAGCAGTTTACCACTGATGACCAGTGTTAATGTGCTTCTTCCATAAAGGTGTGTAATTGGCGTATACATGATTGGCATATTTGATTTACCTCTAAGTCCCTTGTAAAGTGGTATACCATAGACCCAGGGTCTGTAAGGTAAATTCTACTTGCGGGCTGCAGCACTGATTGTGCCACCCACAGAAGTAGCTTTTCAAACCTGTCTCGGGCCTGCCACTGCAGTGTCTGTGTGGGCAGTTTACTGCCACTTCGACTTGACATTTAACACTACTTGCCAAGCCTTAAACTCCCCTTTTCTTACACATAAGCCACCCCTAAGGTACGCCCTAAGTAGCCCTAAGGGCAGGGTGCGGTGTAACTAAAAGGTAGAACATGTATTTTTATTTGTTGCATGTCCTGGTAGTGACAAACAGCTAAATTCGTTTCTCACTACTGTGAGGCCTACCCCTCTCATAGGTTAACATTGGGAATTCCATAATATGGAGAAGTATTATCCGAAGGAGGCAAGATGGCGTTCGAGTAGATGCTGCTGCCGCTGCTCGCTCCGCCGGTCACACTCTCTGAACTATGGACTAAACCCTGTTTCTTTTGCTAAAACCATGCCTTAAGGTCTAGTGAGCCTAGCGAAAAGGAAGAAAGGCGGGTATATGGAGTTACCACAGTACCTGCATTGTGTTGTAATATTCGCAGGCACAGTGGAGCGGATCTCGCGGCACACAACGACAAGGCGATCTCTCTCCCCGCCGGCTGTCTCGGCTGTGGTCTCCACTGCTCCTACATCCCGGATTGTCGCTTCCCTGCGGCGGCTGCGGCGGCTGAGGCGGCTGTCGACTCTGACGCACTCCTCGGACGCGATATCAGCGATCTTTGGGAGCCTGGCAGCTGAAGTTACAGTTACAGCTACGCGCCGAACGGTATCTAGAGGGCAGCGGATACATTGTTGCGCGCGTGCTCCCGGGGCACAACAAGTAAGGATGAGAGGGCGGGGGTTGAAAACCTCAAAAAACAAAAATATGTCGATAAACCTCGCAGGGAGTGAACAAACTACCTTGACTACGCTGGAGCCCCGCCAGAAACGGGCGGATACCCGGGGGCAAAAACATTAAAGAGGTAGTGGGAAGTGCTGACTCCTGGAAAAGCCGAACGGATTATCAAGCGGGAAAAAGCACTCCAGTCAAGACCCACAAAGTTGCTGCTGCAGGATTAACTCTCTCAAAACCCCAAATTGGTCAACCACTTATTTCAAGCATTTTTCTCTAAATGAGGGAAAGCACACAATATGATGGCAGGCGGTGCGGATGGTACGGATTGTAATTCTGGTAGTGCCACTGTGGCTGGAGCTTCCCTGAGGCGGGCCAGGAGATCGATAGACCCGCTGCTCAATCTACCCTGGCCAACAGACCTGGAACGGCACAGGAGGAAGGCAGCCATACTCAATCAACTACCAATGCCTCAGCTGTAGGAATTGATTTGTTGGTGACCTGTGGTGAGAATATAAATAATGAAGAAGAAATGCAAGACCTCCCGCCGAGAACGCCTGACAACATCGATAAATTCTATTCACTGACCGATGAGTCAATGGAAAGTGTGTCAAAGTCGGGAAGAGAGAACTCGAGTGAAGGAGGGAGCTACATTTGGAATAGTAGCACAGACTCCGAGTTATCCGCAAAAACTACCACAAGAAAAAAAAAACCTAAGGAAGAAGTCTAATCGTAATAAGGACCGCAGATCCCTAGAACAGGGTAGCATGATGGATCTGAAGTGGGACTACTCTGCTTCACAATTGTCGGCTCCTAATGAAACAATAAGGGGCTTAAAGGAGTACCACAATTCACTGGGAGGCGCTGACAGCGCGGCATCCACTCCTGTGAACGAACCCACATTCTGACCTACTGTACTCCATTAAGAACTTTCAGGAGGAGGTTAAGCTAGATAATAGGAGAGCACGCCATGCCACGCAGAAGCTTCAGGGCACCGTAAGGAAAGTTGGTAAGACTTGCGCGGAGATAGCGGACAGAATGGCCTCAGTGGAAACTCGGACTGAAAATCTTGAGAAAGATGTTGCTACCTTGAAAACGCAAGGAGATGAACACGAGGGGATTGTGAAAGGCCTCATGCTTAAAGTCGAGGAGCAAGAAAACAGATTACGGCGGAATAACTTACGCGTTCTTGGCATCCCGGAGGGGGCCGAGGGGGGCGATCCCAAGGCCTTTATGGTCACACTCTTCAAGGGAGCTTTTCCGGATTTAGATTCCTGGGATTGGGACAAGGAACTTCAACGAGTTCATCGCTTTCCCCTAACTCCACCCAAACGCTCTAATTCTTCCACACAATACCCTCGAGCTACGTTGATATACTTTGGGAATTTCCTTTTGCGCCAGCTACTTTATGACCTAGCACGGCCAGCCAACAAAAAAGAGTTCAATGGCATTACCTTTTTCACACGGCCTGATTTCGCACACGCTACTGTGGAACACAGATGGAGGTTGAGACAACTCTTTTTGCCTTTTCAGCAACTTGGGGCCACAGTCTTTCTCCAGAACCCAGCCCGATTAAAGGTCATCTATAAGGGCTCTACACGTAGCTTCACTTCCGAAATTCAAGCACAAACATTTTTGACCGAGATTACAGAACGTAAATAGGATGGAGTTAATTAGTAAAGTTGAAAGGCATACTGTAACTACTCTTTGAATATAGATTGTAGGAACTGAGTCTTTTCAATTACTTGAGGCTATAGTACCTAGTACTGGCAATGGTTAGTTCACTAGATAACGAGGCAACTACGAGCTAGACAGGGATGAAATGGTGAGCAACTATTGACCGGGGGGGGCGGCACAGGCTCATCATTGCTCGGATGCCCTCACCCTGGCGCAGGCTGCGTCAGGTAACCTCAATGGGAGGTGGTGGGAGGGGGGAAGACGGGGAAAGGAGGGAGAGGGGTGGACTTGGGGATGGGGGGAAGGGGTTGGCACTTTGGGGTTCTTCTTTAAGCAGTTTGGCTTTTTTTAATTGTGTGGAAAAATGTTATTTTTGAATGTATAATTTACGCATAGCAACAATTAATATTTGTGGCCTTAATGATGCGAAGAAACGGAGGAACACTGCGATGAGTTTACGCTTGTTAAAGGCTGATGTGATATGTATGCAGGAGACACATATTGAAAGAGCACAATTGCATTTGTTAGATACCCTTGGATATACACTGGTAGGGGCAACGACTCAAAGCTCAAGGACACGAGGGGTTGCAATAATGTCAGCCAATCGCTCTAACCGGTTTACTAGAACCGCAGCTGATCAGAACGGAAGATGGGTAATTACCGAATTTGTAGGGATAACAGGGACCCAATAACAATATGTGCGGTCTATGGGAGTATCCTAGATGATCCGACTGTTTTTAATTTTATAAATAATGAATTAGCTACCTGGCCACTACCCATAGTTATCTGCGGGATTTTAATATAAATCTACCCTCTAACCAGAATATTGCCCTTGACAATAATTGGGTGTATAATGGTCGTAAACCAAAGGTTTTTGATGCTTTAAGAACTCTTTGTCGGGAACAAGCACTTTCCGATATTTGGAATCTGCGGCACCCTAAGGATCCTGGCTTTACTTTCTTCTCTTTTCCACACAAAATGCATACCAGACTAGACTATTGCTTTGCATCTCACACTATTATGCATGTTTGTTCAATAGAGAAGGCTTCGCGTATATTGGCAGACCATAACCCTTTAGTATTAGAAATTAGGGGTTTGGATCTAGTAATGTTGCTCTACCCAAGTGGAGTTTTGAACGCTCCCTACTTTTGAATGATGAGTACTGTACTCATATGAGGAAGTGGATTCCTCAATTCTCTATGGAAAATATAGGAAGCGCTGGAATAGATATAGTCTGGGATGCATGGAAAGCCGGAGTCAGAGGGGAGACACTTAACTTCTTGCTAGCTCTGAACAAAGGAAAGCGACTTACTTTAAACAATATGCAGAATGATCTAGCAGCCGCGGAAGAAGGCCTGATTGCCGCAATTCAAGTTGGCAAACACACATTAGAAGCATATAATAAAGTAATATTAGCCAAGGCAAAAATGCTAGAGGTAGTAGCTAAGAGAGCGGCTGACAGGCTAGAGGCCTGGCGTGAGAAGGCATACGAGTGCAGCGAACAGGTGGGGCATCATCTAGCGACCCGGGCTAAACAGAGAATTACTCAAACCCAGATAGCTGAGATTAATGACCCTGCAGGAGGAAGTACCTCCGACCCAGACCGTATTCGCAAGGTTTTCTATTCATTTTATCAATCCTTATATTATGAGGATACCCCCGCTAATCTGGGTGATGTTATCTCTTATATCAAGCAGGCTCCAGTGGTACAATTTTCTCAGGAAGATCAGCAGTATTTAGAGGAGCTCCTCAGTGGGTGGATATCTTGTTATGCATTAGTAGTCTCCAGAGTGGCAAAGCCACCGGACTAGACGACATACCCTTGGAGTTCTATAAGAAATTTGCCCCACAGCTGAAAGAGCTGATGTTTCAATTATTTCTGCATGTTTTTAGAGGGGGAAAGCCTCCCCAATCTTGGACACAGGCTAAAGTTATAGTTTTTCTCAAAAAAAATAAATCACCGCTGGATCCAGGGTCTTACCGACCCATTACGTTAATTAACGCTGACAATAAGATATACTCTAAGATCCTCGCCATGCGTGTAGCCACTGTTATTTATAAGGTAGTCTCACCTCGACAACATGGTTTTATACCGGGACGGGGCACGACGGACCATATTAGGAGAGTCATCTCATTATTTGACGCTGCTACTGTTTCAGGAAAGCCAATAGCACTTATATTATTAGATGCAGAGAAGGCCTTTGACAGGGTCTCCTGGATTTTCCTTTGGGAGACCCTGTCGAGTGTCGGAGTTAGCAATGGGTTAATACAGGCTTTCAAGATGCTCTATTACCAACCTAGTGCAAAACGTTTTATAAATGGCGTGTTTACAGACTTTTTTGATATTACTAGGGGTACGCGCCAGGGTTGTCCAAGTTCCCCGCTGGTGTTCGCGCTTTATATCGATCCTTTCTTACGGCTTCTTGAGAACAATAGGATCATTAGACCCATTGAATCCCAGGGATGGGAAACTAAAGCTTTGGCGTATGCCGATGACATTGCTATCGTGACTCCTGATCCCGATACAGCAATACTAGAGATTGAGGCTGAAGCGGTGAGATTTGGGCAAGTCTCGGGGTACTCTTTAAATGGCACTAAGTCGCAGATTGTGTGTAAAAATTTTAATATGATTAATACTAGTAGACAGGTAGAGAAAGCCACATACCTTGGGGTTGATATTTTGGCCAATATTGATAAGATTGTTGACTGTAATATCAATCCGCTGATTGTAAGACAAAGTGAATTAAGGAGATTACACAATCTTCATCTATCAAGTATTGGTAGATGTAATATAATAAAAATGTTATTTTTTCCTACATTTTTGTATATGCTAAGGGCAATTCCGGTGGAATTTACTAATAGTTGTTTGAAGCAGATCGAGGATTTATTTTCTCGTTTTATTTGGGCATATGAAAAACCCAGAAGATTATACAAATTTTTATCTTTGCCAAGAGAAAGGGGAGGTTTAGCTCTACCTAATATTCGATTATACTACTGGGTCACCTCCCTACTCTCAAATTTAACTCTTATCTCCGAAAAACCAAGAGATAGTATAAGTAATGAAATTCCAACACCCATAGAACTTATAATGGGCAAGGATGCATAGGGGTGGCTCTGGAAATTCTTGAATAATAGCCATTACAAAAAAGTCCGCTTTAAATCGTTATTTGGTGGACATAGACCAATGAGGCAAGTACGGAAATTATTAGGTATAGGACGATTAAATTATTATACCCCGATTTGCAACAACCCCAACTTGCCGGGAATTTTTAGAGACCCCGTTGCTAAAAGATGGGGCGAAGCGGGCCTAACTAAACTGGGCGATTTATACTCTTTAACAAATATAGCTAGCTTTGAAAGTCTTAAAGCTACCTACAATTTAGATAGGAGGGATTTTTTTAAATACTGGCAAGTACGGGATTTTCTAAGTAAAAAAGGGGGAGGCCCTAGAGGCTTTGCCAAAAATGCTATGATAGATAAATTAAGGAAAAAGGTAGTGCCTTCTATCGGAGAAGCATACTCCTTTTTTTAATTCATTAATGCCGGATGACCTGGAGTCAAGCGCAGCTAAATGGAAATCTGAAGTAGGAATGCAGGAAGATCTTTTCTTTCATTCGATAGAATTAGCCCAGAAAATTTTAATCCCGGCAAGACTCCAAGCTCAATATTATAAATCCTGTTTCTCCCTCTACTACACTCCTCAAAAGATTTCCGAACGGGCTACAGGGAAAGGTACACATTGTCCTCGGTGCTCTTTATATCAGGCTGACTTAAATCATATGTTTAATGCATGTAGGGCCCTGTGGAATTTAAAACAGGAAATCTCCCAATTTCTTAAGGAAGTACTGGGGGTTGATGTCGTCTTATCACCTTCCTTGATCGTTCTGGGGGTTGACCCGCAATTGCAAGGGAGGCCTGGCGAACACCTCGTGTTTATCGGTATGGCTATATTACGGCTTTGCCTAGCTTCCACCTGTTTGGATGCAATACCCCCTGGTTTTCATCAATGGCTGTCCCGACTACTGGCAAACTATCATTTTGAGAAAGCAATTTATTCAAAAAGGGGGCGGAGGACTCGATCCAAAGGACTAAAAATTTGGGCCCCGCTGAGGTCTTGGCTCGAGAGGTATTAGGCCAATTGATTGTGATTTTGACTTAGACTTTGTCCAACCCCGGGGGGGGGAGGGTGCTTAGGGTGGAAGGGGTGGAAGGGGTGGGGGGATGACTGTTAAAAAACTTAAAAATGTGCATTCTTTCTATTGTTGTATTCTTTTTGTCTCTGTTGGGTATATCTTATATGTTTTTGAAGCCATGTGTTATGTTTTGAATTTGCTAACTACGGTTATTTTGCTTTTTGTTTTTTTTGCTTCTATTTGTATGCACAAAATAAAAAACAATTTAAAAAAAAAAAAAGGGAATTCCATAATACACTTTTAAGCTGTAATTTCTGATCAGAGAGGATTAGCCAGTTCATGCTTTATATATTTGGAATGGTAATGATAAATCCTCCTTACTGGTAAAGTTGGATTTAACATTACTGTTTTAGAAATGCCACTATTAGAAAGTGGACATTTCTCTGCACTTACTGCTCTGGGTGCCTTGCAGACGGTCTCCAATACATGTCTGGCGTGGGTCACAGCTACACTTTGTGCATTCCCTCTAGACAGCCACAAACGCAGGAAGGCTAGTGTGTGTGTGAGTACCAATCTACATACATCTGCATTCTGATGGCTCTGCCTGAGAAGGATGGAAGGGATGGGCTAACAATTCACTAAATAGGTAGTGTCCTGTCCCCACACAAGATGATGATGTACCCTCCATAGATAGCCTGGCAGGCAGGGCTGGATTGAAAGGATACTTGTGTTATGTTTGTTGTTTTTATAAAGCGCTTGAATGCCCAGCAAGGGCCTCTTGGCGCTAGCTGGGTGCAGACAGTCCATGAGTCAGGTTATAGGTGGAAACAAAAAGCCAAGTTTTGAGGGCTTTCCTAAAAGACAGGAGATTGGGTTGGGATTTAATGTGCCAAGGGAGATTGTTCCACGCCTTTGCGGCCCCTAGACCGCACTTCAAAGACCACTCTTTGAAGTGACCCCCACTTCAAAGGCACTTTTGGGTAGAATGACTGGGTCTTTGACCCCCTAAAATCAGACACTACTGGACTTGTAACTGAAGCTCTGCCAGAAGAACTGCTGTGCTGCTTAAAGGACTCAACTGGATTGCTGATCTGGAAGGCCTGCTTTTCTGTTTGTTGCCTTGCTGCCTGCTGCTCTCTGACTTTGCAGAAGGAGAGCTGGACTCTGCCTTCACTCCGAGTGTGCTCCAAGGGCTTGTTGGCTTGCCTCCTGTTGCTTGACACACTGGGATATCAAAGTCTCTACCCCTGCTCCTGATTCACTGGAAGTGGACCCAGATACTTGCAACACGGACATTGATGCATCTCCTGTCTGCGTGTAGCAGAACTGGTGCATCAACCCGGCCGATGGAGTAAAATTGGTGCTTCGCTATCGGAACCAACACAACGCCTCAAGATCCCGATCCATTGGAACCATGCATCGCCATTGCAACAGCTCGGAAAGATCGATGCATCCCTTGACTGCGCGGAGAAACCCGGCGCGTCGCCCTACAGAACCAACACATCTTGGCCCGGCATCTCGCCTTCGGAACCGACGCATCTGCATCACTGTGTGGAGAATCGATGCAACCTTGACCTGTGGGATCGAAATCGACGCATCTCCCAGTTGTGACAAGGAAAGGTACTTTGTTCACTGGGGCCTACGTGGGCCCTGTAGCCAGCCGGTGCTTCATTGCGGTTGGCCCAAACTTTGACTTTGCTCCAGTCTAGCGCGACCGCAAGTAACCCCTGAAGCGCTATTTGCTTCTAAGTACTATTTTCACTTATTATTTAAAAATTCATATCTCAACACCTATACATTGGTTTTTGTTGTTTTGGTCTTTTGTTCAGAATATATTTATCTAGTTTTCTTAACCTGTGTGGAGTCTTTTTGTAATGTATTTATGGTGTTACTGTGTGTGTGTGTGTTGCACAAACACTTTTTACATTGCCTCTTTAGATAAGCCTGACTGCTCTGTGCCAAGCTACCAGAGGGTGAGCACAGGCTAATTTTTAGTGTGTACTTAGCTTACCCTGACTAGAGTGGTGGTTCCTGCCTCCCGTGGGTGCATACCCCACCAAACCAGGAATCCCAGTTCTGACAACTAGGTTGTCTTTTTGGATCTTCTGTCATGAGTAAAAAATATTACCTTTATTGGGGTGATAATCAGAAGTAACCGATCCAGGGAGTCATTGGCATGGTGATCCCAGCAAACCTGGGCCTACTGCTAGAACTAGAGTGGCTTGAGGCTTCTAAGAGTTTTGATTATTGAAACTTACACTTGAGCAATGGTTAAGAGTTTCCTTGCTGCTCAAAAAGGGTTTGTGGGAAAAATGACCACTTAATTCACGGGGGAATAAAAGTGAGTTCAGAGTGTGCGGTGGTAGGTGAATAGATACTCCTATCAGTGTCTTAATCCACTGAGACTTTAGTAGTAGAAGGCGAGACCTCTGTGGGAGAAGCATGACGAAGGAATTTTACCAAAAGGAGTTTCTCGCCTCTGCAGTTCTGGGGGACAGTGATCATCTGGGGCCGTATTATGCATTGTCATTGTTTGCGCCCAGTGCACCTTTTAAAAGGTGCGCTGGGCGCAAACAATAAGAATGTGCCCTATTTGGATGTATGCGCTGCTCCCAGGGCAGCACATTCATGTGAAAACACGGAGCAGCTGCTCCGTGTTTTCACAGTGCAGGCGGCAACCGCACTCACTTTTACAGGGAAATAGAGATCCCCTTGCAGGCAGGTGCAGTCAGTGACTACACCCGCCTGCATGGGGATGTCTGGGGGGTCCATGGGGCCCCCCTTCCCCCTGCCAGAGGGCTGCCATCAGGGGCGGACTGACAGTGCGCCACCTTTTAGTTGGCACACTGCCAGTGCGCCTCGTTCCCTCTGCACCCGCGTCTGTAGAGTCAAAGGAATTCCATCATTTGCATAAGGCACGCCCCTATGCAAATGAGGGAACACCCTCTGAAGGTAGCGCTGGCACTTCAAGTGCACCAGCGATCGGTATTATTGAAGGGGACGCACAAGCGTCTGTGCCCCCCTCTATAATACCAAAGTGCCCCGGAGGCGCGCAAAGCGGGCGCAAACGCCCGTTGCGGCCCCAGGGCACTCATTGTAATATGGCCCCTGGATTGCAAGTCCCTCCTATGTCTCTTAGGAAAATCTTGTTCCCTTGAAGGGCACAGTGTCTCGTATTCATTTTGTTTTTACCTAGGGCAATCTCTGGTAATGGTCGTTTCCCTGCCTCTTATTCCTATCCTCCAACCTATTTTCTTTCGTTGGATGGAGGGGGGAGGAGCCAATGGAAGAACAGGCACATCAGATGGAGGTTGTGCTGCTTCCTGGTTGGGCTTCTGTTTGTATATGAAAGCAGTCTCCAATAGTTGCCTGATTGCCCGTTCAGGGCAAGATGAAAAGGTGCAGCTAAAGGAAATAGTATTAGTGCAGTGTCAGTTTCGCACCGTTTCTAGTCTTAGCTAGAGTCTGCATTTTCTCATGATTTTTGAGTTTTAAATACAGGTAAAACCAATGGTGTCAGTGAAATGTACTGTGACTCATTTGGCTAATGGTGGCACTGTTTTAGAAACAAAGATATTAAACATTACATCCACATCCTAAAGGCATGTTTCCTACATTATAATTCATTAAAATTCATTTTACATTTGAAAAAATGTATTATAAAGTCCTGTATAAACGTGTGCAGAGTTGTTCTAATCTACTGTTTATGAATTTCAAAAAGGAGGATCCCATGACGAAGAAAGGCGAGGTCTCTGGATTCTTGATACTGGAGCAACCCTTTATTGTCATTGTCAATGTGCTCCAGATTGCTGGTGGTAAGCTCAACTCAGCACCCATAGTTGGACAAACAAGTTTAAAAGGAATCTAGCACTCTTGCAATGATTTGCATAGTAAGTGAGTTTTCAGGAAATCCAAACAATATTTGATTAGCACATAGCTCCTTTTAATTAAAAAATTGAAAATGTTGGCAGGCTGATGAAAAAGGTTAGTTACCAGTAACTACATTATCCAGCATTTGCATCTTTCATAGACTGACATGCTTGAATCATTCCCTGTCATCTAGGTTAAGTCCCCCACTGTACCTTTACAATAAATCAAATAGTCGGGAAAGGACCAGAGTTTCTTTAGCAGCCCACTCACCTCACTGAAAAAAGACAATAAGTCCTGCTAATCAGGTGAGTGCAGCCTGAAATCCACCAGTCTCAGACCGCATTTCACCTCAGATTTCCAACACATGCATGGATAGAGTAAATGTGATTGGAGGAAAGTATTTAATTTGGGGGGGGCGTCAGAGCCGCATGTGAATCTATGAAAGATACCAACGCTGGAGAGCTGTAGTTACAGGTAAACCGCTCTTCTCCATCAACAAATGGATCTTTCATAGATTCACATGTTTGAATAAGAATACCTAGCAGTATCACAGTTTAATATATTAGCATTGTGGATAGTGGCAAAATAATAAGACGGATCATCTTATCTGAAAAGATAACAAAACACCACTTGTCCTACCGTGGTTTATGCCACTGCATCCAAGCGGTGGTGCTGAGTGAAGTTGTGTTGCTTTCTCAATGTAGCTGCAAGGCATAGAGGGCTTCTGATGTTTGCATACCTCTTATGGCGTGTGATGTGAATGTCCTTGTAAGTGTTGAACCGCTTTTCTATGGCAATAGGTGATGGCTTCTGCCACCCCTCTTGAGATTTCTTGGTTTGACAAAGGGTAACCCTTAATGGGTTAGGAAATGCTTCAAGCAACTAATCAGATTTTCTGAATATTTTTCATCTTGTCCAGACTGAAATTTAGACATCTGCACACATTGAAATAGTGCAACGCTCTCTCTGCTGCATACAAAGGGTGCTGAATGAAAACTTTCAATACTATTGGTTCATTGAGGTGAAAGTCTGTAGGAACGTTTGGTATAAATTGTGGGTTTGTGCACAATGGGACCTCAGCTTTAAAGAATTGCAAATAGGGCTCTTTAATTGTAAATTCCTGCATTTCGCAGATTCTTCTGGCTGAGGTAAGAGCTAGTTATAGAGTTGTTTTCAATTAGAAGAATTTGAGGCTACCCTCTCCGGTTCTACCCAGAAGGGCTCCACATTAACCGTGGTAGCAGTTTTTAACTTTTAATGTAAATGTAGATTTCTTGATGGACGGAAAGACCCTTTACAAATTCTTTGACTATTCTTTAAGACCATAAAGGATGACGTTTGGGAGACAGGAGATATCTTGAGATGTCTGCGAGGTGATCCTAGACTAATTCGTAATGAGGAACATACTGTCCGTTCTAGAACGTAGGGGAAGTTCTAATGAGGCTCTGACTGAGAAGGGATGCAGACCAGAGGATGAACACCAAATGTAGAAGCGATTCCCTTTAGCGATGGTGCCCTGGGCTGCCCAAGAACTTCTTTATGGCCTGTAAGAATGTCCAACTGGGAGAATTCTTTAAATGAAGAAATCTAGAGGAAAATGTCAAAGATCCTGGGCTGTGATGTAGGGCTTGCCTGTGGTACCTGGACAGTGGTTCATTTGCGACCCCAGTGGAATGAGTAGCGCTTCTACTACGTGAATGAGATCCGTGAAACAATATTGTCTGGGACACAGTGAGCGATTAGTATCATCCAGCATGGTACTCGTGTTGAGACGGGAATGGCCACTGCATGGTGTAGTTGTGCTACCTTTCCGAGTGCTTGACTGCGTAAATCTGATATCCTGTTTTTTTAATTTGGCCCTAGAGTCACGCTAATCTAGAATATGCACAGAGGCATAGGCCTATCCCTTGACGTGCTGAAGGTCCTAACTGGTCATGTGATCGGTAGGAGAGCACCAAGCGTGCCCTCATTTTGCAGTTTTACTGTCCCTGTTGTGGCTTTACCACATAGATCAGTGGTGGTAGCATACCATGTTTTCTAAATCCATAGTTGTGAGTACTGTCACTGGAGTGGAAGAGTACTGGCTCACTCGAGTAAAGTTCTACTTCTATGTGTGTTCCTAGAGCAAAGATCCCAATAAGTTGAAGTGCATGTAAGCGTGTGTAGTTAGCGTGGTACAAGCATGGTGCATGTGGTATCCAATTTGGATCTCCCAGGACTGGCCTTTGCACAAAGTAGAAGTGAGGTTGTTTTCCCAGACAGTGGAAGTGTATTTCTGACATTTCTGAAGCTAGGGCGAGAAGACAGACACCAATGTGAGGGGCTGTTGAGAAAGGACGCCTTTGGAACTTAGGTTAGATCTTTTGCTTGGCACAGAGCTGCTGATTAGCCTTCCTGAACATAGCTATTTTGTGTATGATACGGTTGAGCGGGGGAGAGACTGCCGACTCTGTTGTGCAAGGTCAGTGGAACCTTTATGTGAGGCCTGCCCTTTTGTCTTTCCCCGATTATCTCCTTCAGTTGGCTGATGACAGCCAGGTGCAGAAACCTCACAACTCTTTTTGCTTTTGTTGTAGGTTGAAGGCTACCCTGCTGTGAGAAGCATCACTCTGCATAAAGGCTGCATCTAGAGAGCAGCCAGGAGAGGATACTTGAAAGCAGAACCACCTCAAAGAGATTCTGAAGCTGCAGACAGTGGATACATATCTCCTGTTTGATTTTGGTGTGAAAAAGTGTGACCTCAGAGTATTCCCCAGACTGCTGTGCAACCAGCTTGACAGCCAGCTTCCCAAAGGTGAAGGCATATCAACTGAGTGTGGATCTCTTGCTGAAAGGGCTGTGTGCCTGTCCTGAAGCGTTTAGAAGTCTATCGGTCTACTATGAGAAGGAATGACCTTACCTACGTAGCACTAATGTCTGTCCTGGAAGTATGTTTTAGGTGTCTGTGGGGTCACCTAGAAGAGAAGGACTGAGAAGAGCGATAGGTTTATGTCCGTCTGTGGGCCTGCAATCTCTGTGCATAAGTTCCTGGTGGGAACAGTGAAGATGACAACTGAGATTGCCAAGGCCCAGTAGGGCCGGGGTTGCTTGTCGCAAGTAACCGGCCTGTGCGGGCCTGCATATGCCCAGAGTAATTCGCCTGTGCATGGCTAAATCTATTCAGAGTAAATGAAATGGATGAGGCACCATCTACTTATATTGTGAACTGCTGGAAGAGACTGCACTTGAA
Source organism: Calotriton arnoldi (assembly GCA_963921515.1). Classification (NCBI taxonomy): domain Eukaryota; kingdom Metazoa; phylum Chordata; class Amphibia; order Caudata; family Salamandridae; genus Calotriton; species Calotriton arnoldi. The sequence continues at coordinate 878,526 of CAWUFW010004720.1, forward strand.
ACAGTTGCTGAGGCACCTGGCTGCTGCGTCATCAATCACTGGTCCAATCGAGACTGTGACAACCCTGGAGTGCCACCTCCACGCCTGCTGGGTGCACTGCTAGAGAACGGGTCCATCGGAAATGGCGAGATGCATGAATGAAGTTGCCAGCTGGCACGTCACCCCTCATGAGAGAGGGTGCGAACACCTTGGAGAAAGACAGTCGAATGACTGCACCAGTTCAATGAAGACTGATCCAAAGCATGTGGTAAGACTAAAAACGGAGACTTTGAAGTAAAAACTGGGCACAATAACTTCAGGAGTGATAAATGCACATGAGCTATAATCACAACAATACAATCGTACCCCAGAGTGGGATGGGTCAAACTGAGCCTAGATCAAGGGGGAGGATTGGGAGTGATGGAGGGTAGAAGCGCAGCACTGCCTGATAGCATCAAATGGCACTAAATTAAATTTTGTTGTAGTAGTGTGTTGCATTTCGTTCTAGTGTGCATTGAAGTATTTCTCTTTCTTAAGCAATGCAGCGGGCTGAACATTTAATTTATTGTGCTGCTGTGTAACGGTTGACTTCTCCGCTTGAGTACTCACACACTAACTCCCTGAGAAGTCTGACTGCTCGCCATCGCTACCACTAAAGATCAGGGGGCATATTTATCAAATATTCACGCAACGCAGCAAGCCACCATGCTACACTGCATGAAAGGGAGAGGGTAGGAATGAGCCATATTAACTTATACTGCATTTTCCTGCTCTCTGCCTGTGCACAAACTGCTGCCTATGGCCAATGCAGGCACCCTTGCACCATGGTGCAAGGGTGTCTCTGTTGTAGGCAGGATTGGTTTTGTACAGGAAGGGACGCCATCCTGCACAAAAACAATTCTCTGAGGCTTTTCCCTCTTTCTACGTGTGCTGCAGAATGGAGCCCACGAAGAAAGAGGAAAATCCAAGGAGAAATAAGCATGTTTCTCCTCGTTACACCTCCCCTGGGGAGTCGTAGGATGTAGACGCATTCCCAGGTCTACCACTAAGGGTAAATCTGGGAATGCGCCAAAATGCATGGGTGGATCCTTGGGGCAGAGTTACGCAAAGCAGTGACTTGCGCTGCCTTGCGATACTCCACATTTACCAAGCAATGGAAAGTGGCCTTGCTTGGCTTGGTAAATTTAATTTGAGATTTTGCGTTGCCCTTGGGTGGCGCATGAGCGACACAAAACCATGATAAATATGCCCCCAAGTGCTGAAGGGTGTGCACGTGGCCAAGTTTGCAGAGCTCATGGTAAGACGTACCACAGGACAACATAGGCAAACTACCTCAAACCCCATGGAGGAATACAAGCTGCCCGTACCTGCCCTGTTAGCCCTCTGAATGGGGTCTGAGAATTTGTTTCAGCCTCGTGCTGACCCGTGGAATCAACCAGGGATGAGGAAAAACATGTGTATGTCTCTGTATGGCCATGTGAACAATAAAGCATTCCCATGGGATCCTGCTTGTGGATACCCGAGTTAGTAGAAAGGGCATTTGTTTGTTGAGGTCGCTAACTGGTCCAGGTTAAGTTTTTCCCATGTGTCAAATACTTTCCTCAACAAGTTGTTGTTGAGTTGCCATTCATGGCATTCCTGAGTAGTGTGCCTGCGCTAAATTGCTTGGTCATTGTCTGCTTTGGGAAAGTGTTCTGCCTTTAGAGAGATCTTTTAGTCCTATGGTCCAATGACTGCATTCCCAAAAAATGAGAGCTGGGGTACAATTACCAGAAAATGTCCCCTTGAGAACCAATCGGAACAGTCTATTCAGCACATAGCACTTTTTTGCAAATGTTATCTGATCCCCAGGAAATCTCTTATTAAACCCCTATTTTTTTTACAAGAGAGACTTATTTATCATCCGGTGGCTTTTAAATTTTTTTATTAATTAGGGGGCACAAGAGTATGCTATAGGGTTGACCTGTTTCTTTACAGAGCAATCTGCATTAGAACTTTCTTAGATGACGTAGGAAACCCGAAAACTTAATAAGGGTCAATGTCCAATTTGTTTTCACTCCTGCTCTGTTTTATTGGTGATACCATTAGGGCTTCATGGTTAAATGTAAATTGTGCCAAAAGAACTCAATTTTAACCATATGGCTATCACTTTATTTGGTGCATCTATGCATGACTTTGTATATTATTCTATTTTATTCATGTTTTATTTTAACTGTCTTGGCGCCGTGTGAATTTCGGTTTTAGAAGATTTGTTTTTAACAACACTGTAATAATTTGTTGTATTATTTTGTTTTTATGGATCACCAACATTTGTGCTGAATAATGCTTTTCTGACTGACAAGACGTTGAGCCTCTGTTGATAGCTCTTGACATTGTGTGCCTCCCTTGCTTGTTGATGTAAATCATAAATTTTGTGCTGTTTGTTAGGCACAACACCAACAACTACCTACTCTGAGTAGGAAAGATTGTAGACCTCTTCCGATCGTTTCAAAACCCAACACACTAAAGTGCAGGTTTATTTCCTTACTGGACCACAGTCCTCTGGTGGACACCTCCTGAAGATGGGCTCCCATCCCGTCATTAAGGTGTCTGTAGTTATCACTAAGTCTGTGAAGGGTGAAAGGAACAGCAGATGCCCACTGGTGTTCTTCACACCATGGAAAAGCATTTCTTATCCTTGCTGTGCTCATTGAAGGCACCAGGTTTTTGCACCTATTTTTAGTCGACCCTGAGCCAGCGCACAAGCGCTGCTCTGGTGATGATCTGTTGTAGTTAAGTACGGGAGAGAAGCCCTGCCCATATTTTTCCTTGGCTTGTGTCTTTGTCCTTCGTAAATGCTGTGTTCTGATAACTGAATAGGCTTGTTAGTCCCTCCTTAGTACGGCCATGTCGTAATTTGTAACCTCCCATGGCTACTGGACCCTTTACTTAGTTGTTACACGGTACGTGTACTATTTCCTTTGAGTTTTTCTTATGTTAGGCTCAACGATGTGCTTCGCTTTCACTTTCGAAGCCGCTGGGACAATGGCGGCCGTTTGTTTGCAATGAGACCTATAGCATTGCAAATATATATTTTTTAATTACACAGAGGTGTGCGTTTTTGAAAGAAAGCAGCTTGGCCCTGAAACTCCCCATTGATTGTGACAGCTGTCCGTCTCACCGCAGACCTCCTCACAGCTGAAGCCACGTCGTTGGGTAGGTTACCATTTGCTAAGCCTGGGGGTGCCGCAGGGAGGCTCCAGACGGGTGGCCGGCACCGAGAATAGGACCGGTTCTTCAAGGATGAGTTTTGTTTACAGCCCCCTGAGCTGGCAGGGCGTTCCACGTCAAGAGCAGGTGTACAACTGTCTGTGAGTTATTTCTGTTTAATGGCGGCACAGTAGACCGCGAGATGTGAGCTGGGCGCAGCACGCCCTCTTTGGCCCCCGAGCCGGCTTGAAAGGAGTCCTGGCTCCGTGTGTAATTCGAAGAAAGGTATGTGTCCCGTACAAGAGACTCCCGGCTCGGACTGTAACATGGAGGTCTCCGTTCAGCAGCGGCTCCCGAGACCGGCTCCAGCCTAGCTGGCTCACTAACCACAAGCTGCACCCATGGGCGACACCATGACGTTAAACCTCATCTCCTTGCTGTGCAGGGACATCGTACAACTGTGGCTGCTCCTGAAGGCGAGGACAGGTGTGTCTGGGGCTCGTAGCTTTATGGTTGTTTTTTTGCTTTAATGTGTGTGTACTGGAGTAATTTCTTGCGATGGACAAGAAGTGGTATGATTAGCACATTGCCTTTTTGGTTTGCAGTGTTTCTACTAAGCTTTGACCAGCTGCTCTCGATTAATATTCCCTGCCGCATGGAAAGAAAGCAATCGGAAAAAAGTCTATTTTATACAGTGTATTTCTCTTCTCCTACGTTTGCAATTTTGAGGTCCTTCTTTGCTTATATATTGGTCCTTGTTCAATTTTTGGGAAATTTATCATTCTTAAAATAGTCTTCCATTTTATTCCATGCGAAAATATTTTTCTTTATGGCTGCCTGTTTGTGTGTTTTGATAAATACTTGTTTATCCGTTTGTAGTGGGAACTGGGGATCTTTAATGCAGAGGCCTGCCATTCTCTCACCATGTCATTCCTTTTCAAAAGTGCTTCACTAGAGATACTGTGGGCAACAGAAATCCTTACTGCCATGCATGTCTCCAAGTGGGGTTTTGGGGTGGATGACTGAGGCCCAGCGCAGGGACTGCGGAAGCACCTTGGGCATTAGTAAACTCTGTTGCTTACTGCTAAGCAAGTGCTACTCAACAAATGGGTTAAATAGCTGCTCTCTACCACGCAAGACTGGAATGCAAAAGTATGCTATATAATGGGGATGGACCAGATCTCCTACACTGTACTAGAGGAGAAACAGCACTATGGGCAGTGTTGGGGTCCAGTATTGACTACTTTGCAGAAGACTTCATGCCACTGAGGGCCCAAGAATTTAAAGAGCTTTATAAATACTACCATACTGGGCATATTTGGGTGCGAAGGGCTGGGGGGTGGTTAGAGGGGTAGAGCCCAGCGCATCACCTGTGGAGCTGCAACAGGCAGAGAGGGATCTGGATCAGGTTTCTCAGATAAGTAGCATGTGAGCTTTTGCAAGCCCTCCAGCTACCCATAAGTAGCTCCCCTGTCTACAGCCTAGTAAACGAGAAGCCTTTGCTTGGTTGAATAAATATTTGGATACCAAAGTTGAAAAGTGTGTATTTGAAACGAAATCCCTAACCGGTGGGGTTAAAGCTCAAGTTATGTGGAGAGTTGCTACGAGACCCTACATTATTAGTGTACTAATGATGACAAGGGCGGCAACATAGGTATTTATAGAGGCAGGCCTGAAATTCGTGCACTTGTGGTGTTTGCAAGATGGTTGGATTTAATTCGTGGCGGCTGGTGCATTAGGCGACAGATGCACAGGGCTACCTGTGCCAAAGGCTATCCTTGTTCCTGGCTGCATCAAAGAAGTGCCTGGAAACGCACTAAAAGCAAGTTCCAAGAAAACGCAACTGACTGGAGAAGCAGTGATTCATTCAAAAGTAACAGGCATTTTTTGCAGTGGCAGAAGTTTTTATGTCTGTAACAGATAATCCGAGTTGACTTAGGAAATGGTCTGAGTTCTGAAGCCTGTCTTTAGCGCATCCTGGGATGCTGGTGGAATTCCAGTATGCACCCCCTCGTGTAGGTTCTTAATATTTACCTGTTATTAATATCAGATTTTGATTGAAATGAAAAGCAAACTTTTGGCAGTGGGTGCTGTTGAGTAAAGAATGCTTCTAGTGGTAAACGTCCTTGTACGTGGCTTACGATATACAATCCACTTTCTGTTAGTCAATGTAAACTGTATTTCTGTTACTCAGTCAACTGTATGACCATGATGTAATCCTTTCCATTTTTGGATTTTGTCCAATTGGCTGTTCTAACAAAATATTTGTAGTTGCTAATTATGATTATAATTGTATTTATATAGCCAAGGGAGTAGCCAGAAAATTAAAATAGCCCCCACTTGGAACCAAACGTCTGATGGAACCAAAAAATGTGAAGCAAGTGAGTGCGACCCTCCCTAAAAGAGCTCCCTTGTCGCTTCAATCCAAACATCTATCTATGCATCCTTTCACCCTTGCATCCACCTGAAGATATCCACTATTTCACCTTTACATTCTGTCATCCATTCATTCTTTCATCCATCATTCAGTCTTTCACCACTCCATATTCATCCATCCACCCTTTCACCTTATCTTTCACCCTTCCATCCCTTCACCCATCCTTTCACCAATCCACGCATCATTTCACCCACCCAGACATCCTTTCATCCACTGACTCATTCTTTCACCCAACCACGCATCCTTTCACCCATTCACCCCTTCTTTCACCCATTCACCCTTTCACCCCTTCTTTCTCCCATTCACCCTTTCACCCCTTCTTTCTCCCACGCATCCTTTCACCCACCCACCCTTTCACCCACTCTGTCGCTTATCCTTTCACTCACCCATGCATCCTTTCACTCATCCACCTTTTCACCAATCCTTAAACCCACACATGCATTCTTTCACTCATCCTTTCTCCCACTCACAAATCCTTTCACCAATACACCCTTTCATCCATTCTTTCACCCACCCATGCATCCTTTCATCCACCCACCCTTTTAGCCATCCACCCTTTAACCCATTCTTTCACCCATCCACTCCTTCACCCAACCATTCACTCATTAATGCATCCTTTCACCAAACGTGCCGCGATTGCTCCGTTAGTAAATAAACAGGAAAAAAGCAGCAGCACAACTTTTTTTTCTATTGATTGACTTTTGTAGCAATGGCGGCATGCCGCACTTTAGCTTTAAACATCTAAAGCTAAAGCACGGCATGCGGCCATTGCTACAAAAGTCAATCAATAAAAATACAAAGGCAAGTGGGCGCTGCATTTCTTTTCCATTTGTAAAGCCAATAGCTCAGCATTTAACTAATGCGAGGATTATTGCATTGCAAATGCTTGTTTTACTAGTTTTTCCTGAAGCAGTCGCATTTTCAACCAACAAATGGATGAGAAATACGCAAGACAACATCATGCCCAGCAGTCATTTCAACAGACGCCATTAGTCTGCATTAGGATCTTGCCTGCTAATGCTGCCAGGTTCGCTGGTCTTTCCTATGACAGGCATGGTGTCGCATCTTCTGTGTGTAGAAGACAGGGGCGTCTGACACTGATCAGGGGAGAGGGAGTGGGGGGGAGGTGAAGAAAAAAAAATACACGGAGGCAGGAAGCACACAGGCTCCCCTAAACCAATCACGACGCTGCTGTCGCCAGCATGACAGCAGCGTTGTGATTGGTCTGAGCGCCTTGGTTCGGCGCTCAGACAGGGACTGGGAGACTGTGCAGTACAGCCGGGCGGAGAACATGCTAAGTGCGCATGACTATTTGGCCGGCCAAACTGTCATGCACACAGGGAAAGTGCCCCAACCACTCCCCTCCCCCCGCTCTGTGAGCAGCCCCGCCCCGCAAAACTGCCTCAGCAGGGAAAAATAAAATGATAAAAACATTGGGTTATCATTCTACTTTTTTACACTGCTGAAAAGCACTGGGGCGACGCTCCTCCGCTGAGCCACCACTGCTAGGAGAGCAATCATAATGCTGCCAGGAAAAGAATGGTGCATACAGTTGTAGGGATGATTGTTCCTTGTTCTGAGTACGACCTAGTCTCCTGAATATGTGGGTGTAAACTGCTACTAAGTTCTTCATGGCATTCATTGAAATGCCCTTGAATAACCAGTTGTTGGGGTATCGATATACAGGATGGTTTAAGCATTGAAGAGGAGTTACTACTGGTACTAAACATTTCTTGAATATTCTCAGTGCTGATTTGAACCCAAAAGGAACACTTTAAATTGATAATGGTAATCAATCACTGCAGACCTTGGATATTTCTGATGTTTGTAATGGATGGGTGCAAGGAAGGAGGCCTGATGTACACATTTGACGAAATCTATTACCATCAGCAGCCACAACACCTCCTAAAGGGTAATTACATGGAACAACTATTTTCTTAGGAAGGCAATGAGCTGGCACAGATCAAGGGTGGATTTCCATTCTCCTGACCTTTTCTTTATGATGATTAAAACAAACTAGGAATAGAAGCCTATATGTTAACAATTTTCTGGGAGTGGTTCAATGGTTCCTTTCCTGGAGCATTATAAGGAATTCAGCCTTTAGGTTTGTGCTACAATTTATGCAGAGGTATATATTTAGGGGGCTCTGGAAAACTCCAGTGTGCCCAAAATGTATTGGATCCCAGAACCCTTTTGTCCAATATGATTTGTACCCCTATCTGCGGGAAAACTTCTGTCCATCCACCTAGGGCACCAATGCTCTGGGACAGAAGCAGTAGTAAACAATGCCAGGCAGCAGGCATTGACTCCTGTGACTTGCTCCTCTAGTCAATTTAGCCTTAATATGCCTGAATGACGTTTTTATCAGTGATAGATCAGCATTCCAAATGTTCCAATATGGAAAGCAAGAATGCCCTATTGATTATGTGCATCTCCCAATCTGGCACTTTGACTTCGCTTTAGGGATTACATGTGCTGACAGAGAGTGGGAGTGATCATTTCCAATTAAGTATGGATCTCCGTTTATAAACAACAAACTCTATATAGTCTCCATGTTGTCTTCGAGTCAAATGTTCCAGAAAATGTGTAATTTGCATTGGTGAAGAGCAAACAGACAGAAGAGCAAATGCAGGTAGACCCTGGAAATCTATTGGAAATTCCCACAAATATAATTAACTAGAATAGAGAAATATTGTTAAGGGTTGTAAAATGTTTGAAGGTAGAGTAAAGGAATGTAAAAGGATTGAGTAAAGCTAGAGTAAAGCAGAAAGGAAAATGCTTCGGATGGTTTGATACTCATTCTCAAGCTTTAAAGAGAAAATTGAGGTGACTGAAGTCTGGTAGAAACCAGCAAGTAGATGGCAATATTAAAGAAAAAATAATAAGGGCTAATTGAGAATACAGATCATTAAACAAACAGGAAAAAAAAGAATTTTAGAAGAAAAATTGGGAAATGATGTTAAAGGTAATTTAATCTAAAGCTCCCAGAAGATTTTTGGAAGTTAGTCCAATTTGGAATAGGAGGTGAACATAATACGCAATACATAATAAGGTGATTTGTAGGGTGCTTGGAAATCAATGGATAAAGTTTCTTGAAGAGGGTATAGAGAACCGCCTCCAGTGAAGTATAAATAATAAGAGGAATTTTTGAAGGGATTTCAGTTAAGAAGATTAAAGAGGTAATTTCAGATCTAAGACACTTGAAATTTTTTTACAAATGATTGATATGAAAATAATGGGTATTCATTTATTGTGTACTGATAGAATTGTTGAATTTTAAGGCGTATGCAATGACTTGGCGTTTTATAATGGTTTTAAAATGTGTGCAATAGTTTAATGGACTATGGTCCCAATAAACATATTATTTTACTGACAGACTGGCTCCTCTACGTTTGGACTGTGGTTTGTTATAGGATGTTCCTGGCAGAGTTCTATAAACTTGCTATTGTTGCGGATTATAACAATATTGGCGACATTATAATTGCTGCGCCTGATATAGTTGAAATCAGTAATATAATGGGCTTCTCCCAAGTGCGCCTCTCCGTCGTAGGGCAATTCTGAACTTCAGGCCTGAAGGAAGTCACTCCAATCCACCCTTGCCTATGCAATACAGCAGGCCCTGCGAGCTAGTGTAAGCCAAGATCTGCCACATCCACTACTGAGTCAGGCTGCTGATGCCCTCTCGCTTTGTAGCGAATTGCTTTGGCTTCTCATTTTTTGTCTTCTGGCAAAGGATGAATATAAGGCGTCAAGTTTGACCACAGTTGGCGTCTTCTTCTAAGGTATCTACATCATTGACCACTATGAAAGATGTGGCTGCCATTGACGATAACCTCTTCCCGAAGGTATCCATTCTCCTAGCTTCAGTGTATGTGGGGTCTATACAGGAAGTGCCAGTTGTTACTGATAATTGTTTGCATTAGTTTTAATCCTTCTTGCCAGCGGTGATCTATAATTGGTAAGATTTTGTAGCCTGGTCCCGAAAAGCATACAAAATAGTCTGTTACCTTGCTTATTACTGGTAGTTTGAATCACTTGAAAGATTTTTCTTTCAGAACATGGAACCCAGTGATGTCCTTCACTGGCGGTTGTATGATTAAACAACTACCTCTGAAATCATGAGTGCCTAAACCACGAAGGCTAAACAACTACCAAATCCAAACCACTAAGTATTGAACCACGACTTAGTGAACCACGAAAAAAATTCTATTGATATATAAACTGAATCTACCACTACGTTCAAAACAACGCTTGATTTAAACACGAAAAAATGTCATTAATTTAAAGTACACTTCGAATGTAAACTACTTTTAATAAACTATCTTGAAATTCGGCATCTAATGATAGTTTTTAGGTCGAGCCTCGAGTAGCGCGCAAGCGCTGCTCTGCGAGACGTCAAGTTAGGGGCTTTTGAAAGCTGACCAGACGCTCGTGCGTCATGGCCTTTTCCGTGCGGTTACCCAAGCAAAAGGCCATGGTGCACGAGCGTGTGGTCACGCCTGCTGCTCGCAAGCGCGCGCACCACTCGTGTGCTTGTTATTTTTTCTACGACGCTGCAGCGGCTTGTTTAAATTTGTGCGTGCGCGACCGCGCTCCGGTAACCGTCCCAGCTGTGCCTGCATGCATCCCGATGCCCTGCTCCTCTCGGCGTGCACGGCCTGGCATCGGTCTAGTGGCGGCAGGAAATAAAGGACAGCAAGACTCATGTCAGGAAACCCTTTCATCTTGCAAGGCTTTGTTTACTCTGTGTAAATTCAAAAGCTCGTCGGTTCTAAACACGGCTATCCCTTAACTTCAGAATCTCAATGTCTAACCGAACGTTCACGTCCACAACAGTGAGCAAGGCCAGGAGTGCTCCTGCGCTCACAGCTCATTTCTCGTAAGAGAGTAAACGGGCAAGGCGGCATTCCAAGTCAACACCAACGATAGTCTCTCAAGGCTTTCTAATTTTATGGCAGCGTCCACCACCCCGCAACTGGACTGTGGTGCAGCCGCAGAGGGTCGTAAACGTCTGCTTTTGGCGCCCGAGTTTTAATTCTCAATGGCTTGGATCTTGATGCAACTGAAGCAGGGCCTGCGTTTGATCGTAGTGGCCGACAGAAAATGTTTGCGTTATCACTTTCAGTGCTGTAGTTCACTCTGATCCAAGTCAAGAGAGGCGCATGTAAACACTCGCAAAGGTGCAGCACGGCGCTAAATCCATTATTTGTCTGTACCTCAGTGTTGCATGCAGGGTGTGGTTCATATTACGGCTGCCCTTACAATATTGCAGACCCCCGGCAGAGGAAAGATGTTAAACGGCCTTGTAAATCTAGTTCATACACCGTGTCGCTTGCTGTGCATACAGTTTTCTATTAATGTACTGCTAAGATAGGTGATTTGGGAGAGAAAGACTTGTTTTCAGCACAAGGCAACAGCCATAAAAGCAGTTTCGATTTCGCTTAAACATAATTTGTGCTGCAATTGAACCATAAGGCGTTTTTTCTATTCTTTTAACACTGAGAGGTTTCAGTTTGAGGGTACCATTCGCCCGACATAGGCTGTGCTCTTTTAAAGTGACCTGTGCGAAGAGTTTAAGTCAATGTTCATATGGATGGGATGATGTGCTCAATATCTGAGACTCCTTTATTATCCTTTGATAATGCATAAGGTGAATAATATCTGACAATACATCAAATTACGGGCAGTTCTATATGTCATGCACCTGCATAATTCTGCAACTTTTGAAGCAAATGTTATATCTTCATTCATGTTGTCTTCTTACCATTTTAGGGTGAATTATCAAAGAAAGAAAGTTAGATAGGTGTACCGGTCTACAGGGGACTGGACTGCCTTTCCGATGCCCTCGCTGTACTCCGGATCTGGGAGCGGGGGGACGACATTGATGTTACCGGTCTGTTAGGTATACGTTAACCATCGCATAATAATTCCCACAAACAGGCTGTGCCAGTCAGGAAACCCTCGGCCACATTCTGCCACTTGGGGTTCACGCACAATGTCCTGAGTGAACGAGTAGGCAGGTAGACATGGGGCAACAGTTTTAAATTGTTGTGGTATGTGCATTTGTGACCGACATTAATTGTTAGATTCATTTTCAAGGTATCTCCTCAAACAACGTAGAGTCCTTTCAGGGGCCACACAGCCTCTTAGCACCCACCGTTGAGGACAATGTTTAACAACCCAATGTTAATTCAGCGTCAATGTATCATTCACCGTGACTGCAAGATACTTTACAATTTCCTCAGGACACTTTAATTTCAGCAGTGGCTACTTGCGGTGCAGATCGATCGACGTCCTATAACAGGTAATATTTCTTCTAATATTCCATTCACATCAAACTTTTTTTTTTTTGGTGGAGTTTTATATAGCGCAAACTAGACCCGGAGGTATCAGAGCACTTTACACGAGCACCAGTTACGTTACAGAGGGACACATTAATTTTTTGTTAGGCGTGGGGAGATTAAATGATTTGCCCAGAATCACAGGATGTTGAGCATCCCTGCCGAGCCTCGAACCCCAGCTCCGAGGTCGACCGCCCTAGCCGATAGGACACATTCTCTCCACATTGATGACATAGGGAAACCCATTGCTTTTGTACTATCAGGCAAGAAGTGTGCCACCACTATTTCCTCATTATAGGAGGTACACGTTCACATTTAACATTCGCCTTGTAATCTATATCATGTGAATATATTTGGGGGAAGTACATAAGGTAATATGTTTTGAAAGTACATTTACTTCAAAGGCGAGCCAGTTTTCAATTCCGATCACTAGGCATGTTGTCATGATCTGATTTGCGCACGCAGGCCAACAGTTGGGAATATCTAATGAATAAATTCCAAGAAATATCAAATGAAACTACCTAATTTACTTACAATAAAGCAGGGTTTTCCAAGAGGACATACAATAATTTGGGCTGCGTTAAAAAAGGAAACTGCAACTATCAGATTTCACCATTAATGTAATCAAACCACTCACATTGTTAGGGGGTAAGCTGCCCGGTAAGATTGTGAGCATAACATCACAGTATTAAACTGCACATGGGAAATTCTTTTAAGAAACAATAAACATATTACAATTACATCCATTACTAAAGGCCACATGCTTTTAATATCATCAGAAGTTGGGCTGTCACATATCATAGTGATACGTGTTTTGTGTCTACTTTAGCAACGTCTTTTGTGTCTACTTTAGCAAGACATTTACACACACTTTAGACTACCTGGAGCATCTATATTTGTATAAAATGTTACTCGGAAATAAGGGACAAGGCAGGTCCTTTTACCCCGGTGGAGTATAATTATTTCCTGGGATGAACAAATTAATCTAGAAATTAGACCTAGTTTAACCACCCAGGGTCATAGCTGGTGGCACGTAGTGTGGAATGACCCCCATTGGGACCAGATGGGGTTCAAGTGCCATGATTGTGAGCTGTTTTACACAGTCATCAAAGGTCTCCGCTGTTGACATCATTTACTTCAAATTACCACTTATGGGGAGGCATAATAGTTATCCCATTTAGCACAGGTGGATCACAAGATGGAGCTGTAGGCACATGATTTGCTTTTCATGCAGCATGGCCTGTTCCTTCGTTGCCATAGTCATAGCAGTTCAGATCACACCTCTTTGTCAACCAGTCAAATGCTTCCTTGGGTTACAATGCTAGAGGACTGGTAAGCTGGGGTTTATGAAGCAACATGCCTTAAATGGGGCAGTGGAGCTAAGGCAACCAGTTTCTACACCATGCAAAAGTCCAACAGTTAGTGCTCTGGAACTGTTCCACACAGTTACTGTACCATGTATACTCAAGAAAGCAAAGCAGTTTGTTTTTATGTGAAAGATGCTTAATGTATGTGTTCAATTGACATGTGACACATTCTCTGGTTTGGACGAGCAGTGTTACCAACAATAGGCCTATGTGTTCACAATCTTCCCCGGTGGACGGAAGGTGCAGATTCAGTAGCTTGTTCTCATCTAGAGCAGGGGTTTTTCAACTTTTTCTGCATTAAGAGCTACTTCAGCTCAAGCTTAATCATCTGGAGCTACTAATACATTTTATCACTGTACAATACCAACCATACACCTTTGACACTAGGGACTTAACCACAGCAATGAGTCTCTCTAGTTCAGCTTGAGTTACTATTCAGCTATTGGCTTCAAACATATTTGGAAATGCAACCATTTTGCCTTTATCCACATATTTAAGGATATGAAATAAAGCAGAATACTAGGGGTACATTTATGGGGACCTCGGGCCACACCCTCTGTTACAGATCCACCCATGTGTTACAGCAAACAAATGATGGACGGAATGCTGACAATGCAAACATTCTCCCCCAGTCAAAAGATCTGGGTTAAATCCATCGTTCTTTTGCCCACTACGCCACCCCAGTTTGGACCCAGGCATATGCAAATCAGTCTTGATCCTGTGCCCCATGGGAACAGTCCAGACCGAACTGCCAGGCCAGGTCCTCCCTGGAACGGAAACAAGCATCCTGTGACCGGTTTCAATGTATGTCACCCTTCTTCAGCCAGGCTAGCTTGAATCTAGTGGCGCAGTGAGCAAGGGACCCACGTCTGGGCATCCCCATCCCACTTAGGGCGAACAGGGTTACAGCAAACAAATGATGGATAGAATGCTGACGATGCAAACATTCTCCCCCAGTCAAAAGATCTGGGTTAAATCCATCGTTCTTTTGCCCACTACGCCACCCCAGTTTGGACCCAGCCATATGCAAATCAGTCTTGATCCTGTGCCCCATGGGAACAGTCCAGACCGAACACTGCTGTAACTCAGATCCACCCATGCCTTGGTTTGGGGTCGAGAGGCACACCTGCAATCCATGCCAGGAGACGACACAGCTTCAATTCTTTGAGACATATCAAACAAGCATTGGCATAGCCAATAGGTCTCGCCTTTGGAACCTTACAAGTATTTAGTTATGCAGTACAATATCCTTGGTGCAACAACATCAACTGTTGCAAGACTAAACACTTTTAAGGTCCCAAAGGCGAGACCTATTGGCTATGCCAATGCTTGTTTAAAATTACAGACGAACTTACAGAGAGACAGTAAAGGACGGTAGAAAACAATGAAATATAAATTCATCATCTGTTTTTACACAAATTACACACTAGAATGCTAACTTAATTGGCGGCATATCAAACGGAAAATTAAAACAAAATGCAATATTTAAAGCAATAAAAAAATAACACGTCAGCATAGCATCAGTTGAAAACAATCCTACAGTGCCATCTACTGGCCTCACAAGGTAAATTAAAACTGTCTCTCTGTCGGTTCGTCTGTAATTTTTAAAAAACGATCATTAGATGCCGAATTTCAAGATCGTTTATTACAACTAGTTTTCATTCGAAGTGTTCTTTAAATTAATTAAATTTTTGTTCGTGTTTAAAGGTCGGAGTCGTTGTTAAGGCCACTCGTTGTTTAATGAAAAAGTTGTTAAGGAGGTCATGGTTCAGTTCCAGGTCGTTGTTTAAGAGTCGTTAAAAAATCGTTGTTCAGGCCGTTTCCCCCTCCAGCAGGATAGCTAGCAATTTAGCATATCGAGGCCAGAGGCTTCAAAGCCTCTTGCCACCTTTGAAATGCCACCCCGGCTTCCCCCCAGACTTGGGGGACACCACCCCCTGCCCTGGCGCCCATCTGGCCCCAGGGCAGCCAGCGACACCTCTAAGGTGGGCTATGTGGTGTCGGGCCTCAGGCCCACATGATAGCAATAAGGGACACAGACAGCAGGTGGTATAGTACGGTAACTGGCCACGAGCACGTGCACCCGGGCCCTTTTATTGGCGGGGCCACGTCACTCGTAACACCCGTGATGGATGGGAGGGGGTGAACTGTGTCCAGCCCTCAAGGGAGTGGCTGGGAATACAGATGCCTGCTAAACCCTAGAACGTGTCCTGCAGGACACTACATTCCTCCCAAACTTTATTGAAGAACAAAAACAAACATTAGTCCAACCTGTGGGGACAATCAAACAGTCAACTAAACACCACAGGGTCCATCAGCCTTACGAGTCAGGTGGCGAGAAGACATCAGACATGGGTTGGTGACTCTGCCTGCAGCAGGGCCATCTCGGCGGGCACTCGTAGTTAAACCTGAGGGGTTCAGGACACGACCGCTGGCTTGGAGACGTCCGCTGCATACCGTCAGCTCACTGATGATGACGTGTCTTACAGTCTTGCGTGGCTCCACTCTGCTGACGTTGGGGATGGTCTGTGGTGAGTTCTAACAGTTCATACAATGGGATGCGTCATGAGCATGGATGGAGTCCATGGTGAGAGTTCACGGAGGTGTTGCCTGATCGATTGTCTCTGTTGAACCGCTTGGCTGTAACCGATAACCTGTCGGTGGGGCAATGTCTCTTCTCACTCTCCCGCCTGGGGAGGCCCGTTGTCGGGGTTGCTACGGGACTGCAGGAGGGCTGCGCTGGGGCCGCTTGTGTGCCGACTGGAGGCAGCTGCAGGACCACCGAGGAGCCGTTACTTAGTCGCACGCACACCCTCGAGGGTGGATGAGTCTTGGCCAAGACATGCTCTCGCTGCCGCGGTTCAGGTGTAGGCCAGGTTCGCAGGTAGCCTCTGGTTTCTTTTGTCGGCTGGTGTGGCAACGGTGTAGGACTCCAGTCCATCGGTACTCTGGGGATGGTGTTGTTTGACGCATGTGATGAGGGCTGGCGTGATGGCAGTTGCCAGCCATATGGTGAGTCGGAGTAACAGGTGGTGGTGACTTGCTGGGAGAGTTGGATGTCAGGAGGGACTTAGCAGCCATGTGTCCCCGCCTTGCCGAGGTTGATCTTAGGTGGCGGCACGCCACGTGGAGTGTGCGACTCCTCTCTTGCCTGTCTTGGGGCCACTGCCGACTCCATCTTGAGGCGGTGTGAGGAAGGACACTCGGTGCGGACTTCTCCCGTGGCATCTGCGGTCAGGAGCAGGGATGACGTTTGATTTAGACTGCCGACGCTCGGGGATGGACGGTCGCCTGGGGAAGCGTTGGGGAGAGACGCGGTTTGCGCTTGCTGCGGCTTATGTTCGGTTCTCCTGTGAGGCTGTGTCCAGGGACGTCGGTCCACCTTGGTGGCTGTCTGGGTGTGCTCTTGCCTTGCTGTGTGAGTCCTCGGTCTTCTCCTCTTGTTGGTCTTTTCAGTGCACCTGTGTTCATCCGGTTCTTCGGGGTGACAGGGCTGTCCCTCTTCTTCCCTTGAGGGCGTTGCGCTTGGACCTCGAGGCGGCGCTGTCGTGGCGCCTGCTTCTGCCTTCGTTCCGGTGTGCTTGTCGGGACTGGTCACTTTGTGTGACGTGCTCCTTGCTTGCTGTGCGACGTGACGTCCGGCCACGTGTTGCCTGTTGTTGGAGCACATGTTGCTGTGGCGGCCTGCCACGTGGAGTGTGCGACTCCTCTCTTGCCTGTCTTGGGGCCACTGCCGAGTCCATCTTGAGGCAGTGCGAGGGAGGACACTCTGTGTTGTCTTCGGCCCACTGCGGGGCTTCGCTGATGCTGTAGAGATGTGGTTGCTCTCTGTGCTGCGTTCAGCAGTGCTTCTTTATGGAGATGTCTCTATCTCCCGGGCGCCCGCCCGTGCTGTCAGGTTCACTGGCGCGGCCTTCGGCGCACCTCTGACTTAGTGCACTCCGTCTTCTGCTTGGGCGCTTTCTTCTGGCACTTGATGTGCCTGTGTTGTAGCTTGCGGTTGTGCCTGTACGCCAGTGGGAGCGAGTGATGCGATCTCCTCTCCGGCGGTGGCGTTGGGCAGCCACTTGTGGTGCGCGCTCTGCCCCTGTCTTTCTTGTGCTTTTGGTGGGGCTTGCTGCCTTACTGGGCTTTACTGTCTTTTGCTTCTTTACACTTTCCTGTGCCGGGGCAGCCCTGGGCCCCTGGTATCTCTTTGCTAGGTGTGGGTTTGGAGTTCCTCCCCTTCAAACCGTTGGCAGCGTCCTTCGGCTGATCTCTGCAGTGGCGCTGGGAGCAGGGCTCAGTCTCTTCAGCTTGTCTTGCTTGGGAATGGGGGTTGTGATCTCCTCTCCTGGATGCGGGTACAATCTCACTCAGTCTGTGGCTGGATTCTTGCAGGGTGTGTAACCTCTCTGCCGGCTGGGGCTGCAGGTGGCTACCAGAGGGTGTACTATGCACTTGCATCCGTCTCTATTTGTCCTGGCCCTGTCTGCTGTGGTGATTTACAGCCACTGAGGGCGTGTGGTGTAATCAGCGTCAGTCCTGGCTGTGTCTCTCACAGCTTTCCTCTCCATTTCCTGCGGAAACCTTTCATGCCACAGTTCACGTTTGCTCCTCTGCTTGCAGTGGCGGTAGACGACTGCTAGGGGGGCGTGCAGCGCACAGTATCCTTTGTGGCTCGCTATCTATCAGGGCTTCTTTGCTGTGTACCCCATTCCTCTCCTTTTCAGGAAGTAGTCAGCCCACTTGGCCAGTATGCTTGTTGTGGCTGCTTGGGCGTGCGGGGCACTGGAGGTGATGACGTGGGGTTTGTACCATGCAATAGCAGGCTCGGCATGGCATGAGTCTCTGTTTTGTTGGCGCTCTTCTGGGCTGGGCTGCCGTTGGCTTCCCTGCATTGGCTCCTTGTGCGGATAACCAGTCTCTCACCCCTTGCTGTAGTGTAGGCTAGTCTCCTTATTCACTGCGGGCCGGCGGGGGCAGGCGGCCTTGTATTCTCCGATACTGCGGCACCTGTTCACTTCACTTCTTGGCTTGTGTATGGCAAAGTCACAGAGGGCACCACCGTCTCTCTGGTGATTTGCGCAAACATCTCGTGAGGGTCATGTAAGAGCCAGTTGCTCGTCCTGGTGCAGTTCCTTGATTCTCGCTAGGTGGCGCTGTGGCCACCATTCTTCTCGTGCCACGTCAGAGATGTCGGGCTCCGCAGGGCTGAAAGCGCAGATGCAATGGGCAGACAGTGCTGATGCAAAAGGGCTGCTCCTGTCGGTCACACTTTACTTTCGCGCCTTTGAGCGTACCGTGGGTGAACCGGAGAGTCCTCTTAATGCTGGGCAGTTTGCATTTATGCGCCGCAGTTAACGCCGTCGGGGCTGCCACGCAGTTTCCTCGGGGAAAGCGGTTTATATTGATGACCGCCAGGTGGCGCTAGAGTTGTTGCAGCTTTCCTGACGCTGCGGGCCTCATGGTATGCGGAGGATGCCGGTTCCTCACTGCGGGAGCTTCTCCTCGGCTCCTCTCCGGGACAGATATGATCACGCTGTGGGTGCAGCAAGGCGGCTGTCTCGACCGGGCCAAACGCACGCAAATCACCTAGGTAAGCTTTCACCTAGAGGCCCCAGCAGTCTTCCTAGCGTCGCGGGCCGTGCTTTCATTGGTGGGATGCTGTGTTCTGCTACAGACTGCACTTGTTTCTCGCCCAGGCCGCACCACTTTTTCTGGGATCGGTGGGACAGCAGGCATCCGTAACAGCTGGGAGCGTGAAACGCTTCATGGTGTCTGCTATGTGGGAACTGCTCTGCCACGCTCTGTGCTGTCCGCTTCATTGGGGGAGGGCGCTTCACCCCTTCTTTTTCGCGCTATGGCGGGCTGGGTCAGCTTACTGGTGCAGCATCATGCAGGGGGCACGGTGGTGTGCGTGTGTCCGTCAGACTTCTGCGGGTCATGCATGGTGCGCCGGCCTCATCCGCGTCCTGCTGACAGCGCTATACAGGCTTATTTTCGCGTCTCACCTGTTTGCTCGGCCTTGCAGTAGGTGGACGGCAGTTGGGCATCTGACCGACCGTAGGAGGCGGACAGTCTCTTCTCTTCCACCGCAGGGTCGGTCAGGACTGGTGGCGGCTGCAGGGTACAAATAGCAGACAACGTTGGGTTCACTCGCTAGGACCTTCTTGACCTCACATGCCTCGTGCGCTGGCAGCAAGTGCTGCGTGTCTTACATTCCGGATCTGCTTTCTCCGATCAGGAGCGGAAAACGGTGGCCAGCAAACACGCGGGGCCAGACCCCCCGTCGCCAATGTGGTGTCGGGCCTCAGGCCCACATGATGGCAATAAGAGTCACAGACACCAGGTGGTATAGTACAGTAACTGGCCACGAGCACGTGCACCCGGGCCCTTTTATTGGCGGGGCCACGTCACTCGTGACACCCGTGATATATGGGTGGGGGTGCAAGTGTGTCCAGCTCTCAAGGGAGTGGCTGGGAATACAGATGCCTGCTAAACACTAGAACGTGTCCTGCAGGACACTACAGGCTACCTTAAGTGAACAGCCAGAGAAGGGTTTCACCATCTTGTTTTTGGTGAAATAGGGACTTCTGGGTAAGGATTACGCCCACTCCTTACAAGAAGTGGTCATTTAGGGGGTGTAGTCACCCTAGGGGTAGGTAGCCCATTGGCTACTACTTCACACTCCCCTAAACGCCCCTAATTGAGTATTTAGAGGTCCCCCCGATACCAAGTCTGCAGATTTGACTTCCTGGGAACTGAAGAAGGACAAAGAACAGACGACACAGTGAGAACCAAGGACCTGGCGCCAAAGCCTGCCTTGCTGCTTGCTCCTTAACAATTGCCAAGACCTGACTCGTCCTTTGGCTGTGCATCCTACCCAACATTTGGAGGACTGTTCGGGATTTCGACAACGAGCTGTCATCTCACTTGGGGTGGAGGAGCCATCCTCCTGCATCCACAGGCACTGACCGCATCTGTCCAGTTCACCGTGTTGCTGGCCATCGGGCCCACCGAGGGAGCATCACATCTGGAGGAAACTGGAAACTGCTGGTGATACTTTGGACCTTGGCCCCTTAGCACCTTAAGTCCCTAAGGGCACCTTTGAACTCTGCTTGCAAGTACCTTTTTCCTATATGTGTTTTTCTCCCATAGGATAACATTGAAGGGTTCAAGGCGCATGCCTCAAAAAACGTTATTTGAGCAATTTCACTATTTTCGTTCTAAAATCCATATCTCTGCTTCTATTAGTTATTGTAAAGATCTTGATGTCTAAATTATTATAAAAATCTGATTTATTTTCATACATTGGTCTTGGATTTCTTATTGAGTGTGTGTGCAACAAATGCTTAACACTCCCCTCTGATAAGCCAACTCTGTTTGACCACAGTACTACAAATACAGCACATTGGATTATTAAAGTAACCCTGGAAACCCTATATGAGTCGTCTGTACTTTTTGCCTGGTGTGCCCTTATATTGGCATCACTACATAAAAAGCCAGCTTCCTACACGTACTGCTTAAACGTTTTAGCCTAGGTAATTCCTCAGAGAGGGAAGCTCCGGATCTATATCGAAGGCACATAAAAAAGGAAAATGGCATTGAAACGCTGGGCAGTGACGGCACCTGATGTCCAACACCCTCTACATTGTTACTTTGAGGTTTTCCGTACACAGTCTGACCCTGGAATTGCTATACAGGTGTGGAATCTGCTGGTAGAAGTATCCATCAGAGTAAAGAACAAGTTACTTACCTTCGGTAACGATGTATCTGTAAGAGACATATGTTAGTTATAGATTCCTTACCATAGAATGATCCCCAGGCATCATACTGGATCCGGAGAATTTTTTCTTAGCAGTACCCCTGCGCATCAGTAGGTGGCGTCGGTTGACTCATCGTCCGTCGTCGTGGTCGCCGGGATGACGTTGCGGTGTCTACATAGACACCACCCCAGCGTGCTGATGTCCGTTCTGACACAACGTTCCACGCCAGAAGCGCAAAGCCATGAAAGACATTGACCACTGGTGTGCCACAACTAGGGCCCTATAAGGGAGTCTCTATCTCTAGAAGTCAGTTCGCAGAGCGGGGAGGATGGGTGGGGCGGTAAGGAATCTATAACTAATATATGTCTCCTACAGATATATCGTTACCGAAGGTAAGTAACTTGTTCATCTGAAAGAGACTGTTAGTTACAGATTCCTTACCTTAGAAAAGATACCCCAGCAATACCATCCCCGGAGGAGGGTCTGCGAACTAAGTTCACACCACAAAATCCTGGAGAACCGAACGGGCAAAATAGCCGTCCCTCCGGACTTGGCTGTCCAGGCAGTAATGTCTGATGAACG
This sequence comes from Calotriton arnoldi, assembly GCA_963921515.1. Lineage (NCBI taxonomy): Eukaryota > Metazoa > Chordata > Amphibia > Caudata > Salamandridae > Calotriton > Calotriton arnoldi. The sequence goes on from CAWUFW010004720.1 coordinate 900,169, forward strand.
TGCAAGGATGCCCACGTGGCTGTCTGGCAGATGTCAAGAAGTGGAACTCCATGTGCTAATGCAGTAATTGCTGCCGTAGCCCTAGTGGAATGAGCACGTAGCCCCACTGGAGGTTCCTTTTTTGCTAAAGCGTAACAGACTTTAATACAAAGGACAACCCATCGAGAGAGGGTACGCTTATGAACAGCCCGACCTTTCTTGGCACCTACATAGCCAACGAAGAGTTGATCATCCACCCGGAAATCTTTTGTGCGGTCAAGGTAGAAGGAGAACGCGCGTTTAGGGTCCAGACGGGGGAGTCTCTCCTCCTGCTTGGAAGGGTGCGGAGGTGGGAAAAAGGTGGGCAAAGTGATAGTTTGTCCTATGTGAAATGGTATAACCACTTTAGGAAGGAACGAGAGCCTTGTCCTAAGCACCACTTTGTCCGGATGATCAGAGAAGAAAGGGGGCTTAGAAGATAGAGCTTGAAGCTCACTCACCCTGCGAGCGGAGGTCATAGCAACAAGGAAGGCAGTTTTTAAGAGTGAGGAGCCTGAGAGGACAGTTGTGAAGAGGCTCGAAGGGAGCACACATAAGATATGTTAGAACGAGATTCAAGTCCCACTGGGGCATTATGAAAGGAGATAGAGGAAAGAGTTGAGTAATGCCCTTAAAGAATCTATTTACAATGGGAAACTTGAATAAAGAGGGTTGATCTGGCAGCTGAAGGAAAGCAGAGACGGTGCAAGATAACCTTTAAGAGTGCCCAGAGCAGAGCCCTGCTGGGCCAAAGAAACTATATACAAGAGAACCTCTGAAAGAGGGGCAGAAAGGGGATCCACAGCCTTTGCTGTGCACCATGCCACAAACTTGTTCCATCTACAGGCGTATACCGTTTTAGTGGAGGGATGCCTGGCTGTCAAGATGACATTACAGACTTCGGGTGGAAGGTCAAAAGCTGTCAACTGTCGCCGCTCAATCTCCACGCAAGGAGGTGGAGGCTGGACAGGTTCGGGTGAAGAACCGTCCCCTGCTGCTCTGAAAGAAGATCCTGCCGAAGGGGCAGTCTGATCGGAGGATCGATGGCCATGCTCAGGAGCTCGGGGTACCAGACTCTTCGTGCACAGTCCGAAGCCACAAGAATGACTTGGACCAAGATGCGCTTGATCTTCTTCAGCACTCGGGGCAGAAGTGGTACAGGCGGAAAGGCGTACAGGAGGCCGCAACTCCACTTGCGACGAAAAGCGTAGCTGAGCGAGTACCACCTTGGGAACTCCAAAGCGCAGAACTGCTGACATTGCGCGTTCTATTTGGTGGCGAACAGATCTAACCAAGGCTCTCCCCACTGTGATCTACCAGGCACCGACGGCTGAGTTCGTCCGCCCTTATGTTCAGAGAACTTGCCAGGTGTTAAACCACAAGGGTCATGCCCTGATGTTCCAGCCATGTCCAGAGGCGAAGAGCCTCTTGACACAGGGTCCACGACCCCACCCCACCCTGTTCGTTGCAGTACCACATGGTGGTGGTGTTGGTGAACACCTGCACCACTTTCCCTTTGAGAGAGGGAAGGAATGCTTTCAGTGCCAGGCGGATCACCTTGAGCTCCAACAGGTTGATATGGAGCCCGGACTCCGCAGGAGACCAGATGCCTCTGATCTCCGCATCTCCCAGATGGCCGCCCCATCCCAGAAGTGACGCATCTGTCACCACTGTGAAATCTGGTTGGGAAAGGGAGAGGGATCTGCCTCTGACCCAAGCTTGGTTCGTTAGCCACCACTGCAAATGTTGTGCAGTTCCCTCCAAGATCTAGACGTAGTCGGAAAGATTCCCCTGGTGTTGTGCCCACTGGAACTTCAGGTCCCATTGAAGAGCCCGCATATGCCATCTGGCATGATCCACTAGCAGGATGCAGGAGGCCATGAGGCTCAGCAGCCTCTGGGTCATTCTCACCGAAATCCGGGATAGAGGCTGAAACATCGGTATCATAGCACGAATATCCCAGACTTGCTGCTTGGGAGGATAGGCCAGAAACTGCCTTGTGTCCAGAACAGCTCCAATGAAAGGGAGCCTCTGAGAGGGAGTCAGGTGTGACTTTGGCATGTTGATAGTGAACCCCAGCAAGTGCAGGAGGTCTGCCGTAGTCTGGAGGTGGGAGACGACAGCCTGGGGCGAGCCTGCCTTTCACAGCGAGTCGTCGAGGTAGGGGGAAGACTGGAAACCCTAATATGCGCAGATGAGCTGCGACCACCACCATCACTTTCGTGAACACCATTGGGGCACTGGTAAGGCCAAAGGGGAGCACAGTGAACTGAAAATGCTTGTGGCCTAACGTGAACCGTAGGTAGCGTCTGTGGGCTGGCAGGACAGGAATATGCAAATAGGCGTCCTGCAAGTCCAGCGCCACCATCCAGTCTCCAGGGTCGAGGGCAGACAGGACCTGAGCCAATGTGAGCATTTTGAACTTCTCCTTCCGGAGGAAGTGGTTGAGGGCCCAGAGGTTTAGAATAGGACGCAGGCCTTTGTCCTTTTTGGGCACCAGAAAGTAGCGGGAATAGCAACCACGACCTACTTCTGGTGCAGGGACCCTCTCGAAAGCTCCCTTGGCCAAGAGAGCTGAGACTTCCTGGAGGAAAAGCGCCAAATGATCCTCCAACATGCGATCGAAAGACGGTGGCATGGAGGGTGGGGTTGTCTTGAAGGGGAGGGAGTAGCCCCTTCGGATTATTTGCAAAACCCACCTGTTCGACGTGATGGATTGCCAGTGGGGGAGGTGATGTCGAATCCTACTGCCCACTGGCCATTGATGGGCCTGAAATGCCAGACTAGGAGGGTTTGGAGGCTGCGGCGGGGGGAGGGTGGACTGGCCCGGTGGCTGGTTCCCAGACCTGTAAGGCCGCTGGGTCCCATGTCAGCGGTCATGCAGAGGCTGGGCAGCTTGCATGAACCGGTGGCTAGACTGGGTCGGACGTTGCTGGGCGCCCTTTCTGTAGCCACGAAAGGGGCGAAAAGCAGACTGGAGTGGTCAGTAGGGCGCAGCGAGGCCCAAAGATCTGGCCGTAGCCCAGGAATCTTTAAAGAGCTTGAGCGCCGAGTCTGCTTTGTCGCCAAAGAGATGACGGCCATCTAAGGGCAAAGTTGACTGGACATCCCCCGAAAAGCCAGATGTCCTCAACCAGACGTAGCGCCTAAGGGCTACCGACGTGGCAATCGTTCTGCCCAGTGAGTCGGTGGTATCCAGTCCACATCCTATCGTGAATTTGGCTGCGTCTCTCCCACCTGCCATTGTCTGAGAGAGAATGGCCCGGGCCTCCTCCGGGCACTGAGGCAGCTCCTGCGCAACCGTATCCCATATAGTGTGGGGAATATCGGCCCAAGAGGCATGCGGTATTCACAGATCGCAGCGCCAAGCTGGAGGAAGAGAAGATGCGCTTCCCAAGGTGATCCAGCTTCTTGGATTCCCTATCTGGAGGAGCAGAAGGTAATGCGCCCTTTGAAGCAGAGGCTTGGACCACCAAGCTCTCGGGGGAAGGGTGTTGGGTGAGGAAAACTGGGTCGCCCGGGGCCGGGTGATGGCGGTGGGCAATTGTCCTTTCCACAGGAGCCCCTGTGCTGGGCTTGGACCAGGTGCCCAGGAGGACATCAGTGAGGGCTTCGTTGAAGGGCAGAAGGGGTTCAGAGGAGGATGCCGCAGGCTGAAGCACCTCTGTCAGGAGGTTAGTCCTGACTGCCACTGAAGGGAGCTCAAGGCCCACGACCTTGGCTGCCCTTCACACCACCACAGCGTAGGACGCTCCCTCCTCTGTAGCCACGGTAGGGGGAGAAAGCATGCCATGGTCTGGAGAAGTGTCCAGACCACTGGCATCACCCAGGTCCTCTCTCCAGTCTGGTTCTTCCAGCTGGTCTGCTAAAGGGTCCAGCGACCCCTCCCAGTCCTCATCACCACCTTCTGGGTGGTAGGGAACACCAGGGAGGAACAGGGGAACAAAAGTACCCTCCGGCGTTGGCACAGATGTCAGTCCGGGTCCATCTTGGGGATGAGGATGGGGCCGCCCGGGGGTACGACCGGCGCCGGGGGGCGTCGTCACCGGGATCGACACCGGGGAAGGTCGTGTAAGATCGACTGGCATTGATCCTGATCCTGGCATGGATCCACGGAGGTCCTCTGGCACCGGGGCCCGAGCCGCCTGCATCAAAGGCCAAGGTCCACCGACTGGCGACGCGGGGCCTGAAGGCACGGAGTCGGGCTGCCCAAAGACAAGGTGGAGGGCCTTGTAGAACTTGCGAAGTTGGGCAGGGGATGCTCAGGCTCCCCAAAACGGGGAGGCGTGGAGTCGTCCCTAAAGGTGGCACCTGAAACTGAGCCTTAGAGCGACGATGCTCCGAGTCCCGCAATGCATCAGCCGACCGACTGGCAGAAGGCGAAGAGCGCCGGTGCTTCTTCGCCGCCTTCTTCTTGGACTTACCTGAAGACCTCGAAGACTTGGAGTGCGACGAGGTGTGGGGGCTCTGCAAGCAGTCTCGAGACCTTCCTCTCGAACGAGACCGGGAACGACGCGGAGCCGACCGCGGGGCCTCCAATAAGTTTCGGCACTGCTCCTGCAAAGACTTTGGAATCATGGCCTGGCCGTCGGAGCATGACTTCGGGTCGTGGTCGCGCTCCAGACACCAAAGACACACGAAGTGCGGATCCGTCACAGACATTAGCTTGTGACAGGAGTTGCAAGGCTTGAACCTGGTCCGGCGTTGGGACATTCCTTGCGCACCAGGAGTCGAACTCGAAAAGAAGGTGACAAAACGTCAAAAAAGGATTAGTCAAAAAATGACTTAAGGGTAGCTCTCTGGATCTGAGCTAGGATGGCGCAGAAAAAGAAACAACTGACGTCAGTGCACAGGGGTGGCGTCTATGTGGCCACTGCAATGTCATTCCGGTAACCACGATGCCGATGTCGGACGCAGAGTCGACCGACGCCACCTACCGACGCACATGGGTACTGCTAAGAAAAAATTCTCCGGATCCAGTCTGACGCCTGGGGGTAATTCTAAGGTGAGGAATCTATAACTGACATCCTCTTTCAGATTGATATTTCTGTACTCTGTGAAGAAACTTGTAATCTATGACACGGATAGTCATAACCCTTTAGAGAAAAAAAACATTGAAGGAGCTGTGATTTTAAGAACCGTATAGTATATATATATATATATATATATATATATATATATATATATCCAAACAGTTAGGTTGCCCCAAGAGAAGACGCCGAATAATTTCAGGGGCATGGCGGCACCCACCTGGGAAAACTATGAGGAACTACAAGTACAAGCATGCAAAGTTGCACACGCCCACTGGGGCGGGACTTGTGTTCACATCAACAGGTGTTCCTCATGATTGCTTTGCCTTCGCTCTTTTTTCCTGTGCCCGTGAACAAGGAGACACTGTGTTTGAAACGCGTTGGGCTGTTGATGGTGATTTGGAGGGAGAAACTACTACACTGCAGTCCTCAATTAAAGGTTTTTCAACCTCCCGTGAGCGGCGACTTCTCTTGGGGCAACCTAACTGTTTGGATATATATATGGATATATATATATATATATATATATATATATATATATATATATATATTGCCTCCACATGGCAGCTACTCTGAAGAAAAGCACAACCCTCAACACTACATCAGACAACAACCCGTAACAGCACATCAGACAGGCCTTTTTAAAAATAGCAATCATTCATAACAAATGCACAAGCTTTTACCCACACCTAATGGTACACATCTTAATAAGCAAAAAAAAATGTTTACAATAAATAACCCAGGTTGTTTATTTAATACTTGTATTTTGCAGCTTTCAAGACTTGCATCTATGACCGAGACGCAGTTTGAAAATTACTGTAGAGTAGCTGAAAATGTAAATGAAAAAGCACAAAACTCTAGTCTGCACATTTATGGTGCTTAGTTTAGAATTCTCAAAGACCTATAGAAACATCAGAAGAAAAGTATAAATATTTATAAAACCATAACAGAGGGGTTACATATTTGTTATCCTTCAGTACATCATGGAAGACATTGAATATACATTGTAATAAATTCATTTACAAGAAAAGTATTGGTGTAACAATATATGAAAATATATATTTATAGCATCATTTGTATTTTTAAGGTAGCTAATACAAATTATGATTCCTGCACTGTCCATGCTGTTTACTGGTAATTATTCAAACTTCACATATTGTGGACATTTCAAAGTGCAATTGTCTACTTTTCAATACTCTCTATTGGCAGAGTTTTTGTTAGACGAGTGCTAAGAAAAAGAGCTAAAAGGCCTTGAGTTAAATTTTAGACTGCCACTGAATTCAAAAGTGATTTTTATTTCAAAGTACAGCTTTAAGCTGCCATTATATATATATATATATTTTTTTTTTAAAGCAACTGCTGCATCCATAAATTTCTGTTTTGCAGTCTATCATTTTTGTTGTGCACACACAACAAAATCAGTTGATTTGAGTGTGATGTACAAAGTTTTCTGACCAATTAGCTCAAACAATGAATACTGTAATTGAAGTACAGATCCTAGACAGGTTACACTGGCATTACAGCTCATTCAGAACATCCTTAAAAAATTAAACATATTTTGTAGACTTTGGGAGTGGAAAAAGGCTGGAACTCACTCTTTGGTCTAGGAAGACTGTTCCCGGAGTAAAGTCTATGGTAAGACTAGAACCTGCTTCCAGGTTTGCCGATGTGATGGTTTATTCCCAGTGTGTTCACTAGATTGAATTTTACCAATTAGTTTAAAAGCGGTGGTAAAGGGAAAGTGTTTCCTCAATATATATATAAAATGCCATTCATTTAGGGTAACAGCAGGGCTTCATGTATCCCTCAGAAAGAAAGTCCAGTTTAGGGAATTTCAGCAAGTTAGGCTATCTGTGGAAAACAAATCTGAATTTAAAGTGCCAGAAGATGATGCTGCAACCTTACTGCAGAAGCCTGCTCTTTTCATAAGTTAAAATAGTCGACGACTAGCACAGACAGGATGGTAATTGTGGAAGTATGTACTGGAATACCAACCTTTCAGATGTGATAATGTCATTTTAACATAAGCAGACCCCATCAGATTAAATATAGTGGTGGAATTATTAAAGGTTACCTTTTTTATGCTGATATTCTTCATCGCACATTACCATCATCTAGGAATACCACCACTTTGTGGTGGGGCATACTACCTGCTTCATCAGATACTGTACTTATTTTTTTTTAAAACTACAAACACACATCTGCGGTCATCTCTGCTGCGCTTACCGCATTGTTTATGCAACAGTGACTCCGTCTGGTACCCAGACCTTGCCATGGACAGAGGTAATAGAAAGCGAGTGAGAGTCAAAGTGTGACGAGTGTCAGTCACCATGAAGGTAATTATTTCCATATTATAACATCCATCTCTCCCATTTTCCCGTCTAAATAAAGATTCCTGTTATGATAAATGTAAAATGCAGATTGTTTTTTGAGGCGGGTTTTTTTTCTATATGTTTAGGTCATTTTACATCAGAGGCCTAGATGTAAGCTAAAACTGGATGCGGTCTGCGCGCTGAATCAATTCGACTGCATTAAGGAAGTATTAGGGCTTAGTGCTGGGGCCTCATAACTTGAGCTGTTCAGTTTGACCGTTCATGTTGCAAAGATAGAGAAGGTTTTTCTCAGTGGCTGTGGATCTCCAAGTAGGCTGACTTAGTTTAAAGTTCTCTGCTGAAGGAACTAAAAGATAGCAGTTTCTGTGTACTTCCTAAAAAATGAAGGGGCATTGTTTTCTAACCTGTATAGCAAATGCAGACGCTGATTGTTAGACCTGAAAGCCCTAGGGTAGTCTTCACCCCCACGTTTTGCCTTCCTCATCCACTTTTCTGACATAGTTTTTGCTGGCACTAGAACTCGGCACACTTTACTTCTGCTAACCAATGCTAAAATACTCTCTACCCTAAACATGGTAATGTTGGCTCCTACCCAATTGGCATATTTAATTTACTTATAAGTCCCTAGAAAGGTGCACTACATGTGCCCAAGGCCTGTAAATTAAATGCTACTAGTGGACCTGCAGCACTGCTTGTGCTACCCACTTAAGTAGCTCTCTAACTATGTCTCAGGCCTGCCATTGCAGAGCCTGTGTGCAGTTTACACTGCCATTTCAACCTGGCAAAAAAAAAACTTTTGCCAGGTCAAACCCTCCATATGTCACCCCTAAGGTAGACCCTGGACAACTCAGAGAGCAGTTTGCAATGCATCTAAAGACAGGCCATGTACCTTTAAGTTTTACATTTCCTGGTAGTGAAAAACTCTTACATTAGTTTTTCACTACTGCAAGGCCTATATCTCCCATAGTATAACATTGGGATTACCTTTTTACATTATATTAGTGCAATTTCCAAATGGGAAGATATGACTGATTCAAGTTTGGCGTCTCTGGAATCCTAATTTAAAATCTAACTCATGGTAAAGTTGGATTTTAAATGACAATTCTGAAAATACCACTTTTAGATAGTTGAAAAATTCTTGCTTTGGCCGTTTGGTGACTGTAGCCTGTCTCTGATCACAAGACTGGGTGTAGCTGGCAGTTGGGTTTTGTGTATTCCTCCTAGACAGCCACTCACAATGGGAGCTTAGGTGTGTCTCAATGGGCCATCTCTGGCAGAATGGGAGGGAGGAGCTGGACACAGCCTCACTTACACCTGAACAGCCTGTGTCCTGTCCACACACAAAGGGCTGCATACCCCCTGTAGTGAGTTTGGAGCCAGGGCAAGGATAGAGGACATCTGTGCACTTCAAAGGCAAGTCTTTAAAGTCTCCCCCAATTCAAAGGCATCACTGGGTATAAGTACTGGACCTCGGACACCACCACTTCAGTACACTTCTTCCTAGCTGAGTATCCACAGGTACAGAAGGATTGCTGTGCTGCTGAAGGACTGCCACTGTGCTGGACTCCTGCTTTGTTGTGGTGATTTCCTGCCTGCCGTCCTCTCCTCTTGCCTGGGTGAGAAGGACTGGAACTGCATCACTTGACTCCAGAAACCAGAGTGACCCTCAGGGCTAGCTGGCTGGCCTCCTGATCTGAAGCCTCAGGGACATAACCGGCTTCCAACTCCTACACCTGGACTTTGCCATCTACGAGTCTACCCTGCCAAGAGGTGCCACCCTAGTCTTGGACCCTTCGAAGTGGGCCTAAGGTGCTTGCCAGTGGAACCAACGCATCTACCCTGCTGAGCGATGCATCTCCTCAGCTGAGCGGCGCATCCCTGAGCAGAACTGACACATTGCTGCTGCTGCGTGGATTGGTCGTCGCAAAAGACTCATTGCCGCCGCATCTTGGTATCGACGTTTCGCCTTCGGAACCACTGCTGCTTGACCCTTTTCCCGGAGAAAGCTCCTTCCATCCCCCGTCGACAGCAGCCTCGATGACAGAACTCCGCATCACAGCTTCACCGCTCATCTGAACGGACGCATTGCTTCCACTGTGCCTCACATCTTTGACACCGGACTTCGCATCACAAGCCCCACTGACATGATTCCTGACGTCAACACAACATAATCTCACACTGCAGACTCGTTGCATCTCGGAACAGACGCATTGCCTCTGCTGCACAACGCATCTTCAAGATGGATACATGCAACACTCTCCAACCGAGATTAAAGGTACTTTGTTCAGCGGGCCTAACTAGGTCCCTGTAGCTGGCCCCGCTCCTTTGCACTTGGCCTGAACTTGTGACTTTGTCCCAGTCCGGTGCGACCAGATATACCCACTATCGCTTTGTGCCACTATTTTGCACTATAAACTTTAGAACTCAATATTTCCAGTTCTACTAATTGGATTTTTGTCGTTTTGGTCTTGGTTTATTTATCAGATCTATTTTCCTAACGTGGTGTGGGATCTTTTTGTGTGGTGGTTTCACTGTTTGAAGTGTTGACACTGCTTCTAAGTTAAGCCCGACTGCTCTGTGTCAAGTTACCATCGGGTGAACACAGTTTAATTTAGGGTTTTCCTGCCCTTACCAGGATTAGGATTGTGGTTGCTGCTTGACCAGGGCTTACACCCCCAGTCAACCAACAACCCAATTTCTAACACTGATCATGAGGCAGCTTTCCACTGCTTCATAAGCTGTAATGTAAGACAAGGGTATTAAAGACAGCTGTGGTGGGGCAAACAGACTAATTGGTTAATGAGGATAGATACTTAATTTCACTTTAAGTCGCGCTGGCATAAAGGCATGCATGGGGCTTTACATGACTCAGTAAATTATATAATAATGGACAAACATATCAAACTATCAGCAAGCTTAGATTAAGATTTAGATTAATAGAATATCTTATATATGATATGTGATGAACAATCATTGGCACATGAATGGCATTCACTCTTATGATAACTTTATTTAATGACTTGTTTATTATGATGATCATTTTAACTCCCATAATTTGTAGAAGGATAGCACATAAATCCTGGTTTGTTATAAAATATCAATATTTGTGTGTACACTGCTTTCAAGGTTCAGGGCTGGGTTCTGCTATATGAATTGCAGATTGAAAGGATTCTCTGACAGGACTGCCTGACACCTAACAATATCCTATGATTCTTCAGCATAACTTTATTACACTGAGAGGCACCTGCCAGTTTGTGTTTCTCCCAAAAAGTCATGACTTCTTTTGGAATCTACCCAGTGTGACCCCCGAAAATCTTTGGGTAACATGACTAGTACTTCTATCAGAATTTTTACCTTAATGGCCAGTCTGACATAAATGTTGTGAAGGATATCTTCTGCAACAGTGAAATGAGACCCTGGAAAAACAGAGGATGGTAAATGTTCCTAATTGGGTAAACGTTAGGAAGAAGGATTGTGATGATCCAAGACGTGTGCTGCACCATTTTAACTACATGGAACATAGTACAAAGGCTTACGAGCTGGAACGGTCCAATACTAAATGCTCCCCTCAGCAGAGGAATTTTGCAAAACCACAGGGCAGCAAGAAATATGCTATGTTTTTTCTCAACGTCCAAGTTACTCTGTGAATCACTGGATCTGGAAGAATTGTACATAATCTCTTGTCAAAGCAATTTGTAAAGAAACATCTGTGAGGCTGCCCCGACATTTGCAAATATTAAGAGGCAGTCTGTTGCTTTTGGCCATTATCCTGGTAGCAATGTCTATTCGATGAAGGAATTTAGTTGAAAATCCTCTGTTTGAGCTGGGCAAATTACCATTTAGGAACAGCACAGTCTAACTGCTCCATTCATTAGCTTCTACACATGTTATCCTGGAAAACAGACTGGACAAAGACACGTGCTAGTTTGGCGAGTATAAATTGCTGGCATTTATCACGTTCTTTTACTTGGACACTATTTCATTGTAGATTCCTCATCTATAGAATATCCTAAGGTGCCAGATGGGATGCAGAGTATTCTTTAGCAATGCTCTCATGTGCCAGTAGGTGATTCCATCTGGCTCCATATTGACTCCCTACTGCCTCAAAGATAATGGAGCTGAGACACATATAAGCGCCACTCCTGCGCGCTATCAGTTTCTTCTAACCTCTTTATGTGCCCTCAGAAGCCGAGCATAGAACAAATTGTGGGTGACAGTGTGCTGCTCTCTAACCTTAGACCTTTTTGATTGTTAAAATGTATGCACTGATGGCCTTGCAGATACCTAGTACAAGCATCCCTTGCACCAAAGATTTAGTGGAGGCCGTGGCCCTGGTGGAATGAGCCCACTGGGGGCTGCTTCTTGGCAAGTGCACAGCAGATTTTGATGCAAAGGGCAATCCACTTGTCAATGTCATCTTTTGCACTGCTTTGCCTTTTTTCACACCTGAGAAACACACAAAAAGCTGATTATCCACTCGCTATTCCTTTGTGTGGTTGATGTAAAAGCTAAGTGCCCACCTAGAAGACTTTGAAGCCTTTCTTCTTCTTTTGAGGGATAAGCAAAGAACTCTGGCAGTTATCGATTGGCCAACGTGAAAAGGTGTCAGGACTTTTACAAGGAATGCAGTCTGCGTTCTCAACACCAGTTTGTCTGGGCAAAAAAGCGGTGTAGGGCGGCTGTCCAGACAGCATCTGCAGTTCACTCATGCAGTATGCTGAGGTGATGGCAATAAAAAGCCTCAAGGAACAGCCAAGCATGCACATAAGAAATGTAAAGACAAGATTAAGGTCCTATTGAGGCATCATAAATGGCTTTGGGGGAAACATGCATCAAGCTTTTTGGAAAATTCATGACAACTGGTGATTTAAACAATGGTTAGTCAGGCTGGAAGAACCGCCAAATAACCTGTCACTGTGCCCACCGCAAAGCCCTGCTTGGCTAACGATCGAACAAACTGAAGAACATCAGAAGGTTTTCAAGCACCACACCAAGCAACAAATTTGTTCCAGCACAGATAGACTTTGTGGAAGAGCATCTGGCCACAACAATGACATTCACCAACACGATCAGTGGCATTCAGTTGCTGCTGCTCAATCTCTGTGCATAGAGGTGCAAATTGTGGAGGCTTGGTGGTAGCAGCCTGCCCATTTGCTTCAATAGGATGTCCTCCTTATGTGAAAGCTTGATCTGTGGGCAAACACTCAACTGCTCATTATATTCAAACACTCATTATATTCAACATCAATCAAACCGCAGCTCCACCAATCAAAACACAAATTACCCATCAAAGGAGCAGAAACCTCAATGCCATCCCCCTCCCTGACCTCGAAGAAACCATAACATCACTTCTCCCACCCTCCACAGACAACCTCAACACGGTCGAGCTCACTACACTGTACAACAGGACAATGACAACTGCTCTTGACCAACTAGCCCCCTTGAAACTGTAAAGAATCAGAGACATCCCTTCCAGAGCCTGGTTCAACAAAGACCTCAACTCCGAAAGAAGAAACGTAAGAGCCGCTGAGAGACTCTGGAGAGGAAACCCATCCACAACCAACCTCTACCAGCTCAGAAGAGAACGTAGTAATTACAAAAAACACATAATCAAGGAAAAAACCTCCTTCTTCCGGAGTGCACTAGACCAAGCCAAAAACCGCCCCAAAGAACTTTTCAACATCATCCAGAAACAGACCTCCAAGCCCACCAAAGTAAACCCCCCTGCCTCCAAACTTCAGTGTAACAACCTGGCCAAATTCTTCAGTGACAAAATCACCAATATTGAGCTCTCCCTAGACCATCACCCCCAATCCCAACACAGCAAATCTTCACCCATAACGAAACCTAACCCAACCCCAGTTCACGACATGCTCCCCAAAGCCGAGACCCCTCTTCTGTCAACCACCAAAATAAGCCTACACCCAAGACCCCCATCTTTCCCCAAGAGTAGGAAGGACATCAAACCTCTCTCCGAAGATGACATTTCCAGTGTGATTGCCAACTCCAAACCCTCCAACCACTATGCAGGCCCTCTACCCGCCTCCCTGGCTAAGAACCTCAACCTCACCCCACTGTGGACAAAGATCATCAACAGCTCCCTAAACAACGGACTGATGCCCGACTGCCTCAAACAAGGCCAAGTCACCCCCCTTCTAAAAAAAAACAGATGCTGACCCGAATGACCTAAAAAACTTTAGGCCCATCACCAACCTTCCTTTCCTAGCTAAAATCCTGGAGAAATGTGTTCTCGCCCAACTGAACCAACACCTGGAATCTAACAACCTACTTGACTCACACCAATCCGGGTTCAGGAAGGGATGCAGCACAGTAACCGCTATACTGAGCATAACTGATGACATTCACAACTCCCTTGACTCTAACAGATGCTGCCTACTTGTCCTCCTCGACCTATCAGCTGCTTTTGACACGGTAGATCACAAGCTACTCTTAGATGCCCTACAAAAGCGTATCGGAGCAGATGGCAATGTCTTAAAATGGTTCTCCTCATTTCTACATAACCGATCCCAATTCATAAAAATCAAAAACTCGATGTCCGACACCTCACCCTCAACTCGAGGTGTCCCTCAAGGCTCAGTCCTCTCCCCCACACACTTCAACATTTACATGGAACAGCTCACTACCATTCTAAAACAAACAAACATCGCCTACCACCTCTATGTTGACGACACCCAGCTGTACCTCGAGATATCCTCCTTCAATGACATCCTCCGACTCAACTCCACACTTTCAAAAGTAGAAAATTGGCTAACCCTCAACCACCTCAAACTCAACCAAGAAAAAACCGAAATCCTTGTCTTCTCCAATCGCGAACAACCCCCTCAGATCCAAGAATGGATAAACAACCTTGACTCCCTAAACTGCAAACTTACCCCAGCAATCTCAGCTAAATCACTAGGGATCTCTCTAGACGCAAGTCTCAACATGAGCTCCCACATAAACTCCACAGCAAAAGGCGCCCTCTACAGCCTAAAACTCCTCAACAAAATCAAACCTTTCATACCCCCCAATGACTTAAAAATCGCAACCCAATCTCTAGTTCTGTCCAGACTTGACTATGGAAATGCCACATTAACTGGGACAGCTAAAACACACATAGCCCCCATGAGAACCACCCTAAACGCAGCAGCAAGAATGGTCACATGCACCAAGAAATACGACCACATCACCCCTGCATTACAGGACCTAAAATGGCTACCCATCGAAGCACGCTGCTCTTTCAAAACTGCCTGTCTCACCCATAAAGCCTTACACACAGGCAAACCCGACTACCTCGCAGCCAAACTCACTAAAGCTGGACAATCAAGAAACCTAAGAAGCTCCAACTCGCTCCTCTTAATCCCCCCAAAAAGACAAACAAAAAGCCCTCTCCCGCTCTTTCTCAGGGAATGCCCCAAAAATCTGGAACTCTCTCCCTACCCACATCAGGACTAACCCCTCCTTCACGAACTTCAAGAGACAACTAAAAGAATTTCTCCTCAAGCGTCATCTCTATGCATCTGGTCAATAACCTCGAACTGTGTGACCTCCAGTACTCTAGATGCTAGTCACTGTACTCTAATGTTTATGCTTCTATACATGTATGCTGTTGTAAAGCGCTCTGATACCCCTCGGGTCATGTAAGCGCTATATATAACTCCAAAAATTAAATAAATAAATAAACTGCAGCAGCTCCAAGTACATTACTCTCCTGGGCCAGTTCATGGTTATGAGAATGACTTGGACCCGGTCTGACTTTATCTTCCTCAGAACTCGAGACAGGAGAAGAAGTTGAGAGAATGCGTAGATGAGTCCCTCATTCCATTCCAGTCAGAACAAGTTTCCTAGAGAATGCCGTAGCACAATTTGCTGACAGTGGACATTCTCGTGGCAAATAGGCCTACACAGGGCGTTCCCCATTGACCAAAGACGACCAGCCCTATTTTGGGATGGAGACGCTACTCGTAGTTTGCCAGGCGATCACTGCTAAATTTGAATGACCAGGTACTGAGGGACCCAACTAGGTAGTTGGCGACCAGAAAGATGTTCTGTTGGTCCAGTCCTCTCCATAAACAAAGTGCTTCCTGGAACAGAGTCCAGGACCCCACTCTGCCCTGCTTGTTGCAGTGCCATTTGGCAGTCATGTTGTCTGTGAGTACCGGCACCATTTTTTCTCTGGTAGATGGCCGGAAGGCTTTCGGGACGAGATGGATCACCTGAAGCTCCAACATGTTGATATGGAACTGAAACTCTCCTTGAGACCAGATGCCTCTTATCACCACCACTTCAAGGTAACCTCTGCAACCAAGCAGTAACAAATCTGACACAACTGTAAGTGCTGGGTGAGAAAGGTTTGTGGTCAACTGCAGGTAATGAGATCCTTATTGTAGTGCATACCTGCCCCCTGACATTCAGAATGAGAATACATGAGGCCAGGAGATCAAGAAACCTCAGAGCCATCCCTACCAAGACCCAGTACTGATCCTGAAACATTTGGATCATATCCTGGATGTCCTGGGCTCCCTGTGGAGGCAGAAAAGCCTTGAACACTATTGTATACAGGATTACCCCAATAAATGGGATCTATTGTGTGGGGCTAGGGTGTGACTTTGGCTCGTTGATACTGTATCCCCACAATTTCAGGATTGTAGCCATCGTCTGCAGGTGGCCTACCAATGACCTTGGCATGCTCGTCTTCATCAGCCAGCCATCGAGGTACTGGAATACATGTACTCCCAACTTCTGTAGATGAGCGGTGACCACCGTCATCACTTTCAAGAATACCCGAGGACCAAGGTAAGTCCAAAGGGGAGCAAAGCAAACTGAACCTCTAGATCCACTTTGAAGGGTGCGTAAAGAAAGTAAAGGACATCAGTGCGCAGGGGCGACACTTAAATCTAGCTCCGCTCCATCAATTGCAAGCTTTACAGAGATCCCGCCGAGCGACATTGGGCCACCCTATGGAACCCTTCCTGAAGAATTCCCTTGATCAAGTCTGGTACCTGGGGATATTCTAAAAGGGAGAAATCTTCCTTTAGAAGAATCCATCGTAAATATATTTTAGAAATTCCATTTAGCTAAGTATAAAATGGATCCTGTTAGGAAAATGGCTTTACTAATATATTTCTACAATGTTATGGTTTTTCCATAGGGCATAATGGGGCATTTTGTTTGCTCATACAAAGCTTAAACCTAGCCCTCATGTTATCACTCAGTCTTTTACCACAGTTTAGTTGTTTACATTCTTCACATGCTGCCACACTAGCCCCAACAGCTGTTTTTGATGCAAACAGTAGGGGACATGACCTGGCATTTTGGGCTGGACTACTCATACTGGAGCAGCACCAATGCTGATTTGTATATGGTTGGTCCTGCTCTGTGGTGTATCAATGAGCAGAAATACACGTGGAAGGGAAAGCAGCCCCAATTAATAACACTTGGCCGAAATAATTCAAATATTTCAGCTGTCACTTTTTTTGCAGTATTCAGAAGCAGTTTGCATCAACTCTGATGGAGAACAAAATACAAAGGGCAACTTAACAACGACCTATATCTGTTGCCTTTTAAGAGCGAGTCTCATAATAAATTGTAAGAAATTATTATTAACTCCATGTAGAATAGAGAATTTATATATAAATAAATAAACTTTTTGAGAAAAAAACCTACAGATACATAGGCCCAACCTTGCTATGTTTCTCACCCCTACATCTAACTTTGGTGTGAATACATTAAAGCATCCCAAAAAAACATGGAACACTAGGGGATGAGCTTCACCAGGATAGGTTTGAAATTTTAGGCTCAAGTACAAGTTTTAACGGTCAGACTGAGCTGCTTCAGAACAATGTCTGAATTCAAATTCTACTGTTATTGCTGTGTATTTTATAAAAGAATATTGCAAATATAAAAGGAAATGTCACTTACTTGTAATCCTATTTCTACATCGTAGGGATCTTCACTGCACTTTTAAAACATAGAATATTCCTGCCTCCCTAAAGGGACTCCGATACTTTTCCAAGAATGTATACATTGGTTTGGAGGTTAAAGCTGTGATTATCCAAAAGCAAACCTTACCTCCATAACAAAAAGAGGTCAATTTTTTCCATTTTTTTTTTATCCATCTATAATATAAAAATACTACATAAGGCAACATTGCAACATGACATTTTATGTGCAGCAATCAAGAAAAAGACAACTCAGACTCCTGTGAGTGAGAGAAGGGCATGAACGAAAATTCAGCCTATCACGTTAAATGTAAACACAGTGAACAATATGCCCTGCTCCTTCAGAGATCCTGCAGATTTCATCTCACAGTATGCTTTTTATTGGTATGTACCCACCCTACCTCAGTTCTTTTTGATAAAAATATGCAGATTCTTCAATTTAACTGAATCACAATTTGCCTTTTAGAATGGAAAGACCAGGGAGATGTGATGGTTGTTTATGACTTCACTGAAGGTTCCCACAATGTACAACTACTATTACATGTAATATTTCCTTCTGCACTGTAGGATCTTCACTGATAGTCATAACCGTAGAATAGAAAGCTTATCTCAAAAAACCAATGGTCCTCAACAGTCAGCAGCTAAACAATCCATGACAAATCACTGATAATCATAACCTTATCCAAAAACAAGCTTCAGAGTAGCTTCGCCAACTAACATCAGGTCTAGATTCTAGATAGTAAAGTCTAGTGAATGGGAGGACAGACTCCTTGTGTCAACCTTACATTAATGAATCACTGGGGCATTATTTTAACCAAGCCACAGAAGCTGTTTTTTCTAGTGTTGAGCGAGTTCTAGGTTTGTTGGCCTAGTTGATAGCATAAGACAAAGCCAGAAACTATTCTTTGGGGAATGGACGGTATCGATATTAACAAAACATTGTGGAGTGGGCCATAAATGACAAAACATGACTATCGAACTACAATTTTAAGACCACTTTCATTTAAGGAATGGAAGGATCTTTCTACTAGACAGGAGGGATTAGTGATAAACTGGCAGTGAAACCGTCTGACTAATATGAAAGTCGATACCACGTTTGGCAAAAAGAAAAGATGTGTTTTTAAAACAAACCTTTTGTGGTATAATATTGTGTAAGGTTATACTACAGATAGAGACTAAAGCTTGCTTACTTTGCAGGCCGATGTAATGCCCACCAGAAAGGCTACCTTCCTCCAATGATGCCTTTTGGTTGAGGCTGATGTGAGAAACGTTTCCTTTGCCAGTTTGTACTAATATTTACAACATGGCTCTGCTCGAGGAGCAGGTTGAAGTTGTAACGGCGCTGATGTGTGAGGGAATTCAACCTGGATGTTTAACATTGTTGCACACCAGAGCAACACACCCTAGAACATTAGAATGTCTTTCACAGGTAATGACCATGAAGTAAGCAAGGTAGGTGCACAAGATGTATATGATGAGCATGAGATTTGATTACTTATTGCATTTTCTTGGTGACTCAGAATGATGTGGTTCAACATCTGAGAGGGGATGATCACAGACCTCAGATGGGGAGGTTAGATGTGTCAGTGATAAAAGGCATTTTCCTGATGAGCGACATCAAATTGCCCCTCTGAACCATTACCGGTTTTGGTGGAAGGGTCAAGCAGTGGTACCTCAAGTGGATGATCTGCAGGAATTACTATCCAGGGGGTTCTTGATGGGAGTGGAGAAACTTCCAGTGATGGCGAAAAAGATAACCACCTAGAAGATGAATGAGAAACCACTGTTGACCCTACAGACGATGACCTGAACAGTGAGTTCATAAACATTGACCTTCTTGAATTACGTTTCGAAGAGAGTCTCAACACTCAATGTCAAATGTCTTCATGGTGCTTGCACGTCAATCACTTTGGTGTAGTGTAACCTGGCTTTTTTTTGTTATGTCTAATTGTGTTCTTTCTTCAGCATAGATATTGTACCTGTGGCTGAACTGTCTTTCGACAGAGAGCACATGGGTATGAAACCATGCTATGACGTAAGCAGGAATGACAAACATGGCTTAATGGAAGTGGTGGCGATGCAGCTTCTCACTTGATCTCCATATTCAAGAGTTCTTGCCTGGGATGTACATGGACACACAGGTATTAGTTTGGCCAGCCAACAATATTTCTTCCTTTACCATGAACTCTCCAAATTTGTTCCTCAGGCGTATCCACACACAGTCCTTCCAAGCTCTTTTGCCATTTTCGGACAGAATTTGCATTTCTTTAACTTAATGCGAGGGTGGTAAGCAGACAAAACATAAATTATGTGGGTTTGAGGCAGCCTTTTTCCTCCCACTTGAGTGTGAAGGACACTTCATAAAATGTGAAGACAATCTTGAAAATCCTATTCGAATGTGTAAAAATAAAGATAGAAAAGCTTCAGACACCTGTAGGATGTCTAATTAAATAAGATCGAATTCTGTGCAAATCTCCTTTCCCAAAAAAAGGGTGCAAAAACCTTTGATGTATTTTTAGATCATGTTGGCATGAGCCAGAAATGTGGAAATTAACCTGTGAAGCAACTACTAGCACAAAGCATGCAGGGAGGTGGATTCTGTTGGTTCTTTAAATAAGCAGAGAGCATATGTTTCACTCCTGCGTAAATTTAACCTAACAGGCTTTTTATTCATGGTTTTTCTCTCCCACACCAGTTTGGATTTTTTTCTTGATTGTATCATATGGTAAGTTACATACTTCATTGAAGCCTTATGCAGTATTTATATCGCATTGATGGGCAGAATAAAAATCCGAAAACAATTGTTCTGTTTAAGCCTGCATTTGGAAAATTACAGCTTTCACCTCTAAATCAATGCATAGACTATTTTTTTTAAAGAAATGTTACAGGATTTGTGCAAGCATGGGGAAGTAATCCTATGTTTATAACTATTATTGAAGATCGTAGGATCCAGAACTCGGGTCACATTACCTTCTACTGGCAAATCATTTCAGATAATTCAGTTCATTCTTAGCCTTAAATAGGGATAAACTAATCAGTAGAGAAGAGGGTCCTCAGTGGCTCAGCAAGTTTGCCAAGTATCAATTGAAAAAACAACCAAACTAAAAGACGTAGATTTACATATGAAGGTACTGTTTAACCTTAATGGGGCATAATTCCTTTACCAAAACAATATCGCAGCCTGCTGAACTGTAACCGGTTTCAGTTGTTGTCCAGTTAACTTGACATTTACGTCAGGGGAGAACATTTGATTGTTCAGGTAAACCATAAACAGACACATATGAGGACGGTTTCCTCGAATTCATAATTCTTCCACTATCCACATTGTGTCTTGGAGTGAATCCTTCATTGTTTTAGTATAAAAAGAGCAGCTTCAAGAACAATATTGTCAAAACATATACAGGAGTTCTGATATAAATCATTATAGGAAAATAGTAAGTTATGTCAAGTGAGGTTAGTAAATGTTAAAAAGATACTTCAAAGAGATAACATTTCCAGCACTGCCACCTCAAGCTTTGAGAATGCAGTGGACTTGGGTGGGCACAGTGGTAGCAATTTCGTATCAGCCAGTCAGTTCTATCCAAACAGAATAACTAAGAGACAATACAGGCTCAAATCTATGCCATTTTCATCTGCCAAAGTGAGATGCTGGAACAACCAGCCAATGGCTTGCCACCTATAAGGAGGAGGACATCAGGAAAATGGTTCACTGCAACGTCTGAATAGTTTCTGTGTTGTATAGTCACATCATCTTTTTTTGGGAACCCAGTCAGATCTTCATTTTCCTCAGGACAACCAAACATAGGATTTAAAAAGGAAGTCTCTACTTCAGGGAGTACAGTTTGACCCTCTGTTGCACAATATTTAGAAAAAGTCTGCTTTGAGGCAGACAGAGGTAAACCAGGACATTGTGTAAATATTTTCATTTCAATTCCATTCGTAATAGTAGACACTTTGTTAGAACGCTGTGTTTGAAAAGGGTTAGAAGTGGATCGAGGCTGCTGGCTTTCTTTCAAAGTTTGATTAAAATTATCTTTTGATCGATTAGCAAACTTGATATTCTGCTGAAAGCTCAAACCAACTCCTAACAACGAATGGTACATTTTTGAAATCGGAACCACATCTTTAGATGAAATCTTTTTCCAGGTTTGTGAGCAGAACTGAAATTTCCATAGCTGACTGGTTGGACTGTCATTTGGTTTGCCACCACCAAAAACCAACATGCAGTCCTCAAAGACAACAGACGAGTGGCCCATTAATTTTGGGGGTCCAGAACTGAAAAATACAAAAGTTCAGAGAGTATTTTAAGTTACAACTTCCAATACTTTTTCACTTTGCATGCTAAAATACAAACAATATTTTCTAGTAATGGGCCTTAGAGACACATAATACTTAGAACCAACTTTATTTAAGAGGAAACATTCCAATGCATACAGACATTTCTATATAGCATAATACATGTTCAAGTGCAGAGACACGTGATTAACAATTTTCTAAATGGAATGGAAAATATGACAAAACTATTGTTCCTTTTGGTTAAAGACAGTATTTGACATTCTAAGGAATATTGCAGCACCCTCTTCCAATAACTACTGCTAATAATATTGGGAAGAACTTCCACGAACCCAAGTCATTTTCACTTTAGAAATACACTTTCAGTAAAACCTGAAAATATACCCATCTGCCACTGTCGATCAGAACCTCACTCTGGCCAAATGGAGCATTCAAGAATTAAACATGAAAGTATTTTTAATTTGAATACCAAAGTACAGTTAATCACCCTTAGCTCCAAAATTTTGTTTACTGACCCCTTCTCTCAGCCCACTGCAAGCAGATTCCAACTGCTGTAATATACTCAAGCAAAGAGGTTGTGGAAAAAAGCAGACTTGAACAACACTTTGGTAAACTATTCTTAACTAGCCATGGAGATCTAATGTAAGAGACGGTGCATGCATCTCTATCACTGGAATCTTGCAGGTAATACTTTCAATTTATAAGAGCCTGGGATTAGCGGAGGGAGAGTGTTGTTAATGAAACCAAAACAGATAAATGAGCAGATTTGCAGGGATATGGAATCAAAGCCATTACCCTGGCTAATACAGCTAGGAGAAGTTGTCTTGCAAGATTGGGCTAGGGTTAAGAAAGGGAGGATTACAGACCAAGGCAGTTAAAGCATGATTCACCAGGAGTCCTCATCAAAGGCATGTCAAAGCACCTAGATCTTACTCTTCAACTGAATCCACTGGGAACCCAAAATCCGATCTAATTTATTCTTACTAGACAAAATGCTCTTAATATGTCATATGTGTTCCATCCTTCGCCTGATGCAAAAAGTATCCAGCACAACAATGCCATCTCTCCTCTGGCCGTCAGTTATATCTTCTGAAATGCAATATTAATGTTTCTCATCTATTTGATATGACCAGAAGTTGCTAACTGAAGAATATATGCAGTGTGGATTAAGATTGATTGGCCCTTAAACATAGAAAAATGTCTTATTTATCCATCACTTGTTCATCTATATGCAGGGCCACTGGAATTATGCGTTGGGGGTCCAAATAATGCGGCAGGGTTGAGTAAATTATGAGTCAAGAAAAGGCAAATTTTGCGTTGAGAAAAGGCAAATTGTGCGACGTAATGCGGCACATTTTGAGATAGTGTTACTTCATTATTTTGTCATTTTTACACTTACACTGTCTAGGCTTTGATTGCATCTTATTTTTTTTTTATTTAACAAAACAGAGACATATCCTTCTTGTTATTTCAAACACAATACACGAAGACCGACACATGAAGACAGATCTAGCATCCTGTAGTGCTCAGTATCAATATAATCACTAAACGTCTTACATCAATAGGCTTTACATTACAGTTCAATGTTATCCCCACATAGCACTAAACCTGAGGCGTCAAAGGAGGGCCCTTGGGCCAGGTCTTCCGCTCAGTCAAGCCCCGAGCCACCTATCATGCATATCGTACACCCGCTCTATGCTTCAGGAGAATTAGAGCCGTGTGAGCTGCTAGTTTTGGCAGCCAGATAAGCTTGGTAAAGCCCCCAGAAGTTTTTAGGTCGATTGCGGGGAGGTAATAACTCACTATAGAATTCAGTTTGTGTACTACCGTACGTCATGTTGTGAGTCCAACCCGTTAGGGTGGGGGTCGGGCATCGGGACCAGCAGATCGCCACCCTACGCCTAGCCATAAGGAGTCCCATATCGACCATCCGTCTTATTCCCTTAGGTAAATGTTTGGAGTAACCCAATAGAGGGAGCATGTTCCGGTGCAAGTACAGTGTCAGTGACCTCGCCAAGTGTCTTAAAGATCAATTCCCAAAACGTCGCCAACCTAGGACATACCCAGGCCAGATGATAAAAATCTGCCGGGTCCGCACCACAGCGTTCGCACGCCGCAGAGTCACGTAATGCATACCTGATGAGTCTCTCTGGTGTATAGTATACCCTGTTTAAAAACTTGAAGTGTATTAGCCTGTGACGCCCGTTTAATGAGATACGTTTTGTGCTCTTGCAGCAATATTTCCAAGTTGCGTCATCAATTACTCGGTCCAGGTCTAACTGCCATGCCAGTCGAGCCTTGGTGTAGTGGTTAGCTCTATAGCCCTGTGCTATATTGTAGATTCTTGAAACACTACGTACAGGCGATGCAGCTTTAATAACATGCGAGTGGAGCTACCTCTGGTGGCTCATCCAACCCGGGGCCCAGGATCTCCCTTAGCGAATGTCGTACCCTGTGAAATTGGAATTGGGTCAGTGTAGTAACCGTCCGATCCTCCAGCTTCATGTCATCCCATGATAACGCTTTGCCTTCGTCAAACATCTCCCCTATCGAGTGTATGTTTATAGCTTTCAGAGCCCTAACTACCCCTTTTTCCCTACAAGGGGGTAACCAATTGCACCATTCAAGCGGTGTCTTAGGGGAGTAGAGTATGGCGCCAGCTTGTAATTTTAGAAGATAATGCCAAGCATGTGCTGTCACATTGATGGAGTCAAGTATCCCTGTCCTGCGATCGTGAGGCTTTAACAGAAGCGCTGGCAATGGTGTCGGTGCCGCCACAACTTTCTCTATCTGGAAATGCGGAGCATCCATGGGTCCGTGTATCCAATGATGAGCATGAGCTCCCTGCGCAGCCCTATAGTACAGTTCTAGATCCGGCGCTCCTAGTCCACCCATGCTGTATGGGAGTGTGAGAATCTCCCACTTTACTCGAGCGTGCTTCCCAGCCCACGCTAAACGCACCATCAGAGATGTCAATACCCGAAAAAAAGAGCTCGGGAGGACAATAGGTATGTTAGTGAATAAGAATAGAAACCGTGGTAGGACCACCATTTTCATAATCGAGATTCTACCCACTAGGGATAGGGTAGCTGAATCCACCTGTCCACGTCATCTTCCAGTTTGGACATCGCTGTCCCGTAATTTTCTTTAAAAACCACCTCCGAGTCAGTATGCACTTTGATGCCTAAGTACCTAACTGGTTCTGTCGTCCAACCTAGGGGGTAGTCTGGTGTAAATTGGACAGTCTCTGCGGTAAGCGGGAAAATAAGCGATTTATTCCAATTGACCCTGAGGCCGATTGCATCTTATTAATACCACTTTAACACCCAAATATGGCAATAAGCAAAAGAAAGGTGACCATTAGAGCTTTGCAAATACCCTTCCACTCTGCACAAGCACGTTGCTGCGTTTTTAGTAACTTTTGAACCGTTTGAGCTAGAAACAAATTTACTTTTTTTTTTAAAAATCTGCAGATTATCCAGCACATGATGGATTATGTGGCAAATGCAGCAAATCTATAATTGAGCGAAAAACGCTGTGGCTGCACAATATCATATTTCCAGTGGCCCTGTCTATTTGTGAGTATTTTAACCCCTTCAGTACTATGAACGTGCTGGAGCTGTCCAAAGCACTGGCAGTCAGGTGCTAACATGGGGTAGGGGGTATTCGGGGGTGGAAACCTATTGGACACCAGGGATAAAAATTACAAGGATAATGTTACTTACCCAGTAAGCATCTGTTCTTGGAATGTAGAGCTGTAGATTCACATGCTTTGCATACTCCTGCCATCTAGTGTTAGGTCCGGATGTTTGCAAGTTGCTTTTCTTCGAAGAAGTCTTTCCAGTCACGAGGTAAGGTGACTCCTCCTTTCGGTGATAGTGCGAATGGGCATCAACTCCATTGTTAGATTGTTTCCCCGCAGAGGGTGAGAATGGAGTTAGCAAGTGTAGAATAGAGATGTCCATGCGTATGTATGTAAAGTAAGAAACTGCAACAACTATAGGAACCCGGGGAGGAGGGTGGGCGCATGTGAATCTACAGCTCTACATGCCAAGAACAGATGCTTACTGGGTAAGTAACATTATCTGTTTGAGGCATGTGAGCTGTAGATCACATGCTTTGCATAGACTACAAAGCAGTATACTCCCAAAGCGGTGTCTAACCTGTAGCTGTTGCAGTTGTTTGAAAAAGTGTTTTAAGTACTGCCTGGCCTACATTAGCTTGTTGCCTCGCTAACACATCTACACAAAAGTGCTTGGTGAATGTGTGCGGTGTAGACCATGCTGCTGCCTTACAGATATCAGCTAGGGGAATATTTCCTAAGAAGGCCATAGTAGCCCCTATTTTGCTAGTGGAATGCACTCTAGGGGGTATTATCAAAGTTCTTTTAGCTTTCACATAACATGTCTGGATACATTTCACGATCCATCTTGCAATGCCTGATTTAGATATGGGATTGCCTTTGTGTGATGGCGAAAAGGCAACAAAAAGCTGTTAATCTTGCGAAATTCATTTGTTCTTTCTACATAATATAGTAGAGCTCTTCTAACACCTAGTGTGTGTAGAGCTCGTTCTGCTACAGAATCAGTTTGAGGAAAGAACGCAGGTAACTCGATTGATTGATATGAAAAGCAGAAACTACTTTAGGATGAAATTTGGGATTGGTTCGAAGAACCACTTTGTCTTTGTGAAGCTGAAAGAAAGGCTCTTGAATAGTTAATGCCTGAAGTTCACCAACTCTCCTTAGTGAAGTGATTGCAATGAGAAAAGCAACCTCCCATGAGAGGAACTGTAATTGACACCTGTACATTGGTTCAAAAGGTGGACCCATTAATCTAGTAAGGACTATGTTTAAGTTCCATACTAGTGCAGGTAGGACTCTTGGTGGTATTACTGTTTTTGATCCCTCCATAAATGCTTTAACCCCTTGACCGCGATCGGAATTCCGCTCGTATGCTGGACATTCCGATCGCGGGTGGAGTCGTGACGAGCTCAGCTCGTCATGCGCACAGCGCTACCGCTGCAGACATGACGAGCTGAGCTCGTCATGAGCACGGAAAGGGTTAATCACTGGCACTCTGAATAGAGAAGTGTTGTCTGTTTTGTAAGTATGCAGCTACTGCTGCTAGATGCAATCAAAAAGATGTATAGGCTAGTCCAGATTGCTGTAAATGTAAGAGATAACATGAAGTTTTTGCACTGAAGCATCAAGAGGATTGATATGGTTATTGTTGCAATAGATAACAAACCGTTTCCAGTTTGCTGCATAACATGCTCTAGTAGTAGTCTTTCTAGCCTTTTTTAAGATATTCATACAGTCGGGTGGTAATTGTAAATAACCAAACTCTATAACTTCAGGGGCCAAATCGCTAGGTTGAGTACATTGGGATTTGGATGCCTGATTTCTCCATGGCTCTGAGTGAGGAGACTGGAGTTGAGATGCAGCTTTTGGTGTGGAACTACTGAGAGCTCGAGCAGAGTGGGGAACCAAGGCTGACGCGCCCATGTGGGAGCTATGAGAATCAGTTTGAGGGATGTTTGTCTGAGCTTCCGAACTACCAACGGAATGAATGGGAGAGGTGGAAAAGCGTAAGCAAATATCCCTGACCAGTTCATCCATAGGGCATTGCTTTTGGAGAGCGGGTGTGGGAACCTGGAGGCGAAGCTTAGGCATTTTGCATTGTGAGCCGTGGCGAGCAGGTCTATGTGAGGAAATCCCCATTCCTGAAAGTAGGGGAGGAGAATCTGGGAATGAAGTTCCCACTCGTGGATTTGCCGTCTCTGTCTGCTGAGAAGGTCTGCAATCTGATTGTTTACTGCTGAAAGAAGTTCTGCTAGGAGATACATTTTGTGGTGTATAGCTCATTTCCAAATGGCTTGTGCTAGGCGTGACAGTTGGAGAGAGTGTGTCCCGCCTTGTTTCTGTATATAGTACATCGCTGTCATGTTGTCTGTGTGGACTAGGACTGCTTTGCCTATGAGGTGAGTTTGAAAAGCTCTGAGCACTAGAAACACTGCTAGTAGCTCTAGGTGATTTATATGGAGACTGTTGTACTTTAAACTCCATAACCCTTGGATTGTGTGATTCTGTAGGTGAGCGCCCCAACCAGTGAGCGATGCGTCTGCTGTTAGCACTGTCGGTGGAACAGGGTCGAGAAAGGGCCGCCTTTTGGATAAATATTGTGGGTTTCACCACTTGAGAGAGCGATGGGTGCGGCCATCTACCAACACTAGATCGGTCAACTGACCCTGGGACTGGTTTCACTGACTTGCTAAGCATTCTTGAAGGGGACGCATGTGAAGTCTTGCGTGGGGAACAAATACAATGCAAGACGCAATCATCCCTAGCAATTGCATGAATACACTTGCTGGTAATGATTGGTTGGGTTGAAACTGAGTGAGAAGGGACTGAATACTGTGAATTCTGGCTGTATTGGGAGAGGCCAGAGCTTTTTGAGCATTTACTGTGGCTCCCAGATAGGGTTGTGAGTTGGAAGGCTGTAGGTGAGACTTCAACGCGTTCACTGTAAATCCTAGTTCGTGAAGTAAGTGAATAGTGCTTTGAGTGTGTTGGAGACACATTTGGTAAGTGCTGGCTTTGATGAGCCAGTTGTCCAGGTATGGGAAGACGTGGATGTTCTGTCTTCTCAGATGGGCTGTGACTATGGTAAATACCCTGGGAGCAGTGGTGACTCCAAACGGTAGTACTTTGAATTGGTAATGGTGACCGGCTATCATGAATCTGAGGTATTTTCGATGAGCGTGATGAATTGGAATGTAGAAATATGCGTCCTTTAAGTCTAGAGTAGACATAAAGTCACCCTGCTGTAGAAGTGGGAGCACTTGTTGAAGTGTCAACATGTGGAAATGCTCTGACAGTATGTAGTGGTTTAGCTCTCTGAGGTCCAGAATAGGTCTCAAGGAGCCGTCCTTTTTGGGAATTAGAAAATATAAGGGATACACGCCTGACCCTTGATATTGTAACAAAACAGGCTCTATGGCTCCTTTTAGCAAGAGTGACTGGACCTCCTGTTTGAGTAGGTGTAAATTTTCTGGTGACATTTTGTGAGAGCGTGGTGGAATGTTTGGAGGATTGTTGGTAAGCTCCAGGCAATAACCATATTGGATAATTCCTAACACCCATTTGTCTGTGTTGATAGATTGCCAAATGGTGAGAAATTGTAGAAGACGTCCCCTGACAGGTGTTAAATGATCGGGGGGAAGTGTAGGCAAGTCACTGCTTGTTAGGGGAGGGGGAATTACGTGGTGTGGAACCTTTGCCCCTACCTTTACCGTTGTTACCTCTGTATCCTCCTCTAAAAAAACCTCTTGTAGAGGAAGATTGATTGTTGCCTTTGTACGAGGCGGTAGTAGTATTATCTGAGGACATGGTTTTTGACCCTCCACGATAGAAGGTGCAACGAAAGGAGCCACAATTAGAAGGGGACTGCAGAGCTCCCATGGACTTGGCTACTTCTGTATCTTTTTTCATTTTTTATAATGATTTATCTACTTTGGGCCCAAAGAGATGCTCCTTGTCGAAAGGAGTATTTAAAATGGACTGTTGGACTTCAGGTTTGAAACCAGAAATCCTTAACCATGCATGCCTCCTTAATAATACACTGGTGTTGATCTCTCTAGCTACGGTGTCCGCAGCATCTAAAGCACATCTAATTGATGAATTAGAGATGAGCTTCCCTTCCTGCACTAAATCTTGAGCTTTTGCTTTGTGCTCATCTGGAAGATATTGGAGCAGTTGCTCCATTTCGTCCCAGTGTGCCCTATCATACCTGGCTAGTAGGGCCTGGGTGTTAGCAATGCACCAATGATTTGCTGCTTAAGCTGCTACTCTTTTACCAGAGGTGTCAAACAGTTTTGACTCTTTGTCTGGAGGGGGAGTGTCCCCTGTAGTTTGTGAATTGGCCTGTTTACGGGCATTAGAAACAACCAAAGAGTCTAGTGGTAACTACCCTTTAATAAAAGCTGGATCTGAGGGAGGAGGCTTATATTTTTTGTCTATTCTGGGTGTCAGAATATGAGCACGCACAGGGTCTTTAAAAATATCATCGGCATGTCTCATCATACCTTTGAGCATGGGTAGAGTCTGGCTAGCCCTCTGTGTGTTACTGAGTGTTTCAAATAAGAAATCTTCCTCCAGAGATTCCTTGTGTAACTGTACTCCATGATATTTTGCTGCTCTAGCTAGTAATTCTAGATATCCCATATTATCAGGAGGGGAAGGCTTTGCAGGGTAAAGATCTGGGTCATTATCTGTGAGTGAATCAGTGTTGTAATCCTTCCAGGGATCTATTGGTAAAATGTTGTCCCCCCCTCTCCATCATCAGGTGGTGGTGGTGGAGAGTTAGTTGGTGTAATGAGTAAATGCTCCAATGGTGGAGATGGTGGGGCAGGGGAAGGTGGTGAAGGAGGAGGAGGAGAAAGAGAGGGGTTAGTACCTACATTCTTCCTCTTCAAAGGAATATGATAGTGTCTTCTGATTCAGGTTTGCGTTTCTGAGGCAGTTTAGAAAGGACATGTCCTGTATGTGGATTTATATAAAGTTCCTTTTGTTTCGGGTCCGATTTCGGTGGTGGGACGTTGAAAATCAGATCCTGTGTCTTCGGAAGAACATTTTTCGGTTTCGGCGCCGAGGACTTCGGTGCCAGGATGGAGAGACTTTTCGGCGCAGAAGATTTCAGTTCCGAAGCCGTCTTTGAATTCGGTGTCAATGATTTCGGCTCTGAAGCGGTTTTTGGCTTTGAGCCTGAAAGTTTCTGCTCGGTGCCTGCCCTTGGCCGACTCGATCCAGAGCCGGAAGGCTTAGTGACGTGTTTCGGTGCCGAGGCGGGGCGTCAGAAACATCTTCTCGGTGTCGACCGTGGCCCGAAGGCGGGGGTGGAACCGAAGCCTTTTGCTTGGGCTGGTGTGGAGTTTGGGGCAAGGGGTGTTCGGTACTCACTGGATGTTGACCTTGTGGAAAGTCTTCTTCCATCTTGGAGTCCGATTCCGAAATAGACACAAGTTCTTCTTGTTCTTCCTCTGCCCCTTGTGCGTCGAATTCGTGCTCGGATCCTTCACCGAAGATGTCCGACGTGTATTCGACGTTTTGAGTCTGCATTTCGTGATGTCGAGCTCGACGATCACGGAGCGTTTTCTTCGATCGGAAAGATTTACACGTGTCGCAGTCCTGTTCGTTGTGCTCCGGAGACAAGCACAAGTTGCACACTTCGTGTGAGTCGGTGCGCGGATACTTCGCGTGGCACCGAGGACAGAATTTGAATGGAGTCCGTTCCATCGACTGCGAGGTGGACCGACGCGGTTAGGCCGGACAGCCTTCCTGAAGATTTCCGATCGAAATTGAGGTTTACCTCGACAGATAAGATACGCGGAGAAGTGGGAAAGCGTTCGAAAACAATACCGACGTGGGTAGAGGGGATTGCGCACCGAGGGGAACCCGAAGAACGGTTTCGAACCGGAGCGCAGCAATACACGTCCGAACCCGATGGCGGAAAAAAACAATCTAACAATGGAGTCGATGCCCATGCGCACTATCACCGAAAGGATGAGTCCCCTTACCTCGTGACTGGAAAGACTTCTTCGAAGAAAAACAACTTTCAAACATCCAGATCCAACACTAGATGGCAGGAGTATGCAAAGCATGTGATCTACAGCTCACATGCCTCGAACATGAGGTTTATGGGGAGTGAACCCTTGGGCAAGTATTGCTCCTTTCAAAGGGGCAATTTTCTTTTGTTTCTGCCCACCTGGAGGCAGATCAATCGGTTTTTAGGCTGATCTGGCCCCAGGGGAGTACAAATGAACAAGTTACTTACCTTCGGTAACGATATATCTGTAAGAAACATTAGTAGTGATAGATTCCTTACCTTAGAATATCCCCAGGCGTCAGTCTGGATCTGGAAAGTTTTCGTCAGCAGTACCCCTGCGCGTCGGAAGGTGGCGTCGTGCGGCTCCTCGTCCGTCGTAGGCGTCGTGATCGCCGGCATGACAGTTCTGTACACGACTTTCCGCGCCAGGAACGCAGAGCCATGCAAGATACTGACCACTGGTGCATTGAAACTAGGGCCCTGAAAGGGATCACCTTAACCCTAGAAATCAGTTTGCAGAACGGGGAGGATGGGTGGGGCGGTAAGAAATCTATCACTACTAATGTTTCTTACAGATATATCGTTACCGAAGGTAAGTAACTTGTTCATCTGAAAGAAACACGCAGTGATAGATTCCTTACCTTAGAATAGATACCCCAGCAATACCAACCCCGGTGGTGAGTCTGCGAACCACGATCACACCAGAAAGTCACGGAGAACAGAACGGCCAAAGAAGCCGTCTCTCCGGACTTGGCTGTCAAGGCAATAATGCTTAGTAAAAGTGTGCAGCGAGGCCCACGTGGCTGCCTGACAGATGTCTTGCAGGGGGACACCACGTCCCAATGCAGTAGTAGCTGCTGTTGCCCTGGTAGAATGGGCGCGCAGCCCCACCGGAGGCTCCTTTTTAGCTAAAGAATAGCAGGCTTTTATACACAAGACAACCCAGCGGGAGATAGTCCTCTTCTGTACAGCCCGGCCTTTCTTGGCGCCTACGTAGCCAACAAAGAGCTGGTCATCCACCCGGAACTGTTGTGTGCGGTTGAGGTAAAATGAGATCGCACGTTTTGGGTCCAGACGGTGGAGCCTCTCTTCCTCTCTGGAAGGGTGCGGAGGCGGAAAGAAAGTGGGCAAGGTGACAGTTTGCCCGATATGGAAGGCAGTAACAACCTTTGGCAAAAGGATGGACGTGTGCGTAGCACAACCTTGTCCGGATGAACAGACAGAAAAGGAGGTTTACATGAAAGAGCCTGAAGCTCACTCACGCGCCTAGCGGAGGTGATGGCAACCAGGAAAGCAGTCTTCAAGGTTAATAAACGAAGAGGACAGTTGTGAAGCGGCTCAAAGGGAGCGCACATCAAATAAGTAAGAACTAGATTCAAGTCCCACTGTGGCATCACAAACGGATTAGGAGGGAAAAGGTGAGTAATGCCTTTGAGAAATCTATTTACAACAGGGGACTTGAAAAGAGAGGGCTGATCAGGGAGCCTGAGAAAGGCCGAAATTGCAGAAAGGTAGCCCTTGATAGTGCCCAGAGCAGAGCCCTGCTGGGCTAAAGAGAGAAGGAACAGTAGGACCTCAGAAAGAGGGGCAGAAAGGGGATCCACAGATTTTGCCGTGCACCATGCCACAAATTTGTTCCACCTGCAGGCGTATACCGATTTAGTGGAGGGACGCCTGGCTGCCAGAATGACATCACA
Organism: Calotriton arnoldi; assembly: GCA_963921515.1. NCBI lineage: Eukaryota > Metazoa > Chordata > Amphibia > Caudata > Salamandridae > Calotriton > Calotriton arnoldi. The sequence goes on from CAWUFW010004720.1 coordinate 933,086, forward strand.
GACTTCGGGAGGCAAGTGAAATGGAATCAACTGTCGCCGCTCAATCTCCACGCAAGGAGGTGGAGGCTGGACAGGTTTGGGTAGAGGACCGTCCCCTGCTGCTGCGACAGAAGATCCTCCCGAAGAGGCAGTCGGATCGGGGGATCCACGCTCATACTGAGTAGCTCGGGATACCAAACTCTTCGAGCCCAGTCCAGAGCCACAAGAATGACTTGGGCCCGGTCGCGTCTGATCTTCTTCAGCACTCTGGGTAGAAGTGGTATAGGCGGAAAAGCGTACAATAGACCGCCACTCCACTCGCGACGAAAAGCGTCGCCGAGCTAGTGCCGCCTTGGAAATTCCAACGCACAGAACTGCGGACATTGCGCGTTCTCTTCGGTGGCGAATAGATCTAACCAAGGCTCTCCCCACTGTTGAAAGAGACCTTGCGCCACGTCCGAGTGAAGACGCCATTCGTGATCCATCATGCACCTGCGGCTGAGTTCGTCCGCCCTGGCGTTCAGAGAACCTGCCAGGTGTTGAACCACCAGGGAAATGCCCTGATGTTCCAGCCATGTCCAGAGGCGCAGAGCCTCCTGACATAAGGTCCACGACCCCACCCCGCCCTGTTTGTTGCAGTACCACATGGCGCTGGTGTTGTCTGTGAACACCTGCACTACTCCCCCCTTGACAGAGGGAAGGAATGCTTTGAGTGCAAGTAGGATCGCCCGGAGCTCCAGAATGTTGATATGGAGACCAGAGGCCTCTGATCTCCGCCTCTCCCATGTGGCCGCCCCATCCCAGGAGGGACGCGTCCGTCACCACTGTGTGCTCTGGTTGGGGAAGGGAGAGGGATCTGCTGCTGACCCAATGCTGGTTCGTGAGCCACCACTGCAACTGTCTTGCAGTGCACTCCGAGATCTGGACTTAATCGGACAGATTCCCCTGATTCTGCGCCCACTGGAACTTCAGGTCCCACTGCAGAGCCCGCATATGCCATCTGGCATGATTGATCTGCAGGATGCAGGAGTCCATGCGGCCCAGCAGCCTCAAGGTCATCCTGACCGAAACCCAGGACAAGGGCTGAAAGATTGGAATCATAGCCCGAATATCCCGGACTCGCTGTTCGGGAGGATAGACCCGAAACTGCACTGTGTCCAGAACCGCTCCGATGAAGAGGAGCTTCTGAGAGGGGATCAGGTGTGACTTCGGCACGTTGATGGAGAACCCCAGCAAATGCAGGAGGTCGGCCGTAGTCTGGAGGTGGGAGACGACTGCCTGGGGCGAGCCCGCCTTCAACAACCAGTCGTCGAGATAGGGGAAGACTGAAACCCCTGATCTGCACAGATGAGCTGCGACCACCGCCATCACTTTGGTGAACACCCGAGGGGCGCTGGTAAGGCCAAAAGGGAGCACGGTGAACTGAAAATGCTCGTGGCCTACCGTAAACCGTAGGTAATGCCGGTGGGCCGGCAGGATGGGAATATGAAAGTAAGCGTCCTGCAAGTCCAACGCTACCAGCCAGTCTTGTGGGTCTAGGGCAGACAAGACCTGAGCAAGTGTGAGCATCTTGAACTTCTCCTTCCGGAGGAAGAGATTGACGTCCCGAAGGTCCAAGATAGGACGCAGGCCCTTGCCCTTCTTTGGAATCAGAAAGTAGTGGGAATAACAACCACGACCTACTTCTGGCATCGGAACGCGCTCTGTGGCCCCCTTGGCCAAGAGGGCCGCAACTTCCTGCTGGAGAAGTGCCAAGTGATCCCCCGATACACGGTGGTACTGAGGTGGCAGGGCTGGAGGGGTAGTGTCGAAGGGGAGGGAGTAGCCCCTTCGGACTATTTGCAAAACCCACCTATCTGACGTGATGGTGCGCCAGTGGGGGAGGTGATGGCGAAGCCTGCCACCCACTGGCGTTTGATGGACCTGAAAGGTCGGCCTAGGAAAGTTTGGAGGCAGTGGTGGCGGGGGTGGAGGTGGACTGACCCGGCCGCTGGCCCCCTGAACTGCTGCAGCGGTTCCCACGTCCGCGCTGGCCTGTGGCTCTGCTGCGAACATGGTGGGTTGCCCCTTCCGCGAGCACGAAAGGAGCGAAAGGCAGAAGGCTGAGGAGGGCGCGTGGCCGAAAGGCCCAAGGACTTAGCCGTAGCCCGTGAGTCCTTAAAGCGCTCTAAAGCACTGTCTGCCTTGTTGCCAAAGAGGCGAATGCCATCCAAGGGCATGTCCATCAAAATGTTTTGGACATCCCCCGAAAAGCCAGTTGTCCTCAGCCAGGCGTGGCGGCGGAGCGCCACGGTCGTGGAAATCGCCCTGCCTAGCGAGTCGCGGTGTCAAGGCCACAACGGATTGTGAACTTGGCTGCATCTCTCCCCTCAGCAATAGCCTGGGAGAGTGCTGTCCGGGCCTCCTCCGGACAGCTAGGCAGCACCTGCGCTACCGTATCCCACAAGGAGTGCGAATAGCGGCCCAAGAGGCATGCAGTGTTCACAGACCGCAGCCCTAGGCTGGCGGAAGAAAAAATCTTCTTTCCGTATTGTTCCAGCCTCTTGGATTCCCTATCCGGGGGTGCGGAAGGGAATGTGCTTAGCAGAGGCTTGGACAACCAAGCTCTCAGGGGTGGGGTGTTGAGAGAGGAAAAGGGGGTGGGCCGGGCGATGGCGTCGGGCCACGTTCCTGTCCACAGGAGCCTCTGTGCTGGGCTGGGCTTGGACCAGGAGCCCAGAAGAACGTAAGAGTGCTTCATTAAAGGGCAGCAGTGGTTGATGCACTTCTGTCAGGAGGTTAGTCCTGACGGCCACAGTAGGTAGCTGAAGGTGGAGTGCCTCAGCAGCCCTACGCAACACCACAGAAAAACTAGCGCCCTCCTCCGTAGCCACGGTAGGAGGAGACATCATGCCAAGGTCTGGAGAGGTGTCCAGACCACTGGCGTCCCCCAGCTCCTCAGCCCAGTCCGGGTCATACTCACATTGAGCTGTGAGAGGGTCTTCCGACCCCTCCCAGTCCTCCCCTTCCTCCTCTTGCTGTTGTACAGGCCGAAAAGGAGGAGGATGGATATAGGGAAACAGATTCCCAAACGGTGTCGGAATCGGCGTCGGTCGACACCGTTCCGGCACCGTATCCACGTTGGGGCTGAAACCGGGGCCAACGTCGTCCCGCGCCACGGGCGACGTCGAACGTGGTGCCGGTGGGGTCGACGTCGGTGGAGGTGTGACTAGGTCAACCGGCATCGACCGGGATCCACGACGGAATCCATGGGAGTCCTGCGGCGCCGAGGCCGGAGCCACCGGTGTGAAAGGGCGAGGACTCCCAGTCGGGCCAGCGGACAGCCATAGCGGACAGGAATTCCTGTACCTGGGCCGGAGTCGCCGATGAACCCGGAAAAGGCGGGTAGGTCACCGACGACTGCGTAGGTTCCACTGGAGCCACGGGGGTGGCACCACCACCCACACCCGAGTCGCGCGACCGGCGAGGAGAAGTCGAAGAACGAGGACGTTTCTTTGACTTCTTTTTGTGCTTCGCCTTACCTGACCCCGAGTGCGAAGACTTCGATTCGGACGACTTCCGATGTGGGCGCCTCCGCGACCGGTCCCCCGACCTCCCTCTGGACCGGGACCTCTAACGGCGCGGAGCCGACTGCCGGGCTTCAAGCAGCTTTCGGGACCGCTCCCGCAAAGTCTTCGGCGCCATGGCCCGGCAGTCGGGGCACGACTTTGGGTCGTGGTCGCGCCCCAGGCAGAAGAGACACGCGCGGTGCGGGTCCGTCACCGACATCATGCGGTGACAGTCCTCGCAAGATTTAAACCCGGGCATCCCTGACTGCACCAGGAGTCGTATCGACTCAAAAAATCTGAGACAAAAAATCTCCAAAAACTCAGTCAAAAAATGACTGGGGGTACCGCACTCTCCAGATCTGCGCTTGCTGGCGCGGAAAAAGAAAGAACTGACGTCAGCGCGCGAGGGCGGCGTCTAAGTAGCTGCCGCAACGTCATCCCGACGACCACGACGCCTACGACGGACGCGGAGCCGCACGACGCCACCTTCCGACGCGCAGGGGTACTGCTGACGAAAACTTTCCGGATCCAGACTGACGCCTGGGGATATTCTAAGGTAAGGAATCTATCACTACGTGTTTCTTTCAGATAAACTGGACACAAGGGAATAGGTTTCTGTATGTGGGGTGAGCTGCCCATGCGGTAAGGGTTTGTTCCATTTTAGGGTGCCAATTATTTGCCTTCGCTTTGTGCCCCCCTTGGGTGTAGATCAGCAGTTTAGGATTCCAACCTGCCCCTCGGAGCACTGTGTTTTATAAAGTTAACTGTTTCATTTCTTATCATGTGAATTTATGATCTTAATGTTTTTTTTTCTTTTTATTGTAGCGCAAAGCTTTTGCTCAGGTGTGGGGATTCCTATTCCTGACGCCTCTGACACACTGCTTGGGATCAAGGACAACAAGTTTTCATGCTTATTTTGTCCTTGGGACAAGTAGACCCAATCCCCTGCAGCCCAAACCCTTTGGCTGCCAGTGCACAGTACCACATTATGGATCTGTGAAAGAGCACTGTCTGCAGTTTAGGTAAGATTTGTATCCATATGTTCATGCTGGTCAAACTCGTATTTATGGTTCATTAATACAAAGCCTTTATAATTAGGGAGAGTGCTCTAAGGAAATGTTATAAGTTTGGACAGCGTTACGGACAGTGGTCCCAGTATAAAATGTGTGCACAAGTTTACAAAGATTAACAATATGAGGCTACATATAAAGCTCCCAGGCTGCCCTCTGATTAGATGCAAAAACTCGTAGAAGCTTAAAAGCAATAATTCCTTGCTTTCAAAATAAAATGTTTAAAAAAAATGCAAATGGAAAAAAAAGTTTTGCCAAAGTGAAATTTTAGGTACCATTTCTTTGAAGCATCATTTAGTAAAACGAGTTTGATACATGCTAGTATTTCCCAAAAAATATCCATAATGGGAAATCAGTGTAAAACCAGTTTGGACAAGAATATGGGAAACATGAAACTAGACACGTAGTGGCAAAGTCAATAGGTCTGTTGTTGGTGGTCAGCCTTTTGGTTTTGTCAATTCAGGTCTTGTTTTGACATTTTTTTGTATAAATTTATTGTTTATTGTTGTGGAGCTGCCGGGCTCTCGCCATAACAAAAAATTGGCTAAAAGTAAAAATATTTTTTGGTCTCAAAAAGCAAACATTGCCACAGTATTCCCTGGTACTGAAAGAAATTATTTTGTATACCGATATGTTCCTTGTGAAACAGCAGAATGCCGTGCTCCTTGTGAAAGAGCAGAATGCTGTCACTCACAGTGAAATAGACAGGTAGACAGATTAATAGAATTTTGATAAAATCAAATGCTCTTGGTTAACACTAGACCTAATTTGATGCCCAATTCTTAAAGCAAGTAACATAAGTGCACCCATGGTATATGTTCTTTCATTAGTGCAGTGTTACGACTTTCACAAATTCATAAGGATTTACAGAAGTGAGCCTGGAAATCATACTCCTAGTAAATATTTGTGAAGAGCATTTTAGAACGAGCAAATATGCATGTGTAAATTTGCTCATGTGAAAATCTGCTGAGTTTGCAATTTCAGTTTTCCTCCACCCCTTTTTTTCCTCCCTCCTGGCAGCAGTTTTACTTTTTCCCTTGTCAGGAGTAAATTTCCAATCTTTCCTAGTGTAGGAAAAGATGAGAGAGGAGCTGGTGAAAACCCTTAAACATGCAATATTGTAGGTTTGCACAGACCCAAAATGTCATTCAAACCCTGGAACTACCGCCTCTCGCTACTTAAAGGCCCAGAGTGTAGATCTGCCGAAAGTTGGCAAACTCAGGGAATTGGTAGTATCCAAACCCTTCTATTGGAGCCCTGGCATAACCGGAGAGGCTATTATCAGAGCTCTTATATAATTAAATCACAGCCATAATTTGTCACCTCACTGCATGGCACAAAAGCAACATATTTTACCGGAAAAGTAGATTTATGACGCCTCATGTCCCATGGATAAGTAGATATTTTATTACCTTCCACGTCCCTGCTTATGTTTTATTGTTTTTAAAATTTACGTTATATTTGTACAAGATCGGTTTTCCTTTCTAGTGAGATATCGTTGGTGCTTGCGGTCTCAATGCAGAGTAGGTGCTCAATCTAGCTGTCTATGGAGAGAAAGGGATATCTAGGTATCTTTTTGAAGTAGAATGTTCATTGTGTGGTTTGTAGTGATAGTGTCTTTCCAGTTCGTTATACTTCAATAGTTGTAGTTCGTGTTTGATACAGCCAGTTTGAGTTCTAATTTGATGCAGTGTTTATAGTTGTCTGTTTTTGTGACAATTTTATTAGTAAGCAGAATAGCTGCTCGCAGGCTGACTTCCCAGCAGGTTGTTCATTTGCTTTTGTAAATGTGCCTCCAAACATTGCTCTGTGACTGACTCTGCATCTGAGTCAGAGGACAAAGATCAAGATTCTGCAAGTGAATTTGCCCGAGAGGAATTATCTGATGATGAATCTGCTATTAGAGCTGATGAAGTGCCTCATTTAGAGGAGGACATTGATAAGTCGTTAGTACAGCATGAGCAAGCTGGATTGCAGCCCAGGGCTGCAAGGGTTCCCATTGGAAGTGCTGAACCCGGGGTTGCCCCTAACATGGAGCAGCCTGTTTTGCCTGCCTTTAGTGGTGCTGTGGGCTGTAGAGTTAATACAGAGAACTTTTTGCATGTCAATTTCTTCCAGGTCTTTATTGATGTTATGTTCTTGTATGATATTTTTGAGCAGAGTAATTTGTATGCAGACCAGTATTTGAGGGACAACAGTGCCACACTTAAGACCTACTATAGAGCTAGAGGGTGGACTCTTGAGGTCTGGGTTGAAAAAACTTCTAATCGAAAGTCAGATTACCGAGCGGTGGAGAACCAACAATTTAAAACCTAGGGTACAACAATATTATTCTGACCCGAGCATAAATTCATCTGATCTTAACTATTTATCGTTTGTGACTAATCGTTATCACAATTTTTTATTGATAAGATTCCGTATGAATAATATACCATTAATGCTTGGGTATCCTGCTAACATGTATTCAACGAAAGCCTTGATTCCTTGTCCGTGTGACTCTATATCTACCTAATGTGACCTACATCTGCTGTTTTTTTGCACATTTTACAGAGGCGAGAAAGAAATTTTTATGCCCCTTATTGCAGACACTAGGGTTAAGGCAATGTCGACCAGCCCTCTATTTTTTAAAACAGCTACCTGATCAGCACACTAGTTATTGTCTGGCTCAGTTTTTTCAAAGTGCTATAAAGACCCGGAAATGTAAATTATGATCCCTATTTTATGGAAAGTATAGTTTTATAGCATGTTTTTAAATCATTTTTAAGTACTTTTTATAATGTATTTCTTGTTTTTATTGTGGATGATATACTTTTATGCTGTTTGTCGATAACTAGCGAAATAAAGTACTTTGACTGACTGGACTCTTACAAATCTGCATGAGAATGCTTCTGCAGCATGTGCTGCATTTTGATGATAATGCTACAGCTTCACCACAAGATCACCCTGATTGTGGCTGTCTCTCCAAGATTTGGCCTGTACTTGAACATTTAGTTGATCGTTTCACAGAGATCTATGTTCCTCGTCAAGATATATCTGTGGATCAGTCTCTAGTCCTGTTCAAGGGCCATATGGTTTTCAGACTGTATATACCCATCATGAGAGCACGTTATGGTATTAAACTGAATATGTTGTGTGAAAGTGCCACTGGATATGCATATCATTTCAGGGTATAAGGAATCTTCAATTGCCCCTTCCCCCTACCCCAGTTGTCCTTCCACTTTTTGAGTCAATAAAAAAGTGTGTGGAAACTTGGCTGAGCAATTTTTTTTATTTTATTTAAAAAAGGTTACCATTTATACGTGGACAATTTCTACACAAGTCTGCAATTATTTCAAGATTTTTTTCAAAGTGGGGACTGTGGCATGTGATGATATGAACTGTTGCCACTGTGCACTCCTGATTTTATCAAGTAATCATGATGCACAAGTTACTTCTTGTGTAACGATATATCTGTAAGAGACATTAGTTAGTGATAGATTCCTTACCTTAGAATATCCCCAGGCGTCAGACTGGATCCGGAAAGTTTTTCGTCAGCAGTACCCCTGCGCGTCGGTAGGTGGCGTCGCGCGGCTCCGCGTTCGTCGCTGGCGTCGTAAGCGCCGAGATGACGTCACGGAGACTACTTAGGCGCCACCCATGCGCGCTGACGTCAGTTCTGTACACGACTTTCCGCGCCAGGAACGCAGAGCCATGCAAGAAACTGACCACTGGTGCCATGAAACTAGGGCCCTGAAAGGGATGACCTTAACCCTAGAATCAGTTCGCAGAACGGGGAGGATGGGTGAGGCGGTAAGGAATCTATCACTAACTAATGTCTCTTACAGATATATCGTTACATAAGTAGTAACTTGTGCATCTGAAAGAGACACGTTAGTGATAGATTCCTTACCTTAGAATAGATACCCCAGCAATACCAACCCCGGTGGTGGGTCTGCGAATAGATTACCCCAGAAAGTCACGGAGAACAGAACGGCCAAAGAAGCCGTCTCTCCGGACTTGACTGTCAAGGCAGTAATGCTTGATAAATGTGTGCAGCGAGGCCCACGTAGCTGCCTGACAAATATCCTGCAAGCGGAACGCCGCGTCCCAAGGCAGTAGTGGCTGCCGTTGCCCTGGTAGAATGGGCACGCAGCCCCACAGGAGGCTCCTTCTTAGCCAACGAGTAGCACGCTCTTGATGCACAAAGCGACCCACCGAGAGATGGTCCGTCTTGTGCACCGCCCGACCTTTTTGGCGCCCACGTAGCCAACAAAGAGCTGGTCATCCACCCGGAACTGTTGTCGTGCGCTTCAGATATAGAACGAGAGCGCACGTTTTGGGTCCAGACGGTGGAGCCTCTCTTCCTCTTTTGAAGGATGCGGAGGCGGAAAGAAGGTGGGCAAAGTGATGGTCTGCCCGATGTGGAAAGGCAGTGACAACCTTTGGCAAGAAGGACGGACGGGTCCTTAAGAACCACCTTGTCCGGATGAACAGAAAGGAAAGGAGGATTAGAAGAAAGAGCCTGGAGCTCACTCACTCTTCTGGCAGAGGTGATAGCTACCAGGAAAGCCGTCTTGAGAGTAAGAAGACGTAAGAGGACAGTTATGCAGAGGCTCAAAGGAAGCGCACATCAGATAGGTCAAGACCAAGATTTAAGTCCCATTGAGGCATTATGAAACGGCACGGGAGGAAGACGTGTGTGCAATGCCTTTCAGGAAACGGTTAACAACCGGGGACTTAAAGAGAGAAGGCTGATCTGGAAGCCTGAGAAAGGCGGAGATGGCTGAAAGATAACCCTTGATAGTGCCCAGAGCAGAGCCCTGCTGGGCCAAGAGAGAGCAGGAACAGAAGGACCTCAGAAAGAGGGGCAGAAAGGGGATCCACAGACTTAGCTGTGCACCATGCCACAAACTTGTTCCACCTGCAGGCGTATACCGTCTTAGTGGAGGGACGCCTGGCTGCCAGAATGACATCACAGACTTCGGGAGGCAAGATCGAAAGCTGTCAACTGTCGCCGCTCAATCTCCACGCATGGAGGTGGAGGCTGGACAGGTTCGGGTGGAGGACCGTCCCCTGCTGCTGCGACAGAAGATCCTCCCGAAGAGGCAGTCTGATCGGGGGATCGATCGCTCATGTTGAGTAGCTCGGGATACCAGTATCTTCGTGCCCAATCCGGAGCCACAAGGATGACTTGGGCCCGTTTGCGCCGAATCTTCTTCAGCACTCTGGGCAGAAGTGGTATAGGCGGAAAGGCGTACAACAGACCGCAGCTCCACTCGCGACGAAAAGCGTCGCCGAGCGAGTGCCGCCTTGGAAATTCCAACGCGCAGAACTGATGACATTGCGCGTTCTCTTCGGTGGCGAATAGATCTAACCAAGGCTCCCCCACTGCAGAAAGAGACCTTGCGCCACGTCCGAGTTCAGACGCCATTCGTGATCCATCAAGCACCGGCAGCTGAGTTCGTCCGCCCTGGCGTTCAGAGAACCTGCCAGGTGTTGAACCACCAAGGTACATGCCTTGATGTTCCAGCCATGTCCAGAGGCGCAGAGCCTCCTGACATAGGGTCCACGACCCCACCCCGCCCTGTTTGTTGCAATACCACATGGTGGTGTTGTCCGTGAACACCTGCACTACACTGCCCCTGGACAGAGGGAAGGAATGCCTTCAGTGCAAGTCGGATCGCCCGAAGCTCCAGAAGATTGATATGGAGCCGGGACTCCGCCGGAGACCAGAGGCCTCTGATCTCTGCCTCTTCCAAGTGGCCACCCCATCCCAGGAGGGACGCATCCGTCACCACTGTGTGCTCCGGTTGGGGGAGGGAGAGGGATCTGCCATTGACCCAATCGCCGGTTCGTGAGCCACCACTGCAATTGTCGTGCAGTGCCCTCCGAGATCTGGACATGATCGGACAGGTTGCCCTGATGCTGTGCCCACTGGAACTTCAGGTCCCTCTGCAGAGCCCGCATATGCCACCTGGCATGATTGCACTAACAGAATGCAGGAGGCCATCAGGCCCAGGAGCCGCAGGGTCATCCTGACTGAAACCCAGGATAGAGGCTGAAAGATCGGAATCATAGCCTGAATATCCCGGACTCGCTGCTCGGGAGGATAAACCCGAAACCGCGTCGAATCCAGAACCGCTCCGATGAAAGGGAGCTTCTGGAGAAGGACTCAGGTGCGACTTCGGCACGTTGATGGAGAACCCCAGCAAATGCAGGAGGTCGGCCGTAGTCTGAAGGTGGGTGACGACGGCCTGGGGCGAGCCCGCCTTCAACAACCAGTCGTCGAGGTAGGGGAAGACCGACACCCCTGACCTGCGCAGATGAGCTGCGACCACCGCCATCACTTTTGTGAACACCCGAGGGGCGCTTGTAAGGCCAAAGGGGAGCACGGTAAACTGAAAATGCTCCTGGCCTACCGTGAACCGCAGGTAACGCCGGTGGGCCGGCAGGACGGGAATGTGAAAATATGCGTCCTGCAAGTCCAACGCTACCATCCAGTCTCCAGGGTCGAGGGCAGCCAAAACCTGAGCCAGAGTCAACATCTTGAACTTCTCCTTCCAGAGGAAGCGATTGACGTTCCTGAGGTCCAAGATGGGGCGCAAGTCCCCCTTGTCCTTCTTGGGGACCAGAAAGTAGTGGGAATAACAACCATGTCCTACTTCTGGCCCAGGAACGCGCTCGATGGCCCCCTTGGCCAAGAGGGCCGTGACTTCCTGTCGGTAGAAGCGCCAAGTGATCCCCTGACATGCGGTGGAACTGAGGTGGCATGGCCGGGGGGGCAGACTGGAAGGGGAGGGAGTAGCCCCTTCGGACGATGTAGCAGCACCCACCTGTCCGAAGTGACAGAACGCCAGTGGGGAAGGTGATGTTGAATCCTGCCGCCCACCGGCGTGGGGTGCACCCGAAAGCTCGGACTAGGAAGGCTTTGAGGCGGATGCTGCGGGAGCGGAGGTGGACTGACCCGCACGCTGGCTGCCCTGTGCCGCCACGGCGGCCACCACGCCCGGCCGCTGAGGTTGGTTCTGCGCAGGCCTTTGGTTGAACGCTGGCGTGTAGGGGCGCCCCTTCCGCGGCCACGATAGGAGCGAAAGGTAGACGTGACCAGGCGTGTGGCGGAGAGACCCAAGGACTTGGCTGTAGCCCGAGAGTCCTTAAAGCGCTCCAGCGCACTGTCTGCCTTATCGCCAAACAGGCGAGTAGCATCAAAAGGCATGTCCATGAGGGAACTCTGGACATCCCCTGAAAACCCCGTGGACCGCAGCCAGGCGTGGTGTCGCAAGGCCACCGTCGTGGAGATGGCTCTCCCCAGCAAGTCTGCGGTGTCCAACCCACACCGAATAGCGAACTTGGCGCGCATCCTTCCCTTCTGCAACAGCTTGGGAAAGCACAGCCCGAACCTCCTCCGGGCACTGGGGCAGAGTTTGCGCCACCGTGTCCCACACAGTGTGAGAATAGCGGCCCAAGAGGCATGCGGTGTTGACTGACCGCAGCCCCAGGCTGGCAGGAGGAAAACAACTTTCTTGACAAACTGCTCCAGGCTTTTTGATTCCTTATCCGGCGGAGCGGTAGGGAAGGCGGTTTGGGAAGCGGAGGCTTGAACAACCAAGCTCTCCAGGAGTCGGATGAGTTGACAGAAAGGAACAGGGGTCGCCCGGAGCGGGGCGATGGCGTCGTGACCACGTTCCGATCCACAGGAGCCCCTGTGGCGGGCCTGGACCAGGCGCCCAACAAGAACGTCCGTGAGGGCGTCGTTGAACGGCAGCACAGGTCTCCGCAGAGGAGGCTGCCGGCTGAAGCACCTCTGTCAAGGATGTTAGGCTGGACCGTCAACAGTAGGCAAGCTGGAGACGTCAAGAGCCCCAGCAGCCCAACGGAGCACCGTACCAGTGTATGTGGCGCCCTCCTCCGTAGCCACGGGAGGAGACAGCATACCCAGTGCTCCGAGGAGAAGTATCCAGGCCACCTGGCCTCCTCTGAGTCTCTCTGCCCAGTCCTGCATCATGACTCACAGTTGCCGTGTCAAGAGGGTCATCAGACCCCTCCCAGTCCTCCCCGGTCCTCCACTGGCCTGAGACACAGGCTGCAGCGGCGGAGGGACATGTGGGAACCCAAGTGTCCCACCGGCGCCGGAACCGGCGTCGAGCGACGTCGCTCCGGGTCCAAGTCCGGAGCCGGAAGGAACTGCGGACAACGCCGCCAATCGGGGTCCCAGGGCTGGCGTCGAGAACGGCACCGGAGACATCGGGCGCCGGCGGAGGTGTCGGACGGTCGGAACCCAGGGCGTCGATGGGGGTTGTGGAGCCGGGATCGAGGCCGGGGCCGGAGCCGGAGCCGGGATCGAGGCTGGAGGACTCGGGCGGCGCCGGGGCCGGAGCCGCCGGCGGACCGCCGGATCAACCCCATCAGGGCCCGCGGGGCCCGAAGGCGCGCCGGCAGGGGCCTGAAGGCCCGAAGAGGCGGTCCATGGCCGGCAAGAAACTCCTGTGCACTTGGGCCGGATCCGCCCACGAACCCGGGAAGGGCGGGTATGGCTGCGGCGACTCCACAGGCAAGTCCAACGGGGTCGCGGGGGCGAGGACGGCGCCGTGCGGGCCTCAGTCCGAGTCGCGAAGACCGGCGAGGCGAGGTCCGAGAGCGACGATGCTTCTTGGACTTCTTGTGTCGACGACGTTACTCGGATTCCGAGGGTGAAGACTTCGACGCCGACGACCGGTGATGACGACTCCGCGGCCGGTCCCCTGAGCGACCTCTCACGCGACCGCGGACTTCGCGCGGAGCCGAACTGCCGGGCCTCGAGGAGCTTTCGAGACCGCTCCCGCAAAGCCTTCGGAGCTGAGGGCCTGGCATTCGGGACAAGACTCGGTAGTCGTGGCCTCGCGCCGAGGCAGAAGAGACACTCGCCAATGCGGGTCGGTGACGGACATCATCCGCGCGGCAGGCGCCGCATCGCTTTAAACCCAGGCATCCCTACGTAGCACCTGGAGGCTGGGATTGAAAGAAACAGTGACAAAAGTCACCAAAAAGTATGGTCAAAAATTGACCAGGGCACTGCTCTTCCCGGATCTGCGCTTACTGGCGCGGAAAAAGAAAGAACTGACGTCAGCGCGCATGGGCGGCGCCTAAGTACTGCCCTCGACGTCATCCCGGCGATCACGACGCCGGCGACGGACGCGGAGCCGCACGACGCCGCCTACCGACGCGCAGGGGTACTGCTGACGCAAAACTTTTCCGGATCCAGCCTGACGCCTGGGGATATTCTAAGGTAAGGAATCTATTCTAAGGTAAGGAATCTATCACTAACGTGTCTCTTTCAGATTATCAAGGCAGTAATGTTTGGTAAATGTGTGCAGCGAGGCCCACGTAGCTGCCTGACAAATATCCTGCAAGGGAACGCCGCGTCCCAAGGCAGTAGTGGCTGCCGTTGCCCTGGTAGAATGGGCACGCAGCCCCACAGGAGGCTCCTTCTTAGCCAACGAGTAACACGCTTTGATGCACAAAACGACCCACCGAGAGATGGTTCGTTTGTGCACGGCTCGACCTTTTTGGCGCCCACGTAGCCAACAAAGAGCTGGTCATCCACCCGGAACTGTTGTGTGCGCTTCAGATAGAACGAGAGCGCACGTTTTGGGTCCAGACGGTGGAGCCTCTCTTCCTCTTTTGAAGGATGCGGAGGCGGAAAGAAGGTGGGCAAAGTGATGGTCTGCCCGATGTGGAAGGGCGTGACAACCTTTGGCAAGAAAGAAGGACGGGTCCTTAAAACCACCTTGTCCGGATGAACAGAAAGGAAAGGAGGATTAGAAGAAAGAGCCTGGAGCTCACTCACTCTTCTGGCAGAGGTGATAGCTACCAGGAAAGCCGTCTTGAGAGTAAGAAGACGTAAAGGACAGTTATGAAGGGGCTCAAAGGAAGCGCACATCAGATAGGTCAAGACAAGATTTAAGTCCCATTGAGGCATTATGAAAGGCACGGGAGGAAACGTGTGTGCAATGCCTTTCAGGAAACGGTTAACAACCGGGGACTTAAAGAGAGAAGGCTGATCTGGAAGCCTGAGAAAGGCGGAGATGGCCGAAAGATAACCTTTGATAGTGCCCAGAGCAGAGCCCTGCTGGGCCAAGGAGAGCAGGAACAGAAGGACCTCAGAAAGAGGGGCAGAAAGGGGATCCACAGACTTAGCTGTGCACCATGCCACAAACTTGTTCCACCTGCAGGCGTATACCGTCTTAGTGGAGGGACGCCTGGCTGCCAGAATGACATCACAGACTTCGGGAGGAAGATCGAAAGCTGTCAACTGTCGCCGCTCAATCTCCACGCATGGAGGTGGAGGCTGGACAGGTTCGGGTGGAGGACCGTCCCCTGCTGCTGCGACAGAAGATCCTCCCGAAGAGGCAGTCGGATCGGGGGATCGATCGCCATGTTGAGTAGCTCGGGATACCAGTATCTTCGTGCCCAATCCGGAGCCACAAGGATGACTTGGGCCCGTTTGCGCCGAATCTTCTTCAGCACTCTGGGCAGAAGTGGTATAGGCGGAAAGGCGTACAACAGACCGCAGCTCCACTCGCGACGAAAAGCGTCGCCGAGCGAGTGCCGCCTTGGAAATTCCAACGCGCAGAACTGATGACATTGCGCGTTCTCTTTGGTGGCGAATAGATCTAACCAAGGCTCTCCCCACTGCAGAAAGAGACCTTGCGCCACGTCCGAGTTCAGACGCCATTCGTGATCCATCAAGCACCGGCGGCTGAGTTCGTCCGCCCTGGCGTTCAGAGAACCTGCCAGGTGTTGAACCACCAAGGTAATGCCTTGATGTTCCAGCCATGTCCAGAGGCGCAGAGCCTCCTGACATAGGGTCCACGACCCCACCCCGCCCTGTTTGTTGCAATACCACATGGCGCTGGTGTTGTCCGTGAACACCTGCACTACACTGCCCCGGACAGAGGGAAGGAATGCCTTCAGTGCAAGTCGGATCGCCCGAAGCTCCAAAAGATTGATATGGAGCCGGGACTCCGCCGGAGACCAGAGGCCTCTGATCTCCGCCTCTTCCAAGTGGCCACCCCATCCCAGGAGGGACGCATCCGTCACCACTGTGTGCTCCGGTTGGGGGAGGGAGAGGGATCTGCCATTGACCCAATCGCGATTCGTGAGCCACCACTGCAATTGTCGTGCAGTGCCCTCCGAGATCTGGACATGATCGGACAGGTTGCCCTGATGCTGTGCCCACTGGAACTTCAGGTCCCACTGCAGAGCCCGCATATGCCACCTGGCATGTTGCACTAGCAGAATGCAGGAGGCCATCAGGCCCAGGAGCCGGGGGTCATCCTGACTGAAACCCAGGATAGAGGCTGAAAGATCGGAATCATAGCCTGAATATCCCGGACTCGCTGCTCGGGAGGATAAACCCGAAACCGCGTCGAATCCAGAACCGCTCCGATGAAGGGGAGCTTCTGAGAGGGACTCAGGTGCGACTTCGGCACGTTGATGGAGAACCCCAGCAAATGCAGGAGGTCGGCCGTAGTCTGAAGGTGGGTGACGACGGCCTGGGGCGAGCCCGCCTTCAACAACCAGTCGTCGAGGTAGGGGAAGATTGACACCCCTGACCTGCGCAGATGAGCTGCGACCACCGCCATCATTATTGTGAACACCCGACGGGCGCTTGTAAGGCCAAAGGGGAGCACAGTAAACTGAAAATGCTCCTGGCCTACCGTGAACCGCAGGTAACGCCGGTGGGCCGGCAGGACGGGAATGTGAAAATATGCGTCCTGCAAGTCCAACGCTACCATCCAGTCTCCAGGGTCGAGGGCAGCCAAAACCTGAGCCAGAGTCAACATCTTGAACTTCTCCTTCCGGAGGAAGCGATTGACGTTCCTGAGGTCCAAGATGGGGCGCAAGCCCCCTTTGTCCTTTTTGGGGACCAGAAAGTAGTGGGAATAACAACCATGTCCTACTTCTGGCCCAGGAACGCGCTCGATGGCCCCCTTGGCCAAGAGGGCCGTGACTTCCTGTCGGAGAAGCGCCAAGTGATCCCCCGACATGCGGTGGAACTGAGGTGGCATGGCCGGGGGGGGCAGACTGGAAGGGGAGGGAGTAGCCCCTTCGGACGATTAGCAGCACCCACCTGTCCGAAGTGACAGAACGCCAGTGGGGGAGGTGATGTTGAATCCTGCCGCCCACCGGCGTGGGGTGCACCCCAAAGCTCGGACTAGGAAGGCTTTGAGGCGGATGCTGCGGGAGCGGAGGTGGACTGACCCGCACGCTGGCCCCCTGTGCCGCCACGGCGGCCACCACGCCCGCGCTGAGGTTGGTTCTGCGCAGGCCTTTGGCTGAACGGGCGTGTAGGGGCGCCCCTTCCGCGGCCACGAAAGGAACGAAAGGTAGACGTGGCCGGGCGTGTGGCGGAGAGACCCAAGGACTTGGCTGTAGCCCGAGAGTCCTTAAAACGCTCCAGCGCACTGTCTGCCTTATCGCCAAACAGGCGAGTACCATCAAAAGGCATGTCCATGAGGGAACTCTGGACATCCCCCGAAAACCCCGTGGACCGCAGCCAGGCGTGTTGCCGCAAGGCCACCGTCGTGGAGATGGCTCTCCCCAAAGAGTCCGCGGTGTCCAACCCACACCGAATGGCGAACTTCGCGGCATCCTTCCCTTCTGCAACAGCTTGGGAAAGCACAGCCCGAACCTCCTCCGGGCACTGGGGCAGAGTTTGCGCCACCGTGTCCCACACAGCGTGAGAATAGCGGCCCAAGAGGCATGCGGTGTTGACTGACCGCAGCCCCAGGCTGGCAGAGGAAAACAACTTTTTGACAAACTGCTCCAGCTTTTTTGATTCCTTATCCGGCGGAGCGGTAGGGAATGCAGTTTGGGAAGTGGAGGCCTGAATGACCAGGCTCTCCGGTGTCGGATGAGTTGTCAAAAAGGCAGGGTCACCCGGTGCCGGGCGGTGACGCCTGGCCACGTTTTTATCCACAGGAACCCCTGTGGCAGGCCTAGACCAGGTACCCATCAAAACATCCGTCAAGGCCCCATTGAACGGAAGCAGAGGTTCCATAGAACTTGCCGCCGGCTGAAGCACTTCAGTAAGGAGGTTAGTCCGGAGGGTAACAGTAGGCAAGTCAAGGTCAAGAGCCTCAACTGCCCTACGGAGCACCACAGTGTATGTGGCGCCTTCCTCCATGACAGTGGGAGGAGACACAAACCCAGGCTCCGAGGAGAGGTCAAGGCCACCTGCACCTCTGAGTCTTCTGCCCACTCCTGTTCGGACTCACACTGCCGTGCAAGAGGGTCCTCCGACCCCTCCCAGTCCTCCCCCTCCACAACGGCCTGAGGCACAGGCTGCAGCGGCGGGGGAGGCACGGGGGAAAACAAATGCTCCACCGGCGCCGGGAACGGCGCAGAGAATGGCGCCGGTCGACGCCGTTCCAGCTCCAAGCCCCAATCAGGGTCCCAAGCTGGAGCAAAATTAAAAGGCAAGTCGGGCAAGGGCGGAGGTGGGACGAACGGAACCCAGGGCGGCGCCGGGAAGGGAGCCGCAGGGGGCGCCGGGGCCGGAGCCGCCGGCGGAGGACCCTGCGGCGCCAGGGCCGGAGCCGCCGGCGGAGGACCTGCCGGGGCCGGAGCCGCCGGCAACCAAGGGCCCTCAAGAGGGAACGCGGGGCCCGAAGGCGCGCCGGCAGGAGCCCTAGGCCTGAAAAGGCGGTCCATGGCGGCAAGAAACTCTTGCACTTGGGCCGGAGTCGCCGACGGACCCGGGTATGGCGGGTAGGCTGCGGGACTGACAGGCTCCAACGGAGTCGCGGGGGAAGGACCCCGTGCCCCCTCGTCCGCGCCCGAAGACAGACGGGGGAGGTCGGAGAGCGTACGCACTTCTTCGACTTCTTTTTGTGACGTCGCTTACCCGATTCCGAGGGTGAAGACTTGGACCCCGAGGAGTGATGATGATGACTCCGCGGCCGGTCCCTTGAGCGACCCCTAGACCTCGAACGGCGCGGAGACAACTGTCGGGCCTCCAGCAGCTTTCGGGACCGCTCCCGCAAAGCCTTCGGAGCCATGGCCAGACAGTCGGAACATGACCGGGAGTCATGGTCGCGCTCCAGACAGTAGAGACAGACGCCATGGGGGTCGGCCACCGACATCGTACGGCGGCAGGCCCCGCAGGATTTAAACCCAGGCATCCCTACGTGGCACCAGGAGTCAAGATTGAAAGAAGTAGAGACAAAAGTCCCAAAAATAAATAGTCAAAAAGTGACTAAGGTACGTGCTCTAACCGGATCTGCGCTTGCTGGCGCGGAAAAAGAAAGAACTGACGTCAGCGCGCATGGGTGGCGCCTAAGTAGTCTCCTTCACGTCATCTCGGCGCTTACGACGCCAGCGACGAACGCGGAGCCGCACGACGCCACCTACCGACGCGCAGGGGTACTGCTGACGAAAAACTTTCCGGATCCAGTCTGACGCCTGGGGATATTCTAAGGTAAGGAATCTATCACTAACGTGTCTCTTTCAGATGAGTCTATTTTGTCTGCGTGCGTCCCTGTCAGTGCGCCGAGTCCACTGGCGCCAACTGTATAAACACAAGATTGCTGGGAAGGGGAATCCCTCCAAGCTGACTGGCGCACTTAACTTGGAAACCCAAAGGTTTCTTTAACGAAGATTCAAAAGTTCACAAATATATGAGTTCATTCAACACTTCTTTTTCGAAATTGTAGAGTTTTATTCACTCTAATGACATCAATCTATCAGTAATCTCTTGTATGATCCATTGCGAGAGAGCGGGGAAGTGACACGGAACCACCACGATCTATTAACGTAACCCCTGATGAATGGCCCCCTGTGACCCGAAATGCATTGGGTTGTACATCATGGATGACTATATAATATTACCATATAGATCATACAAGAGATTACGGACAGATTGATGTCATTAGAGTGAATAAAACTCTACAATTTTGAAAAAGAAGTGTTGAATGAACTCTTATATATTTGTGAACTTTTGAATCTTCGTTAAAGAAACTTTTGGGTTTCCAAGTTAAGTGCGCCAGTCAGCTTGGAGGGATTCCCCTTCACAGCAATCTTGTGTTTAGACTGTGGCATGTGGCCATAAAGGTTACACTAAAGAACTTATGTGCAAGAAACTTCAAAGGGGACCGAGCAGTGCCTTGCGTAGCAATGAACTACTTGCACTAAAATTGTCAGACAGAAGTGATGTCCACATGCTCACAAATATTCACAATGAAAGTACTGCATCTGTGACTGTTTGGAGTTGTGCCAAAACCAGAGTGCATTCTAGACTACAACAAGCACATGAGAGTTGAAAATAGAGTTGATCAAAGGTTGCAGTCCTATACTGCTGCTTGAAAGTCATACATCTGGTACAAGAAGTTGGCTATTCATTTGTTTCATTAAAGAGCTGTTTGGTTTTTCCGAAGGGTGTAGTACGTTTCTACATAGTACATAAGCGTCCTTTTAACATCTAGTGTATGTAAAGCACGTTCAGTGACAGTTTATGGTTTTGGAAAGAAAACCGGTAACTCCAAGTTTTGATTTAAATGAAAAGGAGAAATGGCCTTGGGTAAATATTTTGGGTTAGTGCGTAGTCACCCTTTGTCTAAGAACACTTGGAAGTAAGGTTCTTCGATTGTGAGTGTATGTATTTTGCTGACTCTTAGTAAGGATGTTATTGCTACGAGGAAAGCTACTTTTCATATTAAGAATTGTAGTTGGCAATTATGTAGTGGCTCAAATGGTGGTCCCATAAGTCGTGTTAAGACCATGTTTAGATTCCATGCTGGTTTTGGAGATGTTCGTGGTGGAATAACACTTTTTAATCCTTTCATGAAGTCTTTGATTACAGGAATGCGGAAAAGTGACTGGTGTTTCCTGTTTTGTAAATATGCTGCAATAGCTGTTAAATGTAGGCTTATTGAGGTGTATGCTAACTGTGACTTTTGTAAGTGTAACAGATAACACAGTTGTTGTTCTGTTGGGGAAGATGGGATAATGTGTTGTGTTGTACAGTAGTGCACAAAAACGTTTCCATTTTGCTGCATAGGAAGCCTTTGTGGTAGATCTTCTTGCATCTTTGAGAATCATTATACATTCGTCAGGTAGTTTGAGGTATCCAAATTCTATGACCTCAAGAGCCAGACTGCAAGATTGAGCTGTTGAGGATTGGGATGTCTCACCCTGCCCTTGCTGTGTGTAAGAATATTTGGATAATTGGGTAGCTTCTCCTGAGGTTGTAGGGAGAGCTCCAATAGTGTTGTGTACCATGGTTGACGAGCCCAGGTAGGTGCGATCAGAATTAAGGCAATTGAAGTCAGTATGAGTTTCCTGACCACAGAAGGTATGAGTGAGAAAGGAGGAAAAGCGTATGCAAATATCCCTGACCAGTTCATCCATAGAGCATTGCCCATGGATTAAGGGAGTGGATGTCTGGATGCAAAGCTTTGGCATTTTGTGTGTTCTACGGTTGCGAACAGGTCTATTGTGGGGATTCCCAACCAGTGGAAGTATTGTTGTAGTAACGTAGAGTGTATTTCCCACTCGTGAACCTGCTGATGTGTTCTGCTGAGGAGATCCACAATTGTGTTGTCCTCCGCTGGTATGTATTGTGCTAGGAGGTGGATGTTGTGACTGCTCGCCCACTTCTAGATTTTTGGTGCCAGTTGGGATAACTGAATGTAATACTTTGCAGTCGTATTGTCTGTGCGTAGAAGGACTGTCTTCCATGCTATGCTTGTGAGGAACGCTTACAGACCATTGCAATGGCTAGTAGTTCTAACATTATGATGTATAGAACCTGTTACTGTGCTGTTCAGTGTGAACCATAATGTCCTTCATATGAGCTCACCATCGCAGAAGTGATGCATCGGTTGTGATTGTTATCTGCAGGATTGGAACATTAAAGGCTCTTCCTTTTAATATGTTTGAAGTGTTCCACCATAATAGAGCCTGATGAATCCTGAGTGAAACCAACACTAGACCTTCCATGTTCCCTCCCGTTTGTGACCATTGAGATACTAAACACTCCTGGAGGGGTCTCGTGTGTAGGCGAGCATGGGGCACTATTGCTATGCAAGATGCCTTCATTCCTAATAGGCACTTCACTGTTTTGACTGGTAGGTGATGATGTGGCTGAAAAAGATCCAGTTGGTTCTGGAGATAGAGAACCCTTTGGGGATTGGGTTAAGCTTACCCAGAGATGGTATTGAGTATTGACCACAGATAAGGTTGGATTTCGGATGGTTGGAGATGTGCTTTTGTCGCATTCATCGAGAAACCCAATTGATGTAATAGATTTATTGTCTTTTGGGTGACTGATTGACATTGTTATTAGTTTGGGCTCTTGATCAACCAATCGTTATTCAATTACATTTTAAAGCATGCCAGGTGTTCTGCAAAACTGGTAGAAATCATCATATGCAGGTAAAAGGAGTTATACATTAAAATTGTTGATTAAATCTACATTATGCTAATTTGCAAAAGGAAATTCACTCTGGAACCATGTAAGTGTATACTAATAATTAGTATCAGAAATTTAAAGGGTTCAGAGAACGTTGAAAGGGGTGTTGTAGCCACAGCTCATAGCACATGACATTTAACCCTTTCAGACCACGTATGATTGCATTTTGGTAGTTTCTGATGTTTTACAGTGACCTGGGTGATGCCTGTAATAGAAGTCAAGCTGTTTTTAACAGTTTTATTTGCTGTCATATCTTTCTTGCACATATATTATCTTGCACTGGGTATTTGATAAACCATCTTGGAATTTTAATACACAATGGTTCCCTTTAAGGGCTCTCTACATGCAGCAGCACACCTCACTAGGGCATGAAGAAATATGTACCACAAGAGGTATGCAGTTCCTAAGGGGACAGGAAAAACAGGTCTTTCTTCGTGATGCCCTCACACACCCCGAAGGATGTCATGCTTCATCACCAAAAAATATTTGGAACCAGACTTCTAGTAGTGCACCACTCATTCACTTAGGTCCTGAAGAAGTGCCACACGACTCGTTAGGAGCAACAAGGGCACGAAACATGTCGACCCACTTCACAGAGATAGCCCTCTAGGAACATTATTTCCACTTAGGGCATCCACACACTTTTAATTAAGCTGGAACTACCTTAACCATTAAACCTTTTTTGAATAGGATTGCTCCACACTTATTTTAATCCACTACCCGTGCACTACACTTCTGCCCCCACACCCGCACGCACCCTACGGCTTCTTCAAAAAAAGATCTCCGGCAAAGAGTCCCGTTTACGGTGAGCCCGTCGGGCATTGCAGCGCCGGCCCGACGAGGAGCAAAGCCCAATGATGAAGCATGACATCCTTCGGGGTGTGTGAGGGCATCACGAAGAAAGACCTGTTTTTCCTGTCCCCTTAGGAACTGCATATCTCTTGTGGTACATGCATTCAGGAGCCCTGTATGCAGGACCTGTATAAATAACGGCTCCCGGTCCCAAAACCCTCCTTTTTTGACGCATGAAGTAATATGACCACATCATATCACTGAGATGGAACTCCATAGGTCCCACTTGCCAGCCCGCACCATCTTCAAACCCAGCTGCATCATCTACAAATCCATCACAATGCATCAACAGTCCGCAAACCAGCTACCTTTCATATCATTCCTTGACTTAATGCTTGTCATTGACCCTGTACAGTATTCCTCTGCCTTTTGGCTAGGTTTGCACTTTAGAAATACCACATACACAGGACTGACACCCCTGCCTACTTGGATGACAAGTTTGCCATCTCCAGTGGTTCTCAACACACCCACAGCAAGAACACATATATACAGAAGAAGAAGTGATAAAAGAAAAAAAAACAAGAAAAAGGCCTTTTCTATCTATGCACCAAGGATCTGGAAAGACATCGCCATACGCATCCGGACAGCCCGAACATATATATATATATATATATATATATATATATATATATATATATATATATATATATATATATATATATATATATATATCCCAATAACAGAAATGTAATGCAAAAACATTTCCCTTACTGTCCACTTGTGAAAAATTGCAAAAGGATTTTCCATAACAGCCAGTCACTGCTTACTGCAGAGCTCCTAATTTACGATCTCTTAGAGCTGAACTCAAGCAAGCTGTAACAAATGCAGGGGTTCATTGCTGTGACTCTAAAAGGTGAATCACGTGTGAATACCTTTTACAAACATCATCAGTAACTAGTTCTGTTACTAGAAGGACCCATGGAATAAGACAGCATCTTATGTCCCTCAACATGCATTATTTATGTGATTCACTGCCAAAGTTGTAAAAAAACAATATGTAGCCAAACGGTGAATAACGTCCGCGCCCGATTCAGGAACTACAAATCAGCAATAATTAATAAGAAACTTGACCAGCCTGTAGCTAATAATTTTAACTTTGCGGATCATTTACTATCAGATTGGAAGATTTCCCTGTATATGCAACGGTTTTTATTAATCATGCATAATAAACGTACTTACTAATTGTGGAACGTGTCTTAAAGGAAGAATTACTGGAATCCAGAGAAAACGTCTGGATACAAATTGTTAACCTTTGATTAAAGATAAACGTTTTGGAAAGACATAGGCCAAACCTTTCCATCCAGTGTGACTAATGTAATGTATTTCCACTTAGAAGATATGCGCTTATTTTATTTGTTCTAAGATTTATGTTTTTATTGTTTTACTGATAACTGCACCAAGAAAGTTGCTTCTTGCAAAGAAGCTCAACACTATTCAATTGATGGCACTTTCTGTGATGTAATTTCCTGTGGTTTCACGTTGTATGCAAATCAGAGGGGCCTCACACATTCCCTTTCTGCCCGGTGCCCCAAAAGTCCCAGAACTGGACCCTAGTGACTAGATACTTTTATAATGGGGTGGTTGGAATCGTGATGACTTTTTTATACAGAAGAAGCAAGAACATAGCAATTACAATTTGCAGTAAGACTGAGATAGTTTGATATGAAAAGAAAGATTACCATTGCCACTGTCAAATGGAAGAATCTTACTTTGAGAACCAGAATATACCAATAGCAGAAGTCCTATTTTAAATGCAGTTGACTCATCTTTTCAAAGCCATTATGATAAGAATTCTTTCAAATCTAGCATTAAGGAGAGACTACATTTTCCTAAAAGTACACATCAGGAGGATAAATGATGTAGGTAACAACAGGCACAAAATAAACTAAATTGGCAATTATTTGCTGTCAGTAATTCCTTGAAAACTCATGCTATAATATTGGATTTATTAGATTAGAGACACTTCAAAATGGCAGCTGTTTTTCACTCTGAGAACTGCGACTCCGCCAGGCTGACATCACAAAATACCACGGAGAGGGAATATGGAGAGTAGTTAACTAAGGAGGAGACTTGCTTGTGATGTGTGTGAAGTAACAGTCAGCTGATGCAGGATATTTAGAATTGACTTAAGGGTTTTCTTCTCAGTTATGTATATAGCAACAACTTAACAGTATAGTTTTCGTTACATGCAGCATTGAGTTGTGGTACTTACAATTCCCTTGTTAAGATAGAAGGACCTACCCTTTTCAAACATACACTATTTTAGTCCAGATAGAGCGCTGATTAAGAATATGTAGTATTCTGTCTTGGGTAGAGAAATGATGTGCAGCACAAAGAACGGGTAAAACATTTTCTGAGGTACTTTTAATGACCTGATGATTTTATGTGAAAAGGAGGCAGGATAGAGTACAAGGAGGTAAATGAGATCATGTCTGACACTATTGATGAACGACAGATCAATACTGGAACGAAAGATCCAGTTAAGGTTGAACTATTGTAAGCACAAAGTATTTTACTCCAATTACTACTATCTCTCGTTATGAAGTATTACCTACCATTTATCTATCGGGCTCTCACAATAATCTAGCCCCAGCATGTCTGCTCAAAGCATTGATGGTCTTAATACCCTTACTTTTTATTATTATTTTTAACAGTAGTTTAAACCATGGCATAGTGTCAGTCATCTAGAAACACACTGTGGTTAAACCCTTCCTCAAAAAACTTGATCCTCAAGTGAATAAGATGAGTCACTACAGGCCTATTTCCCTCCTCCAATTTTTGGGAAGGGTCCAGGAGAAAATAGTTTATAATCAGCTGCATGAGTATGTTGATGGAAATAAGCTTCTAGATCATCATCAAGCTTGCTTCTGAGTTGGGAGTGGTCTCCTATTTTGGATGATCTTAGGAGATCTGTGGGTATCAGAGAGGTCGGAGCTCTTGTACCTATAGACCTTTCTGAAGAGTCTGACTCCATATGTCACGCTATTCTGATCAAGACTCCAAGTTATTAGTGTCTGTGGGCGCACTCTTAACTTGCTAAAATCCTTTTTAGAAACTAGGCCAGTCTGTGGATCTCCCACCATTTCAAGACGCCTTAAAACGCCGAAGTGCCGCATTCCTCGAGGATCAATTTTATCGCCCCTTCTATTCAACATCTATACGAGTCCTTTGGCAGCTGACTAGCATAACACTGGATTGGCCGTTTACAAGTATATATGTATATGATAAACTGTTTCTATTTAGTCTGAAGAAGGAACTACTCTCCATATACTGTTCTAAAGAAATGCCTCTGTTCCACTCTATAGTAGATGTAAAAGAAAATTCTGAAATTAACCAATCTAAAACTAAGATTGTGCTAACTGCCAACATGTCTCAAGAAATTAACTTCCTTGACTGGCCACAAGAGAGGTGATTGTGCCTGACCCTCTTTAAATGCTGTGCAAAATATAGGCATTATAATTAACTAGGACTTCACAATTCAAGATCAAGTACCACTTGTTGCGAAGTGTGTTTGGCAATTGAAATTCTTAAGAACATTACTTTAATTCTTGAAGGAGAAATCTTCACATGGCATAAAAAACACACTTATCCAGTCAAGGTTCAACTTTAGTAATGTCATCTACCTCGCCAGCCTACCTTATTGATTGACTGCAGCCAATACAAATATGCAGCTGGATTCCTAATCACTAAAGGGTCGAGCAGAACACATAATCCCAGTACTGTGTTGATTACACCGGCTTTAAGTCAAGCAAATAATAACTTCAAGGTGGCAGTTCTTGTTCACAGAGCCCTCTATCTGCAGACTCCAGAGTTCATATCAGAAATACTTCTCTAGCTCCAACCAACCTGTTCTCTTTGTTCTGACTCCAAATTCCTAATGTCTATTCCTAGAACCAGAACTGTTAAAATTGGTGACTGAGCTCTCTCAGTGGCAGCAACTTATCTATGGAGTACCATTCAGTATCATTTACGTGCTATTTACTGTTATTGCTCAGAAAACCGTTAAAGAACAAGTTACTTACCTTCAGTAACACATCTGGTAGAGACTATGTAGCTGCAGATTCCTTACTTTAGAATTATCCCGACGTCAGACTGGATCTGGAAATGTTTTCGTGAGCAGTACTCCTGCGTGCCGGTAGGTGGCGTCATTTAGCTCCGCGTGGCATCGTCGGCACCGGAAGTGATGTGTGTAGTGCCTAAATTGGCGCCACCCCAGTGGGCTAACGTCAGTTTCTTTTTTCAACTTTCCACGCCAGGAGCACAGAGCCACAAAGAACACTGACATCTAGTGTGGAAAGAGTGCCCTGAAAGGGGAACAGCCCTGTCCCTAGAAATCCATTTGCAGTCCAGGGAGGATGGGTGTGTCGGTAAAGAATCTGCTGCTAGATAGATCTACCAGATAAGGCATTACCAAAGGTAAATAACTTGTTCATCTGATAGAGACTACGAGACCCAAATTCCTTACCTTAGACTGGATACCCAAGAATACCTCCTTGGAGGAACTCTTTTACACTAGAAAGTCTTGCAGGACTGAACGACCAAAGTGCCTGTCCCGACGGAACTGACTGTCCAGGCAGTAATGATTCGTGAATGTGTGTTGAGAAGCCAATGTTGCTGCATAAGACATATCCAGGACCGAAACTCTGCGTGGTAATGCAGTGATCGCAGCCTTAGCTCTGGTGGAATGAGCACACAAACCCTCAGGGGCTTGCTTTTTGCCCAATGCGTAGCAGATCTTAATGCAGAGCAAAATCCATCCTGAGATGGTCTGATTCTGCACGTCTTTTCCCTTCTTCGCTCCGACATATCTCACAAAGAGTTGGTCGTCCACCCGGCCCTCTTTCCTGTGGTCAAGTTAGAAAAACAACCTCATTTTGAGTCCAGTCGATGAAGTCGCTCCTTTCCTTAGAGGGATGTGGGGGAGCATAAAAGGTAGGCAGGGTGATGGATGGGCCTACATGAAAAAGAGTGCCAACTTTCGGCAGATAGGAAGCTCTAGTGCGAAGGACTAGCTTGTTTGGGTAGATATTCAGGTACAGAGGCTTGGATGACAAAGCCTGAAGCTCACGTGACACTCTGGGCAGATGTTATTGCCACTAGGAAGGCAGTCTTGATGGTAAGGAGCCTGGGAGGACAGCTGGGCAGTGGCGCAAAGGGACCGCACATCAGAAATGTAAATACGAGACTGAGGTCCCACTGAGGCATGATGAAGGTGGCAACTTGTTGCAAACCTTTAAATAACCTATTTAAAACAGGGGTTTGGACAGGGACGGCTGATCTGGTAACCGCAGAAAGGCTGACATGGCAGAAAGATAGCACTTGAAGGTGCCCAAAGCAGAGCCCAGCTTGGCATTAGAAAGGATAAAGAGAAGAACTTGAGAGAGGGGAGCAGAAATAGGGTTAACCTGTTTCCCTGCACACCATGCCACAAACTTGCCCCAACAGCAGGCTTGGTAGAAGGACACCTGGCTGCCAAGATAACACGGCAGACTTTGGGCAGAAGGTCGAAAGCTGTCAACTGTCGCCAGTCAATCTCCACGCATGAAGGCAGAGTGTTGACAGGTGGAGAATCCTCCCCTGCTGCTGCAACAGTAGATCCTCCCGAAGTGGCTGCCTGATTGGAGGACCGATGGCCATGCTCAACAGCTCGGGATACCAAACTCTATGAGCCCAGTCCCCAGCCACAAGGATGACTTGGGCCCAGTTGTTCCTAATCTTCTTGAGAACTCTGGGCAGGATTGATATGGGCGGAAAATGTAGGGGAGACCTGAGCTCCACTTGAGACTAAAAGCGCCTGCGAGCGAGAGCCACCTTGGAAACTCCAGTGTGAAAACAGCTGACATTGTGCATTCTCATCGGTGGCGAACAGATCTAACCAAGGCTCTCTTCACTGTTGAAAGAGACCTTGCACCACAACGGATATGCCCTGACATTCCAAAGACTCTTGACGAAGTGTCCACGACCCCCACCGCGACCTGTTTGTTGCAGTATCACATGGCGGTGGTGTTGTCCGTGAACACCTGCACCAGCCTTCCCATGATGGAGGGTAGAAAGGCTTTCAAAACCAGCCGGTTCGCCCAGAGCTCCAGAAGTGGAGTCCAGATTCCGCCAGAGGCCACAGGCCTCTGATCTCCACCTCTCCCACATGGCCGCCCAATCCCAGGAGTGACGCATATGTCACCACTGTCAGATCTGGTTGGGGAAGGGAGAAGAGTCTGCCGATGACCCAATCGTGGTTCGTTAACCACCACTGCAGATCTTCTTCAGTTCCCTCCGAGATCTGGATCATGTCAGAGAGATTCCCCTGATGCTGCACCCACTGTAGAGCCCGCATATGCCAGTGGGCATGTGTCACATGCAGGATGCAGGAGGCCATGAGGCCCAGCAGTCTCAGAGTCAGTCTCACCGAAATCCAGGATAGAGGCTGAAACATCGATATCATAGCCTGAATATCCTGGACTCGCCGTTCGGGAGGATAGGCCCGAAATTATACCGGGTGCAGAACAACTCCAATGAAAGGGACCGTCTGATAAGGAGTCAGGTGTGACTTCGGCACGCTGATAGTGGACCCAAGTTAGCGCAAGAGGGCCGCCGTAGTCTGGAGGTGGGAGACGACAGCTTCAGGCGAGCCTGCCTTCAAAAGCCAGTTGTCAAGTTAGGGGGAAGACTTGAACCCCTGATCTATGTAGATGAGCTGCAACCCCTGCTATCACCTTGGTGAACACCCGATTGGCGCTGGTAAGGCCAAAAGGGAGCACCGCAAACTGAAAGTGCTCATGGCCTACCTTGACCCGCAGGTAACGCCTGTGGGTGGTTAGGATAGAAATGTGGAAGTACGCATCCTGCAAGTCCAATGCTACCATCCAGTGTCCCAGGTCCAGGGCAGACAGGCCTTGAGTGAGCGTGAGCATTCTGAAATTCTCCTTTTTGAGAAAGAAATTGAGAGGATGCAGGTCTAGGATAGGACAAAGGCTTCAGTCCTTTTTGGGCACCAGAAAGTCGTAGGAATAACAACCACAACCTACTTCTGATATCGGCACCCTCTCTATGACTCCCTTGGCCAAGACAGACGCCACTTCCTGACGGAGCAAAGAGAGATGGTCCTCCGTCAGCCTGTTGTGAGTGGGTGGCAAGGGTGGAGGGGGAAGTCGTGAAGGGGAGGGAATAGCCCCTTCAGACAATTTTAAGAACCCAGCGGTCGATGTCATCGATCTCCAGGCTCAGTGCCCATGATGGTAGGAGGGCAAACTAAAGGGGTTCGAATGCTGCAGCTGCCGGGGATGGATGGACTGGCCTGACTCCTTGCTGCCCGACCCATGGGATCTGTGGGTACCACAACCTCAGCCATGCAGACTGGGAAACTTGTGGCTGTGATGGCTCGGCAGGTAAAGGCGAGGCTGGTAGCCTCTTCCGTGGCTGCGAAAGATGGACTGGGGTTGGCGAGGGGCCATGGAAGGCCCATAGACCTTTCCGTAGCTCTGCTATCCTTGAAGCGCCCCAGCGCTGACTCCGCCTTGTCTCTGAAGAGATGGATGCCATCAAAGGGCATGTCCATCAGCGTCGCTTGGACATCCCCGGAAAAGTCCTCAGCCAGATGTGGCTCTGCAAGGCAACTGACGTAGAAACTGCTCTGCCCAGCGAGTCGGATGGTCCAGCCCACATCGGATTGTGAAGCTTGCTGCATCTCTCCCATCTGTGATACCTTGGGAGAGTACTGCCTGGTCGTCGTCCCGGATCATGGGCAGCACCTGCGCAACCGAATCCTATACCGCATGGGAGTAGCGGCCTAACAGGCACGTGGTGTTCACAGACCGTAGTACCAGGCTGGTGGAAGAAAACATTTTCTCACCTAAGGAGTCCAGCCTCTTGGAATCCCTATCTGTAGGGGTGGTAGGGAATGCGCCAGTTTTTACTGGGGAAGTAGAGGCTTGGACCACCAAGCTCTCCGGGGTAGGGTGTTGCGTGAGTTAACTGGGGTCCCTTGCGGTAGGGCGGTGTCAGCAGGCTATCGTCCTGTTCACAGGAGCCCCTGTACAGTGTTTGGACCAGGTCCCAAGCTGGACGTCCACAAGGGCTTCATTAAATGGGAGAAGCAATTCTGAGGGGGGTCACTCCTGGCTGAAGAGCCTCTGTCAAGACGTTAGTCTTGACTGCCACTGAGGGTAGGCTAATGTCCACAACCTTGGTCGCCCTTCTCACCACCATTTCAATAGAGGTTTCCTCCTCCATAGCCACGCTAAGAGGAGAGACCATGCCAGTATATGGAGAGGTGTCCTGGCAGCTGGCGTCCGCCAATTCCTCAAACCAGTCCATCCTGGGGTCTAGGGCCTGGTATTATTCAGGGTCCAGCGACATAAGAGTTGGGCTCTGGCTCCGGCCTGGAAGGTATGGCTCCAGTCAGTGTTGGAGTTGGATGACGCCCTCTAGCTCTGTGTCGGAGTCGGGGATGAGAATGGGGACGGCGCCGGATTCGGGACAGGCACCGGGGAAGGTTGAGGCGGCATGACCGGTCCGCATCCATCCGTGGATCCAAAGGGCCCGACTGGAACCGGGATGGAAATGCCGGCAGAAAACCAGTTTGGGCTGCCCAAATATGAGGTGTATGGCCTCATAGAACTCCCGAATTCGAGCGGGGGTCACTCCGGCTCCTGGAAACTCGTGGAGCTGGCCCAGGCTCTACAGTGGAGCCAGGCCTCGAATGACAACGCTCCCTAATCTCGCCAGATGACTTTGCGGACGGGGTGAAGTCGAAAACCTCTTCAACTTCTTGCTCTTCATCTTCTTGTGGGACTTACCGGAAGACGACTGAGTGCAACGAGGATCAAGGGTTCAGCAAACAATCCCGGGACCTTCCTCTCGACCGAGATTGAGACAGTCGTGGTGTTGCATGTCGAGCAGCAAGGATCTTGAGGATCACACCCTCAAGCCCTTGGGGTGCTTGGTGCGGCAATCAACACAGGTCTCTGTGCCGTGGTCGCACTCGAGGCAAACAAGATGCGGGTCTGTCGCTGACAACGGTCAGCGACAGGCGCCGCAGGGCTTGAAGCCAGTTTTCATAGCTGACAAAGCTGCCGCACCAGGAGAAAGATTCTCAAAAAAGATTGACAAAATTCGAAAAAAAGTTAGTTTAAAAAGCACTGGGGTGGTGCCTATATAGGCACGGCGCACAACACTTTCAGCGGAGATGACGCCACGTGGAGCCAAACAACGCCATCTACCAGCACGCAGGGGTACTGCTCACAAAAAAATTCCAGATCCAGTCTGATGCCAGGGAATAAATCTAAGGTAAGGAATCTGCGGCTAGAAGTTTCTATCAGATAAGCCATTGGGGCATAATGAAAGGTGCAGGGGGGAATGTGCTGTAAACCTTTCAGGAAACGTGTCAAATCAGGGGACTTGAACTGAGAGGGTTAATCAGACAACAGCAAGAAAACAGAGATAGCTGAAAGGTACCCTTTAACTGTGATCAAAGCAAAGCCTGGCTGGGCGAGGGATAATGCAAACAAAAGAACTTTGGATAAGGGGTGCAGACAGAGTATCTTTCAATTTAGCAGCACACCAAGCCACATATTTGTCCGGCAGACATATACAGTCTTTGTTAATGGATGCCTGGCTGCTAAGATGAAATCACATACTTCGGGAGGCAGATCAAAAACTCTTAGCTGCCGCAATCAATCTTGGCACATGCAGGTGGCATGTGCGTAGGTTTGGGTGCAGAACCCTGCCCTTCTGCTGTGACGGGAGACGCTCTCAAAGAGGCAGCCTGATTGGAGAACTGTGACTCGTTCTCAGGAGTTCAGGATACCATACTCTCCATGCCCAATCTGGAGCCACTAAGGTGACTTGGGCCAGGTTAGTTTGGATCTTCTTGACAACTCGGTCAGGAGTGGTACCGGTGGGAAGGCGTACAGGAGTCCTGAGTCCCACTCAAGATGAAATGAATCTCCTAGCGAGAGCCGCCTTGGAAACTTCAATGCGCAGACGTGCTGACATTGAATGCTCTCAATGGTGGTGAACAGATATAAGCAAGGTTCTCCCTAGTCGCAGAAGAGACCTTGCACGACGTCCGGTTGTGCAAAATGACTGAAGGGAGCACAATCCGGATCCGTGCTGATGGTGCGGAAAAGAAGAAACTGAGATCAGTGCGCTGAGGTGCCACGAAAATGAGCACCGCGCACATCACTTCTGGCGCGGACGATGCCTATGCGGAGCCATTCGATGCCACCTATCAGCAAGTTCAGAACATTTTTAGGATTCAGTGTGACGCCTGCGAAAAATTCTAAAGTAAGTAATCTGCAGCTAGAAATCTCTTATCAGATATGTAAGCTCCATTCCCTTGTGATACCAGAGGGTCATATGCACAAAACGTTTTTTGAGGTCGCAAACAGACCAATTTGCAGACTCGGGCTGACTTCGACCGCAAACGTTTTTTGAAATGTAAAAAAGCCAATTTGTGATTCAGTAAGCAGTTACCAAATCGCAATTTGGGTTTGCAAATCAGTATTTTGAATGGGTGTGTTTAGGACGTTCGCAATGGTATGTATGAATGTTTTACGACCAAATTATGGCAGCAAAACATACATTTTTTTATCAACACCTCAAGAGTGGTGGTACACATTCACAAATAGGAAGGGGTCCCCATGAAGAATTACCCTGTCATTCTGGACCCGAATAAAAGGTTCTTGTAGCGTGAAGG
Source organism: Calotriton arnoldi (assembly GCA_963921515.1). Classification (NCBI taxonomy): domain Eukaryota; kingdom Metazoa; phylum Chordata; class Amphibia; order Caudata; family Salamandridae; genus Calotriton; species Calotriton arnoldi. The sequence continues at coordinate 966,662 of CAWUFW010004720.1, forward strand.
CCTGCATCTCACTGATGCTCCTGAGGGATGTGATGGCTATGATGAAAGCTCCTTTCCAGGAGAGAAACTGGAGAAAGCAAGAGTGCATAGTATCAAAGGGGGAGGTCCCATGAGTCTGATGAGGTCTACATTGTGATACCATACTGCAGCAGGGGGACTCTGGGAGGGATGACAATTTTGAGTTCCTCCATGAAAGCCTTAACTACAGGAATGTGAAAGGGGAAGGAGTGTTCCCAGCTTTGCATGTAAGTGGCTATGGCTTCTAAATAAAGACGTATATAAGGGTATGCTAGGTTTGATTTCGGCAGATGGAGAAGGTAATAGCTAATGTCCTAGACAGCAGGTCTAATAGGGTCTATGTGTTTGATTAGGCAATAGTGGACAAATCTTCCATTTTGCTGTGTGGTGGGCCTATGAGACTCGCATAAGATGTCCATGAACTCCAGCGGGAGGCAGAGATAGCCGTTCTCTAGGACCTCGGGTACCAAACTGCTTAATTGAGTTGTTTAGGGCCAGATTTGACCTAGGTTCTGCGTGAGAAAGTCATTGAGGGAGCCCCTAAATTGCTACATCCTCTGAGAGGATGTAGTAATTGAGGGGCCAGAGGTTGAACATCAGCCTGAGTGGACCATACTCCTTGGGGAGATGAAGTAGTGAAGAGAGTAAATTCCCTTGCTCCAGTGGTGAGGGGGCACTGGCTCTATGGACACTTTTTGAAGGAGCACTTGCACCTCTTCCTGCAAAAGGTTGAGATGTTCTCTGCTGAGGGAGTGGCTGCAGGGTGGGATGTTGAAAGGGAGCCGTGGTGAACCACCATTACATAAAATCCTGCAGTCTCACCCAGACAGGTGTTGTGCGACCGGGAGGAGGCGTGGTGAGTGAGTGCTTGGAACTGGAGTTCCCCTTGCTGGAGCCACCGCTATACCGCCGTTGTTGCTGTTGCCCGTGTAGGCACTCCTAGTGTACCCGCTTGCTGGCTGGTGGTGGAATGAGTTTTATTGCCTTTGATATGAGGGGGCAGGATCTGGGAAAGTAGCCTTGAAGCCTCCTCAAGACTTCTGCCTCTGGCAGCTTTTGTCTGATGGCCACCCATGGATGTGCCCTCTATTTGTTGCAGCATCTCGTTACACAGTGGCCCAAATAGATGTTCCCCATCAAAAGGCAGGTTGAGGATATGCTGTTGGACCTCTGACTTGAAGCCTAAAATACGGAGCCAGCCATGGCATTTAATGAGGACACTGGTGTTGACCTCCCCGACCTTCCCTCCAGGGAAGCCATGTCAGCGGAGTCAAGGGCACAGCATATAGTGGCGTTGGATATAGTTTTGGCCCCTGAGTCCATTTCATCCCACCTCTTCCTGTACTCCTCTAAGAGATGCTTAATTAACTATTGATGCTGCATCTCATCCCAGTGTGCCCTGATATAGTGGGAGAGGAGCCAAAGGTGTTGGCTATTCTCCAGTGGGTGGAGACACCTATCACCAGTCTCTTGCAGGTAGCTTTGGGCTTCTTGCTCTCCTAGTCGGGCAGGAGAAGTCCCCAGTGGTTTGACAAAAGCCCACTTGCGAATATTGTGGATGACCAGGGAGCTGGGCAGGACATGACATCTGCTGTAGGCGGGGTAATTGGGAGAGGGCTTACATTTCTTCTCGACCCTTGGTGTAACTACCCTGGCTTTCACAGGCTCTTTCCAGGTGTCGGGCAGATTTTATCCTACCCTTTAGCATAGGTAACAACTTAACTGTCTGTTTGGACTTAAGATAGTGCCTCTACAAGGAAATAGTCTACCTCGTGAGGACATACTATCCACCGTGTGGAAGGTTGCCACCCTTTGATGACCTTGTGCTATAGCATGGTGGTATTCAAGTGGGATGCCCAAACAAGGTAGTGGCCCAGATCGTAGTCCCCTGAGGGATTTACATCATAGTTGTCTCACAGGTCCTCTGGCTCAAAAGGTTCCTTACAGGGGTTGGCAGGGCCAAAGGGACTGCCGGCACCAAGTGGAATGTGGGGATTGCTCTGGTGAGTGTGAAGGCAGTGGAAGTGAGGGAGGTGGTGGTGTGTAGGTGAAGGTGGTGGTCGTGGAGGAGGTGGTGAAGAAAAAGATGGAAAGTAATGGAGCAGGGTGGTGCCCCTGTCTTTATCTCTTTTAGGCTTGGGAATGGGAGGGGGGGCTCTGGTTTAAGTTCCTCCTCAAATGTCAATCTCCTCTTGTTAGTCTCCATGGGTTTCAGAGGAGGTAGCTTCGTCGAAATCTTCCCCAGTCTGAAGGATGGATAAAGAGTCTCTTCTGCCTTGTGTACAATTCCTACTGTAGTCGTTGGAGGATCGGTTGCTCGGAATCGTCCGAGCCTACCATCAATAGAGTCTTCAACACACACGATGGCTTCGGTGCTGGAGTCAAAGGGGTCTTTGGCTTCTAGTGGAGCCGAGGCCTGTGAAGGAGCCTCAGGCTCGATGGCCATGGGGTTTCAATTCCTGAGGATGGGAGGTCTGTCGGCTATGAGTTCTCTGGTTAGTGTCGACCGGAGCCCGGAAGCGACAGATGCCCTGTAGGACGTGTTGACCTGGACATACGGATGGATGCTCAAACCTCTCGGGGGATGTACTCTGCCTCTTTATGATGCCTCTTTGGGGTGGGGGTGCGGGGTATCCTGACTTACGATTCGGCATCTTGGTTCACAGGCCGGTGGTCACTGAGGTCCAGGAAGAATCCTTTTCGTCCTCCTGATCTGAGCTGCCAGAAAAGATCACTTCTAGACTCTGCATTGGTTGGTGGGGCAGAAGACCTGAAGGTCAGGTGTCCTGACCTTCCTAGACGTCAATTGAGGCCAGTTCTCTGAAGATGTCAGGCATGTCTTTGGAAGATTACTGTTGCATCTTCTGATGTGCCCAACACCTCTGCTGTCGGTATCAGAGGGTCTTCTTCGACCAGAAGGTGAGGTAGGCTTTGCACAGGGTGTTGAGGTCGGGAGAGAAGCAGAGTTTACAGACTCTGCGATGGTCGCACAATGGGTACTTCGCATGGCACTGGGGGCAACAAATTGCAAACATCTGCATCTAACACTAGAGGACAGGAGTATGCAGAGCATGCGTATCTACAGCAACAAATGCTATGAACAGAGAATTACCAAAGATAAGTGACTTGTTCTTCTGATGGATACTTCTAATCGCAGATTCCTCACCACAAAATACTTACCAAAGCAGTACCTCCTCCGGTGAAGGCTCTGAGGAGTGAACTAAGACCAAAAAGGCTTGTAGGACCATAGGGGCAAAATGTCCTTCCTTGCCATACCGGATGGTCAAGACCGCAGTGCTACATGAACATATACACTGATGCCCTTGTTGCAGCCTGGGAGATGCCAAGGAAAGGCAATCCACATGCCAACTTACTGACAGTAGCCTTTGCCCTGGTGGAATGGGCTCTAAAGCCTTCCAGCGTCCGCTTCTTGGCCAGTGTATAGCAGCTCTTAATCCAGAGTATTATCCACCTCAAAAGGGTCCTCTACTGCACAGCCTTCCCTTACTTTGACCTGGAAAACCCCATAAAAAGCTGCTCATCCACATGGTGTTTCTTGGTACGGTCAATATAAAAGCTTAAAGCCCCTTGGGGTTCGTCCGATAAAGCCTATATTCCTCTTTCGATGGATGAGGCAGGGGAAAAGAACTCTGGTAGGATGATGGATTACCCAACATGGAAGGGTGTCATAACTTTAGGTAAGAGGGCTGATGAGCCCTCAGCAACAGCTTGTATGGGGAAAAAGGTGGTAAAGGGCGAGTGCACATCAGTGCCTGAAGTTCCCTCAAGCAACAAGCTGAAGTAATCACAATGAGGAAGATGGCCTTTAAAAGTCAGGCGATGCAGCAAGCAACTATGTATTGGCTTGAAGTGTGTACATGTGAGAGAGACTAAGTTAAGGACATACTGTGGCAATACAGTGTGGGAAGAAACGTGTGTCAAACCTTTTATAAATCTCATCACAACAGGTAAATTAAACACGGATGGTTGGCCCGGTAAACGTAGATAGGCTGAAAGGGGTGACATAACTTTTAATAATGCCTACTGTAAGGCCTTGTGGGCTAAACACAAAAGAACATCTGACAGCTTTGCTTGTTAAGAATCAGCCTTGTAGATACCACATCAGGCCATAAATGTGTCCCAGGGTCTGGCATAAATGGACTTCATGGGAGGGCACCTGGCAGCAAGGATGACATTAACCACTTCAGGCTGCAGATCAAACACAATCCAGTTCCGCCTCCAAATCCTCAAACATGGGGGTGTAGATTGTGCAGATTCAGGCGAAGGACCCTGCCCTGCTCCTGTGACAGCAGAACCTCCCGAGGTGGTAGCCAGATCCGAGGAGAGATGCTAATGCCCTAAAGGTCCAGGGACCACACTCTCCTGACCCAATCTGAAGCCACAAGGATGACCTGGTCGAAAGCATCCCTGATGTTTTTCAGAACTCGGAGCAGGAAGGAAGCCATACAAGAGTCCCATGTTTCATTCCAACTAGAATGCATCTCCTAGCGGGTGTTCTCGCAGAAACGCCAAAACGCAAAATTTCTGAGACAGAGTATTCTCGAAAGTGGTGAAAAAGATCTGGCCATGGTTCTCCCAACTGTAAGAGGCCCTGCGCCACCTCGAGAAGTAGAAGCCATTTGTGATCTGCTCGTCTGCTCTGGCATTTGAGGACCCTGCCAGGTGGTTCGCGACCAGGATGCTTCACCCAACACCTGAGGAACAGAGCCTAATGACACAGGAACCAGGACCTCACTCTGCACTGCATGTTGCAGCACCACATGGCGGAGGTGTTGTCCGCAAGAACCTACACCAGCCTCCCTTGACGGATGGCAGGAAGATCTTTAGAGCCAGACAAACGACAATCAACTCCAACAGACTGAAAGGAGCCAGGCTTCCATCAGAGACCGGAGTCTTTTGAACTTCACCTTCCCCAGACGAGACCCCAGTCTAGCATGCGCACATCCGTCCCTACCATAAGCTCTGCGTGAGGGAGGGAAAGCGGCCTGCTGGTGGACCAATTGTGTTTGAGCAGCTACCACTGCAGATCGGGAGCCATTTCTTCTGAGACGTGGAAGACATCGGTCACATTTCCTTGCTGCTGGGCCCACTGGAACTTCAGATTCCATTGCAGAGTCCACATCTGCCATAATCAACAGGGAGGATGCAGAAGGCTAAGAAGCCTCGGAGCTGCTCCTACCAAAGTCCAGGACTGAGGTTGAAGCATCCCGCTCCCAGCCTGATAATCCTGGACTTGCTGGGGAGGCCTAAAATGCACTGCATCCATGAATGCTCCAAGAAATGGGAACATCTGCGAATGAGTCAGGTGCAAGTTTGGCTCACTGATGGTGAATCCCCTTGTCAGGAGATTCGCTGTCGCCTGGAGGTGGTCTGTTTAGGAATGTGGCGAGCCTGCCATCCCCAGCCAGTCGTCAGGGTAGGGGCAACATCCCAATGTGGGCAGAGACCACTGCCATCTCTTTTGTGACCAGCAAGTCACACTACTGAGGAAGAGGAGCACGGCACACTGAGAAATCCCTCTGGCCTACCTTGGACCGCAAGTTCGTGGGAATGCAGGATGGGTATATGAAAATACAAGTTTTGCAGGTCCAAGATCACAATCTTGTCCCCCTAGTCCAGAAGAGATAAGATCTGGGCTAGCGTGAGCATTTCAAATTGGTTGTTTCTCTGGAAAGCATTCAGAAGACAATGGTCCAAAACAGGCCAGAGACCCCCCCGTCATCCTTCGGCACAAGGAAATTGTGAGAGTAACACCCCTCTCCTCTTTCACTGTTTCAGAGTCTGCAACCCTCTAGATAGCACCTTTGTGAGGGTAACACTTGCACCTCTTATAACAGAATGGCTAGGTGCTCCTCTGAAACTCATTCTGGTGTAGGGCAGGGGGAAGAATTGTCAGGTCAACAAGAAAAGGTGGAGCACAGCCATGGTGAACAACTTGTAGAACCTATCTGTCAGACGTGATGAATGACCACCCTGGGAGGAAGTGTAAATTCCAACCTTGACAGGATCTGTATGCACCACTAAGGTCAAACTAAAGTGGCTCAGTGGCTGTGGCCACAGGGGAAGGGGACTGGGAGGACTGATGCCCCTGCTGACATGCATGCTGCCTGCCAGATCCTCATCCTCTAAAGGACTGGGGTTAATGTTCTATCGGTTGGGGAGACTCTTCGCCTGTACGCCAGCTCTCTGAAGTAACCTCTGAACCTTTTGAGCTCAAGATGGAACTGCTTGGCAGGTGTTAACAAAACCAAAGAGCACACTAGGGTCTACTTGCTTTAAAACACTTCAAGGCAGAATTAGCTTTTTCCCAGAAAAGGCGTGAGCCATCAAAGGATATATCCATGAGAGGGAATTGGACGTGTTTAAAACACCCCTTGGAATGCATCCAGAGTGCCAGCGAAACACAACACTGGTTTCAATCTCTCTTCACAGGCAATCGATAGTATCTAGGCCAACAAGAATCACTTATTTAGTTGTGTCTTGTCCATTATGAATTGCCAAAGAGGCCATAAGGTCTTCCGGATCCATCGCAAGATCTTGCTGGTCATGTCCTAGAGGGCATGAGAATAGCAACCCGAAAAACATAAGTGTTTACCGATCGCTATGTCAGACTGGCAAAATAGAACATACATTTGGCAAACGCCCAATTAAGTTAGACTTGCGATCCGGAGGAGTCGTGAATAATGAATGGAGTTCACCTTACTGGTATAAGCCTCAACCACAAGCCTCCCTGGCGTTGGATGTTTTGAAAGAAAATCAGAGTCACCAGGAGCTAGTCTGTGAAGGCTGGCCACCTGCCTATTAACTGAGGTAAAGGAACAAGGCTTTGACTAAGTGCCCATCAAGATATTGGCGAGGGCCTCGTTAAAGGAGAACATGGGGCCGGACGTGGTAAGCCCAGGCTACAAAATTTACTTAAGTACATTTGTTTTAGTCTCTTCTGAAGGCAGCTGCTGCAAATGATGCATTCTCTTCAATTGGTATTCCAAGTGGAGACTCAAACCATCAGAGGCAGTATCAAGCCCAACTGGCCTCTTGTAAACCCATGTAAAAGTTATCATCTGTGAAGTGAGTGGGGAGAAAGTTGCCCCCCCACTCCTCACCATCATCTCCATCCTAGGGTGTGCCTTGTTCATATTCAGAGCAAAAAAACATAATGGAGCCTCTACTGTTGCGGACACCTGGCCAGCGGCACTGGTTCAGAGTCAGGCTGTATAATGATTGGTTGTGGTTTTGAAATCTTGTATTGCGACATCAGTTGACATTGGGCAGAAGTCTGTTCAGTGACATCGGAATCAGCACCAGATCCTTTTCTGGGACCTGTATCCACATGGAAAGACCTAGTGCAGGTCTTTGAGTGGGAGTCTCTACATGAGTTGATATGGGGTCCGGAGTAGATCCTTTGCGGGTCAGATTACACTGAGGATTGGTCTGCCAGCAGCAACCCAACTTGAGGCCCTTGTAATTCCTTGGGGCGCAAAGGCACACCTTGAAGACTCAAAGTGCACCAAAAATCTATAGCATGGCTTAGTTGAAGGCTTCTCTCTGCTGCGGTGTCACCAATGGCCTTGGAAATTCGGGGTATACTGGGATGAGCTGGGGAAATCGGCTCTGTGACCAGAGACCTAAAGAGAGATCAACTCACATCATAGCGTCTTCTCTTTGGATACAGAGTGGCAGGAAGGGGCTAAATACCACTTTGCTTCTTTGTGTTTGAACTTTGATTTGGACTTACAGGAAGGCTTCAACAGTGAAGATGACCTCTTGTGGGAACGGCCGGGAGCATAATAGAGTCCATGCCCATGACTTGGAGTGGGACTTACACGAGGGCAGCAACTACTTTTTATGTTAGGCGATGCAGAGCTTCATTTCTCAGTCCTGGATCACATTTGGGTGCATTTATCACACAACTTCGAGTCGGGTCCCGAACTCAGACCCCAGAGGCACACCTCGAGTGGGTCAGTGATGGACATCTGCTTTCTATAGTCACGCCATAGTTTGAAATGTGTTGTTTTAGGTGAGGACATTGTTCTCTTTTGCACTCTAGATTTAATTTGGAAGTCATCTGAAGATCAATGAAATTAGGAGGAGAATTCTGGATCCACTTTGGAAGGCACAGAAGAAATTAACTGATGGCGCATAGAAGTGGCGCTTATATGGGGCTCCACTCTGTCACTTCTGGGGCACTATGCATCCAGCACAGTCTCACGATGCTACCTAGCAGTGCGCAGGAGCATTTCTGGAGAAAAAAATCTGGATCCAGTTGTCTGGCGTTTAGAAGTATTCTAAGGCAAGGAATCTGCAGTTAGAAGTACACATCAGAAAATGGCGTTCTGCGGATCTACACATGTTGGGAGATATTCTATTGTTAATGGATACAGAGAGAAAGAGCATTCTAGGTCCAATATAAGAAAAGTGATCATTGATACTGAAACAGTACTGAAGAGGACAAGCTAAGGAGGTAAACTGGAACCAGGCTTCGAGAATTTGGATGTCATAATGTCAATGAAAATGGACACTAGGAAACGGTCTGTCCATTTTGAAAGGGAGCACATACTTCCCTAATCTGTGTGACGGAACCTCCCTTGTAGAAAGCAGGGACTTTAGATTTAACAGGGGATTTTCTTTTGGGGGGGGGGACACAGTAGAGCATGCAGGGCGGCATGCAAGTCTGCCTCATACATCTATGGGCTATTGATACTTACTTATGTAGGATTTGAGACTATTGTGTACTTAAGCTGTGACAAACTGTTTCAAAAGCAGGTTCATTATAAAGGTGAGGATAAGAACACAATTATATCTCTTATCAAATATAAAGTCTGTGGGGTCTGCCTGCAGTGTTTACCTTGATTTGATGATGCTCCATGCTTGACTGTAGAAATTCCATGTCCAAAAGTCATTCTTTTCAACCATACCAACCAGCCCGCCAAAGACATACATTGCATCATTGTACACAACAGAAGAATGTCCATATCGGGGCCCTGGACCACAATCACAAGAGACAGGCGGTAAACATGTCCACTTCATTGAATCTAAAGTCGGAGAAAAAAAATAATTAGTGCATAAAATGTTGCCATTTAATACCCACTCTAAGTCAGAGTTACCATTGCTACATAGGGAATAGTAGAAAGAGGTGTGAGAAAATAAGAATCCATTGCAAATACTATCAAAAGAAAGCACAAAAACCATGGGAGTACATTTTATAATTGGCCACATATTTACTATCACTCTTTCCATTTCCACACTACTTTGAGTGGCTATTGTTGTGACATTATACTATTGGCATTAACATCACATATGCCATTTGCTGCCTTTGATCCTTATGCTAAGAAAGAGCTTGAGACTTAGAAAAGCCTAAAAATAATAATGCTTAAAGGTTCAACCATAATAGCTTTGAACACCTAAGAACAGACAGCTGAAATAACCCATTTTAAATTGGTTTTAAACCCCTTCTTTGTCCTACTACATATTGTCATTGCACTCTTAAGGTAGAGTCTAAATGAACATTGAATTTACCGCAAGCTGATGACATGCAACTTTCAACAAAATTAATTGAAAAAATCGTGAATGGTCAACAGTAATGTTTTTGCCCTAGTTATTAAATTAATATTAGGTTTTAAGACAAAAGGAAAATACAAAAGCAATGGGTTCATTGTGAAGTAAATTGCTGGGAGATGGGAAAAAAGCAAATGAATAAAGTAGGCAATGTATTTATTTCAAAAGATGGATCTGTTTGGGCTTCTGAGTAGACGAATCTCAATGACAGAGATGAGGAAAGATGGGCCAGTAAACGATAAACAGGGTAAAGGTGCAAGAAGGAGAGTTGACCCAACAAGTATTAAACAAGCTTAAAGCAGTGGTTCTTAACCTGTGGTCTAGTGACCCCTGGCAGTCCGCAAAGCCTACACAAGGGGTCCATGACAGCTTAGAAAATTAAATAATATTAACAGACTAATAGGATTAATAAAGTGCATATAAATAAAGAAGCAAAATGTATAAATTGAAAATTTTAGAACATTTTGTAAATGTGAAGGAATTTGTAATTGGAGGTTAAATATTAAGTTAGTATCCTCAGATTATTTGTAGGAGCAGTACAAGTTCATCGAACATAAAATAGTATGGATGATTAGTGACTTCAATTAAATTTAAGAAAATCTACAACCTTCCTATTCAAAGAAGAATTTTTATTTCGGCCGGTGGCTATAAAAGTGCATGTGCGTTACAGTAACATTTCATTAAGACAGTCCACATGGGCACGTGCCCAGACCCCATAGCCTTGGATTAAAAACTGCCATCACAAAGGCCAGCACCCCATAAAATAGACCTAGATGTATACAAATATAAGACATTAATAAAAGCAAATATAAGTCCTATTACAACCACTAAAACACACATAAAAATCATAAATATTAAAAATTGAGAAAAAGGGACCTATTCAAATATTGATTTTTCCCCCCCCAATTTACTTAAGAATTAAATTAAATATTGCACTATTGGAGTTATTTTTTGTGTATTGTTTTGCGGTTCAAATCATTGAAAACAACATGTTTCATTGCAGATGCTTAGGCCAGGATTCCGGGTTTCCAGTAATGACTAAGTGGGGCTCCCTGAACTCCAATAATGATTCAGTGGGGGTCCTCTGGTTCTAGTAATGATTAAGTGGAGGTCTAAAGGAGTCAAAAGGTTAAGAATCACTGGTTTAAAGCACACACAGTTATTGAAAATGTTTAGAGACTCAGCCCCAGAAGTAATAAACATTTTTACGGTCGTAAATGGCCTGATTCGCAGAATCAGGCAAAATGTGATTCAGTAACCAGTTACAGAATCGCAATTTGCATTTGCAAATTGGTATTTGGATGGGGTGTGTTTAAGGCGTTCCTTCCAAATACGGAATTGGTATAGTATGTATTACTGTTTTTGCGACAGAATTTCGGTTGCAAATCAGTAATACTTTACCACCTGTTTAAAAGTAGAGGCAATCCATTCAAAATCGGAGGGGGCCTTCTCGGGATCCCTTACCCTTTGAGAATGTTACATTATTTTTTAAGATCAGGCATTGGCCCAAGGGATAACTGCCTACTCTTAAAAAATGATACTCAAACGTTACAGTTTCTTTTTAGAAACCCAATCCGTTTATCTTTAAAGAAAACAGGTTGCATAGAAAAAAAAGCTTTATTAAAAAGCAATCACAGACGTAGTGGTCTGCTGACCCCATCAGGCCACCATCCCTGTGATGGTGGTGATTCCAAATTGTTTGCAAAATGACTTACCTCATTAATATTCATGCGGTAGGTCGATTTGCGAACTACTAGGAATCACTATTTGGGAACACAAAAATCCATACATTAGGAATACCGATTTCCTAATTCAAATTCAGAGATAATACCACTTAGGCAATCGGTATTTCTAATGTTTGTACATCTGGCCCCTATTTTTAGGTCTCGCGTAGCGTTGCAGCGCAACGCGCTGCTTGCTCTGCGAGACCTTTTGTGAGCAAGGAGATTTCAGAAGGGGACTTGAAGCCCCGCCCCTCTTTTCCATTGGCTGGCGTCACCGTTTACGCTAAACGGTGGCCTGCCATTGGAAATGAGGTTTTTTTGTTGCCGCCCTTTCCCCTTTTCGTCCGGCCCATCCGGACAGGATCGTCTGCTTCACGGCTGTCGTGAAGCACTTTCTTATCTTTAGGGGGGCCATCTGTTTCTAATTAGCATGGCCTTAGCGCGGCTATGCTAATTAGAAACAGATGGCCCCCCTAAAGATAAGAAAGTCTGTAGGCATTACCCTGCACACTGAGGCCCGTGCGGCTCTCCACCGCCGAGCGTAAAAATACAAAATAAGCATCTTTGACAGCATCAGTCTGGCCATACTTCGGAGCTCGTCACGCTCCGACGCTGCTCTCGTTGCTGTTTTCTTGTTTTTATTAAACACTCCCTTTCATCAGACTCGAGGCCTGTTCTAGTTAATGTTTGGTGCATGACGTAGAGGGCTTGTGGCATGCAGAAGCCACATGAAAGCTCAGCTCGTTTTTGGCCCGACAGTCCAAGACAGAGTGCTGAGCCGCAGCCAGGGATCTGGTTCGAGACTGCCTTGAGCCTTCAGTAGCTTGCCCACCGCTACAGACACACACACGCAAACACACGATTAAAATAAATGTTTTTTGCACATTTATATTTTTAAAAAGCTCACTCTAAAATACTGAAGTAAACGGGAGAGGGCGGTCCCCGTTGCACTGTGATGCTCTCTCCAGTGTCTGTCTGCCTCGGTCTCTGTTAACTGGCGCGCCCCATAGTGTGGGTTACACGTGACCACATATACAAACATACACATATCATATATGCCAACAGCCGATTCAGGAGGGAGGCTCCCGGTTTGTACAGCAAAAAAAATGCTTTATTTCGGCTGTTTCCCGCCTGAAAGTGCCCGTTTCAATAGAAGGCGGATCTGGGAAATACGTTCTCCAGATACTTTTTTTTAACACTCCCACTTCCCTCTTGTGAAATGGTGTGTATGGCATACAATCAAATGCCCTCACGCAGACACATACAATTACACACAAAGACGTACACAATCACACACATAAAAGTACACAGCATCAGACTTCTCGTTCACAAAAGCGCTTCGACCCCTCGTCAGGGGTATTATGCGCTATATAAATGCAATTACAATACATACACATTTAGCTCGAGGCGCACACTCCGTTCACCCCTCTGATCTCAGACAGGTCCCGGCCCTCTACCTGCTGCTCACCCGTGTACTCCGCTGGTTCCCTAGACGGGGAGGGGGCTGTGGGCGGGGTCTTGGCAATCTGCGGAGGTGAAAGGTTTATTCCAGGAAAGGATCAAACCTCCCCCTCCCCCACAGCCGGGAATGGGCAGGCCCAGAAGGAGGGAGGCCATCTGTAGACATCCTGCAGTGCAGGAGGGGGTGACTGACTGCACCTCGTCTTCAGTGTGATACAGGGCGAGACACCGCAGACCGCAGCACTCCTCACAGAGCGTGAGACACTACAATGCTGCCGTGGCATAAGGCGCTGTACAGCGAGAGGCGCCTCTCTATTGGGGACTAGTGGATACAGTGTGCCCTCGGAACCAGGATAAGAGAGTTCTAAGTCTGGTATACCCACTAGGCCACACTGTGTGATCCTGGGCAATTTACTTCTTCTCTCCCTGCCCACGTTCCCTTATCTAACAACATTTAGAGCTCCTCGGAAGGTGGAGAGTAAACAGTTCTCGGAAGGTGATAGAGGTTTTACTAAAAGGCGGACGAGCAATCCGCCCCGCACCCTTCTCTGGTAATACTGAGCCCCCCTCATCTCTGTCGGCCCTGTCCCTCCACGCCCCCTGCCTCCTTGACATGTCACGTCTTCCGCCGGAAGGCTCCATCCACAGCCTGTGGGGGTCGGTGATGGAGGGAGGTGTGCGCGGGTGCTTTGTTTTGCTTTCCTTCCACTTAAGTCGCCGATTAAGAGGCTTATCGCCCCTTCCTTTGAACTGCTCCCCTTCCCCTCCATGGAGAGACAGGCTGCAGTCTGTCACGTGTTGGCCACCTCAGCCCAGTCTGCGCCCTCCTCAGGGGACAATTCCGTTAGCGCCCTGAAACCGCTTCGGTGCCTAGTGCCTAGTTTCTTAAACATGTGGTTTTGTAAGTGCACAGTGACACCTCCTTTCGGGGTGTGCGACATATAGAAAGTCTGTTCTGCCTTCTGCGGAGCTGCCAAATGCCTGGCGCCACAAGTCACCTTTCAGACACTCCTAGCTTTCAGCCCGAAGCGCTCTGCATGTTGGGACATGTAGTTCCACACGTGTAATGGAAATAGTGGCGCTACCACCCCCAGAATTGAGAGTGCTGCGGCCGAGGTGCCAGGGACTGTCTGGAGGTGGCCCAAGTGACATGGAGCCCTTTGGCTCCTGTGTACAGTACCTAGTTACCTCACGCTGCCGGTGTCTCTGCCTCAACACGTCTCTCAGGCAGTACTCCTGCCGGCACAATAGTGCGATGGTGTAAACAGGGTCTAAGTAACGTGTTCCAGGGAGAGTGGAAAATATGTAGGAGGCCGGGAAATGAATTATTGAACACATGCCCCTGTGTGGGGGCACAGGCAGGAAGCACGCGGCCCTTCTCTTCCCTTAGGGGTCTGCATCATTTTGAGGGGTGCCTGCCTATCACTTTGGGTATGTTTGCCTGTCCATCGTTTTGGGCTCTGCGTCGCTTTAGGGGGTCTGCGTCGCTTTGGGTGTCTCTATCCATTGCTTTAGAGTTTGCTCAAAAGCAATAAAGATAAATAAATAAATTTTTGCACGTGTACGTTTATTAAAATAATTTTATACAACATAAACACAAGTAAATATCCTAACAATGCCAGCACCCGCCCCCACAGGGAAGCCATTACATCAACTTAGAATCAGTACAGACTAATTAGGTATATTATTACAATGGAATAGATCCTGCATTAACACCACTTTCAGCCATACATTGTACATGACAATGCCTTTTATTTTTGTTTACAGTTTTAAAACATAAATAAAAGGCATGATCATTTCCAATGCTAATAGCTGCAACTCTCATACACCAAACACGTACGTATTCTGGATATATCTGCACTAATATTCATACACCTATATATCTGCAAAAATAATAATCACAAGTACATCTGCAGTAATAATAATCTTGCACCTATATCTGAAGTCATAATAATCACACACCTATAACGCACTTATAGTCATCTCAAAACTAGACCTGGAGTAAATATTGTCACACCTACATCTACAGTAATAATCTCACACCTATAGCTGCCATGATACTACTCTCACACCAATATATGCAGTACAATAGTATCACACAAATATATGCAGTATTGTCATAACACATAAATCTGCAAACACACTGATCCACACCTATAGCTGCAGTAATAGTGATCTTACACCTACAGTACAAGTATCATACCTATATCTGCAGTAACAATAATCTAAAACATATGTCTGCAATAATAGTGATTACTATTATTGAAGTTAAATGTGTGAGATTACTGTCACTGCAGCCATATGTGTGATGTTACCATTACTGTTGGATAGGTGTGAGATCATTATCACTGCAGATAGAAGTGTGAGATCACGCTTACATCACATGTAGGTGTGAGATCAGTATTAATGCAGATATAGGTATGTAATCCTGATTAGTTGAGATAGGTGTGAGGTTACTATCACTGTAGATACAGGTGTAACATAACCATTATTGCACATATACGTCTGAGGTTATGTTAGTGCAGGTATAGATGTAAATTACTATGACTTCATCTAAGTGTGACATTATTATCACTGTAAATATAGGGGTGAAATTAATATTGCTGTTGATATAGGTGTGTCATTTGTATTTCTGTAGATATTGGTGTGAGATTATTATTACTATAGATATTGGTGTGATATTACAATCACAGCACTTATAAGTATGAGATCACTGTCACTGTGTATATGTAGGTGTGAGATTAGTATAACTGCACATGTAGGTGTAAGGGACTATTACTTAAGAAAGTTGTGAATACACAATGTGTCTGGATTTAGGTGTCATATTACCTTTAATGTGTGATTAGTAATATCCACTCACAGTCCTTATTCCAAAATAAGTGGGTATTAACCTTAATTATGCATTAAATTAATATAATACACAAACAACTCATAACTAAAAGACAGTACCATTTACAATAAAAAAACTCACACTAGTACAAATGCAATGCAATACATTACAAAATAACAACAACATAAGCTATTGCCATTTGGCATTACACCATTTGATTAATGCTTCACAAAAGGATAAAAAAAACACAAAAAAAAAAAAAAACATTTACAATGCCAACAGCTCAAAATAATGTCAGTGGGAGACCTATTGCACTGTAAATGCATGTTTAAAATGTGACCATTTCTTGGAGGATAATTTGAAGTGTCACTTGGACCATTAACTGCAGTCTGCTAACTGGGTTTTGCAGGCGTATAAATGCTGGTCTACAAAATGGCAATTCACTAATGCTAGCGTATTAGTATAGCTTGAGTCTTCCACATGCTAGTGATTTTCTTGAAGTGTGGAGGCCACATGCATGTCAAGGAGTTTGGTTTGTGGGATGAGCATCCACTTGGGAGTTTCAACATTTAGAGAAAGAACTGTGAGAGATGCTTATCTGTACCAGAAAGTACAATGTTAATGATGGATCTGCTGACCTTGCTCCAGTATACCTATGCTAGAACAGAGAACACTTGTATATATATTGGGATGTAAAACGTATGTGATCAAGTGAGGCTTCTTTGGTATTGCAGTTACTGCAGCCTACAGGGGCCCCATGGATTTAACGTATGATGAAGAAAACTGGGTGAGTTAGAGACGCAGATTATGAGCATCAGTAAATTCATGTACTGATCCTTGAAAATCTGTTTTCAGAAAGAGTCATATCGAATTTTAAGTCCGAGTCTGAGACTGTTATGGGATTGCTGCGAATTCCTTTGAGCAGCACTAGAGAGTGAAAATTGTGGGTGTTATTGTAGATGGTAGCGAAGTTATATATATATATATATATATATATATATATATATACACATATATATTTATATACACATACACACACATAAACATACACAAATGTTTATAATGATATTTCAACCAAATGTCGTTTTGTTTTGCATATCTTTAAAGGAGCTAATTTTCTCTCGTCTGAACAGCTGAGGATATTTATGCCCTTCTCAATCCAGTTATGCAAGTATTGAGAGATTTCATAATGATGAGGCCCTTATTAAACGCTATAATTTTTTTAGCCGTTTGTGTTTGCTGTATTAGTTGATTGACTTGGTGTGTTACGGTTTACATCTGGAGAGTTTGTCTCCCTGACTCAAGTTGATGAAATGCTGCAAGAGAACAGATGTGGGAATGATTCAAGGATCACCTGGGTAGCGCGAAGTGAGAAGATCATCTCAGAGTGCCGCAGAAATTCGGGCCAGCTATAATTACGTATTTGCCCTTTCATAAGAATCTGGTTATCTGAAAAAAAGGGGGAGGGGTCAGGAGTTATAGTGCTGCTGGAAGTAGGATCCCTGTGATTATGTGTTTATTTATTGATTCATTTTTTTATTTTTATTTAGCGTGGACTCCATACCAGAGGACATTAAGTCTTTAGAATAGTTTGTAATCATAGTGTCCAAGCAGGGTCTCATATGATAAACAGGGGAGAAGGTGCAATATTCAAACTAGCACCATATGAGAGTGATAAATGTGACAATCTAAAATACTATAGTAAACTCTGTACCAGATTAGGTTGTAGGTGAAGGTGTTTCTCTTTATTTTGTATGCCTTGAGATCTTATTAGACACAGCATTAACTGATCAGAGGATGTGGGAGGGTGGTGAGGAATTAGCAGATTACGTTTTCACCAAAAGTATTGTTACCGAAGGAATGTACCCTTCCCTTTTGATGGATATAGCTCCCTGTACATTCCTCACCTTATGAATAAGTCTCAGAAATATCTCCCAAGGATGTGAGAAGGAACAGTGTCAATTACCCAAGAAAACCATAAATCACAGCCTTGACCAAAGAGCCATCACTGAGTGCATAATGTATGAGGAAGTAACATTAGTGAAAGGCATGCAGGGATGATCACATGGTCACCTGGAAAACAGCCACGGAAAAATCCCTGGAGAGAATGGTGGAAACTGCCACAACCCTAGACGGTAGGCATGAATGTGAATTTTTGGGCTAAAGCCTAGAAGATGCAGATGGGGAAAAATGATGCACTTGGGTCACCGTCTTGCTCTTTGTAGCTCCAGTGAACCCCAAAAAGTCCTGTACATCCTCTATTCTGTGGAGCACCATCGACAGAATAGAATACTGAAGTTCTAGGTCCAGTCTATGTAGCTGCTGCTCCTTTTTTGTTGGATGAGAAGAAGGGAAAGAAGGGATAATGGACAGGGCCATATGGATGGCAAATGCTACAGTGAGTTGGAAGGATGGGCAGATAGGAAGGACCATCTTATCTGGTATAAAACTGTGAAAGGTGGACAATCTGAGAGGGCTTGAAGTTGTGTGACTGTCCGAGATGAAATTATTACCACCAACAAGGTATTCTTCAAAGTGAGAAATCAAACCAGGCATTTGTGTATTGGCTCAAATAGATATGTCGTTAAGAAAAAAATATGAGATTCAAATTCCACTAAGGAACAATAAAAACAGTGGGAAAATTGAGTCAAGTAAGCCTTTCAGCGAATGTGCCACCACCCATCAAGAAGGCCCATTTCACCATTGGTGAGAAAGGGGATGCAGAATGATCTCGGATATATTTAAAGGTGGCACGGTTAAAAGCTTCTTGAAATGCAAAACTATTTCAGCTGGGCGAACAGGTAAGGCTCGGTTATGTCCAATTGAAGTACTTGGTACTAATCTTCAGATTTAAAACAATATATACACAGCACCGAGCACGCAGATCTCACAGGGACGAAGGGAAATTTAAAAAAGGACTTTCACAGAAGCTTAATTAGCAACATAAAGGGAAGCTACATTATAAGACTCTCTACACCACTCGTCTTCCTCATATATAGTGGACAGCGAATCAGGACCATTGGTTTGGAATGTGGGAAAAGAGGAGATGCCCTACATAATTGGTGGGGCTGCCCCAATATGGCAATGTTCTAAGAGAGTAGCTAAGGTTCTTCAAAACGTCTTTAGTTCTGGCTAAGGTTTTGCAAACATTCCTCTCGATCCCAAGGTTATTCTGCTCAAGGCCACCTGGCTTCAAAGCTTGTCTAAACAAAACTGGTATGTGGTACTGCAATATCTTTGAGCCGTGAAAACAACAATGGCATTCAAGTGTAAAAAAAGGAGACACCATTGCTGGCCTGGTGGCATCAGACTATGGACAATTCTGACACTTAAATGTTTGAACTAAGACCTGATTGCATCCCATTGAAGATCTGATGGAGTGTGGAAACCACTGAAGAAGTTTCTATGTCAGTGTATTTTGAACACCATTTAGACTTGAATTAAGACTGAGGTTAGATTACTCTTACCGAACTCAGAAACCTTGCTTCCCATGAATATACGTATCCGTTGTTCAAATGTAAACTAATATATAAAACTTCTGAATAAATAATTAAAACCGCATGGACTTTAACAACTTGTAAGGAGCCTATGATTGATGCAGAAGAAACCAGCATTAAGGGCACTGCTACTATGTGCCAAAGGGTAGAACAGACACAAAATCCTGCAAGATTTGGAACCCAAAAATGACGGAAACGGAAAATCCGGAATCGTGGTGATGCATGAAGAGTCAAAACAGGAGGAAGGAGAGAATGGCCTGGGGCTCAAGGTGAATGTAAAAGTTCTATAGCATGAGATAAATACAAAAAAAAAAATAGCAGAATTGAAAGCTTGGGAGACACTACTGCTAGGCAACATTTATCTTTGGCCACAAAAATCAACAATTGCACAAGAAGCGGTTGACTACATGGATTCGGAGAAGACAAATTGAGAGAAAGAGGGAGAACAGGGAGATGTGGAAAGAAAATTAAAACAGTAGAGGTGATGCAGAAGAAAGGAACTGAACACATTTTGTTTTAGACATGCATTTCGCATGGTTATGTGAGAAAGCATTTGTAGGAAGGTGGAGCATTGTCGTAATGCTGGTTAGACTTAACCATGCAGTACTCTCTCAATCCCCAAAGATGGTCTTTGAATTCACAATAATAAATCCTTAGCTCAGTACTGGTAGTGGAGCAAAGAGCAGTCAGGCTTTACTACAGGAACATGTGCTAAGCATTTCAGAGTACCAACATGGACGAAAAGTAATTGACATGACTCAAAAGAAATCCGACACCAATTTATAATAATAAAGCAGATTTTTAACTTAATAAAGACACTAAAACGGACGTGATCAGAATCATATAACCAGAGTTATAGATTTTAGAAGAAGACATAAATCACAGCAATTCAATACTGCAGAACTTTTGCATTGTGGTCAATGGGAAAAAGTGGTAGTGACCACCGGTCACTTGCAGGTCGAGTTGCGTGGAACCCAAACACAGTAAGGGTGATGGTGGTCCCAGGACCAAGCCACAACAATCAGTTGAATTTTACCTGGCCTGTGTAGCCCGGGTGCAGAGTTGTCGTGGCTGTCCGTCGTACTGAACGTGAGCTGTGGGAGAGCTACTTTTACTGCTTACACAGTGCTGCGGGCGAACAAGGTGCAAAATCTCAACAACTGGGCCCAGGCGGATGTTGGACGAAAGTTGTATGTAGTTCGCTCTAGATGCAACGTCGAGGGAAGGGGTCAGTTGCAAGACTGGCAACCAACAAGCCTTGGCAGCAGTAACCACAGCAGAAGGATACTTCGATGTCGGAAGGCCCCAGGAACACAGTAGCTACCTGAAACTTCGTGGAGGGAAGGACTACAGCTCCCACAATGCACTAGACCATCTGGTTTTGGGTGATCTCTCGGAGGGCCCGATGGCCAGCAATTCTTTGGATCCGGTGCGTTGTTTTACCTGCAATGTGCAAGGGATTTGTGCCAAAAGTCCAGGGGAGTCTGAGATTGTTTCTGGCTCTCACAGGGGTCCCTCTGTCAGGGGGAATCGAGCTTTAGCGTTGGACGAATCTTGGTTGTGCAGTTTCAGGAGTGTAGCCACAGGTGGAGAGTAGCCCTATTTTCATTTGTGCAAGTCCCATTGCTGCAGACTCTGGTTGCCTCTTTGATGCAAGCTGGCTCAGAACTGAGGTTTTGGTGTAAGGGGTAGTCCTTAAATCCTAGATTTAGGGGCATTAGGGGTGTGAGGCAAGTGGCCAATGAGCTACTGGCGCCAGCGGCTAATCCGCCCCAGAGGTGACCACAACCGGGGTTGTAGGTCACCTTTTCATCCTAGAACTCACTATTCTACCACTTTTAAAAAGGACAGAAGTCTTCCTTAGCTATACAGACCACGTAGCCCACACTAGAGTTGTGGCTAGCCTTCTGGGGGTGTACACCACCTGAATACCAAATTTTCCCACCTGCCCCAGCGCAAATGTGCCTGGGGACAGGGGGAGGGCCGTTTCCTCCTTTGTGAGGGAGCCTGGTTGCAAATCACAAGCGGTGCAGCCTTTGAAACTCACTGCATTTATGTGCCACTTCACTAGCCAGCCTTTCAGGGAGGGAGGTGTGACCTCCTCCTGTCCAGGCCATTGTTTCTAACTCCGGGGAAAGTTCACACCTCCTAGCAAGGGGTAAGATTCTGGTCTTGGCGGCAGTAAGTGCGGGCCGTCAGCCAGAGCACAGGAAATGGTGGGGCAATCAAGTGGGCAACCTCTAAGGTAGCCACCTGGGTGCACGTCACATCGTCCTCGATACGAGATTCATGTCAGGGGTGATGAGGCACGTTGTTTGATACCATATACGACATAATTAGGCGGTACCATCCTCTGGTTTGTCCGGATGCCAGCCCATGTTATCCTACGGACAGTCTATCACTTATAATGTCCTTTAATAGTAAAGGCCACATTAGGGACATATAAGCTTGCACTTACATGTCCACACCTTTAATATAATGCACCTTGCCGCCTGGGCTTAAAGAGGCCTTCCTTAGGGGTGACTGGCATATATTAAAAGCCCCCTGAATTTAAGGACATTATAAAAAATAGTGCAGTGACTTTGCCACACATGGTGAGGGCAAAGTCGAGTTTGGGCAGTTTACACTGCTCCTGCAGTCTGCAAGGGCAGGCCTGCTGTCAGTAGTTAACTTGGGTCATTCAGGGTTGCACAAACAGTGCTTCAGGCCCTGGTGAACCCTTTAACACCCATGCCCCGGGTACCACTGGTACCATATACCAGGGACTTATAAGGGAGTTAAAGTATTTTACCAATTGGGGTTTCTAAATTACACATATTAGTTTTAGGGAGAGAGCACTGACACTGGGGCCTGGGCAGCAGGCCCAGTGCAGTCATAACCATCAGCATTGGGGCAAAAAGCAGGGCGGTTGGTGACCATATAAGAGCAGCACTTTCCTACATGACACCACTCCTCCCCACCCCCTCCCCAGACGAAATGTGATGGGAACTACCTGGGTCTAGGTTAGCAGCTCATCTTCTAAGTGAAAAAACCTGGAAAGGCCATCTGCATTGGCATGGTCAGTCCCTGGTCTGTTCCACTGAAAAGTCCAAACCGTGTAGGACAGATGTCTCCAATCAGTCAATCGCGAGCTACCAGTAGCTTACAGAGACCTTCAGAGTAGCTCACAGCCTTTAGTTAATTTTTCAATCGGCACCAGGTCACATTTTTCTTTTAAAGTTAAGGAAAGTCTGTGTTTATTTTACATTATTATCTTCAGGCTACAGGGCCTGATAATGAGCAGTGCTGGAATCAGATTTATGACCCAGGGCAGAGAGGTGAAGAACTGAAGCACTGAGGTATTTAAATCGTAAATAAAAGTCCTTGTCAATTCAATATTGGAGCACAAGAACAAAATAATGTTTCTGAATGCTTTTAAATAGGAGAAAATTAAAATGAAGAGTTAAATTAATGATAAAGTGAACTCTTCATTTAATTTTATCCCATTTCAAAGTGTTGAATTACAAACAGTAGGCCTCTTGCTCCAAGTGGACAGTAGACACCCCATATTTATAACTGAAAAATACTATAGTTTTTTTCAAATGGGAGAAATTTAAAGTGGATAAAAATATTTCTAGAAACTGAGCCAATGTTTTTCTCTGCTTTCAATTAAGCCAATTACATCTTTAATATAATACGAAGCATATTTCTTCACTTTAAATTCCTCCTATTTAAACAAATGGCTGTATTTTTCTGTTGTCAATATAGCACCATGTCTACAGGGCATTCACACAGAGCAGGCACCTTGCTCCCATTGGCTGGTAGACACATATTTATAACTGAAAAAACTTTTTTTTGAAGTGGGAAAAATGTAAGGTGCAGAAAAATGTTCCATATTCCGAACTTTCTTTGCAGAACATTTGTCTGTACTTTAGATTTCTCCTATTATAAAAAATGGTTGTATGTTTGTGTTCTACATGTAACAGTGCCACATATGACAAAAGGTATGTCCTGTGCTGCAAGCACAATGACAGACTCACTCACCTATACACATATATCCCATTCATAAGCACATGTTCATACATCCCCAAAGGCCATGCTCTCACTGATACACATGGCAGCCCTGTCAGAGTGCCTTTAGTCAAAGTATTTTGTTCAAACCATAGTCTTTGGTTCTATGAACTTTAGGCTTAATCAATGAAACTGGGCGTGGGGGTGTCTGGTAACATTGCGCAAGTGGGTTGGCCTTCAGTAGCTCACAATGATTCTCACTGATCAGAAGTAACTTTCACTACAGAAAATACTGGAGACGCCTGCTGTAGGGAAATGGACCAACTGGGGTTCTCTCTTCTCATCTGCATCAGCCATCTTAGAAGCCTGTGGTCGGTTTGAACCTTGAACTGAGTCCCAAACAAGTAGGGTCTCAGCTTCTTCCGGGACTAAACCACAGCAAAGGCTTCCCTCTCAATGGCACTCCAACACTGATCTCTAGAGAGGAGTCGCCTGCTGATATAGGCAACTGGTTGATCCTGGCCCTCATTAATATTAATTGTTTGTGACAATACTGTCCCAATCCCATGCTCAGAAGCATCTGTTTAGGCAATGAACTCCTTCCCATAGTCTGGAGCCTTCAGGACAGGTGCTGAGTACATAGCATCCTTCATGAAGTTAAAGGCCTTTTGGCATCCTATGGTCTATATGAACTTCTTAGGTTGTTTTTTGAAGGTACGTTCAGTGAGTGGGGTCACAATGGTCCCATATCCCTTCACAAACCTTCTGTAGTGCCCAGTCAAGCCAAGGCATGCCCTGACTTGGTTCTGGGTTTGAGGAGCCTCCCACTCCAGAAGGGTAAGGATCTTGGGTTGGAGAGGTTGGTCTTGGCCTCCATGTACAAGGTGGCCTAAGTACACAAAATAACTCTGCCCTATCTGGCACTTACTTGCCTTGATAGTTATGCCTGTAAAACGTCCTTAAGGCGAACCAGGTGATCCTCAAGTAGATTTGCTGCACTAAAGTTGTACAGGCCTGAGTGAACTCTATTCACCAACCTTTGGAAAGTGGCAGGTGCATTTTTCAGGCCAAAGGGCCTTAAATTGGAAGTGGCCCTCTGGGATTGAAAATGAGGACCTCTCTTTTGCTCCCTGGGTGAGTCCAATCTGCCAGAACCCTGATGTTAAATCAAAAGTACTTAACAATTTGGCTGCATCCAGTTTGTCAATAAGCTCATCTGCTCTTGAAATGGGGTGTGCATCAGTTGTAGTGACTGCATTTAAACCCCAGTAATCCACACTGAACCGCATCTCTGGTTTTCCACCTTGTGAGTGAGGTTTGGGGACCAGTACCACTAGGCTAGCCCTGGGACTGTTGGAAGGTTCAATCACCCTCAGCTCTAACATCTTGCTAACCTCAATCTTAAGGCAAGCATTGACTTGATCAGACTGTCTCTATATTTGATTCTTGACAGGGAGGCTGTCACTACTATTCACATCATGAGTACACCATGTTGTCTGACCAGGCGTCAAAGAAAAGAGCTCAGCAAACTGACCTAGGACTTGCCTACAGTCAGCTTGCTGGAGGTCATTCACAGAGTCTGATAAGACAACACCCTCTACTGAACCACCTTGTGGGTTGTTTGACAGTAGGACAGGGAGGAGTTCACTTTCCTCCTCATGGCCTACATCAGTGACCATGAGCATGGTCATGTCATCTGTCCCAGTGTGGATTTAGGCAGCTTACATGGAGAACTATGTGAGGGCTACTAGGGGTCCCTATGTCTACCAAGTAGATAACTTCCCCTTTCTTCTCCAAAATGGGATAGGACCCTGTCTACTTGTCCTGGCTGCCCCTGGGACCCACAAACTCCAACAGCCACACCAACTGACCTGGTTGGTACTCAACCACTGCTGACTTCTGGGCATACCAGTGCTTCATAAGCTCCTGGCTGGCCTTCAAATGTTTGTTTCCCCTCTTAATGTACTCAGCCATTCGTGGATGCAGGCCCAGTAAATAGTCCACTATGTCCTGTTTGGGCACCTTGAGAGGTGTCTCTTATCCTTCCCTCACCAAACTTACAGGACCCCTTACAAGATGGCCAAACAAAAGTTCAAAGGGGATGAATCCAATCCCCCTTTTGTGGCACCTCTCTGTAGGCAAACAAGAGACAAGGTAACAGGACATCCCATCTTCTTCTGAGTTTTTCAGGGAGACCCATTATCATGCCTCTCATGGTTTTATTGAACTATCAACTAAACCATTTGTCTGAGGGAGATAGGGGGTGGTGAACTTGTAGCTCACACAACACTCATCCCACACAGCTTTTAGGTATGCAGACATGTAATCTGTCTATCAGAGACCACCTCTTTAGAAAACCCTACCCTGGTGAAGATACCAGTGAGGACCTTTGCCACTGCAGGGGCAGTGACAGTCCTGAGGGGAATTGCCTCTGGGTACCTAGTGGCACGGTCCACTACCACTAGAATAAATCTGTTCCCAGATTCAGTTTGAGGGTCAAGGGGACCAACAACATCAATCCCTACCCTCTCAAAGGGAGTCCTAACCACTGGAAGTGGAATTATGGGATCCTTTGGTAGTGCCCCTGTCTTGCC
This sequence comes from Calotriton arnoldi, assembly GCA_963921515.1. Taxonomy (NCBI): domain Eukaryota; kingdom Metazoa; phylum Chordata; class Amphibia; order Caudata; family Salamandridae; genus Calotriton; species Calotriton arnoldi. The sequence goes on from CAWUFW010004720.1 coordinate 992,352, forward strand.
GCTGGCTTAACAGTGACACAGGAGCGACAAAACTTCTTCACTTTTTCAGGCATCTGGGGCCAACAGAAATGAGCAACCAACCTGTCCCAGGTTTTGGCTTGTCCCAGATATCCAGCTAGAGGGATTTCATGTGCTAAGGTCAGAATAAACTCTCTGTACACCTGGACCACCACTATCCATCCATGCTGCAACTGGTTTGGGGTCCCTGCTCTCAGTGTACAGAAGCCCATCTTCTTATTGGCCCCTTCAGTGCCACTGACAACTCCCTCTCCTTGCAGCTTGCTGCCTAAGGCCTTCAAGAATTGGGCATGTCTTTTGCCCTTGGCATAGGTCCTCTCTTGAGGATTCCTATTGCCCTTAGAAGCTCTGCCCAGTCAGGCCAGTCTCCTTCTGCTCCAATTCCCTCTTCAGGCACCAGGGCATCTCCCTCAGGAGAACTCTCCCCCTGGTTCTGTGACCACTTTGAATCTGCCTTAGCGGTGCTCTTGCACTTTCTCTTGCTTTGGGCCACTATTTCAGGATACAAGCTCCCATGACTCCCCTGATGTGCTCTTGTGGTAACACACACCCACTCAGGGAGACCTAGCATTTCTGCATGAGCCTTCCTCTCAACTTCTGCCCAAGCAGAAATCTCCAGATCATTTGCCACCACTGGGATGGTAGGGGACACAACCACCTTCTTTGGGCCAGTAACCCCTCCCATTGGATGGAGCACAGTCTCATTGTCAGCATTGGTCACCTGGTGACTAACACCAGGTATCATTTGATCTGGGTAAGCTAGTCTAGCAGCCACCATAGAGACACTGGCACCTGTATCCCTCATAGTCTCTACTTCAGTCTCTTTGATTTTAGGCCTTTGTCTATACTTCTCCTGGCTTGGAGGTAAGACAGCCAGGGCTTCAATATCCACCCCACCCAGCCTCAGTGTATCCTCTGGCCTCTCCAGAGTACACTTCCACACCCACGCTTTTCTTAGCCAAACCTTTTGGCTTGTACACCACTGGGGGACCTTTTGGAGCATGCTGCATCTCCTTTTTTGTGTCCTGCCTGTTGACAGTCATGACACAGTCTAGAAGCCTTTGTTGGGTCCCAGTTCTTACCCTGATATCATCATCATTATATAATCTTTATTTGGCAAGTGCTTCAATAAAAGATCACATAAATACAATTCACATAAAAAGTTTCGAATCAATAAAATAGTTAAAAACCATCATAAAAAGACATTAACGAGCAGTACTTAGGGAGCAGCATAATCGGTAAACATTGCTTGTCATGAAATTACACTGAACAGGCTACAGCCGCATAACTTGTACTTCTGGATCCCAAAAGAAAATTAGCACCTCATTGGAAAAGGCCATTAAGTTAGAAGGTGGAGCTAAAATATTTCCGATGGATCACATTACCAACAACAAGGGTCAGTGCAATACCGTATTTAGGGCCCTACACTGCCCTGTCTGTTTATCCGCACTCCCAGTAATAAACGGGTCACAGAAAATATGATCAAGGGTGCTATATTAAATCTAAGTTTTCTAGAAACAATACTAAAGTCCCTAATCCACCTAATCTGACAGAGTTGTAATGAACAAGTTACTAGCCTTCAGTAATGCATTATCTGGTAGAGACAATATTTATCTATAGATTCCTTACCTTTGAATTTCCCAGGCATCAGATTGGATCCGGAAACTTTTTCGTGAGCAGTACCCGTGTATGCACTGTTGGGTGGCTCCGTGTGACATCACTGGCGTCAGTGTGACGTCATGGTCACCTATATAGGCATCACCCAGGCACGTGGACGTCAGTTACTTTTCACTTTTTCCACGCTAGAAGCGCAAAGCCATGAAGTGAACTGAAGTGTGTGTCACAACTAGGGCTCTATAAAGGGAGCAACCCTAGCACTATAAATGAGTCCACAGAGCGGGGAGGCATGGTTGGGGATGTAAGGAATCTGCAGCTAGATATTGTCTCTACCAGATAATGCGTTACTGAAGGTAAGTAGCTTGTTCATCTGATAGAGACTTCTAGCTGCAGATTCCTTACCTTTGAAAAGATACCCAAGCCATAGCATACTGGCAGTGGGCTGCAGACAGATTTTCTAGACCAAAAAGTCCTGCAGGACCAAAAGGGTGAAATGCCCATCCCTATGGACCTGACTATCCATTCAGTAGTGTTTTGCAAATGTGTGCAATGAAACCCACACTGCAGGCTGGCAGATGTCCAGGACTGGCACTCCATTAGCCAACACCATGGTTGCAGCCTTCCCCCTGGTGGAATGGTCTCAAAAGCCCTCAGGAGGCTGCTTCCTAGCCAGGTCATAACAGATTTTAATACAGATAATGACCCAGAGTGAAATGGTTTGTTTTTGCACTGCCCTACCTTTTTTTTAGCTCACACGTAACCCACAAAGAGTTGGCCGTCCACCCAGAATTCTTTCGTGCAGTCAGGGTAGAACGACAATGCTCTTTTTGAGTACAGGCGGTGGAGAAGCTCCACTTTCGTAGAGGGATGCAGGGGAGCAAAAAAGGTGGGCAGTGTGACCAATTGACCCTGATGGAATTGGGTCACCACTTTTTGGAAAGAATGAGGCACGGGTGCGAAGCACCACCCTATCCGAGAATGTCATCAGGTATGGAGGCTTGGATGACAAAGCATGCAATTCACTCACCCTCTGGGCCGATGTTATCGCCACTAGAAAGGCTGTCTTGAAGGTAAGCAGCCGGAGGAAACAATTGTGTAAAGGCTCAAAGGGAGCGCACATGAGATATATGAGAACCAGATTGGTGGAAACATATGTACAAGCCCTTTTAAGAACCTATTTACAAAAGGGTTGGTCCGGCAGCCGCAAGAAAGCGGACAGATCAGAAAGTTAGCCCTTGAGAGTACCCAGAGCAGAGCCTTGCTTGGCAAGGGTAAGAATAAAAAGAGAACTATTACATAGAGAAGCAGAAAGAGTGTCACTAGACCTTTCTGTACAATATTTAAAAAATGTTTGCCAACAGCAGGCGTATACCGTCTTAGTGGAGGGACTTTTGGATGCCAAAATAACATTACATACTTCGGGAGGAAGGTCTAAAGCTATCAACTGTTGCCCCTCAATCTACACGCAAGGAGGCGGAGAGTTGACGGGTGGGTGGAGGACTCTCCCCTGCTGCTGCAACAGAAGATCCTACCAAACTGGCAGCCTGATTTGGGTGGAGGACTCTCCCCTGCTGCTGCAACAGAAGATCCTCCCGAAGGGGCAGCCTGATCGGAGGATCGATGCTCATTCGAAGCAGCTCTGGATACCAGACATTCCGTGCCCAGTCCGGAGCCACAAGAATGATTTGGGCTTAATCGGTTTCGATCTTCTTGAGAACTCTGGATAGAAGTGGTCTGGGTGGAAAGGCGCACAGGAGGCCTGAGCTCGCGACAAGAAGCGTAGCTAAGCGACAGCCAACTTGGAAACTCCAGCGCACATAACTGCTGACATTGTACACTCTCTTCGGAGGCAAACAGATCTACCCAAGGCTCTCTCCCTCTCCACTGCTGAAAGAGACCTTGCGCCACTCCCGATTGGAGACACCATTCGTGTTCTGCTAGGTATGAACGGCTGAGTTTGTCCGCCCTGGCGTTCAGAGAGCCTGCCAGGTGTTGAACCACTAGGGTCATGCCCTGCTGTTCCAGCAAAGTCCAGAGGCGTAAGGCCTCTTGACAAAGGGTCCAAGACTCCCGCCCTGCTTGTTGCAGTACTACATGGCAGTCATGTTGTCTGTGAACACCTGCACCAACTTCCCCTTGACTGAGGGAAGAAATGCTTTCAATGCTAGCCGGATCGCCCGAAGCTCTAACAAGCTGATGTGGAGCTCAGACTCTGACAGAGACCAGTGTCCCCTGATCTCCACCTCTCCCAAATGGCTGCCCCATCCCAGGAGTGACGCATCTGACACTACTGTGGGATCTGGCTGGGGAATGGAGAGGGGTCTGCCTCTGACCCAATCGCAGTTCGTCAACCACCACTGCAGGTCTTTTGCAGTTCCCTCGGAGATCTGGACCACATCAGAGGGATTCCCCTGATGCTGCACCAACTGGAAATTTATGTTGCATGGTCTTGCAGTACCAAACTAGGAATGCCTGGATGCTGCAGCTGCCGGGGGCTGGGCGGCAGATTATTGCTGGCAACCATTCCCATGAGGTCGGAAATGTACCGCGTCCACGTCCTCGCACAACTTGGGCATGATGGTGGCTGGGAAATGGCTGACACGGTTGATTACCTTTTGCCCCTTTTGTGGCAATGAAAAGAGTTGACTGGCCACAAGGTGTAACCGAGAGGCCCAAGGACCTGGCCATAGCACGAGATTCCTTGAAACGCTCTAAAGCGGAGTCTTCCTTTTCACCAAAAAGACGAGTCCCGTCAAAGCGCATGTTCTTAAGGTTAGCCTGGACATCACTTGAGAAGACAGATGTTCTCAGCCAGGTGTGGCGTCATAAGGCCACATTCAACGAAACCGCTCTACCCAGGGAATCAGTCGCAACTAAGCCACACTTAATGGTGAACTTTGCTGCATCTCTCCCATCCTTCGCTGCCTGGGAGAGGATGGCCCGGGCCTCCTCCAGGACCTGTGGCAGCATTTGCACAACTGTTTCCCATAGGTGTGCGAGAAACGGCCAAATAATAATGCTGTGTTCACCGACCGCAATGCAAGGCTGGTAGAAGAAAACATCATCTTCCCAAGTGCCTCCAGCCTCTTGGATTCCCTATCTGGAGGAGCAGAAGGGAATGCGCCATGGGACGTTGAAGCCTGAACCACCAAGCTCTCAGGGGTGGGGTGTTGGCTGAGGAAACTTGCATCACCAGGTGCAGAGCCACAGCGGCGTGCTATTGTCATGTTCACAGGCGCTCCTGTGCTAGGCTTGAAACACGTGCCTAGAAGGACATCTGTCAGTGCTTCATTAAAGGGCAAAAGGGGTTTGGACGAGGAAGCCCCTGGCTGAAGCACTTCGGTCAAGAAGTTAGTCTTGACCTGCACTGAGGGCAGCTCCAGGTCAAGGATCTATGCTGCCCTCCTCACAACCATGGCGTAAGATGCCCCTCCTCCGTAACCACACTAGGCGGAGAGAGCATGCCAGTATCTGGAGATCTGTGCAGCCCAGTGACTTATCCAAGGTCCTCATACCAGTCCAATTGCTCACAACGGGCATCCAACTTGTGTTCCAAAGGTTCCCCTCCCATTCTTCTCCCAAGTCTGAAACTTCTTCAAAATGAACAGGCAATGACGTCAATCTGACTTCGAGTCGTCGGGTATCAGAATGGGGCTGTTGTCGGAGGCACCAACTTCGGAGCCAGCGCCCGGGAAGGGCGGCGTTGGCACGACCGGCGCCGACCCGGATCAATGAGGATCAGTGATCTGAGGGTGTTGTACAAAGCAAGGGCCATTAGCTATAGAGTTGCAGCTAAAAAGGAAGAACCTGAAAAGGCCCTCAGCTCCTATGAAAAGGAAATACTAGAGAAGGAGGGCCATTCCTCAGAAGAAGATCCTGAAAAGGGTGAGAATGAGGCTCTAGCCCAAATTGATGATGATGGGGAAGAAGGTGAAGTCCTCAACTTTCCACCCTTTCCCAGACCCCTTTCACCAGTGGGAAGTGACAGGAGTCACTCTAGCAGACCCCTAACTGGTAAGTGGTAGCAAGCCTTGAGGAAGAGCTTTAGCTCCTCTTCCTAGAGGAAAAAAAGATTTGACTCGAAGAAAGGAGACTAGCCCTTGAAGAAAAAAGGGTCAAGATGGGCTTGAAGCCCAAAGATAATGTTCGCAGCAATTTTAATAGGGAAAAGGAGGAATCTTTTGACCCTAAGATCGCCAAAGGGATTGTCCCCAAGTTTAGCGATGGTGATGACATTGAGAAATAGTTTGCAGCCTTTGAGAGGGCCTGCAAAATGAGGGAGATAGGTCACCAGCACTCGGGCTCTCTACTGTGGTAGTTAGACTTCTGACCCTTAATCAGGATGTGGATGAGTCCTGTCAGCATATGAAGGAAACCTTGATGGAAGGATTTGGACTCACCACAGAGGAGTATAGATTTAATTTTAGGGACACCCATTAAGGTCAAAACCAGATATGGGTGGATTTTGTGGACTCTTCAGTCAAAGCAGTAAAGGGGTGGCTAAAAGGCAATGAAGTGGACACTTATGGGCTTTATAATTTAATTTTGAAGGGGCACATTTTGACTAATTGTACCACAGACAAAATTAAACAGCATTTGGTGGATTTCAAGTTGTCTTCTCCCAGAGAGCTGGGGAGGATACCTGAAAAATGGGTGAGAACCAGGGTGTCCAGAAAGACTCGTGGTGGGAGTGGCCACAAGAAGGGTGCTCAGACTTCCCAGCAGGGGAAGGACGTGAGCAACAAAAAGATAAAAAGAAGGCCCACAAAATTCTTCTCAGGAGGGTGGGCTCGAGACTTCTCCCTGCCCAAAGTCAAAAGATAAGATTCGTTGAATGCAGTGAAAGTTAAAGACCTTTGGTTGCTTTGGTGTACTTTGGCCGATAGGACTCCGGATTTAGCCACCCCTTAAATTCTAGCATCTCGGCAACATCACTTTTTGGGGTTGTATGTCGGGGGCCGTTGGCGTGGAGCCTGGTGGGGCCTCCTCCGACTCCACAGGGCCCGAAGGAGCACCGGAGGGGTCAGCCTGCTCAAATACGTGGCGCATGGCCTCGTAAAAGTCAATCTGAGCAGGGGTCGTGCCGGCTCCCAGATATGTGGGGGAGGCGCGGGTTCGAACTCTGCAACGATTCCACTGAACCGTGCCTAGAGCGTAGATGCTCCTTACCAGTCTTGTCGTCGGACAACAGACGGGGTGTAGTCAAAGTCCATTTGGACTTCTTATGCCTCTTCCTGAGTGTCCTGAGGACCTCGAGTGTGAAGTAGAGGACTTGGGGCTCCTGGAGTGGTCCTGCGACCTTCTCTTTCTCGATCGGGACCTCCGAGGAGTTGTGCTCGATGGTGTCGATTGCCAGGTTGTAAGGACCTTCATGGACCGCTCCTGCAAGGCCGTCTGCGCCATAGTCCAGTAGTCCGAGCACGACTTTCAGTCATGGTCGCGCTCGAGACGCTACCAGCAGACGAGATGGGGTCGGTTAGCCACACGGCTTGAACCCTGTCCATCTAGAGGTCATCTCTTGCCACACAAGACAATCTCTCAACAAAATGTCAAAAAAAGTCTGTCAAAAAGAGAAAGAGGATGTAGCCTTACGGCTGGAGCGGTCGACCTCGAAGCTGGGGACCCGGGTTCGAGTCTCGGCAACGACGCTCAACATCCTGTGATTCTGGGCAAATCACTTAATCTCCCCGTGCCTAACAAACAATGAATGTGTCCATATGTAACGAAACTGGTGCTCATGTAAAGCGCTCTGATACCTGATATCTTCGGGTCTAGTTAACACTATATAAAAAAAAGAAAAAAAAAGAGGGGTAGCTTTTCTCCTGATCAGCGCTTAACTGGCGTGGAAAGAATAGAGCTGATGTCCGCGCGCCTATGAGGCGCCTATATAGGTTACCACGATGTCACAACAAATGCCAAAGAGGCCGGTGACGTCACATGGATCCACCAGACGGCGCGCGCAGGGGTACCGCTCACACAAAAGTTTCCAGATCCAGTCTAATGCCTGGGAAATTCAAAGGTAAAGAATATGCAGCTAGAAGTCTCTATCAGGTTTCCACTTCTTCCTGTGGGGTATAATAACATTGGCAAAAAAAAATAATATGATTAATACATTCCTTTGTCTGGGGACAGAAAGGGCAGGTCATGTCTGGGTCAGTTACATGTTGCCCCCATTTAGCGGTAAATGTGCGAATGGTAAGGTCCCGAAACAAAATTAGATGTACAGGGTTTTTGCCAATGGGGGTTCAATGGAGTCCATGTATTCTTCCATAAGGAAGGTATCTTTAAATTCCAGGAAAGCTAAAGTCAAAGCACCCATACTCCTGCTAAATTCTCCATCTATATACCTCCAGTAAATCCCCTTAAGTACAGACTTTGACACACCGGTCATAGCTCCCGGATTAGTTCACAGGTGTTCACATCCCAGCTTTATCAGGTAAGTCTCGATATGCCTAAACCAGGGGATCCTGGAAACTCCAGGCTGCTACTTATAGCTCCTCCAATCCGATACGGTACTAAGTCCACAAAGGCATAGAGCCGTCTCCAATATAGCAAAGGTCTAAGGGCTGCTTAATGGGCGATGGACCTGTGGCCTAGATCCAACCGTAGTGGCAGGAGACGGTACTAGTTGGGAGATTTGCCATCCATCGAAAGTATTGGTTCGCACCCACATCCAATGCAGTGACCTTCTTTTGTCCCCACAATTCTCCCGCATATAAAGACCCACCTAGTGCTTGTAGGTTGAAAATTTGGATGGCCGGAGATACTGGTCGAAAGCTAGAACCCTTGAAACCCCTCATGATGCCCCCTGCATAATGTTGGAGCTTCAACTTGCTCTTATGTATCTGTGCAGACCAACCAAAATTGTCCATCAGGGTAAGACCCAGATTCTCAAAGGTGCAAACTCTCAAGGGGGAGCACCGTTCAAAGATGGGTTTGGGCGGGCTGTGTGGCTAGTATTAAAGACCATATACGTGGTCTTTTGAAGGTATAGCTCAAGCTGCTCACAGAAGACACCAAGCTGGCCCAAGAGATTTTGGATACCCATAGGGGATTTGGATACCATTAGGGTGTTGTCGGCAAACAGGAGGACTTCCTACCCGCTATGCTCGGGCGTCATGGTTGCACTTCTCTAACTGAGCTACCAAATCATTAATGTATAATAGAAACAAGGTTGGAGCAAGGACAAAGCCCTGTTTTACCCCCTTCGTAACCGGTATCGATGTTGTCTGCTCCCCGTGTTTGCCGTACCGAACCTGCGCATAGTTCTTATGATGCAACCTCTTGATAACATCAACAAGATATTTCGGGGCATCCTGATTGATCAGAACTTTCCACAAGGCCTCCCTTGGCACAAGATCAAAGGCAGTGTGGAGGTCAACAAAAACTACACAGAGCCGACCACCTCCCAGAAGTACGTACTTCCAGTATATGAGTTGTAGTCGAAATACTTGGTCGATGGTACTGGTCCCTGATCTGAACCCTGCTTGAAGAGGGGTTATAAAACACGTGCCCTCAACCCACTTTCACAGCCTATCCAACAATATACGACTGAAGAGCTTTTGAGAGCTGTCAATAAGGCTGACTGACCGGTAATTGGATGGCAGGCACCGTGAACCTTTTATTGTAAATTAGTACAATCTCTGCCCTTGCCCAAGTGTGTGTGAGGAGGGGGCTAGCCTTTCAAAATACAATTAGTGTACATAGTAAAGTAAGGTCCCCAAATTGCCTTATCTGCTTTGAACAGGTCCCCAGGCACCTTATCTAACCCCAGCACTATTCCTGGAGTGATCCAGTCTATGGCTTAGATAACCTTCTTACGGTGATAGGGGAAATTCACATACAGTCCGTTCAGACAGGGCCTCCTTTTTTAGCTGTGACTCTATAGCTAATGTCCCTTGCTTTGCACAACACCCTCAGATCACTGATTTTTAGGGCTGGGATGACTGCCAGTTTGAGATTCTTACCAGCCTCCACTGCGCCTTAACTTTTTACTTGGAAGTTGGGACCTTTTTAAAATTAAAAAAACAACAAAATAATTACATTTTTTTCTAACTTTTCTGAGCCTTTTTAATGTCCTATTGGAATGGGGGTCTACCCAGGGACCTAGAATTCCAATTTAAAAAATCAAAAACATTCTGGAAAAATAATTTTTGAGTCTAAAGACAATTATGTGGATTTCTCGTGCAAAATCACTTATGACCAAGTAGTACTGCAAAACACAAGTTCAGGATCCCCACCACTGTAGGAAGGTGGAGTATTATGTGGTGATCCTGGTTAGGCTTTGCCATGCAGTACTCTCACAAACCCCAAAGAGGTCCTTAGATTCACAATAATAAATCCTTAACTCAGTCCTGGTAGTGTGGCAAAGAGCAGTCAGGCTTTACTAGAGGAACATGTGGTAAGCATTTCAGAGTGCCAACATGGACGATTAATAATTGACACGACTTGAAAGAATTCAGACACCAATTTATAAAAAATAAAGCAGATTTTATATATATTTAGACACCAAAACAAACATGTCTAATAAGAAGGGGGACCCCTGACTCGATGGGGACAAGTACGCAGGGGAAATAAGGAACACCAAATAAGCAAGAAATAACCTGCCCCGTCTGATCAACACATGGCCCTATACAAGGATCCCAACGTGCATACTCTATCCCTGGAGCAAAACAAGGAAAAAATGAATAATATCAGTTTATACAAAAAAACTGTAAAAATTTTATTAAATCCATAATCATTTCGACAATTGATAAATACACATCACAGTAATAACAATGATTGATAATTAATAAGACACAGTTCAAAAAAAGCATATATATATATACACAGTCCCACACACCTACTTAAAACAAAGCATTCATATCATCATACATTCATCAACTAAACTCACACATCATACACATCATATTAACAAAAAATACTACAAGTTAAAAATTGTGCATAGAGGCCACAAGATGATCAGATGACAAAGAGAATTACAAGTCATCAGGGGGAGGGGATGAAAGTAATCCAGCTGCCCCCGCAAGAAAAACGCCAACGCGCGTTTCGGTGAGTTGCCCCAGCCGGGGCTACACCTTCATCAGGGCGAAAATGGACAATAAGAGGTGGGACAGAACACCCGTAGTTAAGCCCTCCAGATGTATCACATATAACTTCCCAGGACCGAGGGCATGGACAAAGAGCCAGCAACAAAGACTTCTCTGGAACGTTCGAATTTCAAATGGAACAAGGGTCACGATGGGCTTCTTCTTCCATAGAGTTTATAAGGATCCTTATAAGTGGGCCAAAAAACAGGGTGATCTCATACATCAAAATAGACCCCACCCATTGCCGCGATTTCACAATATTCAGATGGATTCTTTAGTCTGTTTAAAGCGTAATATCTTCTGACGCGGATCGATAACTCCGTTTTTATGGCGAAAAACAAGGGGGGGAAATAAGAAGCGGGGGGACCCAACGGCACACCTCCTCGTTCTCACTGCGTGTCACGCGCATAAAAACGGAGTTATCGATCCGCGTCAGAAGATATTACGCTTTAAACAGACTAAAGAATCCATCTGAATATTGTGAAATCGCGGCAATGGGTGGGGTCTATTTTGATGTATGAGATCACCCTGTTTTTTGGCCCACTTATAAGGATCCTTATAAACCCTATGGAAGAAGAAGCCCATCGTGACCCTTGTTCCATTTGAAATTCGAACGTTCCAGAGAAGTCTTTGTTGCTGGCTCTTTTGTCCATGCCCTCGGTCCTGGGAAGTTATATGTGATACATCTGGAGGGCTTAACTACGGGTGTTCTGTCCCACCTCTTATTGTCCATTTTCGCCCTGATGAAGGTGTAGCCCCGGCTGGGGCAACTCACCGAAACGTGCGTTGGCGTTTTTCTTGCGGGGGCAGCTGGATTACTTTCATCCCCTCCCTGATGACTTGTAATTCTCTTTGTCATCTGATCATCTTGTGGCCTCTATGCACAATTTTTAACTTGTAGTATTTTTGTTAATATGATGTGTATGATGTGTGAGTTTAGTTGATGAATGTATGATGATATGAATGCTTTGTTTTAAGTAGGTGTGTGGGACTGTGTATATATATATATATGCTTTTTTTGAACTGTGTCTTATTAATTATCAATCATTGTTATTACTGTGATGTGTATTTATCAATTGTCGAAATGATTATGGATTTAATAACATTTTTACAGTTTTTTGTATAAACTGATATTATTATTCATTTTTTCCTTGTTTTGCTCCAGGGATAGAGTATGCACGTTGGGATCCTTGTATAGGGCCATGTGTTGATCAGACGGGGCAGGTTATTTCTTGCTTATTTGGTGTACCAAAACAAACATGATCAGATACATATAACAGGAGTTATGGATTTTAGAAGAAAACATAAATCACTGCAATTCAATACTCCAGACTTTTTGCATTGCAGTCAATGGGGAAAAAGTGGTAGTGACAATAGGTCCACAACAGATACATTTTTCTTTGTGGGTGTACATTATCTCATGGACCTTTTTGTTTTTATTTAATATTCCTCCTTAAAAGCGCTCAAACTATTTGCCTGTATCATTAGCCTAATATAAATAGGCATGCCCATTCTTCTAAAATTGCGTGTTTTCACTGCAAACAGGACCCGTGAACTACATTTTCCAGCTTCCCTTGGCCCCTCAAGAGCACATTCCTATGCACCCCAGAGCCTGCTGCTGACAAACATTGAACACGTTCACACACATCGGCAGACAGGTGGTTCAATTGGTCACAGTTGCATTTCACTAATCGGCCTCAGCTGGACCGCGATGTATGTGCAACCGAGGTGCTTGGACCCAGTCATATGTAAATCAGTCTTGACCTTGCTCCCCATGGGAACAGCCCAGCCTGAACTGCCAGGCCAGGTCTTCTCTGGACCGGAAAACAAGCATCCTGGGACCCGTTTCGAGGTATCACACCTCATTAGCCAGGCTAGCTTGAATCCAGTGGCACAGCGAGCACGGGACCCATGTCTGAGCATACTCTTCGCACTTAGGGCGACAATAGCGACGCAAAAAGATGATGGCTAGGTCCAAACTGGGGTGGCATGGTGAGCAAAAAAACGATTAATTAACCCAGATCTGTGACTGGGGGTGTATGTTTGACAATGTTCAGCTTTCCGTCCATCATCTTTTTGTGTTGCTATCATCTGTACCTTAACAGACCTTATAAATATGTCCGTTCTTGCAATGGTGACTAAGATTTATTACAGTTGAGTGATTTGACCACTTTACTTGACCCAAGTGGCAGGTAAATTAATTTTTATAGGTCGCAATGTCCATTGGAACCGCTTAGAAATTCTACAGTCCTGAAAATCCTTGAAAACTACTTTTCAGGGACCTTACTTACTCTGCCCTCTTCACTGGGCAAATTTCATTTCATTTGCAGAGAAAGAATAAAATGACTCCATGGTCGAATCATGAAAAAAGCAATGCTGAAAGGTACCATACCTGTATAATTTCAGTAATCTTTGGGCTTATGTAGGCAACACTGTCTGACTTGTCTTGCTAATAGCATAATTTGCATTTTATCTGATTTATGACTATCTTTCCCTAACCTGCCTCTAAATGATTGGTTGGACTGGGGAGCAGTTGGTCCAGTGGCGGCTGCCAACTACGGAGAATGGTGAGGCAGGCGATTGGGTGGTGGGTGCATGCACGCGCAATCACAGTAACTAAATGGCCAACATGCATTACATTATCGTTTTAAAGTTAAAATGTTTAACTTTAAAACGGTAATGTAATGCATGTCGGCTATTTAGTGCACATTAGCACAGACATTAAATATATTTAAACAAAGTATATAAAATAGTCACTTACTTTGCTGCACGTCCTCCTCACTCTGGTCCCAGTGTTTTTCTCCTCCAGCGCAGGCCCCAGTCAACTTCCCTAACCAATCATGGCGCAGCTCTCATGCTGTTAACTAGCATGAGTAGCACCAGGATTGGATGGAGCAGGCTCTCTTAGCGCACCCAAGGGCACTGGAGGCCTGTGTTTGCTCTCAACCCAGCTGACTAAGACAGCTGGTGGGCTGGAGAGGTTTAATGTGCGCATGTCTAGCTGGCCGTAGAAAAGCTACTGGACAAAGTGACGTGCACTTTAAACTTACGTGCCCAGCCCCCACTCCTCTCTGCTACTCAGCTGCACTGCCCCTCTCCCCTGTCATGACACTAGGCTCGGGACGCGAGTTAGTGAAAAATCAAATGGTAATAAATTAACTTTATTACCATTTTATTTTTAATCTCTGGGGCATTTTCTAGGGGCATTTTAATTAATGGGGTGACGCTCCTCAACCCTAATGGAGGAGACGCTCCTGAGATGGTCATATTTATGCTGAGTGTCCCCGTGCTAAGTGCGACACCCACAAACAAGGCTGGCTTAACATAAACCAGAACTTCACATACTGCGACTTGGGAGCCAACGCTTATTAAGGAAAAAAGCAAAACTACAAGTCCCAGAGGGCACAGTGCTGCTGGCTTAAAAGCTTGGACTGGTTAAATGTGTCACAAATGAGACGGGCAAATTCACAGCAATGCAGTTACCCGTAATAATCATTTCCGAAAGGCGATAAGACTTGGAATATGTCAGCATTACCACTAGCAGGCAGTCAAGGACTGAGTTATAATCGGTCACAAAACGGTTGTAAAAGACCAGTAAAGCTGGATAAGGATCAGTCACATAACAGATCTGCTTCTAAACGTCTGATGCAGATTCAGTTGCATGCTACTATAGGTTTTGGGCACAGTCAGTTATTTCAGAGAAATGTATGTTTATCAGGCTTTAACTGGTTTTGGGCCCAGAAAAACGAGAAAAGGTTTCATCCTACAAATATTCAGCGGTTATACCTTCATGTAATATAAATTTTACCTTTTATAATAAGTATTCACAGGTGAAAGAATGGTCCCGGGCAGCGGGTTTAAGGAAAGTTTACAAAACATTTGGGACATGCACTTAAAGTATATATTGCGAAGATTGGCTCTATTTTGCCATATGGGTTTGAATGTATACCTTTTAATAAGTACTTGCTTTTGAATAAGGTAGAAGGAAAAATATTTAGCGTCTTATCATTTCGATAGAGTGTCCTGCATATGTAATTAGATTAGAACTGGGTTTATCAAAAATATCATTCAAGGCCTTTGGGGCAATCATCAACGATGGGGGCATAAGATAATGAATACAAAGATTGATACTTTAAAGGGTATATTAGGGAAGAATTGAAATTTGAGAATATAATAGAATATACATCAAAATATGACACCTGCATCTCATTGCTTGGGCTTAAAGATTAATCAAATTTCAATTTTATTTCTAAAAAGTGAATTTACAGCTTAATTGAAAAACCATTTTATAAACATTTTTGTAGAAGACACGGAAGCTACTAGAAAATCTTATTTTCATTAATACTTGCATAACACGCCTGGAGTGAAATGCAAGCAACCGGATTTACTATTTTTAGTTATTAATCATGAAATACACAGATTCATCTTTAACTTAAGAATGAAGCAGCACAAGGCCATTTGTCCTCTTTTTGGATTAATTATTCAAGACTTTAAATAAGCTATGTTACTTTGTCCTGCTTTGTTTAATCCAAGATGTTGCTATTTAAAAAATATTTTACGAAATACTATACTAAATGTTAATGACGCGTGATCATTGGTTTTAAACTCCAAACCAAATGTTTACTAGGATTTTTTTTTTTAAGTGTTTTATATTGATGGCATGAGGTACATATGTTTTTATTGCGTTTTCTAAAGTTTGTAGAACGCATTATTGTGGTTAGTATCAAACAAAGTATTTGATACTGTACGTTTTCGGCACAGTTTCATGTCAGAATCACTTAAAATATTGGCGGGGATCGGGGAAGAATCAATCATATATCATCATTTTTGCACTTAAAGAGTGATAGTTGGTGCAGTCAGACAAATCCCAAGAACACTCATATCTTACCGACCACTACGTATCACATTCTAAATTTAAATAAACATAAACAACATAACACGCATATTAGTAGAGCACACATTCACCCCAAGGGGTCCCTTGTTGTTACTGACCGTCAACAGGTGTGTGTTACCCAGCCCAATTTTACCCTTTTTATCACCCTCTGTAGGATGAACGGCTGATTGGCCCCTTGCTCACAGGTTCAAATCCCATTGAATCCTAAGATTCCTGTAGTGGGTGGTATAGTCCACTGAAACCACCCTCCGGCATGATGCAATCATTTTTGCAAATTAGAAAATTGGTTAGCATAAGTAAATGATTGATGCCTATTTTAAGAAAATACTTGTTGGGTGAAGACCTGGCGATTCTAGTAACTTAAGTCACTCAACTTATAGAAACTGTGGCGATCTGTTGATTTTCAAGGCCTGAATAAGTGTCAGTGTAGCCAACTGACTAGCAAGAATTATTTTGATGGTTTATTCTTAGGCCTTAAACACAAAGGATATGGTCTAAAATCTTTACAGTTATGACACCTAAAGGTTAAGTGCTGTGGTCAAAATGAAAATCAAAGATTAGTGTTTAAAGGTGAAAGAGTGCTGCTGTTCAGGGTTATATTATAACCCTTTATCTAGTAAGCGACAACAACAAAAATGGAAAGGAGATTAAGAGAACAAACTCACATTCAGCAAATGCAGAGTCCAGGTGAGATCTGATGCATCAGATAAATTGGACGAGAGGTCACATCCCCGGATTATTTGCAGTGACTATCCCGGCTCCAGTTTGATTACCGACTGCCGCAGCTTAAAGATACCCCGGTTTGCAGCGTTTCTTCATTTCAAGGAACTCCACCATGCTGAGGGCATTAGTCTCCAAGCAGTTTTTCTCCTCAGTCTTGCAATGAGGACCGTCTTTCTCACAGCGTTTTCCTACCTTGTCCACTCTTGATCAAGAAGCCCTTTTTCTCCCTTAACCAGAGCCCCGTGCGAGTGTGGCCATATCCCTGCATTTTCTATCATGTTTGTCCTGGCTGCAGACAGACCTTCGACCGCCGCACTACAAAGGTACCCTTGATTGCGGCGAGTTATCGTTCTTAAGAACCTCTTGAATCGAGGCCAGGCATATTTTAAGAAACTTCCTGATCTATTTACGAAATCAGAATCGTCCTTCTGTGGTACACTTTTCCTCGCAATCACCAGTGACCAAGAAGCTAATATCCCTACACACAGAATTAGAACCGCTCCTCCTGCTGTACTGTCCCACTTACCTTATGTTTGACCTCATGGTCACAGGTTCAAATCCCGGAGGGTCCACTCAGCCTCTCATCCTTTCTGTAGTCGATAAAACGAGTACCATTGAGTTGGGTAACAATAAACATCTGTTATTCAGCGCCAAGATACCCCTTTGGGGGGTGAACGTGCGCTTTACAAATACACGTTATGTTATGTTACCTCCATCGCTACATAAACCAGCGAGCATAGGAATATATTTCGTGTGCCTTCCGACGTTTTTTCTCATCTTCAGGTTGCATCCGTGGTTGGCTCGTTTGTGACATCGGGCCACCATGCGTAACTATAATGCTTATAAAAAGATATTAATGTGACGGCTTTCTGATGAAGGCATTTAGCCGGAACACGCGTAGTAATTAAATCTTCAATAATCAATTAATTAACATCATTAGTTATAGAGAATATAATGTCTACTTGAGAATATGCTCAGCTGATAGCAACATTACATTGTATTTATATCGAGCTGTCCTGCTGTATGTTCATGAATTGAAATTCTGTCAGCTCTATCACAAAAGGTGATTGTGAATAGTTAAATGGATAGTCTTCTAATGATATTTTAGCTTTTCCATGAATGGTATATCAAATAAATATCTTTGCTATTTTGAATATAAAAAGATATTTGATCTTGACTATGTTTGTACCAAATTCATTATTAATGTTTTTTGGATCAAGCTACCAATGTGCAGTTATATGCCCGCAATTCAGGTGTACAATTTCTTTCTCAAGATACATTTCAAGCCACTTTGTTCTCTCCCTGCTCTTGGCAAGTTACCGGTATACAGGGGACCCCCTTTTTTCTAAATAAACGAGAGGCCGATACGGCCAGGACCTGGAGATCTTCCTCGACCTGGGAAGCCCACACCCCTTTTTTACCCTGCCAGACAGCACAAACTATCTGGTTGTGAAAGATATATTATGAACATATAGTGGGCTTAGAGCCCACATATTGCTTACCATTGGTTGGCTTTGTCACTCTAATTTGGCTGCTTCTTATCCAATGGCTCGCCTTCCACTTCTTGTGTTTGTCCCTCCCCCTGGAGCATAGCTTGTTTGCCATCCATTTGGTTGGCTGACTTGTATTCTTTTACTGCTCACTTTTAGAAAACATGAAAATGCATGTGTTTTCCAGCTCCCTTCCACGTGTGCTTCTTCCCCCTCAAAATACCTGCCTCAGCACTCCCAGATGCACTCTGCCTTGTTCGCTTCTCCCCACCCCACGTTGCTCTCTCCCTCATGCGTTGCTTGCTCTCGCTTGTGTGCTTCGATCTCCCCACCCCCGTGTTGCTCTCTCGTGTGCTTCTCCACCACCAAACCCATGAGTTCAGTTGTTCGTTGCATCATGTGCTTCTCCTCTATCACCAGTTTTCCTCTGCCCCTCCTGTTCTGCTCTCCTCCTCCCAACATCCGTCCCACCACACATTCCTGCCCTCTTTCACACAAAAGCAATTTTGTTTTATTTACGGACCCGATGGCGTCTGCCATCTTGGATCTGTATGTCATTCTGTAGATACGTGCATGCATGATGATGCATGCTTGTACCTACAGAAAGATGAAACCACCGCCAAAAGAGGTCGCATCAAAACACCTTTTTATTTTTCTGTTATTTTGCCAATGCTGTACATCATCGACAAAAAGCATTTTGCTTTGCAAACTACATTGACAAAGTCAATAGTTCTAAATGGCGAGGCCTATTGGTTTTTCCAATGCTTGATGACACTGTGTTCTAGATTAAGGCCAGTATAGCCTACATGCCAGGATGAGATGGTTTAACCGAATGAGGTGGATGCCTGAAAGCAGATTCACTCAAGAAACGAGAAGGGGTAAAGGGGGACACAGGATAAAAAGCTTCTCCTGTACAACACAGGCAGCGTTACGCTTGGGGGCTCAAAGACGTCCTTCTTGATAGGACAGCAGTTACAAATATCAGTTTTGGGGATGTGCGTTTTGAAACAAACAGTACACAATACTCACCAGTGTGATTGTTCAGAGCATACAAAACACATAGAGTATGTTCAACTTTTCAGGGCTGTTTTCATGTCAGAATTACTCAAAAGAACGGACATGCTAACTACAAGTACAACCGAGGAAAATACCAATGTGAAAAAACTGCGTAAAATAAAAGTACCGTACTGCCACAAAAATATTTTAGAAAGGTGACAGACAAATAAGGGCTTCAAGTGTAGCCAAATAACTGCATCAAAAACCATCACATCTGTGAAGTAAAGCACAGCCAAAAGGCACAGCTAGTGTTAAGGGACACTTGCTCAACAGAGGGTTTAAATGAAACTAGGCTATTTGGCACAGCACGGCATTCTGTGACACGGGGAGGTATAGTGCCTTAGCAAAGCAGTGTAGCTCCTCTCAAATGAGGTTCATGTCCATCTAACCCCATTTTTTGCACTTGAGAAATAAGAGACAGAAAAGGTTTAGATAGAAGGTAGTGAGACACAGAGGATGCACAGTGGTTAGACAGAACAACATTTTAGAAACACAACAGCAGTATTCCACTCTGGAATCAAACACGTTTCTTCAGAAGGAGGCTAGAGACACTTCCTCTAAGTTTATGGTTGGGTCTGTTAAGGTCCAGTTCCATTAAGCTATTGTTTTCTGGGGCTAAAGAAAACCAGGGGTAAAAAAACCACAATATAAAAGCAAAGGTACATTAAATATAATTTCTCTGCAATCGCATGATAAACCGCGTGTAGCATGAATCTCTGAAATTAATAGCAAAATGTTTCAAAGTGGTTGTAAAAGTCAAATATAGATATAAAATAAAGAATCTATTAGTGTCATAACAAAATCCAGATTTGATCTGAATGTCTGTTTCCTTTTAAATATCAATTGGGACAATTTAAACTGACATTTATTTAGTTTTTTCAAAGCAAAAACAAAAGGCTCCCAATTGCGACTAGGGTGAGTACAGAATTTTTGTTAAAAACATTTTAAAAGCTCACAGTAGGATGACAGTTATACTTACAAATTAATCATTACTTAGGACAACATTCAAATAGAAATATAACTATTATAAATATACCCTGTTACTTTTGAATTCAGTCTTTGACAGCTAAATATTACCAAAAAAACCTTTTACAGACATTGCTAAATCAGAGCAATATATGCTAGATCATTGGCCGAGTTAACCTTACATTGAGAATGTAGATTAAGTTTGTAATTTATTTTTCACTACGCAAAATATTGCATGCCAATCATTGGACGCTTACCAAAATTTAAAAACCAAAATTCCTCTGAAGCTCCTTTCAGATCCAAATACCCCCCATAGACGTACATGCCAGCTTCAAAAACGACAGCACTGTGACCTTTTCTATTCGTTGGCCCTGTAAACTAAAGTATCAAATATCTCAAAAGCTGTTTTATGCAATCTAAGCAAAACTGCAAGAAAAAACGTAAAATTCATTTATTGACCACTTAGACAGATATGAAAGAACAGCACAGGAGAAAAATATCAACAAGTTATTTTTTAGAAAGAGAATCCCTCCAAAAGAAGGAGAAGCAACAGTTTGCCAAATATTTCTGTACAGCAAGAAGCCATATCAAAACATGGCAGGAAATCAAACACATAATTAAAGCTATGTAGACAAAGAGTACAATGCAGCATTTTAGGAGTCTGATTTTGGCCGTAACCTTGGTTCTGAATCGGTCTTGAGTATATGGCTCAATAATAAACATTAATCTTTAATACGGCAATTGTCTTTATTACAAGGTCTCGTCTGAGACAACGCATGCGCTATTGCTTTCAAGATAATTATTAAACTTGCCAGGAGCATAGGGCCCTCCCATTGTTTACCACAGATTGGCTTCATTGTCACGGATTTCCTTGCCTCTCCTTGGTCAGCACATCCTGGTATAGCTTCCTCTTCATTCCTCCCTGGAGCATGGCCTAAGTACTGCTTGCTTTCATCGGCCAGTGGCTTTCTACTGCTCGCGTGCTTTTGGAGGTATTTTTTTAATTTTATTTGTAGCACTACACAAGAGTGCATGTGTTTGCAGGCCATCTCCCACATCCGTCCTGCTCCATGTTTTTGCTGCTTGCCCCGTTGTTGTTGCCCTGTTGCTTCTTGCCCCGTTGTTGTTGAAGAGCCTTCAACTGCATGTTTATGTCGCCAGAGGGAGTGAACAAAAACTGAAAACGAGGTTGTCGTTACAAGACTAAGTGAAACACCTCCAGAAATGGCTGAAAGGCCCAACATAACTGTGCTACAGGTAATAAGCTCCCAGTGTCAAGGGCTTAGTGATGCCAATGGATGTCTCTCTGCAGGGCTGGACTGGGAACAGCAACCAGCCCTGGCAGGTTGCTTCTCCACCGGCCCTGGGAACGGTAGGGAGGGGGGTGTTAGCCGCTAAGCACTGCTCCCGCTTTTCTTACAGAGAGCCGATTTTGCACCACTACTGCAAAAACGGCACCCTGTAAGAAAAGCGGCCCCCTGCGGCCACAAAACCGGCCCCCACCCCTCCGGCCCACCGGGGAAATGCCCGGTGCCCGCTATGGCCAGTCCGGCCCTGTCTCTCTGCATTGCTGCTGGAAAGTGTCTGTCAGGGTTATAGAATCCTGAGAGCACAAGTGACTCAGATGAGCATCCTCCTTTAGCTCTGGCCTCAGAGCATTCACTAAGATCATCACTAGGTTGTGTGAAATTTTCTTGTGAGCAATTACGCACAATTAAGTGAAATGCAAATCCGTCGTGTTGCTCTATATTTTAGCACAAAATGTGTCTTCACATCAATTTTGGGCACAAAAAGCACATGAACAACAGCTGCTGTGTTCTGTAGTTCGCATGCATTCACTGTAAAATGCGAATGGAGCATTTTGTGGTTTTTACAGAGAATGCCGCGTAATTACACAAAGTGGAGAAATGGCCTAATTTCAGGTATTTCACATAACAAGCGTAACATGAAATGCCTCAAATTACGTTAATTACATCAGCATAATTTAAATATTACCCAGGACTAGGCATCACTTAAATGCAACAATTTTTAAAGAAGATTGGTTTAAGTGACAATGGTTTCAAGCCAATGTGGCCCCACTGCTTTAGTCCATAAGTGGTACATTCTACTAATCTGCACTATAGGCATGGAAGGGGTGCAGAAACAGAAAGTCGCCCAAACCTACTGGAAAATCAAATTGATGACTACAGTCTGTAACAGTGTTCTACTGCTTTTAGCTACCCGTGAGACCCAGAAGCCTTTGCATTCAATCGGATGTCAAGAAGGATTAGTTACAATGGATACTACTTTAGGCAACTCAACAAAGCTAGGATGCTGGGTGCAATAGGTCAGCAAGCTAACAAACTAATAAATGAGTCAAGCTTAGGCTTAGGACCTTTTGTAACCAAAGACTAAACTTCCTTGCTGTTCTTTGTCCTCGAAAAGCTGTATGAGAGGCATCTCTTTTTTCATAAGAAAGAGGTGCTTGTAGAAATATATCATATTTAGGATCACCCCTCAAATTCGAAGAGAGGATGGATTCATATTTTTAGTTTCCATATTTGGGATCACATCAGAACTTTTGTCACAGATCCCTGCTAAAATCTTTGAGATCCAATCTTCTTGATCTAGTCTCCAAATCATATATTTTATTTTCAGAACCTTTATGCCTTAGTTTTCATCATGCTTTACCATAGTATTTCTTCCATTTCTTCTACACTAGTGCCTACATGTACAATATTTTGATAGGCTTGTTACCCAACATATTTACCAAGTGGAAGCGAGGACGTAATGTTGCACATATCAGTCCTATCTTCAGCCTTTTCCTGATTTAGGTTTTGGTGGAACCCTATTAACAGAGAAGGTTAAATTGCTTACTTGTAAATCCTAGTTCTCTTCCAGGGAAATACTCATCAAAGTCAGAAGTACAGAATAGTCCCGCCCATGTGCGGAGACCCGGAGCACATATGAAATATATTATATATGCATGTTTATCTCATTAATGTACGAAGTACCCTAAAAACAGCACACACACACACACCCCAGAGAAGGCTAAAAATGCCCACATTTTGCCCAGTTTTTCATTTAAAATGTCCCACAAGGGGGCGTGGCCAAGATTGCAGTGGAGGAATAGCTCTTTAGTGGAGCTCTGCTGTGTTAGGCCCTGGTAGCACCGGGGAAACGGCTGACATGGGCGGAATATGAGCTCAGGCTCTGGGCACAGTTTGAGTATTTGAAACCTTTTGCGGAAGCCCAGCAAGGACAAGATCGGCTCCCGAGGTGGGAGGCCTCATGATGGCAGCCGCTTCTGGGGGCGACCAGGGGCGGCTTCCAAGTACTGAATCTGTGGCCTGCAGAGGTGAGGTGGGCCGTTCAGTTCAAGGATTCTTCCGACGCTACATGGGGAGATTTGAACCTAGGCAAGACCCCTGAATGAGACCTGCGGTCCCGTGTATCGCTGTGGCTGTCCTGCATTGGAGGGAGGAGCTACGACTGCCGGAGAACAGCCGGAGGCCCAGCATCGGCGCACCCGGATGAGTCCTGGTGGTGGCACCTGGCGGACGGACACAGAGGAAGATGTCATTCAACTCCAGCCTGTTGGTGCGTGAGGTGGACGAGCAGCGGTATACCTAGGCCTGCTCACCCTCCGAAACTGTAGCTTTACTTCCTTGGTGTGCCCGTCAGCTAGGGCATGAAGAGGACCTGAGGCCCAGGGCTTGTAGCAGGGAGCAGCTGACTATATTGTAGCCCTCACCCGGCAAATTGGCACCCAAAAGACGGTGGTACACCCGACTTATTTTAGTCCCCTCACAGCCCAGGCCTGAGCATTGTGTAGAGGCTGTGGAGCAACTTGGTTCATCCACTGAAGTACTTTAATGTTGGCTGGCAGGCTGCTGTTGATTTGGGGGTGCTTCTCAACCTTGGTCCTGTGATTGTCTGACTGGGGGGGGGTGTGCAACTAGGCCCCTGGGAGACTACATCTTGGACCGGGCCCTTGAGCGTCAGGGCGTGAACTCTGGTGAACTTACAGTTGATCAAGATGGTCGCTAACAGATCAAAAAGGGACGCTTACATAAAAGATTTACTAAATAAACCCTCCACAAAAAAAGCGGATGCTCCCCCTGGCATGCCGCAAACAACTTTCGCTCATGACACAGGCCCTGCTTTTGATACTCACTCATCTGAGGAACCAGTGACTTGCACATTCTTGGAACAACTATTTGGTACTTTACGAGATGATATCGCAGCACTCAGACAAGATGTCACAGTGGATATTAAAGACATTAAGGTGGACCTGGGTGAGTTGGGAGATCGTGTGTGTTCCCTGGAACACTCTGGCAACTGGCGCAATGAATAACTCCACGACCACAGTTGCCAGCTTCTAGAATTAAGAGACAAAAATTAGGAACTGTACTATCGACTGGAGGACTTGGAGAATAGGTCTTGTTGGTCCAATATTCGTATCAGGGGTGTGCCCCTTCAAGCAGATGCACATGTGACAAGGCTCTTCAAATATTGTGCACCGGAACTGGGAGTCAAGGATATTCCGCTTGAACGCAGTCACAGAGCTGGATGCCCTGCAAAGACTCCGGGCCTGCCACAGGACATCCTTACCTATCTTTACTCATATAAACAAAAGGACTTGATTATGTCGGCGGTTGCAGACTTGCAGGTTATAACCTTTGAAGACGCTAAGGTTAATATTTTCCAAGACCTTTCGCCTCTGACCCTCCAGCGACACAAAACACTGAAACCCGCAACGGCCTTCCTCTGTAGAAAGGGAATTTGATATTGGTGGGGTCATGTTTTCCGACTGATCTTCGTTTGGAACCAAGAAACACACGCAGTTCACACTCTGGAAGAGGCGCATGCCTTATTGGGTTTTGAGCTTCCTACGGGAGATGAGACGCATCAGTCGCCGCCTAGGTCCCTCACCAGCTCAAACACCAAGTCGAGAGGTCGTACTGTGAAAGAATTGCAGGCAAAGCCATCAGCATCTGAGAGTCACAGAGAACGAGAAGCATTGCTGCAGCAACTTCAACAACGGGGTGGCACATTGGACAATGAGGGGGACTGATCCCCTGAATGGAGGAGATTTGTCCTTTGCCGAGGCTTGGCTCCAACTGGCACTGTGCCACAGGTGTCCGGTTCGACTGAGGCGATACAAAGTTTAATAAGTGATGATTCTTCACACGGTGGAGCTCCCTTTCCATTCCCCATTGCCGCATTGAGATGACTGGCTGCCTGGAAGACGGACCCACACTGACTGAGGATAGTGTCTCCCAGGAGTAGGATTGTCATTGCATTGCTTTTGTTTTTTCTTTCCTTCCTCTCCTTATCTTCACACTACTACATTTACCTGTGCCGTTGCTATCACGTCCCCTAGTCTCCCCCTGGGACACTGGGCATCGCTTACACCCTGGCGCATTTACTGACCTCACTACTTGGAATTTTCCGGAACTCGCCATATAGTGGCTATTCCTTCTAGTGTTTCAGGAAAAAGTTTCGATTTCGATGGGGTTCAGCTTACTCCGATATTGGTTAATGACACTCCCGAATGGGAATATATTCCCATTAGGGCCTTTTTCGGCCTCCTTTCTTCATACTTGACAATCTGTTTTTTTTGGCTGCAGCATTATATTTCCTTTTTTTCTGTCCACAGAGGGTGGGACCCGCATACCATGTCTCATACTCTCAACCATTTGCGTGCCAACTAAGTTAACCCATGATCAAAATATTAAGTTTTAATATAGGGGGCCTCAATGGACCGGCAAAGGTATTGGTGCTCCTCTCCTTTCTCAAGGAGTCCAAATGCGATATATGCTTGTTGCAAGAAACACACCTACTCCACTCTGATTGAAAGTGCCTTCGCTTACGTTGGTTTCATCGCCAATTTTTCTCTTCAGGGTTATGGAAGAGGGCAGGGGTGGCCATACTCCTAACTTCACACTTTCCTTGGAAGGTAATTAAAACACAGGCAGAGCTGTCTGGTAGGTTGCTCTACCTTCAATTGGAGGCGAGGGGTTACTCCTTCACAATAGCCTCGTCTATGCACCGAATGAATACCAAGAAAGGTTTCTTAAAATCGCAACTGAGAGGGTGGTGTCCTCACCAGATGAAGACATATTGGTTGGGGGTGACTTCAATGTGGTAAATGATGCACACCTAGATGGGTACACATGGAGAGTGGGGCAATCGGGAGCTCTTTCAGAGGCAATGCGGGGGTTGCTGGCAGTCATGGGATAAGTGGATGTGTGGTGACAATGCAATCCAAACACGAGGGCATACAACTTTGTTTCTGCTGCACACCAGACATATGCTCGGATAGACCTCTTCCTGACCTCCCCTCGCCTTGGTCAGCAGAATATGCGCTCCTACGCACAAGACAGAGATATTATGTGGGGGCAAAAAATCAGGCAGGGTCCTTGCACAGCGGCTCCGTGCCCAGACCATCCAAAAACAGGCTCTCGAGATTGTGGGTTCAGATATCCAAAGAATTCGAGCGATTTTACTTCACTTTGTATACTGCAGATGCGCTCAGCGAAGATGCCGTGGCAGCATATGTAGTGCTTGCCCCTGTGACTCAACTTACAGACTGGGAAGCGTCTGAACTAAATGAGGACATACGAACAGCGGAGGTCCTTTTGGTCATTCAAAAGCTGCCTCTAAGTAAAGCCCAGGGAGAGGACAGTTACACTTCCAATTTCTATAAGGCCTTTGCAGACATGCTTGCCCCATTCCTAGAGCACCTATGTAATTCCTTTAGCGACACCATGGCTCTCACTGCCTCAATGCGCATGGCCACAGAAGTGGCACATATAGAGAGCAAGGGGGACAGTCCTGTCGGTGCCCCTCGACACTCGAAATGATTGAAATAATATCCCATTAACTCTTATTTTAGCCTCAGGAGCTGCATAGTTGCAGCTTATCCAGCTCCAGAATCTCTCCCTCCATCCAAATCTAGCAAGCCTTCTTGGCACTGACTGACAGAAGAAGGGCGGGTGTTTGAGATTGTTGTGATTTGTCTAGAATGTGACATACCCGCTTAGCGCTTTTGTCGCAACTCCTTGGAATAAACCCAGATTGATCAGGATCAACTAGGCCTTGCATGTATGGAGCTAATCGGGAGGCAAAGATGCTAGGGAAGATCTTTGTCAACATTCAGCAGTGAGATGGGTCAGTAGGAGGAACATAACACCGGATCCTTGCCCGGTATGGGTAGAACCACTACTGTGGCCATGCGCATTGGGAGCCATGGTGTCGCTAAAGGAATTACATAGCTGCTCTAGGAATGCGGCGAGCAAAGAAAAAGAATAAATATTTTTGCTTTGATTGCGAGATCAATTATTCTGCAAAATTGGCGATCGGAAACAATTTCGACATTTCAGCAGTGGAGATTAAAATGAAACCGAGTCAAGTGACTGGAAAAGAGATATGCTTTGAGATCAGGTTTTGGTCTTGACGATGGCGGCAATTCTTCCGCGTACAGTTCCAGGTTTTCTTTGCAGTATACCAGGTCTTTTATCCACATCTCAACCTGAGGGGACGCCCTGCTCTCCCAGCACATCGCCACCCTCCTTTTTGCAAGGAGCAGCGCAATTTTTACAAATTTCCCAGTAGCACCTCTAAGATTAGGCAATATGCACAGTAGACATACTTTTGGGCAACATGGTACTGCAGACATAGCCCGTAACCGAGTGATCACTTCAACCCAAAATTCCTGTATCCGCCCACAGAGCCATGCTAGATGTATAAAATCTGCTCCCTGCACCCCGCATCTTTTACATGCATCTGTTTCCCTGAGTCCATATTTCCGTAGCCGGGCAGGTGTATAATAAACTTGATGTAAGTATTTGAAGTTAATGATACGTAAATTGCCGTTCGGGGTCAGGGCATCAGTGAGCTGGCAGGTGTATTCCCATTCCTTCTGCGTGATTTGGGGCAGTAATTTTTCATTCCACTGGGCTAGACTTCTATCGGTGGCAGACAAACATTCTTCCCTGACCGCTCGATATAGTCTAGTGATCAGTTTGTGCCTCGTTGGACACGCGAGTAATATCTGTAGTGCTTGTAGTGTCGGAGGCTCGTCAGGGAAGGTGTGATAGTGTGCCTTTACTGCCTCCCTTAGTCTG
This sequence comes from Calotriton arnoldi, assembly GCA_963921515.1. Taxonomy (NCBI): domain Eukaryota; kingdom Metazoa; phylum Chordata; class Amphibia; order Caudata; family Salamandridae; genus Calotriton; species Calotriton arnoldi. The sequence continues at coordinate 1,020,316 of CAWUFW010004720.1, forward strand.
CGGTATGTAAACATGAATAGTGGTGATTTATTTTGTATGTATTGCAACTCCTCAGGCTGTAAGAAGGTGCCCTTCAGCAACAGGTCCTGCATTTTGTCTATACCTGCTAGCCTAAGTGATCGTGCAGCCCCTGCCTCTTGTGAGACCGATAGCGCTGCGTGGTGTGAGAGGGGAAGTAGAGGGGCGTATAGCGGAAGTTTCGCCGCCAGTCGACCTAGATCATGCCAAGCTGATATGGTGCAATCGATGGTGTTGATTTCAGCTTTAGGAGTGCCTTGTTTGAAATGTGATAGGATACTGTGCAGAGAGATTGGGTATGCATCTCCGTCCTCCACTGCTACGTGTGGGATAAACGCATGGGGGTTATACCAATAATGGGCATATTGCGCTTGAGCACACAAATAGTATAGGTACAGATCAGGTAATCCAAAACCTCCTTTTCTGTAGTCCAGTATAAGTGTGTCCCAGCTCACCCGGGGTTGCTTGCCTTCCCAGATCAGTTTCAGCAGTTGTGAGCGTAGATTCTTAAAAAATTGGCTGGTTAGTTTAATAGGGATGTTATTAAAAAGATACAGAAAGCACGGGAGCACTATCATCTTAATAAGCGCAATTCTGTCCGCCAGTGAAAGCGGCAGTCCGATCCATCTTGTTACCTGTTTTTGTAGCTTACAGTATGCCCTGCCATAGTTTTCTCACACCACTATGTCTGGGTTGCGGTGAATCCATATGCCAAGATATTTAACGGGGTCAGCAGCCCACTCAAGGGGAAATTCCATGGCGTGCGGGGTCGTGCTTTCGGTAAGAGGCACAGCAATCAATTTGGCCTAGTTTATAGTTTGGCCTGAGAAGTGCCCGAAACTGATATATTCCCGCAAAATGGGCTCCAGGTACTAGGACATGCAATACCATGTCATCCGCATATAGCGATATATTGACCGGTCTCAGTGTAAATCTAAGGGCGGATTCACTGTGGCGTTGCCTGATAATACAGGCCAGGGGTTCCAGCAGTATTGAAAAGAGAACGGGCGATAACGGGCACCCTTGTCTGGTTCCTCTGCGAATTTTTATAGGTTCCGAAGTCTGTCCCTCAATCCTTACCCGCGCTATTGGGTCAGTATATAGTAGTTTCACCCACGTGCAAAAAAACACTGGGAGCCCCATTCTTCCTAATATTTGAAACATATAGCACCAATCAATGGAATCGAAGGCCTTAGCTGCATCTAGCAATACTGCCACCGCTTGTAATTCCGGGTTTAGAATGTGGAACAAGGAAAAAATTGTGCGTAGATTATACGAAGTGGATCTCTACGGTATAAAGCCGGATTGATCTGGCAGGACTATATTCGGGAGTAGGGGTTGAAGTCTAGTGGCAAGTACCTTTTCCAGTATCCTAGTATCAATGTTACTGAGTGATAGTGGGCGATACGATTCGCACCGTGCTGGAGGTTTGTCTTTTTTTAAAAGGGCAATAATCAGAGCCTTGCTGAGTGTGGGTGGTAGTCTTCCCTTCTCGTAGGCTTCCTCAAACATCGCCAGCAAGTAGGGCACTAACTCATCCGCAAATTCCTCATAGAATTCGCTTGCGAGTTCGTCCGGGCCCGGCGCCTTCCTGTTGGGGAGGGCCTTAATAGCGTGTTTGATTTCTTCAGCCTCTATCGGGCGAGATAGATATTCCCGCTGCGCGTTAGACATCCAGGTTAGTGCAATATCCTCTAGATATTCGTTCAGTTCGCCCGGTTCTGCGCCGCCCTTTGAGGTATACAGATCAGCATAGAAGTTCCGGAATTGATTTGTGATTTCAACTGGCGAGTAGTGATTTTTCCCCATATCATTAGTAATCTGGCTAATAGTGTGATGGTCTTGCCTCATCCTAACCCTAACTGCAAGGTTATGGCCTGGTCTTCCGCCCTCACCGTATGCCCTTGCAACATGCCTCTTCGACAGGTATTTCTCCTCATCTGCCGCCAGTTCATTGTATTCCGTCACTGCTTCTTTTATTTTCGCTAGCGTGTCGGAGCACGGAGCAAGCTCCTATTCACTCTCGAGCTGTTTGATCTTAGCTTCCAATCTCGATAGCCGCCCCCTAATATCCTTTAATATGCCTAAATTGGTGCTGATGCAAGTCCCTCTGATTGTGAACTTAAAGGCCTCCCAAAGTGTGGCTTCCTCCCTGACTGACCCCTCATTTAGAGTAAAGTATTGTTGAATAGCTTCCCTGATCTTAGCCTTGTATAGTGGGTCAAGTAACGCCTCAGCTCTAAATCTCCAAGTGAATTGGCGGGGGATCGTGTTCGGAATACATATTGTTAACCCGACCGGGTTATGATCTGACAGAGTTCTAGGCAATCTGGCTATGTCTGTCACCCATGCATTGACCCCTGTGCTGATATGCCAGCAGTCTAATCTCGACCAGCTTCCATGAGCAGTAAACATGCATGTGCCCTCTAGCGCATCAGCGCTCCGCATTCTCCACGTGTCCACTAACCCTAATTCATCCATTCCCACTTTGATGACATGGGCAGCTCTAGGAGACTGTCCCCTCTGCTGACTTGATTTATCCTTTGAGGGATCAAGGTGTGTATTTAGGTCCCCACCTCATATTATTTCCGATTCTGGCCACTCACGCAGCACTCTCAGTAGCTCCTCGAAAAATATTGGTTCATCAGTGTTAGGCCCGTATGTGTTTACTATAGTGATGAGCACCCTATGGAGTTTGCCATGTACAATAGCGTACCTGCCATTGCTATCTATGGTTGAGTTAATAACTGTGAAAGGAGTACCTTTTTTGATTAGTATAACCACCCCTCTTGCATAGGATGAGTAGGAGGAGAACAGCCGTTATCCCGCCCAGTGTGCGCCCACCCTAACCTCATTGTTTAGTCAGGTGCGTTTCCTGAAGGAGAGCTACCTTGATTTGATGTCTATCTAGGTGGGCTAAAACTTGTCTAATTTTCTTCGGACAATTCAGCCCGCGCACATTCCATGTCATACATGCTATTGAAGCACTATCTGTCTTTGCTACCCCGGCCATCTAACGTAGCATGGTGGTAGGAAGTAGCCGGGTGCGACCAGGTACACAAAGGAAGATGACACGATGACAGCAAGCCATATAACAGTCCCTCGAACAACTCCCCCCGCCCCAACCCACCCACAACAGCATCCCAATCATGTTGAGGACAATATACCCCATTACCCTCCCCAACCCTAAAAACTTTCTAGTTATAATGAAGATAAGGAACGGGGATCACCCACTGGAGGGTCGTCAGGAGCCCGGACAGCCTCCTCAGCAGAGGTGGCCAGGCGATGCAAAGTCCTTATCCACCCCACGGCAATCATGTTTAAGTCTACAGCATGCACACGTGCACAGGGCAAGTACTTATCAGTGGCCTGCTCTTGTCCTCAGTCCGAATCCGCAGGTTCTTGCGAGCGTTGAGCACGTGTTCTTTTTAGCGTTGTTTTCAGGAATTCTTGCACAGCTTTAGGGGAGTTGTAGATTTTCTGATGTCCTTCGTACTCAATCTGCAGCCTTGCTGGGTATAACATGGCATACGTGATGTTCGCCTTCTGCAATTGTTTCTTGACCGCTAGGTAATCTCTTCTTGTGGCCTGCACATTGGCCGTAAAATCAGGATAGAGGGCAACCTGGAAGCCCTGGTAGTTTAGATCAGACTTCTGGCGGGCCTGGCGGAGAACAGCATCACGATCTCGATAATTTAAAACTTTTGCGATCACCGGCCTAGGGGGTGCACCTGGGGGTGGTCTGGCTGCTAGAGTTCTGTGGGCACGTTCAACCACGAACATCGCTGATAGGCTTTCCCGGCCAAATACGTCAGTGAGCATCTGCTCCACGTACAGCTCCATCCTGCCAGTGTTGGTGGTCTCTGGAATGCCTAAAATTTGGAAGTCTAGAGCGCGCCTCTAGGTCTTCGTTTTTGGCTTGAATAATGTTGAGAAGTTTTTCCATTTCAGTACATTTGCTTGTTGTAGCTTGCACATCGTTCTCCACGTTAGAAATTCTCTGCTCCGCGTCTGCAATTCTAGTTGCCTGCTTGTCTAGTTTGGATGACATGGAGTCCATTCGCTGGTTTAGGGCGTCAATTTTGTAGTCTATGGACAAAAGGCTTTGCTGCATGGCTTGGAGCGTCGCCGCCAACTGCATAGAATCCGGCGCAGCAGGGGTCTGCTCCTGATCTTCCTGGTCGCCCTGCGTGGTTTTCAGCGATTTTCTGGCTTCAAAGGTGAGCCGAGGTTGTCCTTCGTCTGGTTTGCCCATCGTTGTGGTTAGTCCTGCGAGGGTGCTGGTCCACTCTTCAGTATCGGGGCCTTGGTCAGAGCGCAGCAAGCTGGGCCCTCACAGTAGCACAGATTCCCAGACGTTAGTCTTTGAAGATCAGATTTATTGCCCACCGGCTCGCAGATCGATACCTTTTGGTCTCGCCCTATTCGCTTTTATGACTTTTCAATACCTATTTATTTTCTCCGCAATTGTCTTTATTTTAGTCCTTTTATTTTCTATTGTCTCCGCCACCCACCGGGCCTCGCGGTTTCCCGATCTCCCTGTCTCCAGCTCAGAGGGGGGGGAGGTACAGCTCCTTATGGCACCTTTGCGCGCCGTAATCGCAGGAGGTATCCCCCGGGCGCCTCGGCAGCCCGCTATATGCCACGCTATCTTCGGACCTACTCACTCTGAGACAATCCAGGCCCTGAGTGCTCGCCGACAAAATGGCGTCCGCGCCAAAAGCTGTAGTCCGTGTGCACCTCCCGCAGGCCGTCACAGAGTTCTGGATGTTTGGCAGACGCTCTTAAACGCTGCCGCGGCCAGCAACAGCTTCCCACGCCTCAGTGTCGGCGGCTCTATTTCTTTGTCGGCCCGCTTCGCGCTCACAGGACAGGCCTCTGCATGTAGGCCAAGGCCGCGCTGCGTCACTGATCTTGTCGCGGTGCTCCCCCCGCAGCATTGCACGCTTCGGCAGATCGACTCACTAGCCGCAGCCTCCCGATGCAGGTCACAGCACCCGCCGTTGTCTTGGCGTCGTAGGTCCGGATCACAGGCAGCGGGATCACAGCTCTCCAGTCCGCTGGCTCTGCTCTCAGCTGGCTGCGCGGGGGCTCAGGCTCCGTTAAGCCTCGCCTTGCCTATCTCACATTCACAGCGAATTCACCCCGCTACTCAACTTTACTGGGCAGTATTTTACTCTGTACACCTTCGCAACACTCATTGCATATTTTCAAAGCCCGTGAGCGCTGGATTTAAGGATATTAGACGGATATTATTCGCCTGGCCGGCGAAGCTGCACTAATGTGCCGCCATCTTGCTCCGGGCTCTCTAGCGCCCCCCTAATTGGACCATAGTTGATAAACAGATGGTCAGATTGTCTGAAACCTTTTGTTTTGTTTAAGTAAAACTTAAGGACTCGCTTAAGATCTAACAAGTGTAAAGCCCTCTACGCTGGTGTGGAAGGGTCAGGGAAAAATGTTGGAGGGGAAATGGTCTGGTTAATGTGGAAATTGAAAATAACCTTGGAAAGAAAACTTGGATGTGTTCTCATGACCACCCTGTCTGCATAAAATACCAGACAGGGTTCTTTAGCACATAGAGCCTGAATTTCACTGACTCTACGTGCTGAAGTAATAGCAACTAGAAAGGCTGTTTTCCAAGTAAGGTGTTGCCAGGAAGCTTTGTGGGACCCATTAGTTTTGAGAGCACCACACTGAGTTCCCATGGAGGGGAAGGTGGCATTACCTGGGGGTATACCTTCTTTAAGCCTTTTAGAAAATCTCTGTTCACAGGCATTTGAAAGAAAGAGATCTGTGTGGGAAAATTTCTGTAAGCAGTAATGGCTGCAAGGTGTACCTTTATAGATGAAAACTGCAGGCCACACCTTACTAAATGCAAGAGATATGGTAACAATTTCTTGGCCCAAAATTGGATGATGGCCATTTTGGGCACACCAGAAATGGAACTGTTTCCACTTGAATGCATATGATTTTCTGGTCAAGGTCCTCTTGGACTCTCTCAAAATGTCCATACAGTCATGTGAGAGCCTTAAGTGTCCATAATGGAGAAATTCAGGAGGAATGCTTTCAAGCTCAGCGAGGGCAGTTTGGAATGGAAAATCGGCCCTCCAAACTTGCAAAGGAGATCCTGTCTGCATGGTCTTTCTGATAGATGTAACCGGTCCGGGAACCACCACTGGCGAGGCCATTCAGGTGCTATGAGAATCCTTCTGGTCCTGGACCTGTAGAGTTTGTGGATTACTGCCAGAATCAAAGGAATTTGAGGAAACGCGTGGAGAAATTTCCCCGACCAGTTTATCAAAGGGCATTCCCGTTCGATCCTAGTCGGGAGAGCCTGGATGCGTAGTCTTGGCATTTTATGTTGTTTTCGTCTGCACACAGGTCGATTTGCGGTTGTCCCCATTCCCGAAAGATGTCTTCAGCGGCATCTTTGTTTAGAATCCAGTCGTGAGCTTCGGCAAAGTTGCGACAGGGAGTCTGCTTGGGTGTTTAGTGCCCCTGGCATGTGAATGACAGAGATTGTCAGGCCTCTGGCAAGTAGCGACTTACAGATGGCTTGTACTTCCAGGGACAGGGGACGTGACCGCGTTCCTCCTTGCTTGTTTAAGTAATGCATTGTGGTCGTGTTGTCCATTTGTCAGGAGAGAGCTTGTCTTTATGGATGGATAAAACTATTTGAGGGCGAGATGGACTGCCCTCAACTCCAGCATGTTGATGTGCAATAGCGGCTCCTTGTTCGACCCCAGGCCTCGAGCTTGTAGAGAGCCCATATGAGCCCCCCAACCCTGGAGGGAAGCATCAGTGATAAGAGTCTGCGTGGGAAGTTCCTAGTGAAAGGGAACTCCTACCATTAGATGTTGGCTCTGCATCCACCACGGGAGCGCCTGTCTCGCAGCTTGTGAGAGAACCACTCTGTCCTCCCAGAGGACCGAAAACTGAGACTACTGATCTTCCAGAGCTTGCTGAAGAGGCCTCATGTGCAACCTGGCATTGGGGACGATGAAAATGCAAGAGGCCATCGACCCTAGCAGAGATGCCACCTGTGTGGCTGATGGATGAGGAGTGCGGAGGAGAGTGTAACATTTCGCACTGATTGAGGATAACCTCTCCTCCGAAGCATACACTCTTGCATCTTTTTTTATCTAGTGTTGCTCCCAGGTAGTGTATTTTTTGATCTGGTACTTGCATAGACTTTTTGAAGTTGACTTGCAGGCCCAGATTTTGTAGGGTTTCGAGGCAGATCTGAAAATGTTCTTGCTTTAGCAATCAGGAGGAGCTATTGATCAGCCAATCGTCTAAGTATGGGTAGACAAATATTTTCTTCCTCTGCAGGTATGCTGGGACTATTGCCATGCATTTGGATAAGGTGTGTGGTGCTGATTTGGGCCCCTAGTGCACCTCCTGTTACCACTGGGGTGGCGAGTCTCCAGATGGGATCCTTGGTGTGCTCTGACAAGGTCAGAGAGCACACTGAAGCTACCTTAATCTCAGAGGGTGGGGTGGATGTAGCTGCGCTTGCTGTTTGGCCCCGGAGTCTGGAGAAATACAGACAACACCCACATATCAATGGGGTTACAGTAGAAGCACTGAGGGATACAGGTGGAAGTGTAAGCATGGTGACTAAAAGACTGGTATCCACAGAACGGTATTTCGCTGGAGAAACATATAAGAAACGTATCCAGTCACCAATGCTGATAACCATACTAAGGTTAATCCCATGGCTATGGTGTCCTTTGAGTGGGGAGGGGTTACTGGCCAAAAGAAGGTGGTCATGTCCTCTGCAATTCCTGTTGAATGACTGCTAGGGAAGGATCTGGAAACCTCAGCATTGCCTGAGGTAGAGCTAAGATATCATGCAGCCAGGCTAGGAATACCTGAATGATTGTGTGTAAAAACAAGAACACACAGTAAAGCTCGGGGTGAAAAAGAGGAATAGGAGCCTGGAATAATGACCCGATCCTCCAAGAGAAACGACAAGAAGGCTGAAAAACAAACTTTTGAACAGCCACAAGCTCAGGCCCCCCTCCTCTCGGGGAGAAGACCTGTCCGCCTTAGAGGGAACTGAGCCCCAGGAACTTGGGCCTTACACAGCAGAGTTCCTAGGCCTAGGGGAACCCTCTAGGGAAGAGCTATGCCAGGGGCAGAAAACCTATCCCACTTTTGGGAGCATGAGACAGCAAGCTGCTGCACAGGAAAAGGGAGAAGTCAGTGGCTCCCACAGGACCTACTTTGTTGGAGGAGGTCATGTATAATGAGGCCAGAGATCCCAAACCTGGTAACACTAGGAGAGTGGTAGTGCCTCAGCAATACAAAGAGTTCTTACTCTCATTGACACCCCTCTAGCTGGGCATCTTGGTCAGGCAAAGACCTGGAGTAGGCTAGAAGCACACTTTGACTGGCCAGCCATGTTCCAGAAGGTGAAGGAGTTTTGCAACTCCTGTGTTACCTGTTAAGCCAGAGGCAAAACAGATAACCACCCAAAGGCCCCCTTAATTCTACTTCCTGTGTTTGTGATTCCCTTTGAAAGGGTAGGGATTGACATAATTGATCCCCTTGGCTCTCCAACAGCATCAAGAAACAGATTTATACTGGTGGTAGTGGATAATGCCACCAGGTATCCTGAAGAAATTCCACTTAGGACGGTCACTACTCCTGCAGTTGACAGAGCCTTCATCACTATCTTCACTAGAGTGGGCTTTCCTAAGGAGGTGGTGTCAGACAGCGGTACTAATTGTGTCTGGCTATCTAAAAGCCAGGTGGGCTGAGTGTGGGGTGACATAAAAGTTTACCGCCTCATACCATCCACAAACCAATGGTCTAGCTGGGAGATTTAACATGACCATGCAAGGTATGATCATGGGGTCACTGAAAAACTCAGAAGGAGAGGGGATGTCCTTTTGCCATTCTTGCTTTTCACCTAAAGAGAAGTGCCACAGACGAGGGAGTGGGCTTTAGTCCCTTTGAACATCTGTTTGGTCATCCTGTGAGGGGACAACTATGTCTAGTGAAGGAAGGCTGGGAGAGACCTCTCAAAGAGTCCAAGCTAGATATTGTGGACTATGTGCTTGGCCTACGTTAAAGGATGGCTGAGTACATGGGTAAAGCAGCCAACAACCTTGAGGCCAGCCAAGAGCTCCAGAAGCCCTTGTCTGCACTGGTGGACTTCCAACCAGGGCACAACGTATGGGTGTTGGAGCCTGTGGCACCTAGGACCCTCCAGGACAAATGGAGTGGTGCCTACCCTATCCTTTAGAGGAAAGGTGAGACCACCTACCTGGTTGACTTAGGTACTTGCAGGATCCCTCACAAGGTCATCCATGTAAACCACATGAAATCTTTCTATGACCGGGCTGATGTGACCATGCTGATGGTCACTGATGAGGATCAGGAAGAAGAGAGTGAACCTCTCCCTGACTTCCTCTCCCACAGTCCTAAAGATGGGTCAGTTGAAGGAGCTATCTTCTCAGACACTCTCTCTCCCCAATAGCAAGATTACTGCAGACAAGTTCTGAGGGAGCATGCTGGGCTCTTTTGCCTAAACCCTGGTCAGACAACCTGGTGTACCCATGATGTGGACACTGGCCCATCTGTCAAAAACAAAATATACAGTTAGTCTGACCTAGTGAAGGAAAGCATCAGAGCTGAAATCTGCAAAACACTGGAGTTACAGATGATTAAGCCCTCTGAAAGACCCTGGGCTAGCCCAGTGGTCTTAGTTCCCAAGCCTCATTCCAAGGGTGGTAAACCAGAGCTGAGGTTTTGTGTGGACTAAAGAGGTCTCAATGATGTCAACATGACAGATGCACACCCTATCCCAAGAGCTGATGAATTAATTGAAAGGTTAGGGGCAGCTAAATTTCTCAGTCCTTTTGATTTGACATCAGGGTACTGACAGATTAGTCTCATCCCAGGAGCAAAAGAGAAATCAGAATTCTCAACCCTAGATGGACATTACCAGTTCACTGTAATGCCATTTGGATTAAAGAATGCTCCTGCAACCTTTCAAAGGTTGGTGAACAAAGTCTGTGCTGGGTTGGATTTTTTTAGTGCAGCATATCTTGATGATATTGCTGTCTATAGCTCCACTTGGCAGGATCACCTGATCCACCTTGGCAAGGTCCTTAAGGCTCTGCAGAGTGCCGCTCTCACTATCAAAGCAAGCAAATGACGGATAGAGCAGGGATGTGTTATATACTTGGGCCATCTTGTAGGTGGAGGACAAGTTCAACCCTTACTGCCCAAGATCCAAACAATTGTGGACTGGGAAGCTCCAACCACCCAGACTCAAGTCAGGGCATTCCTTGGCTTAACTGGGTACTACAGGAGGTTTGTAAGGGGTACGGTAGCATTGTGGCACCCCTCACAGAACTGACCGTAAAGAAGGTAAACTGGACAGTGAGCTGTCAAAAGGCTTTTGACACTCTGAAGGAAGCAATGTGCTCAGCACCCATTCTGAAAGCTCCAGATTATTCTAAGCAGTTCATAGTGCAGACTGATGCCTCTCAACATAAGACAGGAGCGGTGCTATCCCAGACTAACAATGATGTCCATGACCAGCCTGTTTCTTTCATTAGCAGGAAGTTGCTCCCCAGAGAACAGCGTTGGAGTGCCATTGAGAGGGAAGCCTTTATTGTGGTTTAGTCCCTGAAGAAGCTGACACCGTACCTGTTTGGTACTCACGTCCTTGTAAAAACTGACCACAGGCCTCTCAGATGGCTGATGCAAATCAAAGGTGAAAACCGCAAACTGCTGAGGTGCTCCATCTCCCTACAGGGAATGGACTTTACAGTGGAGCACTGACCTGGAACTGACAATGCCAATGCAGATGGCCTTGCCAGGTGTTTCCGCTTAAAAGATGAAGACTCTCTTAGGAAAGGTTAGTCACATTCTCTTTTGTTTGGGGAGGTGGGGGGTTGTGTAGGAAAGTGTCCCTTTTTGACATGGTCACCACCATCTTTTGCCTGGTATCTGATGCAATTTTGACTGAAGTGCATTGTGTTCCTGCTATCCAGGTCCCCAATGCCAGGGCTCGTTCCCAAAACCTAGGTTCCTGTTCAATTGTTCCCCAATTGGCAAGACCTTTAGCACCTCTGTAAGTCCCTAGTAAATGGTAACCCTGGTACCTAGGGCATGGGTACTAAAAATGGTCCCTTAGGGCTCCAGCGTGTATTGTGCCACCCTAAGGAACCCACAACCAAACTCAAGCAGACTGCCATCACAGACTGCGTGAAATGGTGCAGACAAATGTGAAAACATGACATGGCATGTGTGCCATGCCACCAGACACTGCATGAAATATATGCAAGTCATCCCTACAGCAGGCCTTACAGCCATAATGCAGTGTGCATTATATTACATGTGAGGGCATATTTGCCGGCGCAGATATGCCCCTCTGCTGCCTAGTTTAATTGCTAGATAGTACAAGTGACCAGGGAAGCTATCTTAAGTACAAGTAATGGGCACTGGTCATTGAGAGTTCCCCAGCTACATGATGGCTTCAATGAAACCTAGGGTGTTGTGTATCAAACACCTGGTCTTAATAAATCCCTACTGATACTAGTAGTGGATTTATTAAAACATGCGCCCATAGGCCACCCTAGAGGTGCCCCCTGAAAATCTACCAGACTCTTAGTGTGCTGGCTGACTGGTATCGTCCAGCCTGCCACCACAGACATGTTTCTGACCCCTTGCAGGTGAGAGCCAGCATTCTCTGAGGTTAGAAACAATGCCTGCTACGGAGGAAGGTTTTCACACCTTCTCCAGAGGGATGGCTAGTGAATCTGCATACCTAGGTCAGGGACTTCAAAGACCCTGCCGCCTTTGATATGCGGCCCCGGCTTCCCCCAGACCTGGGAGATGCCACCCCATGCCCTGAAGCCATTTGGCTCCACGCCAGGTGGAAAATTAAATATGCAAGGAGGCGTGGTGCACTACTAGACCAGTCACATCCCTGAGGTGGGCTGCCTGATGTGCTCCACGAAAGAAGGATTCAACCATCTTGATTTTGGACAAATTAGGAACTTCAGGACAGGGTTATGCCCACTCCCCCACAGAAGTTGTCATATAGGGGGTGTAGTGGCCCCAACAGCAAGTAGCCCATTGGCTACTACCCTTCACTCCCCTAAATGTAATATTTAGGTGGCCCCCTGTCAGGAAGGCAGATTCCACTGACAAAAAAGGACCAAGAACAGCCGAAGAAGTGAGAACTGCGGGCTACTGGTGCACTTTAGCGCCAAACCCTGCCTGCCTGCTCCTGTCCTGACAATTGCGACAACCCAACTGTTCCTGCAACTGTGCATCCTCAAAAAAGCCTCTGAGGGCCTCCAGCACTTAGTCAAGCTGTCAGCATCTCACTTGAAGTGGAGGACCACTTCCCTGCAACCTACAGGCACCGACTGCAAAGTCCAGTACATCGTTCTGCTGACAACCGGGACCACCGAGACAGCAGCTGCCCAGGAGGAGGACACCGTGCTCCAGGAGGTCATATCTGTCTCCTCACCAAGTGTGAAGATGCCAGGACCAGCCGGAGCTGCCCTGCACCAATACCTGGGGTACCGGACCCCTTAAAGCAACCAAAGCTTGTTTGAAGTCCAATCTGGACTCCAACATCGAAACGACCCACCAACCAATGAGGGGCGTCGGCACCGCAGAGGCCAGCACAGAGAGTGGCCCAGCTGTCCTGTTTTGCACCCTCTGTAGGTCTAACCGAGAACCATGAGTGCCTTTGACGGACAGGCAGAGCAGGCCAAAATCCTCTCCTCCGAGCGCCCCGGCCTGGGTCCACGACAACCGACTATGCCTTTCTGCTCCCAGGACCCTCACAAACCGAGCCCCCCCCCCATTGGGAGCTTCCAGACTTGTCCCAAGTCCCACTCTGCAGCCTGTTTCTAGGTGGCCCACTTCTTTGCCTACGGTGTAGCGCAAGGCTACCAACTCGACCAGCACCTCTGCACCCGGACACTCCAGAGCAGGTAAACTCTAACTGTTGGTGGTACTTTGGACCTTGACCCCCAAGCACCTTAAGTCTGAGAGGAGACCCCCGGCATACGATTGCAAGTACCTGTATGCAGTATGTTTCGTTCTCCATAGGAAAGCATTACTACATAAAAACTAATTTGTGCTACAATGTTACTTACCTGTAAAAATTGATATTTTGAAAAGTACTTACCCAATTATGAAGTTCTTGGTGTTAAAGTATATATAAAAATAAGTTATTTTTCTAAATTGGTCTCAGGTTTTTTCTTGAGTGTGCGTCATTTATTGAATCTGTGGATGTTCAACAAATGCTTAACACTACCCTCTGATAAGCCTCAACTGCTTGCCCACACTACCACAAAAGAGAGCACTTGGGATTATTAATTTAAGTACTCACTGGTTGATAACTGTTCCTAGACAGAAGGCTATAACCTACTTGGTTACATAGAAGAGAAGTTAGAAAATGGTCTCTATATGTGCTTCCAGTCTGATGAAGATGGGGGAATTTCTCCTTTAGAAATTAGTGCCCTCACACACTCTTGCGAGTGTCATGCTTCATCATCGGGCGTTGCTCCTCGTGGGGGTGGCGCTGCTGTCCTCCACGGGCCCCGCGAGAGGGCTCTTTGTCGGAGATCTTTAGGAGACGCCGCAGTTGTGCATGTGGGTGTGTGGGCCTAAAAGGGAATGGTGCAAGTGTATTAAAATTACCCCACTGGTACCCTGAAGTCAATTTTTATTCGTAGGTCCAAGAGATAAATGTAAAAGAATTGTCCAGGGGAGATGAGGCACCTCTATTAACAAATATGGTAGAGGTCGAGGTATTACTCTGCTGCTCTCAGTACCCGTGTTTGTTTGTGAATGTGAAACCTGGTCGACATGTTTCGCGCTGGAAAGAAGGTCCCTAATGGATCCTGGTGCGCTTCGTCAGGACCGTACAGTGAGAATTAGTGAATAAAAAATAGGAGCAGGGAAAAGAACACCCTATATTCCTATGATACCTCTATTAAGGCTCTGAGTGCTTTATAGTACTCATGGGAACATCTCAATCGTGTTCCTATTATTACCTGGAGGGAAAAAACAACAACAGGAGTTGGAGACAAACACATAGAGACAGACATAAGTTACAGTGAATACAAATATATCCACATTTAACTTAATTTCAGCACCTGCGTATTGATCACAACATGCATCTTGTTGCGGCAATTGTAGAAAAACGTGCCATTTCATTTTATCATACTGCCACCTGTACATGTTTTGACAGAACAATCTGTCTATATCTGTGGGTTATAGAGAGGTCTCATGCGTAGGCCTCAAGTTGACTGTGCATGTTGTGCTTAGCCCATGTGAATGACTCGAACTCACTTGTTTGAGTCATGGTGGCCACCAATGGTTAAAAAATAAGCAAAGCGCAATTCGTAGATGTAGCGATAAAAAGGGGCATGATGGCCCTTGTGCATGAAGGCAGGCCGTTACCATTACTACGTTTTGCAAAACATTCTCTATAAAACATAGCTTTACGTGACTCTGTACTTATATATAGAAAAAGACGCATATCACCAAAAGCAATACAACCATTTACCCCTTCAAAAGAATGGAGTGCCTCATCGGCGATTCCCCGCGGTCTCGAGGGGGGTTCTCTGTAGGATAATGATACCATCATGAGTCTCTGAGCGTGCTCCGACATACCTGTGTGTTATGATGAGAGTCAGCAGAGCAATACTCACGAGATCGCCCCTTCGATCTGGCCCTATACCTGCCCAGCCGCTGGATGAATGCCGGAGAATTGATAGCAAGCGGCCGGCCGGTTAAGACTGTGTCTCGGGCGGCAATGACGTAGCTCCGCCTGAGGGCGTGGTTAGTCGGCGTTGACTGACGTTGTGGCATAGAACTAGCACGTCAAACGTGCTTGGGAAGGCAGCCATTTTGGAGTTATGTATATCGACACGGATATACAAGTTGATTATCGTTATAGTAGTGGTTCATGTATACCATTATACTGGCTACACTGGGTCAGTTAAAGAGTTGGATGATAAAGCCAATGAATGTTTATGACGAACATAGCTCACGATGTGGTAGTGTGTGAGCAAAATTGACTAACGTTATTTGGAGACCATGTTTTACAGTATCAGAGGACGTCGTTAGTCATTTTTGACAGCTGTGAGTGTGCCTACTCTGGAGAGCACATATGGTGGTGATGTGCAGGGGTTCTGGAGACTACCCCATCAACCTAAGTCACGAGACTTGCAACCAACAGCTGCTTCAGAATATATCAATATAGGTGTACTCTGCCATATTGATATGGTGAAAAATGTGACGTGGTCGGGGATTGTCCAAGACTAACGTTATTTGAAGACCATGTTTTACAGTATCAGAGGACGTCGTTAGTCATTTTTGACAGCTGTGAGTGTGCCTATGCTGGAAAGCACATATGTTGGTTATGTGCAGGGGTTCTGGAGACTACCCCATCAACCTAAGTCACGAAACTTGCATCTAGCAGCTGCTTCAGAATATATCAATATGGGTGAACTATGCCATATTGATATGGTGAAAAATGTGAAGTGGTCGGGGATTGTCCTAGATGGTCTATACCCCTCAAAGGACAGTGTTGTGAATTTCACTCATTACTGGTGGATATGGCTCACTTTCCCTAGTGCTCTAAGTGGCAAGTTCAGCCCATGGTATCTCATCGTTTAATCCCCGCGTGTTACATTTTAGTCTGAACACCCAACGTTGTTCCTGCCTGAATAGGATGCTGGGGGTCTAATTGGGATTGGATTCGATGACGGTCCATCTCAGGCTGTTCGGGGCATGGCTCTTCTCCAAGAAGTGGCTCAGTAGCTTTGTGCTAGTCTTTTTTACACCGTATAGTGCTTTTGTGTTCCCTTATGCGAATTTTTACGGGTCTTGTTGTCATCCCTACGTATTGCATGTTGCACGGGCATGTGATTAGATATATTCAGTTTTTCGTATTACAGTTTGTGTGTCTTTTTTGTACCCATGGTCTAGCCAGGCCCATGTCAATTTGTTTGGATACTCCTGTTAGGGGACACACGGAGCATGACCCGCACGGGTAGTGGCCCTCGACAGGTGGCAGTGTCCACAAGGTAGGTTGCGTGGTGATGGATGCTTTGGGGCGTGTATGGACCAAGAGGTCCTTGAAATTCTGCATTCGTTTGAATGAGAAGAGCGGTTGTGGCCCAGGTTTAAATGCTCCAGTGTTTTTTGATCAGTTTTTGGATTCTGTTGGAGTTAGGAGTGAATGTGGTTACACACGTTAGTGCTTCTGTTTGGGGTTTCTCCTTCACTTCCAACAATGCCCCCCTGTGGTTATTCCTCGCTCATTTCTGTGCTTGACGTATTGTCCTCTTAGGGTAGTTGTGTGCCGACAAGTTGTTTGCCAAAATAGTGGATTGTTTTTCAAATTCGCGGATGGTATTACAATTGCATCGTAGGCGTAAAAAGTGTCCTACCGGGAGGTTATCCCTAAGTGCCTTGGGATGGTGGCTCTCATACATCAGAAGACTATTGCGGTCTGTGGGTTTCTTGAAATTAGTAGTTAGCAAGGTCGCTTCATGTAGGGTAATCCAGAGATCCAGAAAGGCGACATTCTCTTTTGATATTGTCCCTGTGAATTTCAGAAAGGGGTCTAGGGTGTTCAGCCATTCACAGAATGTTGTGCATTGGTCTTCATCTCCTCTCCAGAAGAGTAAAATATCATCGATATAGCGATGCCAAGTCATTATGTTCTCCTTGTAGGGGTTGGTCTCGTCCAGAATGAATTTGTCTTCAAAATTAGCCATGTACATACAGGCCAGACTAGGCGCGAACGTGCTTCCCATGCTGGTCCCTTGGATTTGGTGGTACAGTTGTTTTTGGAAGGCAAAAAAGTTTTCTTTGAGGGCCAAAGATGCACACTCACAGATGAAGGAGACTGGTGTTTCGTATGGCCACGGGTGAATCCTCTGGAGCATTGCTTCCATAACCTCCAGTGTGGCATCCTGAGGGATATTAGTGTATAACGCTTCGACGTCTAAGGTGACGAGAAGAGTGATTGCTTCTGGTTCTGCGAAATTCTCGATGAGATTGAGGACTTCTGTAGTGTCCCTTAGGTAAGTAGGGGTTTTTGTGACTATAGGACGTAGAAAAAAGTCACAGAATTTGCTCAGTGGCTCGAGCAATGAATCGATGCCTGACACTATCGGGCGTCCTGGGGGAGGGGTAGTCCCCTTGTGTATTTTGGGTAATGTGTAGTAGTACGGCGTTCGGGTTGTTCATTGATCAAGAAGGCTGCTTCCTGGGATGTGATCCAATCTTCACTTTCAGCCTCTGTGACCAGACTTCTGATCCTTGTTGTCAGTCTTGCTGTAGGGTCTTCCTCAATGGCGAGATAATATTTGGTATCTGTGAGCTGACGGCGACATTCTGCATCATATGTGCCTATGTCCTGAATCACAATGGCACCGCCTTTATCGGCTGGTTTGAGAATAATTGATGCGTCTTCCGTTATGCCTTTCAGAAGTGTTCTTTCTTCCTTTGATAAGTTGTCAAAAGTGCATTGGTGTGGGAGGTTGGAAACATCCTTCAAGACAGCCTGCTCAAAAGTGAGCACTTCATTGGGAGTCATCGCTGCTGTGGGTGTGAATTTTGATTTATTCTTCAACCAGGTGCCTCTAGAGGTGGTCTCTGGTTTGTCTTGAAAGAAGGCCTTCAATCTCACCTTCCTAAAGAACTGGTGGAGTTCCTGATGTAGTCTGAATGTGTCTTCACAGGGTGTCGGGACGAAACCCAATCCTTTCTCCAAGAGGTCGGATTCATCTTTAGACAGTGACCTGGAAGACAAGTTGACCACTAGCGTTTTGGTCCTGACGTCTTGCTCCTCAGGGTCATTTGCTCCGGTACCTGCCAGTGAACGTTCTTTGATCCGCTTCTCAGTCTGCCTCTTCCTCTGCCCCTTCCTCTGTTGTGAAAAGGGGGGTTCGGAAACTGCTGGTATTGCGGTATCTGGAGGGGGTGTCCTGGTGGTGCGTTCCACATAGGTTGGTGACCCATCCATTGCCCCAAGTATAGTTGTTGTTGGAATGGGTGGGAAGTTTTGGAACGGTGGTGGATGTGGTTGTCTCCAGGACCCTCTAGCTGATGATGTGTAATTTCTCCCCTCGTAGCTTGAGCCGCTACTCATCGACCCTGATCTCCTAGAGTTATTACTACTCATCTCATCTTAAGACACGTCTGGCGGAGATCAATGAAGAGATGACGGAACACAGGGACTTCCTGACCCAACAAAAGATAACGAAACTTCAAAAGGATGTCAAACGATTTGATCAAGAGAAGGTGTACCCTTACACGAAAGAGGATTTTGTCTTCCAAAGCCATGATACATCATCTGATGAGATGAGTAGTAACAACTCTAGGAGATCAGGGTCGATGAGTAGCGACTCAAGCTACGAGGGGAGAAATTACACACCATCAGCTAGAGGGTCCTAGAGACAACCACATCCACCACCGTTCCAAAACTTCCCACCCCACCCATTCCAACAACAACCATACTTGGGGCAATGGATGGGTCCCCAACCTATGTGGAACGCACCACCAGGACACCCCCTCCAGATACCGCAATACCAGCAGTTTCCGAACCCCCCTTTTCACAACAGAGGAAGGGGCAGAGGAAGAGGCAGACGGAGAAGCGGATCAAAGAATGTTCACTGGCAGGAACCGGAGCAAATGACCCTGAGGAGCAAGACGTCAGGACCAAAACGCTAGTGGTCAACTTGTCTTCCAGGTCACTGTCTAAAGATGAATCCGACCTCTTGGAGAAGGGATTGGGTTTCGTCCCAACACCCTGTGAAGACACATTCAGACTACATCAGGAACTCCACCGGTTCTTTAGGAAGGGGAGATTGAAGGCCTTCTTTCAAGACAAACCAGAGACCTCCTCTAGAGGCACCGGGTTGAAGAATAAATCAAAATTCACACCCACAGCAGCGATGACTCCCAATGAAGTGCTCACTATTGAGCAGGCTGTCTTGAAGGATGTTACTAACCTCCCACACCAACGCACTTTTGACAACTTATCAAAGGAAGAAAGAACACTTCTGAAAGGCATAACGGAAACGCATCAATTATTCTCAAACCAGCCGATAAAGGCGGTGCCATTGTGATTCAGGACATAGGCACATATGATGCAGAATGTCCCCGTCAGCTCACAGATACCAAATATTATCTCGCCATTGAGGAAGACCCTACACCAAGACTAACAACAAGGATCAGAAGTCTGGTCACAGAGGCTGAAAGCGAAGATTGGATAACATTCCAGGAAGCAGCCTTCTTGATCAATGAACATCCCCGAACGCCGTACTACTACACATTACCCAAAATACACAAGGGGACTACGCCTCCCCCAGGAATCCCGATAGTGTCAGGCATCGATTCATTACTCGAGCTACTGAGCAAATTCTGTGACTTTGTTCTACGTCCTATAGTCACGAAAACCCCTACTTACCTAAGGGACACTACAGAAGTCCTCAATTTCATCGAGAATTTCGCAGAACCAGAAGCAATCACTCTTCTTGTCACCGTAGACGTCGAAGCGTTATACACTAATATCCCTCAGGATGCCACACTGGAGGTTATGGAAGCAATGCTCCAGAGGATTCACCCGTGGCCATACGAAACACCAGTCTCCTTCATCTGTGAGTGTGCATCTTTGGCCCTCAAACAAAACTTTTTTGCCTTCCAAAAACAACTGTACCACCAAATCCAAGGGACCAGCATGGGAAGCACGTTCGCGCCTAGTCTGTCCTGTATGTACATGGCTAATTTTGAAGACAAATTCATTCTGGACGAGACCAACCCCTACAAGGAGAACATAATGACTTTGTGTCGCTACATCGATGATATTTTACTCTTCTGGAGAGGAGATGAAGACCAATGCACAACATTCTGTGAATGGCTGAACACCCTAGACCCCTTTCTGAAATTCACAGGGACAATATCAAAAGAGAATGTCGCCTTTCTGGATCTCTGGATTACCCTACATGAAGCGACCTTGCTAACTACTAATTTCAAGAAACCCACAGACCGCAATAGTCTTCTGATGTATGAGAGCCACCATCCCAAGGCACTTAGAGATAACCTCCTGGTAGGACAATTTTTACGCCTGCGACGCAATTGTAATACCATCTGCGAATTTGAAAAACAATCCACTATTTTGGCAAACAACTTGTCGGCACGCAACTACCCTAAGAGGACAATACGTCAAGCACAGA
Source organism: Calotriton arnoldi (assembly GCA_963921515.1). Classification (NCBI taxonomy): domain Eukaryota; kingdom Metazoa; phylum Chordata; class Amphibia; order Caudata; family Salamandridae; genus Calotriton; species Calotriton arnoldi. The sequence goes on from CAWUFW010004720.1 coordinate 1,040,574, forward strand.
GACGAGCGAGGAATAACCACAGGGGGGCATTGTTGGAAGTGAAGGAGAAACCCCAAACAGAAGCACTAACGTGTGTAACCACATTCACTCCTAACTCCAACAGAATCAAAAAACTGATCAAAAAACACTGGAGCATTTTAGAGACTGGAGTATTTAAACCTGGGCCACAACCGCTCTTCTCATTCACACGAACGCAGAATTTCAAGGACCTCTTGGTCCATACACGCCCTAAAGCATCCATCACCACGCAATCTACCTTGTGGACACTGCCACCTGTCGAGGGCCACTACCCGTGCGGGTCATGCTCCGTGTGTCCCCTAACAGGAGTATCCAAACAAATTGACCTGGGCCTGGCTAGACCATGGGTACAAAAAAGACACACGAACTGTAATATGAAAAACTGTATATATCTAATCACATGCCCGTGCAACATGCAATACGTAGGGATGACAACAAGACCCGTAAAAATGTGCATAGGGGAACACAAAAGCACTATACGGTGTAAAAAGACGAGCACAAAGCTACTGAGCCACTTCTTGGAGAAGAACCATGCCCCGAACAGCCGGAGATGGACCGTCATCGAATCCAATCCCAATTGGACCCCCAGCATCCTATTCAGGCAGGAACAACGTTGGATGTTCAGACTAAAATGTAACACGCGGGGATTAAACGATGAGATACCATGGGCTGAACTTGCCACTTAGAGCACTAGGGAAAGTGAGCCATATCCACCAGTAATGAGTGAAATTCACAACACTGTCCTTTGAGGGGTATAGACCATCTAGGACAATCCCCGACCACATCACATTTTTCACCATATCAATATGGCATAGTTCACCCATATCGATATATTCTGAAGCAGCTGCTAGATGCAAGTTTTGTGGCTTAGGTTGATGGGGTAGTCCCCAAACCCCTGCACATGGATCACTGACAGAATATCGACCTACAACAATATCGAAGTAAAAATATAGAATGACAAAATATCGAATGCCTATCTACAAACAGGTAAGTACAAAAATATCGAATCCAAAATATAGTTGTAAAAAATATAGTTAGTCAAAATATCGAATTTTTAAATATCTTAAAAGTAATGTAAAATTAATGAAATAATATATATAATTAACTAAAACATACTTAAAAATACTTAAATAACTTTAAAATTAATAAATAATTAATTTAAGTAAAAAAAAATAAACATACATTTTTATTTTTTAATACATATATATATTAACGTAATATTTATAAAAAATATTCAATATTTTTAGCGTAGGATAGCGGGAGGGTAAAATTGACTATTACCACTCCAGTGAGTGCAACAGTAGGGAAAGCATTGGATAGCGGGAGGGTAAAATTACTATTCCCACTCCAGTGAGTGCAACAGTAGGGAAAGCGTTGGATAGCGGGAGGGTAAAAATTACTATTCCCACTGCAGAGAGTGCAACAGTAGGGAAAACGTTGGATAGCGTAGGGGTATAAATTACTATTCCCACTTCAGAGAATGCAACAGTAGGGAAAACGTTGGATAGCGGGAGGGTAAAATTACTATTCCCACTCCAGAGAGTGCAACAGTAGGGAAAGCGTTGGATAGCGGGAGGGTAAAAATTACTATTCCCACTCCAGTGAGTGCAACAGTAGGGAAAGCGTTGGATAGCGGGAGGGTAAAAATTACTATTCCCACTCCAGTGAGTGCAACAGTAGGGAAAGCATTGGATAGCGGGAGGGTAAAATTACTATTCCCACTCCAGTGAGTGCAACAGTAGGGAAAGCATTGGATAGCGGGAGGGTAAAATTACTATTCCCACTCCAGAGAGTGCAACAGTAGGGAAAGCGTTGGATAGCGTAGGGGTAAAATTACTATTCCCACTCCAGTGAGTGCAACAGTAGGGAAAGCGTTGGATAGCGTAGGGGTAAAAATTACTATTCCCACTCCAGTGAGTGCAACAGTAGGGAAAGCGTTGGATAGCGGGAGGGTAAAATTACTATTCCCACTCCAGAGAGTGCAACAGTAGGGAAAGCGTTGGATAGCGTAGGGGTAAAATTACTATTCCCACTCCAGTGAGTGCAACAGTAGGGAAAGCGTTGGATAGCGTAGGGGTAAAAATTACTATTCCCACTCCAAAGAGTGCAACAGTAGGGAAAATAATGATTTAATATTTTAATAAAAATAAAATAATTATCAATACCAATAACAAATTAATTAAAATGACTTACCAATTACAAAATATTTAATAATTAATTCTAAATACCAATAAATATTATTTCTTAAAAATTAATTACCTATTATTAAAAACTAATTACTAATTAATTACCAATTAAGAAAAATTAATTACCAATTAAGAAAATTAATTACCAATTAAGAAAAATTAATTACCAATTAATAAAATTAGTTACAATATAATTAATTACCAATTAATAAAATTTAATTACCAATTAATAAAATTTAATTACAAATGAATTAATCAATAAATTAATACTTAATACCAATAAATAATAATAAATTACTGATTTACAATTAAATTACTTCCCACCCTATTCCCTATAAACCCACAACCCGCTCTGAATAATAAATTAATACAATTTATATAATTATCAATTAAAAATTAATAAAAATTAATTACCAATTAATAAAAATTAATTACCAATTAATAAAAATTAATTACCAATTAATAAAAATTAATTACCAATTAATAATTAATTAACAATGAATTATTTATCAATACCAATAAATAAAATTTAATAATTACTTAATTTAATTTAAATTACTTCCCACCCTATTCCCCTATAAACCCACAACCCACTACAAAACTAAAACGCACAATTAAATTAAATATGATTAATAATTCCTAAAAATTAATATTTAATTTACTATGATTAAATTACTTCCCACCCTATTCCCTATAAACCCACAACCCGCTACAGAATTAAATTACACAAAAATTAAACATAAAATTCATTACTTTATAAAAATTAAAACATACATTACAAAAATAATACATACTTTTAACACATATACTAACACTTAAAACACTATAAAAAATTCGATATTTTTAACAACTATATTATGACTGTCGATATTTTGTCATTCTATATTTTTACTTCGATATTGTTGTAGGTCGATATTCTTGTATTCGATATTCTGTCAGTGATCCGAATTTCGATATTCTTAACAACTATATTTTGGCAATTCGATATTCTGTCCATTCTATATTTACAACTCGATATTTTGGCAATTCGATATTTACAATTCGATATTATGTCTGTTTACCCCTGCACATCACCACCATATGTGCTTTCCAGAGTATGCACACTCACAGCTGTCAAAAATGACTAACTACGTCCTCTGATACGGTAAAACATGGTCTCCAAATAACGTTAGTCAATTTTGCTCACACAATACCACCTCGTGAGCTTTGTTCATCATAAACATTCAATGGCTTTATCATCCAACTCTTTAACTGACCCAGTGTAGCAAGTATAATGGTATACATGAACCACTACTATAACGATAATCAACTTGTATATCCGTGTAGATATACATAACTCCAATATGGCTGCCTTCCCAAGCACGTTTGACGTGCTAGTTCTATGCCACAACGTCCGTCAACGCCGACGTAACCACGCGCTTAGGCGGAGCTACGTCATTTCCGCCCGAGACACAGTCTTAACCGTCCGGCCGCTTGCTATCAATTCTCCGGCATTCATCCAGCGGCTGGGAAGGTATAGGGCCAGATCGAAGGGGCGATCTTGTGAGTATTGCTCTGCTGACTCATCATAATACACAGGTATGTCGGAGCACGCTCAGAGACTCATGATGGTATCATTATCCTACAGAGAACCCCCCTCGAGACCGCGGGGAATCGCCGATGAGGCGCTCCATACTTTTGAAGGGGTAAATGGTTGTATTGCTTTTGGTGATAATATGCGTCTTTTCTATATATAAGTACTGAGTCATGTAAAGCTATGTTTACAGAGAATGTTATGCAAAACGTAGTAACGGTAACGGCCTGCCTTCATGCACAAGGGCCACCATGCCCCTTTTTTTATCGCTACATCTACGAATTGCGCTTTGCTTATTTTTTAACCATTGGTGGCCACCATGACTCAAACAAGTGAGTTTGAGTCATTCACATGGGCTAAGCACAACATGCACAGTCAACTTGAGGCCTAAGCATGAGACCTCTCTATAACCCACAGATATAGACAGATTGTTCTGTCAAAACATGTACAGGTGGCAGTATGATAAAATGAAATGGCACGTTTTTCAACAATTGCCGCAACAAGATGCATGTTGTGATCAATACGAAGCTGCTGAAATTAAGTTAAATGTGGATATATTTGTATTCACTGTAACTTATGTCTGTCTCTATATGTTTGTCTCCAACGCCTGTTGTTGTTTTTTCCCTCCAGGTAATAATAGGAACACGATTGAGATGTTCCCATGAGTACTATAAAGCACTCAGAGCCTTAATAGAGGTATCATAGGAATATAGGGTGTTCTTTTCCCTGCTCCTATTTTTTATTCACTAATTCTCACTGCACAGTCCTGACGAAGCGCACCAGGATCCGTTAGGGACCTTCTTTCCAGCGCGAAACATGTCGACCAGGTTTCACATTCACAAACAAACACGGGTACTGAGAGCAGCAGAGTAATACCTCGACCTCTACCATATTTGTTAATAGAGGTGCCTCATCTCCCCTGGACAATTCTTTTACATTTACCTCTCGGACGTACGAATAAAAATTGACTTCAGGGTATCGTTGGGGTAATTTTAATACACTTGCACCATTCCCTTTTAGGCCCACACACCCACATGCACAACTGCGGCGTCTCCTAAAAGATCTCCGACAAAGAGCCCTCGGGCGGGGCCCGTGGAGGACAGCAGCGCCACCCCCACGAGGAGCAACGCCCGATGATGAAGCATGACACTCGCAAGAGTGTGTGAGGGCACTAATTTCTAAAGGAGAAATTCCCCCATCTTCATCAGACTGGAAGCACATATAGAGACCATTTTCTAACTTCTCTTCTATGTAACCAAGTAGGATATAGCCTTCTGTCTAGGAACAGTTACCAACCAGTGAGTACATACTAGTTCTTGGGAGCAATGGTACTGGACCTACCTCTTTCTTTAACGCTCCCTGTCCCCCCCCTCTCTTAGTGTTTTATTATTAATTTAAGCCCTGTAAGCTAATAAGGGCCATCTGGACTTTCTACATAGTTTACCTCTTTTCGGTACACTACATAAAAAGCCAGCTACCTAGAAAGGTCATGATGTGGAACACCAATGGGCTGTTAGATTGTATCAAATGTGGGGTGGTCATGGACCTGGTTAAAAGTTATGGTCTGGATGTCCTGATGGTGCAGGAAACCCACTGGATGTTGACTAAATGCCAACTACTGGCTAGACACAGCTATGCTAGGGTGCGTTACTTTGGGTTTCCCCAGGGTTCCCGAGGAGTAGCCATCCTACTACACAGACGGTTACCTATGGTAGTGACACATACAGAATCAGACCCTCAAAGGAGATAGGTGACAGTGGAAGGGTTGATAGCCAGACAAATATATAATCTGGTGAGTGTATACCTTCCCCCGACATTAGGAAGGGAGACACTACATAAGCCCCAAGACATACTGCTAAAGCTACCAAACGGGCACATAATAGTGGGTGAGGATTTTAACATGGTGCTCGCCAAACATGAGGATTGCTCGAAAATGCCAAGAAGAGTACAGGGGCTTGGGTCCCGACTTGCGAACTGGGCCTCGGGAATCAGGCTGTGTGATACGGGTGCCAAACGTGCCATGCAGGAGAGGGCTTACACACATGCATCCGCAGACCATAAATCCTAGTCACGCATAGATCTCCTCTATTTGCCGGCTGCAGACCTACTCTTCACGACCAAAGCCTATATGCTACCTAGGGGGATCTCAGACCACTCTCCTGTGATGGTGCAGATGGGAAGCATGCTCTATGTCTTAAAAGCTTACCATGAAAGGACACCAAACTGTAACATAAGGTGGCATCAACTTACTTGAAATAACTCACAGAATTGGGATCAAAGAAGGGCCTGATACCTTGATGCTTGAATACAGAAATGAAGCTTTAAGGGTTAGTGCTGTTGTTGTCATAGCTGGCTGCTCCAGTTTGGGACTTCCCGTTCCTTCACCCACAGGCCCAGCTAATTATAACCGCTAATACATTCGGTTTTAATGCCATAGAGATGTCAATGTCCTTATTTTTACTAACCTTATGTATTTAGTGTTTGCCCACTCAATTTTGTGGGAAAAGATACTCGCATTTTACACTCCCTTGATCTGCTAAGTGTAGGTTGAAAAGTCATGGGGCCTGATTTAGATTTCGGCGGACGGGTTACTCCGTCACAACGGTGACGGATATCCCATTAGCCAAAATATAAATCCCATAATATTCTATGGGATTTATATTCCGGCAGACGGAATATCCGCCACCGTTGTGACGGAGTAACCCGTCTGCCAAAATATAAACCAGGCCCTAAGTGCTAAAATAGAGCCTTGCTTCAACCCTTTATTAGTAAATATCTTATCAGAGGTGAGTATGCTAGGGGCAAGCCTAATTGTTACCTGCGTGTGTGAGAAAGAGCTGATAACAGCTCTCAAAAATGCTGGAGATATGCCCAAACATGTTCATTTTACACACAATTTCCCATGATCAATGGAGTCAATGGCGGTTTTAAAATCCATAAAAGCTGTATAAAGAAGACTGTAATTTATTTTAGCTGTTTTCTGCATCAAAATTGACAATGATAACACATTATCATCTTCGCTGCAGTCCCACTTGAAGAATCTTTGATAGAAATGCAATAATTTGTTATTACAAACCCAGGGTCCCAATTCCCTGAGGTATACTTTAGCAAAGCATTTACCTTCCACGTTCAACAGGGTTATGAGACGCTATTTGTCTGGGAGGAGAAGTGGCATTTTTATATCTCAGCAACAATCAGTCACTAGTGGCTTCCAAACAATATGCATATAGTAGAATTAGAATCCCTGACCAGAAAGAAATATCAGTCTTAAAAACAGCAGCTAGGAGAACTTTTGGACCAGGAGCTCCATCACTACGAGTAGTCTTTAAAGCTATCTTAATAGAGATGATAAATTTCAACGTATTGTCTGTACTTGTAGAGATGAAAAGCAATGAGTTATCAACTGAAAAACACAGGCTTCTTGTATAACTGGACCATTCCACTCGAGAGAGGAATTCACTCCTATCCTTTTACTCACTGAAATCGCTCGATTTACATAATTCAAAAATTTGCACTGGTCTCGTGCGTACCAAGCTTCAAACAGTTGTAACCACCTTAACTCTGCTTCAGGGCAATTCTCCTCCCAAATGCATTTCCTGTAAGCGCTTCTTAATCCATCTATTTCATTTATCAAAGAGGTGTTAATCTTTAAATGGCTAATGTTAAGGACTTTGAGATTCTCCTTTGTTTCTCTAATTTCATTTGTACATCTGAAAAATTTCACTGTTTTATAAAACTCCTGTGAGGAAAGAGTCGGGGAGATTAGCACATGATGATTATACACATTCTGGCCATTCAGTTGCCCAATTTCTAGATTATACTCCAACAAGTATATTAAATAATATGTACATTGAGTTTAAACTGTCCATTTTCATTAAAAACCATTTCAAACTCTTCAAGGTTTCTATGCTTGTAACTACACCGACCATTCTTAAAATTCTCATAGCAGGTATGGTCAAAGTTAACCGCTATATGTTGAGGGAACTGGTCACTACCTAACATAGGCAATACTTTGAATTCCACTATATTATAAAATGCTTTCTGGTACCAATGTATAATGCAATATGACCCATTTCTGAGGAGAGAGGCGGGTAGAAGGTGGAGGTTGATCTGTAGGAAAGCAATCGTTCAACAGTCGGAGGCCACAGCTATGAAAAAAAAATCATCAATTCTGCCCCTAGTTTGCCCTTCTGCCATATTAGAGTGGTGCCTGGAGGTATGTTTCAAATTACATTGTCCACTGAGACCCATTGTATGTTCTCTTCATCAGAAAATACATTTAAATTGAAATCACCAGTGAGAATTAACAAATGGTCTCCATGCTCTCCTCTAAAACTAAACAGTTTTGGGAGAGTTTGCACTATTTCTTTTTTATTGATTGTAGATGAGTTTACATAAACATTACATATTGCCAAAATATTACCCTCATCACCATTTTTTGAAGGAAAATTAAATTTTACTACCCACGCAAAATTAGCGTAAGGGACCTGTTTTACTACATTATATCTAAGACTACCACGCACATAACAGGGATGTGAAATTTTATAAACTATCTACTTGTCCAGTAGACTGGATGCTTCATTATTCTACTTATTCTCAACAACAAAAAAATCCACTTGTCCCATTTAGTGCCATGCAGTCAACTGACAAACTATGGCAGCATTGCTATTACATTACAGTTCTGATAATAGCTTCTCTGATAATGCCAGGGCTCATATTATACCAGGGTTTGGAGTCTAGAAAGGCTCTGATTTTTCAATCTTTTTGCAAGTCTTGATGCAAAACCGGAAGTGGGCTGGAAGCGGGTGTTGCAGGGTTAGAATGGCACTTGTGTCTGTGGACACTGCCAAACATGCATGTTTAAGGGTCTTCACCAACTCCTCTACAATCTACTTTTCTCAAACCTCTTTCCACATTTGAAAAGATTGGAAATGTCAGTCAGTCATAAACTTTATTTCGGTCTTATGACCATAAAAGTAAGAATACAAACATTTCATTAAAACAAAGTTATTAGATACATGCTGAAAATGCAACGAAAATTAGTTAAAATTAGTGTTAAAAATACAAGTGGTACAAAGCAGTGAAGCACAAAAATACAGCAGGGGCCCATAACGAAAGAGTAATAAATAGCAAGGCCCATAGTAAAACAGTTAATTCGTTATTTACATAGAGCTAAAATGGTAAAGACCGTAAAGACATGACTTGCACATTAAAACAGGAAATAGATATGTAAATATTTAAGAACTGGTTAAAAGGTACATTAAAAGAGAATATCTTAACACTATCCAGAATTTTAATGTTATAGCTTCAGGACAGACCTTCTAATAGACCACACAGTGCCATGGAACTTTGCTACAGCGCAGACAACTACAAAGCTAGCGTCAGATTTTAAGATGCGCAGCGCCTCTAGATGGCACCGGATACCAAAGCATTTACATGTGGGAGCTAACCATTTGGCTCTCGGCCGTTTGTACAGTGGGCAAGCAAAACATATATGACCTATCGATTCTACAGCACGAGGACAGCCTGGACAATATTGTAAATCAGTGGAAAGTGGGCGCCAGGAAGCTGTAAAGCCGTTCACTGGGAGCGAACAAAATCTAAATTGCATAAACAGCTTCCTGTCCTGAGGAATCGTAATAGCATCCAAGTAATATTCATATGAAGCAAGCTGTTTGAACTCCATGAACTCAGTAGTTAGGCGGCCCCAGGACGAATATGAAAGGGAAGACTGGGCCACCCGATGCCAATAATGTTTCTTTTGTAATTTCTTGGTAGGCAGCCCTACGCAATCCCTTGATTCCCACCGTCCCTCTAGGCCAATAGCAGTGAGCAGGGATTTCACTTCCTGCAGCCAAGGGATCTTCTTTAATCGATCAAGGGCCTGGACTTCGTAAAGGGCAGCCACATATGAAGACAACTCTGGAGTTCATTTTAAACGGAGCCCGAATAACAAAGGGCATAACTTGGCCTTTTCGACAAGGGTAGCTCGTCCCATATCCAGCCTTAGCGGGTGGAGAGGGGTGCTCTGCGGGAGCGAAACTAAGGCTTGTTCTCTGAGGTCAGTCACCCTTCCATCTTCTCAAATCCCCACAGTTCCGCTCCATACAATTCTGAACTTATTGCCTTGCAGTCGTATATATGGAGAGGAGCTGCTACCGGTTTACTATGAGAGGACCTATGCCCGTTAATCAAGGCCCCCGTTATCTGTCTATGCTGCAGAGTGCGTTTCAGTATCTGGGGCTTCGAGGACATGTCGTCGGAGAGTGATCCCTAGATAATCAATGGTGCTCACTCTCTCTAACGAGACTCCGCCCAGTGTTAACTTCCCTTTACATGACTTGCAAGGTAACCACTTTATTACCTCCTAGAGATGTGCCATCTGCGGGGACCTCAGAGAGGCACTGGACAACCACATTTATGAATAGTGAAAAAAGTGTGGGTGCCAGTACACAACCTTGCCGGACACCCTTGTTGACTTTAATTTAGTCAGTAAGTTGCCCTTGGTTGCCCCAGCGAACCCTAGCATAGTTAGACTAATGAAGGCGAATGGCTAGTGCTAAAATCATGGGAGGAAGGCCCATCTCTTTGAGAGTTGTCCAAAGCTTATCTCGGGGTACAAGGTCAAAAGCGGACCTTAAATCAATAAAAGCTACATAAAGACTACCCTGCCTGATGGTCACCGTTTTCCAGGTCAGTAAAAGAAAACGAAATGCCTGGTCAATAGTGCTTGTTTTTTTGCCTGAACCCAGCTTGGTATACAGACAAAATATTGTGGTCGGTGATCCAGGCCTGTATTTTCAGGAGGAGTGTGAGTGCAAAAACCTTCTGTACACAGTCAATAAGGCTAATAGGCCTATAATTAGAGGGTGCGGATCTATCTCCCTTCTTGTATACAGGAATTACCTCCGCTCCCTTCCACGAAGATGGAACTTGGGCCCCTGCTGCTATCCCGTTGGCTAGGGCTAAGATGTAAGTTGCCCAATTCTCCGGGTCATTGACAAAAACGTCACCTGGGATACCATCCGGGCCGGGGGCTTTAGACCGGACGATAGAGTGCACACTGGAAATAGTTTCATCTCTTGTGAAGAAGTCGGTGGCAGTGGGATGGATTCTATTGTTGCTAGTATCATCACTGTCATTGGCGCAAGACCCAGAGTAGAGTGACGAGAAATGGTCAACCCATGCTGATGTTGGGATGTTATTAGTCGGCGGGAGTGGTCTACTAGCATCCCCTCTGGTTACAAGGAGCCAAAAATGTTTGGAATCTTTATTAGTGCAGGCCTCCCTGATTTGCTCCCATCTATTCTGGTCCAATTCCCTCTTAGCTCTGGACTGAGCAAGCTTATAAGCCTTCCTCACTTCCTGTGTCTGCATCACATCGTTAGTTCGGATGGCAAGGGCTAGTTGTTTACGAAGATTCCTGCACTCTTTATTGAACCAGGCAAACTGCGACCTCAACTTCTTGCCTTTTTGTTGGTGACGTCTTGGTTCTATAAAGCAAGCGGCCAGTTTGTTAAATAGAAGGTCATGGCAAGCTGGGACCTCGTCCAACCCTCCCTGATAGGTGGACAATCTGTCTAGGTTCGCAATACTTTCCAAAAGGTTAGACTTGATTATTTTAAGTTTGTCTTCGTCCATAGCAACCATTGACCATTTTAGCCGCCTATCGTCATTTGTTGGGTGTACCTCCCTGGACATAAGGGAAAAATTTGAAGAGTTCTGAGGGATATCCTAAGGGGAGACCAAGAGTAATTCCAGGAGGTTGTGGTCGCTGTCAGTGGTGTGGCCCACAGTCATATCGACCATTCTTGGCCACATTCTCAGGTCCAAAAGAAAATAGTCTATACGACTTAGGTTGGTGGTTCGATTGAATGTATTAGCCCCTTTTTTATCAGATATTGTACGGCCATTAGCTGCCCTGAGGCCGAACTCAAGAGTGAGTGTGTTAAGCTGGAGCGCTACTTGCGACTATTTTTTAATAGGGGGTAAATCAAGGTGAGGGACAAGCCACGCCTCGTCTTCCTCTCTACCCCCACATATATCCTCCTTCTCGAGAGGTTCAAAGGTAGCGCTAAAGTCGCCGGCTACAACCAATAAAGGCTGGGGGACCCTATTGTCCAGTAATTCCTCCAGCTCTTGGAGGGTGGTTGACCTACTGCCTGCTCTAGTTCCTAGAGCATAAACATTAAAAAGTCCATTGCAGTACCATTCGATCCCCTGACTTGAATAGCTAGAATATTAGAACTGTTAGTCATAAGCTCCCGTACTGTAAATTGGAGTGCAATTTTCACCCAGATCAGCAACCCCCCCCCGATGGGCGACCTAAATTATTGCGGCGTGCAGGGCGGTGGAATGTAAGGCAGCCAGGGATGTATACAGGGGTGGTGGTCCATGTTTCTTGCAAGATACAAACATCAAACGCCTTGATAAAATGAATCCAATACATAAGGGACATTTTAGGCCTTACCCCTGCCACATTCCATGAAACCAAATTGAGACTGCTAGGATTTTCTGGCTCATTTTTAGGGGTAGAATGGGTACTAGTGTTTGCCACACCTTGTTGTTTCTCAGACAGAGTTAATTGTACAAACAAAGTCCCTTCCCCAGGCGTCTCCTTGACAGACAACAGCTCATTCTCATTTACAAAAGCATCGATTTGGGGGACTAGCACGGAGGTGTCTATATGGTGTCTGTCATGGGTTATTGCAATGACTGTGGGATTAGAAGTTGCTATGTGTGACTGAGTACATACGGGATGTCTTGTAAATTGAGTCAATCATTTATTGCTAAGATGGAGTCAGAGCTTGGACAGATGTATGTGGAAAATGTGTAATGAGCAATGGTGAAAGTGAAGATTGAAACGGTCGGTACTTGAACTGAATGCCAGTAGGATTCGGGGATCTCACTCTGGCTTCCAGGGCTATCAGATTGTGGCCCACATTTCCATCAGCCAAGAGAAGTTCTATACAGTCCGTTTGAATATTAGGGTGGGTTAGCCTTTTAGCTCGCAATATATCTTCCTGTATGACTGAACGGCAACCCCTTACATTGCGAATCCAGTGAATTGATTTATTGATTGAGTCCTCGCCGTCATATTTAGCATGAGGGGGGATTTTAGGCACGCAGGTCAAATAAATGCATTTAGGCGGCAACCAAATCTGTTCACACCTGCTTTTGGGATTAGTTATGAGGTTTGTTATGGCTTCATTGGTTCTAAAAGGAGGCAAGGGACGGGCAGTGGTTGATACAAAACCTTGATGAAGTAATCTGCTAAAGGGAGCTTGTGTTAGACTGTTATGGACCACATGGGTGTCTAAAGTCCCTGAGGTACATCTGGCAGTTACGCTTGAAGGATATTGGCACGATTGAGGATGGGGGGCTGTTCCAAAGGAGTGTGGCTTAAGGATGTGTGAAGTTGGCTGGGGGTGCGGGATAGGGGTCTGGATCAGGGAGCGGGCTTCTTGGTCACCTTTAGTTAGAAAAGAAGTGACCCGTTCAGTAAGAACCTGGACACCAGATTTCAACAATTTAACTTCTGTTAATAGGTCTGCTATAATTCTAGATGCAGCAGCGTCAAGGCATGCTAGATGTTCTGGAGGAACCAGTCACCCAAACCAGTACTATTGCCAGCCCTTAACTCCTTGTCTTCCCCAATTTCCAGAACAACTACACCCTTCTCCAGCCCCATTTCTCCTAGTTGAGTGGAATCTAAATTCATTAATGGGGCAAATCGATTAGGTAAAGTGAGATCAATGGCTGGAGGACCTGGGACAGGGATAGCCAGAGGTGTTGTGAGCTGTCCTGAAACAATTACATCTGCAGTGGGGGACGCTATTTTATGACCAGCAGACACCTTGTTTGCACTACGTGTGGTGGGTTTGTTAAACATTTGGGGAATTCTTTTTTTCAGACTCGGTCTTGAGTCTGTTGGATGAGCAGCTGATTCGCCAGAGTCCAGTGGGATGGGGGGAGTGAGTATACCTTCACATTCAACTAAAAGGTAGTCAATCCGGTCCAGGGCGCAATTGCTTTCTGCCGACTTGCGAGCCTATTTAGCTTTGGTGTTTTTGGCCTGAGCCTCCCCTTTCCCACAGTCTGTCGACTTTCTTTTGCCCATGATTACAGTAAAGACAATAAAAAATAAAAAAGCAAAGATGTTAGAATATCAAAATGAATATAGACAGGTCACCACATATATATATGACCAGACTGTCACTCTACACTTTCACCAAGCACTGATGCTCCAGAGACCCAGCAGGCCTCAGACCCCACCCTCCACCACCAATTGGAAATGTACTCCCTACAAGGGCAAAAGTAAATGCTTTTTTCCAGAGTGGGGAAAAAGGGGTAGTAAGGAAATTCAATTTGCAATCACTCAGCCAACTTTCACAAGAGCAAATAAAAGTATGTACATTTGCTCATGCAAAAATGAAATGCACAAAAGTCTCTTAGGAGAACGGTTTCCAGGCGTTCTTCTGTAAACTGCTGTGAATTCCTTAAAGTCGTACACCTGCAACAATTTAAGGGCATACACCTGTGGTGAACAGTTGTGACTTCTTTCAAGAATTGAACCCTAATTTATTTTCATGATGCCTACAATAGCTTTACATGGATTTCCCTTTATTAGTCTTTTTTTTAAATTATTATTATTAAATGCGCATGCATCATACAAGTTGTATTTGATACATGAAGTAAGCTATCCAAAGTTGCAAAACTATTTTGCAAAATATTTTTTTCAGGCTGTAAATGTTTTTTGCGCACATTTTATTTTGAAAACAAGCAATTTTAACGTTTTTATAGTGAAACCACTGTTATTAATGAAAGCGGAGCTCACAGCTTTTCCTTAGAGTTCTACATGATAGTAAAAGCTTTGCATTAAATAACCATATACACAAGTTTGAACTTACACATATGGATACAAATCCTACATTAGTTGCAGACAATCTTCTTTCACAGATATATATGATACTGTAAACTGGCAGCGTAAGAGTTACTGCTACCGGGGGCTGCGTGCATGTGCAGAGGACAAAATCAACATGAAAACAAGTTGTTTTTGACCCCAAACGATATGTCCTGGAGTCAGGAGATAGTAATTCCACAACCCTGCATAATCAGAAAAGGACCAGCTTTTGATTTTTTTTTTTATTGCAAGATTAGTAAATGTCCTTAACCCTACCAGTGCAGTGGAATGCAAGGCCTACATGTGTTGAAAACAAATATCATAAGAGCTTACATGTACTAACCACTCAAAACCTTTACGTATTTTCAGAGTACACCACTAATGTTCCAAGAGCAAATTCATAAATCAATATCAAGATAACCTCTTGGATCAAATATTTTCCTTTCTTTTAAAAAGCAGGTTAATTTTAAGATACATCGGAAAAAATGTTTGGAATGTTTCAGGTGTAGAATTTCATCTGGCCAAAAAAAGTGACACAGAACATCCATCCAGGGAGCAGTAGGGTTACAAGAGACATCCAGAACTTACCTCAAGGTCGGTGTCTATAGTTTGTCTCCAAGTCCATCCTTCCGAATCTGAAAGTATAGTTTGCACATTAATTTGTGCTTAAGTGGTTGCACAATTGTTAACACATAAATGTGATGAATAGTCTGTATCATGGGATCCTTAGTAACATTTATAAATATTAGAATATCTCTACTTATGCATGATCCAGGAACACTTCAACAAAGAGAAATAAATGTCTCTAACCATAAAAGATAAAATGCTTTCACAAAGTCAGTTGTTTCTGTTTTTTTAATCAGTTAAGGCAATCAACCCGTTATGTTTAAAAACCCACCAGAAAAATCAAAATAAGCTTATAAATACACAGATCTGCACTGCTTTGCCATCCTTTTTTATGTTCTCCTGTTAAAAGAGCAAAAATGAAAGAAAATTGTCCCCTTGGGCATATCACCATATAAAAAGAAAAACTCTGCACTGTATCCTTAAGGTAGCTGAGAGCCCTCCTAGCATGCACCACAATTGCAATTGACCCCTTACACCTGCTTTTCCAATATGAGGTGACATCCCAGAACATTGGTTCTGGCATTTCCATATTTAATTCTGTGTAAAACATTATTTTGGTTAAGATATTGAAGTCCTGGTGCAAAACAACCTTCTCGCCCATTGCCATGGATGGAAGGAACAGCACTGTAGAGAACCGACCAATTTTAGGCTTAGAAACCAGAAGCCAGTCACAATGATACTTTACAAATATCCTTCAATAAGAACACGTTTGCCATTTACAAACATTTCTGATGCCCGGCAACAAATTACCCACATATCCACCACATATGCATGTGCAATGGGCAGTTTGTTTTTCACTTAGGTCTTCTAAATTGCAGAATCAAAGTACAGCACAGCAATAAAAGGTGTCAAATGGAAGTTACCGCTATATGCCCAAGTATTGTGCTGATCTTAAATTCAGCTGTTTTCAGTTGCTCGTGGCTAAAGTTGCATTTGGGAATTTCAATGGTAAATTAACCGGATTGTTGTTGTGGAGTTTATGCACCATTATGCTGCAATTCCCCCAAAAAAAAAAAATCGCTTTCTTTACAGATATATTTAAAATATGAAGGTAGTTTTTAAACAAATTTGCTCAATATGTTGTTTGTATTTCTCAAATGGACAAACCTTAATTTCATAACTCTAACCAAGGAAATGTTGACCTGAATGCCCGGAGTCTGGCACGGCAAAATATGTTTGGATTTTCCTGGGAAATGTAGTTTTCACAATGAATTATGTAATATTAGAGGAGATCATGAAATTGCAGTAGAATAACTGATTATGGTGCTGTGTTCATTTAATGACCACTATCAATGGAAAGTATATCAACTACATATATTCTAATGCTGTACAACCTAGGGAATCTATTGGTGCATGCCATATCTCCCTTGCCCTCACTGCCTGGCATGTCGAATACTCAACATGTTTGTCAGTATTTAGACACTTTCTACAAAACATGGCAATTCTCTCCAATCTCCGTGACAAAGGAATGTACCCCTGCCCAAACGGAAACCCAGATTTGTTCCTTTGGGTCTCCAGAGTAAAAGGGTACCTAATATATATTGGACTTGTATGGGTTCAGTGTGCCAACAAGCAATAAACCCGGTGCAGTGCACTGTGGTCATTTGGAAAGCAACTGCAAGCGAAATGCTGGTTTAGGGTACCTGTCCTTTGGCAGAAAACATCATCCATGGAAAGTATAGAAACATACCACATACATATTTTTAACATCTACACTATCCAAGGTTTCTTTCACTGGATGCCGGTCTTCCCTCACCCCAACTGGCTGGCCAGGAGACTGCACTGAACACGACATATGTCAATTGTTTAGCATTTTGTTTCCTAAACATGGTAATTGACTGTGGGGTTAACGGACGTGGGTTTTCCATGAGTATTAACAGGAATCCACATACTAGACACATGGGAATGTTTTTATGATCAGGAGAGATTCCATGGGCAAAGTCTCCAGTATTGGGGTCCATCGTGGCCGGCATTAAGGGGATCCTAACGCAGACAGTTAAGAAAACTAGAGGCAGGTGTATTCATGGTGACATGGCTTGCATGAATCCGATTGGGTACCCAGAATCCCTAAGAAACAAAACGTATGGCGAAAAACTTCACCATTTTCTCACTTTTCTATGACTGGAAACTCCAGAACTTCATGCAAATGACAAAAGTCCTCTCATCCAATATTCCCACACTTCTCCAGAAATCAACAGCACCCAACATTTGTCGGTGGACAGATTGCGTGGGACAGGAATAGGTCAACATTTTTACCAAGTGAAAACCACAAATACTATACTGACTTCACACGTCACAGATTTGTCCTGTTATTGTCAGTTACATTAGCCCCAACCACACGTGAGGTACTGCTTTTATTGGCAGATGTTTGGGAGCATCTGGTCGCTGGATTTTAACTGTCCCCCAAAAATTCCAGAGCTCTCGGTTAGAAAAATGTGAGGAAATTCTCTTTTAAACCAATGTCTGACTTGTACAGGGAATTTGGGGTAAGAAAAAGTGGTATCATCCACGCAATCCACATTATCCAGGTGCCTAGTGTTCAGAAAAGTATGGGGTTGGTAGACTTCCCTAAATGCAGGGCCACATGCGTGTCTATGCCCTAGCGAGGAGTCAGGTGCTGCTCTTCCGAGGCCTATCATGAGAAGGGTTGGACAAGCAGACACTAACTGGTGAAGGGATTCCTAAGGAGGCAGTTCAGCTTTTTCTCTGGTGTGTTTACAATTTCCATAGACCCTGTTTCAAATCACCTGGATGTACTATATTACAATGCCCAGAATGTTGTTAAACACACACTTATGCTTTTCCCAGAGAACTCCTCTTAGAGTGTACTGTCAGCTTTGGTCTTTTTCTCTCCAAGCAAGTTAGCAGATGAACAGCTCACAGAGGCAACCCTCTATTCAGGGTTCAATACCAAAGACACTGAGCTTCCATGAACAGAAGGCACAATCTTGTCCCACCCTGCTTTGTGATATTATATATTGTCACCTTTGTGTCTGAAGCAACATAGCATGCTTTAATGATCTTCACCCCCACTCCCGCTTTCACAGCATTTTTTTCAAATCATAGGTAGAAAAAAACATCAGAGCCAGTCTCACTGTTTATATGAAAAGTCTTCTCAGTCTCCGACAAAGAGCTCTACAACTATGCTTCTCTAGGATCAGCTCTTCGTAGTGGCAAATCTGTAATGATCAATATTTCTGTGCTCTCCTCCTGAAATGCTATCACTTTTGTAACATTCTATACCAACGACCCCTTAACTCTGACGCTCATTAAATATCTTGACCATGCATACTATCATCTTAATCAAGTTACTTTGATTTTAAAATATTTTAACTTACTTTGGTTTTATATAATGTGTGATGATTTGTATCTTTTATCACAACTACTGATTTTGTACTTAATGCATTTTAAGGGACATTTAGATTTTACATTCTTCTTACAATTGTAATCATTGATTAATGCAATAAACTTTCAACTTTACATGTGCAAAGTCTTAACTCGGCTGAAAAAGTAGTAAAAAACCATGTAAGGGCCTTCAGAAATGTTAGTGGACCAAGTGCCACAACAGAAGAATAAAACTGAAGTAATAAACACTGAACAGTTCCACACTGCTTACATGATAATCTCCAGACGCAGTACACCTTGTAATAAACTATCAACAGCTCAATTTATCTTTTTGGGAGAATATCTTGATTCTGAATACCAATTTACTCATTTGAAACCTGTATTACAGCATTTTTTGCTCAAGAAGGTGAAAAATGTATGTGGAAAAGAAAAAGGAAAGTGCAGTCTGATAGACTTCAATTGTAAGATAAAAAGGAGAGGTACCCTCTAGGAAATTCATGAGGCTTCTATACCCACAGTGCACCCTACTGGAGTTTGCCACAGAAAGCCAGCTCTGTTTTTTACAGTAAACTATGTATTATCTTGTAAGGTGATGTTCACTGTCCAATGGCAAACAAACGCCACGGAAGCAGGTGGGTAGCGCATGAGAGGATTCCTATGATGCAGAACCAGGACTGCAAGTAAGTAACCTTTTTGTTCTGCATCGTAGGATCTTCATTGATAGTCATAAACACTGAATTGCATAATAAGACTATCAAAACCTTAAAACGCAGCTGCTGGGCAGCAGGAAGAGAAATGTTTTTCGCTTGTAATCCTTTTAGCTGAGTGTGGAATTAAATAATCAGGTCAAACAGAGGTTAGAGCACTTTTAAAACATTTCTAAGTGTTTCTTGTTCCACTTTAGCACAGGCTTCCACATCAGAGTCTAAACAATATTGTCTAGTGAATGTGTGAAGGGACTTCCAGGTAGTCGCTCTGGGTACATTTCTAAGCTTGGCTGTAGTGGCTGCTGTCCTCTGGTAGAATGCACTCTGGCTTTACCTGGTAAAGGTTTATTAGCTCATTGATAACAGAGGGATACAGGAAACTATCCACCTAGCTATAGACGGTTTAGAAGCAGCATATATTGGGCCATAATTAATAAATAATTTACATGTTTTTCTAAAATCTTTTGTTTTGTCCAGGTAGAATTTTAAAACGCTTCTAATGTCTAAATAATGCCGGGCTCGTTCTGCAGGTGTTGACAGATTGGGAAAGAATGTAGGAAGAGTAATTGTCTGATAGATATGCAAGTCAGAGACTTCTTGAGGTAGGAATGAAAGATGGGTCCTTATTACTTCTCTATTGAAGTGGAAAATAGTGTATGGTTCCACTGCAGAAAGAGCTTGAATCTCACTTAGCCTCCTAGCTGATATAATAGCTATTATGAATGCTATTTCCCATGGTAAATGCTGCAATGTAGATTTATGTATTGGCTCGAAATGCGAAGACGTTAAATTTGGAGGGTACTGTATTAAACTCACACAGTGGAGAAGTCTTGTCAGTGGATACACTTTTTTCAGTCTTTATTAAAAGTCTTTCACAACTGGTATTTTGAAGAAAGATACTAGAGTAGGAGATTTTCAGTATGCCATGACAGCAGTCAGATGTACTCTAGTCAAAAACAATTGCAACTTATATTTGAGCTAACTGCAGGAAGTATAACATCCTTTTGACACAAAATTGGATTGTGTCGTTCCTGTTGACACCATTTTAGTTAAAAACATAACATGTCTTTGTTGATGGACACTTGTCTTCTTTTAAGATATCATGCTAGCATTAGACTCAGGTAACCATATTGTCTGATTTCAGGAGCCAGGCAGCCAAATATAATGATGGAAGGATCAGATGTCGAATTTGACCCTTAAGTCTTGTTATTAGAGCCGGTCTGCATGGCAGCTTCTTGTGTGGTTTTATGGACATTTGTAACAGGTCTGGATACCACCACTGTCTCAGTCAGTCTAGTGCGATCAGTATCATCTTTGATGTGAATCTTCAAAGCTGCAGAATCACCACTGGTATTAAAGGATTTGGTGAAAGGTGTAGAGTAATATCCTTGGCCATTCAATCAATAGGGCATTCCCTAATGATTATTGGTACTGGAGCATGGATGCCATGTCTGGGCATTTTCTGTTTTCTCTTGTTGCGATGAGATCCAATGAAGGAGAACCCCTTTATTGGAAGATATGCTCTAGCACCTCATTGTCTAATACCCATTTGTGAAACTCTTTGTTCTATCTGCTGATGAAATCTACGTGCACGTTTATCTTGCTTGGAATGTGATTAGCTGATACGTTCAGATTGTGCGACTGAGCCCAAGTCCAGATTGCCTGTACTTGTAATGATAGAGGTCTTGATCTGCACCCCACCTTGTCGGATCTTACAATGCATGGTGGTGGTGCTGTCCGTCTGTATCTGAATGGTTGATGATACCTTTAAAGAAGTAAGGAAGGCTTTGGGGATCAGGTGAACTGCCCGGCACTGCAGATAATTTATGTGATATGATTTTTCTCGTTTCAACCACTGTCCTTGAACAACTAAGTCCTGTGGATGAGATCCCTAAACCCATAAGGGAGGTGTCTGTGATGGACGTTGTGTGGGAAAGGGGGCTGCAATCAATAAATTCTGTCTCTTGCACCACCATGGAAGAGACTGTCTTGCTAAGGTCAGAGTTAGTTTGTCTTCCCAATTGTTTTCCCTTTGTGACAGTTAGTTCTCCAAGTAATATTGGCAGGGGAAACAACCTATATCATGCAATCATTACCACACAGTCATTACCACGCATTTGCCGTTAAAAAGAAAATGTATGCAGTTGGTTTTGTTGGGATTGGAGGAGGGATGGACTTGAAATGTAGAAAATTTCCACAACCTTTAATATTTAGCACCCATTTGTTTCTTGTAATTAAAGTCCACTCTCTCAAATCTAAGGTAACCACTCTCCCTATGGGAGTGGGTAACAGAGGAGGGGGGTTTTAGATTGTCACTACCTTGTTCAGGACTATTGTCTTCCTCTTGAAGATGGGGATTTCCACTGAGTTGTCCTTCATTTAGAGGAGAGTCATTGATATGGGTATCTGTGACAGCGAATGGTATTGGTGTTGTTGCGGATTGTAAGGCCAATGAGGGGTTAGAATGCTATGATGGTAAAATCTACAATCTCTGGGCCTGCATTTTGACTTGCAATATTTCATAGTCGTAATCTGACTGCAGTATTTCTTCCTTTCCTCTAGGCCCTTACACCTTCAGGTTTTCTGCTTCGTTTGTTTTCTGCATCTCCTCCTCTGTACGTTGGCCGAATAAAGATTTCCCAGAAAAGGGAAGGTTCATAATTTTAATTGCATCTCCAGTTTGTGTAGTTAGATGTAGTCATATATTCCATGGCAAAATTCAGTTGCCGCCAACTCTGTGGAATCCATCGCAGCAATAATTATTTGGTTGACCACCAATTACTTTTTCAGTAACATTTCAGTATAATCTTGCTGATGGTGTTCAGGCAGATCGTCAATAAATGGCAGCACACCCTCACAAATTTTACTCTGAAAACATTGAAGGATGGTGGTAGCACTTGAATTCTTAAGTTGTGAGGCAGCAGTACCACAATAATTTCTTCCAACAACATCAATGAGTTTACTCTCACGCTCTGTGGGAGCTGTTTCTAGTGCTGAAGCATGTCTCTTTCTGACTATGACAGAGTGGGTTTAGGTTCTGATCTTAAGAACTCAGGGTCCTGCTGTGGAGGTTTATATTTTGTTAAGTAACCTTTCGGTTGCTGCTTTGACAGAGGCCGGAGTTAAACCATTTTTCTGAGCTAGTTCCAGTAGTCCTGGAGCCAAGGCTAAAGATTCCTTGGAGCCGCTCTATTTTGCCAGGTTTCCAGGATAACAGACACTGTAAGTTGTGGAGCATCTAGAGGTATATTTGACTTTGTAGCACCTACAATAAGTACTCCTTGGAAAGTACAATGTCATCCCCCAGTGAAGATCTAGAAGGAGATGTCATCTGTGGACGTAGATAGAGAGCTTTATCTTGTGGGTGATCTAGGTCTTCTTTCTGGAGGTTTCTTTGGAGAAGGAGTAGATGTTAGTGTCCTATTCCTTATTGGAGACATTAAGGTTTGTGTTGAAACCATTTTAGATGAAAGATTGAGGGGTTTTAATGGCTGTTGAACTAGGTCGTCAAATTAGATTATTGGCTTAATTGACCTAAAAGACAGAGGATGAGGATCTGGCGTAATTGGATACTCCTTCCTATGACAGGAAGCAGATTCAGAGTGTCTCTTGTGTCATAGGGTGCTCTATGCAGGAGCTGCTCTCTACCTAAACTTGGGAACTACCCACAGTTCTCTGCTTCTTTTTTGCGAGTTTATGCGGCATTCAAAGCCTGAAAGGTTATTGGTTTGACTTATACTGGGTGCTCGCTTGTGTTTGGACACAGCTAAGACTCTCTGAAGAGCTATAATGACAGCAAAACACGTGTCGGTTGTTACTTTTATTCATTCCATGTTGGCTTGAATGGTATTTTACCAATCCAAAGCTGTAATACTGTGCTTGGAGTGGTAAAAGGCTATTGTCATTTTACAGCTCGGCGTGAATGGCTCTGTGCTAATCCTATGTTTAAAGATTTTGCTGTAAAAAGGGCAAAATACTTTGTCCCTTTCTAGCTTGGCATGGATGGCACTGTGCTAATCCTATGCTTAAAAACTTTGCTAGATAAACAGACATTTGAGGTAAGCAGATTCAGAATGTCGCTGGTGTCGTAGGGTGCTCTATACAGGAGCTGCTCTCCACCTAAACTTGGGAACTACCCAGAGTTCTCTCCTTCGTTACTGCGTATGAGTGAATATATATATATATTTATATATCTATATAGATATACACACACACACACACACACACACACACACACACACACACACACACACACACACACACACCTATATAGAGAAAGATAGATATGAGCATGCTCCAGGTCCACTCACACAGCGCTGAATTATTCAGTGCCTACGATCCAAAAAACAAACTTAAAACAGTGTTAGTGTTATACATGTCATACACAAGAATTAGATTAAAACCAAAGGATTAAACATCATACCAATATTGTACAGCCAGAGAGGAATCTTTCCTTGTGTGAATCCAGAATCTAGCATTCCACCAAATACATAGAGTACACCCTGAAAACATAAAAAGTACAGAGACTCAAACATGTTGTTGCAACAATTTTTTCTCACTATAACAAATATCTAAAAGTGATAGAAAATCAAGCGCTCTGTGAGAAGCACCAATTAAGTAGAAGATAATTGTACCAGATTAATAAGGAACTACTGATGATTTCTTATCATGGTATCGCACCTTAAAGAGCTTTCATTATCTTTTTCTTTAGCATTTGTGAAGCATTCCGTAATCACAGGGGATGATTGGATGCTTAATAATTTAGAAACACAAACAAAAGTAAATCCCAACAAATAAGAGGCAAAACGTATAGGAAGAGAAAAATACAATAAAGAGAAATAAAAAGAGGAAAAAGAATGGCACGTTATAGCCGGAGTGTTAGACCTGGCACCATTGGCGTGGGTCTCCCTTCCTTTTTTTGCTGCTGCCTCCTGTATTTTTGCTATGTTTTTGCTGGTCTAGATGCTTTGGGCACTTTGCCACTGCTATTCAGTGCCAAAGTGCAAGTGCTCCCTATTGTAAATTATTGTAATGGATTAGTGACTCCATGATTGGCTTATTTGATTTACTTGTCAGACCTTAGTACAGTGCACCACGTGTGCCCAGGGCCTGTAGATCAAATGCTGCTGGTGGGCTTGCAGCACTGATTGTGCCACCCACAGAAGCAGCTTGTAAAATGTGGCTCAGGCCTGCCATTGCAGAGCCTGTGTGCAGTCTGGGACTGCCATGTCGACTTGGCAAGTGCACCCACTTGCCAGTCCCTAAACCTTCCCTTTTCTACATATTAGTCACCCCTAAGGTAGGCCCAAGGTCAGGTTGCATTGTATGTAAAAGGTAGGACGTGCCCTGATGTGTGTAGCATGTCCTAATAGTGAATTACAGCTAATTTCGTTCTTCACTACTGCAAGGATATCTGTTCCCATAGGCCAGAATGGGCAGTTTGATTATAACATCTTATAATCCTAACTGACCCTAGGAACAAGATTGGAAAATAAAGTTTAGTATGCCTGAACTCAGAATGTTAAAATGAACAAGTTACTTACCTTCGGTAACGATATATCTGTAAGAAACATTAGTTAGTGATAGATTCCTTACCTTAGAATATCCCCAGGCGTCAGACTGGATCCGGAAAGTTTTCGTCAGCAGTACCCCTGCGCGTCGGAAGGTGGCGTCGTGCGGCTCCGCATCAGTCGTTGGTGTCGTGGTCGCCGAGATGACGTCGCGGCAGCTACTTAGACGCCGCCCTCGAGCGCTGACGTCAGTTCTGTACACGACTTTACGCGCCAGGAACGCAGAGCCATGCAAGATACTGACCACTGGTGCATTGAAACTAGGGCCCTGAAAGGGATGACCTTAACCCTAGAAATCAGTTCGCAGAACGGGGAGGATGGGTGGGGTGGTAAGGAATCTATCACTAACTAATGTTTCTTACAGATATATCGTTACCGAAGGTAAGTAACTTGTTCATCTGAAAGAAACACGTTAGTGATAGATTCCTTACCTTAGAATAGATACCCCAGCAATACCAACCCCGGTGGTGGGTCTGCGAACCAAGATCACACCAGGAAGTCCTGGAGAACAGAACGGCCAAAGAAGCCGTCTCTCCGGACTTGGCTGTCCAGGCAATAGTGCTTAGTAAAAGTGTGCAGCGAGGCCCACGTAGCTGCCTGACAGATGTCTTGTAAGGGGACACCACGTCCCAACGCCGTAGTGGCAGCCGTCGCCCTGGTAGAATGGGTGCGCAGCCCCAACGGAGGCTCCTTCTTTGCCAGAGAATAACAGGCTTTAATACACAAGATGACCCATCTGGAGATAGTCCGCTTGTGTACGGCCCGACCTTTCTTGGCGCCAATGTAGCCAACAAAGAGCTGGTCATCCACCCGGAACTGTTGTGTGCGACTCAGGTAAAATGAGAGTGCACGCTTTGGGTCCAGACGGTGGAGCCTCTCTTCCTCTCTGGAAGGATGCGGAGGCGGAAAGAAGGTGGGCAAAGTGATGGTCTGCCCGATGTGAAAGGCAGTAACAACCTTCGGCAGAAAGGATGGACGTGTCCTGAGGACAACCTTGTCCGGATGGACCGACAGAAAAGGAGGTTTACAAGAAAGAGCCTGGAGCTCACTCACTCTCCTAGCAGAGGTGATGGCAACCAGGAAAGCAGTCTTCAGAGTTAACAAACGAAGAGGACAGTTGTGAAGAGGCTCAAAGGGAGCGCGCATTAAGTATGTGAGAACCAGGTTCAAGTCCCACTGTGGCATTACAAAGGGGACAGGAGGAAAAAGGTGAGTAATGCCTTTGAGGAATCTGTTAACAACAGGGGACTTGAAAAGAGAGGGCTGATCAGGGAGCGTGAGAAAGGCCGAAATAGCAGAAAGGTAGCCCTTGAAAGTGCCCAGATCAGAGCCCTGCTGGGCCAAAGAAAGAAGGAACTGTAGGACCTCAGAAAGAGGGGCAGAAAGGGGATTCACAGCCTTTGCTGTGCACCATGCCACAAACTTGAGCCACCTGCAGGCGTATACCAACTTAGTGGAGGGACGCCTGGCTGCCAGAATGACATCACAGACTTCAGGAGGCAAGTCGAAAGGAATCAACTGCCGCCGCTCAATCTCCACGCAAGGAGGTGGAGACTGGACAGGTTCGGGTGGAGGACCGTCCCCTGCTGCTACGACAGAAGATCCTCCCGAAGAGGCAGTCGGATCGGGGGATCGATGGTCATACTGAGTAGCTCGGGATACCAAACTCTTCGAGCCCAGTCCGGAGCCACAAGAATGACTTGGGCCCGGTCGCGCCTGATCTTCTTCAGCACTCTGGGCAGAAGTGGTATAGGCGGAAAGGCGAAAAACAGACCGCAACTCCACTCGCGACGAAAAGCATCGCCGAGCGAGTGCCGCCTTGGAAATTCCAATGCGCAGAATTGCTGACATTGCGCGTTCTCTTCGGTGGCGAATAGATCTAACCAAGGCTCTCCCCACTGCTGAAAGAGACCTTGCGCCACGTCAGAGTGAAGACGCCATTGGTGATCCATCATGCACCTGCGGCTGAGTTCGTCCGCCCTGGCGTTTAGTGAACCTGCCAGGTGTTGAACCACCAGGGAAATGCCCTGATGTTCCAGCCATGTCCAGAGGCGCAGAGCCTCCTGGACATAGGGGTCCACGACCCCACCCCGCCCCTGTTTGTTGCAGTACCACATGGCGGTGGTGTTGTCTGTGAACACCTGCACTACTCTCCCCTTGACAGAGGGAAGGAATGCCTTCAGTGAAAGTCGGATCGCCCGAAGCTCCAGAAGGTTGATATGGAGCATGGACTCCGCCGGAGACCAGAGGCCTCTAATCTCCGCCTCTCCCATGTGGCCGCCCCATTCCAGGAGGGACGCATCCGTCACCACTGTGTGCTCCGGTTGGGGAAGGGAGAGGGATCTGCCATTTGCCCAATGCCGGTTTGTGAGCCACCACTGCAGCTGGTGTGCAATGCCCTCTGAGATCTGGACGTAATCGGACAGGTTCCCCTGATGCTGCGCCCACTGGAACTTCAGGGCCCACTGCAGAGCCCGCATATGCCATCTGGCATGAGTGACCAGCAGGATGCAGGAGGCCATGAGGCTCAGCAGCCTCAGGGTCATCATGACCGAAACCCAGTATAGAGGCTGAAAGATCGGAACCAGAGCCTGAATATCCTGGATTCGCCGTTCGGGAGGATAGACCCGAAAGTGCGTCGTATCCAGAACCGCTTCGATGAAGAGGAGATTCTGAGAGGGAATCGGGTGCGACTTCGGCACGTTGATGGAGAACCCCAGCAAATGCAGGAGGTCGGCCGTAGTTTGGAGGTGGGAGACGACTGTCCGGGCGAGCCCGCCTCAACAGCCAGTCGTCGAGATAGGGGAAGACTGGAACCCCTGATCTGCGCAGATGAGCTGCGACCACAGCCATCACTTTCGTGAACACCCGAGGGCGCTGGTAAGGCCAAAGGGGAGCACGGTAAACTGAAAGTGCTCGTGGCCTCACCGTAAACCGCAGGTAACGACGGTGGGCCAGCAGGATGGGAATGTGGAAATATGCGTCCTGCAGATCCAACGCTACCATCCAGTCTCCAGGGTCGAGGGCAGAGAAGACCTGAGCCAGAGTTAACATCTTGAACTTCTCCTTCCGGAGGAAGCGATTGACGTCCCTCAGGTCCAAGATAGGGCGCAGGCCCTTGTCCTTCTTGGGCACCAGAAAGTAGTGGGAATAACAACCACGTCCTACTTCTGGCGCAGGAACGCGCTTAATGGCCCCGTTGGCCAAGACTTCCTGTTGAAGAAGTGCCAAGTGATCCCCTGACATGCGGTGGTACTGGGGTGGCATGGCTGGAGGGGTAATCTCGAAGGGGAGGGAGTAGCCCCTTCGGACTATTTGTAAAACCCACCTGTCCGAAGTGATGGTGCGCCAGTGGGGGAGGTGATGGCGAATCCTGCCGCCCACTGGCGTTGGATGGACCTGAAAAACCAGACTAGGAAGGTTTGGAGGCAGTGGTGGCTGGGGTAGAGGTGGACTGACCCGCCCGCGGGCCCCCTGACCCGCCCTGGCGGGTCCCACGTCCGCTGCCGCGCTGAGACTGTTGCTGCGCAGGCCTGTGTCTCTGAAGTGAACGTGTCGGGCGCCCCTTCCGTGGCCACGAAAGGAGCGTTAAGCAGAAGGCGGAGGAGGGCGCGTGGCGGAAAGGCCCAGGGACTTGGCCATAGCCCGTGAGTCCTTAAAGTGCTCCAATGCACTATCTGCCTTGTTGCCAAAAAGGCGAATGCCATCAAAGGGCATGTCCATCAGGGTGTTCTGGACATCCCCAGAGAAATCAGTAGTCCTCAGCCAGGCATGGCGACGGAGCGCCACTGTCGTGGAAATCGCCCTGCCCAGCGAGTCGGCGGTGTGAAGGCCACATCGAATCGTGAACTTTGCTGCATCTCTCCCTTCAGCAATAGCCTGAGAGAGCACTGTCCGGGCCTCCTCCGGACACTGAGGCAGCACTTGCGCCACCGTATCCCACAGAGAGTGGGAATAATGGCCCAAGAGGCATGCGGTGTTCACAGACCGCAGCCCTGAACTGGCGGAAGAAAAAATCTTCTTCCCAAATTGTTCCAGTTTCTTGGATTTCCTATCCGGATGTGCGGTAGGGAATGCGCTCGGGGACGCAGAGGCTTGGACAACCAAGCTCTCAGGGGTGGGGTGTTGGGAGAGGAAAAGGGGGTCGCCCGGGGCCGGGCGATGGCGTCGGGCCACGTTCCTATCCACAGGAGCCCCTGTGGTGGGCCTGGACCAAGTGCCCAAAAGAACGTCGGAAAGTGCATCATTAAAAGGCAGCAGTAGCTCCGCAGAGGTAGCCGCCGGCTGAAGCACTTCTGTCAGGAGGTTAGTCCTGACGGCCACTGTAGGGAGCTGGAGGGCCTCGGCCGCCCTACGCAACACCACGGCGTAACTTGCACCCTCCTCCGTAGCCACGGTAGGAGGAGTGAGCATGCCAAGGTCAGGAGAGGTGTCAAGACCACTGGCATCCCCCAGTTCCTCTGCCCAGTCCGAGTCTAACTCACACTATGCTGTGAGAGGGTCCTCAGACCCCTCCCAGTCCTCCCCTTCCTCCGAAGGCTGATGAACAGGCCGAAAATAAGGAGGATGGACATAGGGATAGAAAGGTCCCATCGGCGTCAGAATCGGCGTCGAGCGACGCCATTCCGGCGCCGTGTCCACTTCGGGGCTGAAACCGGGGACGACGTCGTCCGTAGGAATGGGCGACATCGGAAGTGGTGCCGGAGCGGTCGACGTCGGTGGAGGTGTTACAAGGTCAACCGGCGTCGACCGGGATCCAGGCCTGGATCCATGGGGGTCCTGCGGCGCCGGGGCCGGAGCCGACAGCGATGCCGGAGCCGTCGGCAGTAAAGGGCAGGGACCCCCAGTCGGACCCGCGGGGCCCGAAGGCGCACCGGCGGGGCCCGACGGCCCAAAGAGGCGAGGCATGGCTGACAGAAATTCCTGCAGCTGGGCCGGAGTCGCCGTCGGACCCGGGAAGGGCGGGTAGGCCGGCGGCGACTGCGTAGGCTCCGCCGGAGCCGCGGGAGTGGCACCACCCTCACCGCGACGGGCGAGGGGAAGTCGGAGAGCGACGTCGCTTCTTTGACTTCTTAGAATACTTCGTCTTACCTGACCCACAGTGCGAAGACTTCGATCCCGACGAACGATGGTGGTGGCTCCGCGACCCGTCCCTCGACCTCCCACGGGACCGGGACCTTGAGCGGCGCGGAGCCGACTGCCGGACTTCAAGCAACTTTCGGGACCGCTCCCGCAAAGTCTTCGGCGCCATGGCCCGGCAGTCGGGGCACGACTTGGGGTTGTGGCCGCGCCCCAGGCAGAAGAGACACACATGGTGCGGGTCCGTCACCAACATCATGCAATGAAATTCCTCACAGGACTTGAAACCGGGCATCCCTATGGCACCAGGAGTCGATCGACTCGAAAAAAGAGACAAAAAGGCCTCGAAAAACTCAGTAAAAAAATGACTGGGGGTACCGCTCTCTCCGGATCTGCGCTTGCTGGCGCGGAAAAAGAAAGAGCTGACGTCAGCGCGCGAGGGCGGCGTCTATGTAGCTGCCGCAACGTCATCTCGGCGACCACGACGCCAACGACGGACGCAGAGCCGCACGACGCCACCTTCCAACGCGCAGGGGTACTGCTGACGAAAACTTTCCGGATCCAGTCTGACGCCTGGGGGTATTCTAAGGTAAGGAATCTTATCACTAACGTGTTTCTTTCAGATACATCTTTTAGTGTGGGTGATTTTTACATTCTGTGTTTGAAAATACCACTTTTAGAAAGTAGGTATTTTCTTGCCTAACCATCAAGGCTGCCTCTGCTAGGTTTGTGTATTCCATGTCTGGTTTGTGAGTGACAGGGGGCTGGAGAGGGCCTTGGCTCCAGCAGTCTGATGGGTCAGGGCTGGGCTGAATAGGACCTGCATTGAATAGAGAGTAGGGGGAGGAGATTTCCTTTCACCAACCTGAGCCCTCATAGAATAGAGAGTAGGGGGCGAGGATTTCCTTTCACTGACCTGAGCCCTCATACAATAGAGAGTAGGGGGAGGAGATTTCCTTTCAGCTACCTGGGCCAGGTCTGCTTTCAACAATGCTGTCTCCACCTCCTGCCAGGAAGCTGCACCAGGGAGGACAGAACTGGTTTTGGCTGGACACAGACACTCTCTGCCTTCAGAGAACAAAGGATTTACTGGTATAAATATTGGGGCCCAGACCCCAGAACTTTAGATCACTTCTGGGAATCAAGACGGACCTTTGTCAAGGAGAGAAACCAAGGAAGCTGAAGGAGGAGACTGCCCCAGTGCTGGTTGCTGTCTGGGGTTGGCCTGCAGTGGTTACTCATTTCCAAGAAAAGGGAAAAGGAACTTTGTGTACTTTTATCATCTTGAGGAAGATCTCCAAGGGCTTGAAACTGAGCTTGCCTCCTGTCTGAAGTCACAGGGACACCAAGACTTCACCACCAGCTCCCCCTGAATTTCCTTGCTGGGAATTCTACCTGCAGAGAGGTGCCTGCTGCTGTTCTGGGTACCTCTAGTATCTGCGTGTCGCTGGGAGCTGGAAGCGGGACGCAACAAGGAAGAAGCGTGACGCCGCCGCAGCAGTTGCCGTCGCATCGTCAAAGGAGCGTGTCGCCGCCGCAGCTGTTCGCCATCGCATCGCCGAAGAAGCGTGTCGCATCACCGGAGAAGCGTGCCGCCGCCGCAGAGCTCGCCGTTGCATCACCGGAGAAGCGTGTCGCAGGGCCTGTCGCGGCTCCAAAGTTCATCGATTTCGCCGCACGCCCGTCGGGCGTGCACGCATCGCACCTACGTTGTCGCATTGCATCAGAGACGCCATTTTGTCGCATCGCACCGGATCGTCACATCGCATCGAGGCGCCCTCTTATCGCATCGTCACCGAGCCGCAGTAAGAAACAACGCATCAACTCCCCACACAGTAAGGAAGCGACGCATCACTTCCCCTGCGCTGCAGTAAGGAACCGACGCTTCCACTCCCCTGAGTGTAAGGAACGGCGCATCAACTTCCCTGCGACCCTTTTGTTTGCATTGCGTGACGCATCCCAGGTACTTTGAGAGTAAAGTGTCGCATTTACCATCTACATTGAACTAAGCTATTTCTACCATTTTAAAGTCTTATTTTTGGATTTCAGTATTGTGGATTTTTGTCGTTTGGTCTTGTGTTAAGTCTAGTAAAGATTACTTATTTTTCTCAACTGGTGTGGTGTCCATTTGTAGTGTTTTCACTGTATTACTGTATGTGTTCACAAATGCTTTACACACTGCCTCTGAGATAAGCCTGCCTGCTCGTGCCAAGCTACCAACGGGGTGAGCAGGGGTTATTTAGGAGTGTAGCCCCCTTACCCTGACTAGAAGCAAGGGTCCCTACTTGGTCAAAGGTACCTACCTCTGCCAACTAGAGACCCCCATTTCTAACACAGTCACTAAAGTAATTTTTGAAGTTGACAGAACTTCCTTTGATCTGGGCCTGACCAAATAGGAGAATGATCTTTGAAATCCACCTAAAATGTTTTAGGAAAATACCAAGTCTAGCAGGTGGGAAAGCACTGAAAGCCTGTTTTAAATTTTGTGCATTGTATTTGCTATGATGCAGTCCCCAAACCAACATTCAACTGTCCAGCACACAAATATAATTTTCACCCGTGGCTTATTTCTGAATTGAATGAGGTCATATTGGTTAAATAAATGAAAAGGGCACAGAGAAGCACATAAAAGCTCAGCCCTTTTGAGGTCCTATCGATGAAGCCTTTCCTCCTCTTTAGATTGATGTGAAGGAGGAGAGAAAGTAAAAAGGGTGATGGACTAGCCCAAGTGCAAAGGAGGATCCACCTTTGGCAGGAAAAAAACCCTGGTTCTCAAAACAGCAAGTCGTGAAGGGGGGCTTAACACTAAGGGCCTGCAACTCACGAACCCGTCTAGCAGTTGTTATAGCCACTAGAAAAATTGCCTTAAAAGTAAGTAGTCTTACTATGTAAATGTTCGAATGGAGAACAAATAAGGTAAGTAAGAACCAAATTAAGATCCCACTGAGGCATAATGAACGGAGTGGGAGGGTATTTGTTAGTACGTACCTTAATAAATCTTAACACTTTAGGGACTTAAACAGAGAAGATTGATCGGGTAAACAAAGGAATGCCGAAAGGGCAGACAAACAGACCTTAGCCGTTGCAAGTGCATAGCCTTGCTGAGCCAAGGAAAGGGCAAACCCTAAAATATCAGACAAATGGGCCTTTAAAGAGGGTGGGGGGTCTATAGAATTCTTCCCACACCACTTTACAAACTTAGCCCATCTGCCAGCATAACCTGACTTGGTGGAGTGTCTTCTGGCTGGTTACATAACATCCACAACATCAGGGGAAGTGAAAATGAACTCAGGTTGCCCCGTTCAATATCTTCAGGCATGTAGATGCCGGTTCTGGAGGTGGGGGTGTGGAACCTACCCCTGCGAAAGGAGATCTGCCCTGTAAGAGAGACTGAGTGGAGGGCACAGTGAGAGGTGAAGGTCTGTGTATCACACCCTTCGCGGCCACTCCAGGGCTATTAATGTGGCTTTAATCTGGTCTTGGCAAATCTTCCTCAGAACGGGAGGAATCAGGGTATGGGGGAAACATGTAAGACAGTAGGGAGCCCAAATCAAATTGAAACGCGTCCCCCAATGCTCCCTGCATCACATACTAGAGGCTGCAGAATGACTGGCATTCGTATTATCGTGTGTGGCAAAAAGATCCAGCTGAGGGGTCTCCATAGCCAGACAATGTGAAGAACCACTTCTGGATGGAGACACCACTCGTGATTGGCTGAAAAATGCTGAATGAGACTGTCCGCATGCACGTTTAGCGCTCCGGCTAAGTGATTTGCCATGATGCAAATCTTATGGTCCTGAGACCAGGACCAGAGTCGTACAGCTTCTCTGCATAGAAGATACAACCCTGTTCCTCCCTGTTTATGTACCACATTGCGGTAGTATTGTCTGCTAAGACCTGCACTGACTGACCGTAAATGGAAGGGAGGAAGGCTTTGAGAGTCAGACCCATCGCCTGCAATTCCAACAGATTGATAAGAAATAATTGTTCTTCTGGAGACCAAAGTCCTTTAATCTCCAGATCCCCCAGATGAGCTCCCCACCTTAGAATGGAGGCATCTGTTACCACTGTGGCCACTGGAGGTGGAGGGTGAAACAGCTTCCTTTGAGACAGATTACCAGACACATCCCACCATCGAACATCTGCTGCAGTGTCTCTAGACATCTTGACTGACTCTTTGAGATCTCCTTTGTGCCATACCATTTTGCCAAAAGGGGATTTAGGAGTAGCATACCCCGCCTCAAAAGTATACAAAAACGTCTCACTTCATGTGGCAAATTCCGAAAAATATAGGCCTGTGCTTTATTTATTAAACAAGAATCACTAGCCGGATGGAAGCCCTTTTTGTATACATGCCTCCCTATCCAGGCTAAAGCACAAGGACCATATGGCTTGTTTTAAACTAACTTTTAATTGCTACTGTGTCAGAGTGTAGATTAAAGCAGGATCTAATTGCAGCAAGTCTGCAGGTGCCACAAAATGTCTATAAATTAATGAGTTTTCTTTTGGACCGTCTAAAATTTATTTTCTTACACAAAACCTTAGAGAACTGTGATCACTCTTTACTAAGCACAGGGCTCAGCTCACCACCCCTGCGATACCCTGTACAAAAGCACTTCTCAACCCAAATTCTAACCTTAAAGCTGCCACCGAGCGAGCTGGATTAAGTGAGCCCAAGCTTCTGAGGACTCGGTCTTCCATTATATATATTTTTTTTAAAACCTTTCGAGACATCAAATAATTCTATACCGTATAATAAAGAGGAAGGGATCTTAACTTGATAGACCTCCAATGAAAGTGCAAAATGACTTCTCCCAGTGGCCCTATAAAGGACACCCAGACATTTTGCCTGGGAATTAGCTTTAGTCTTATTATTTTCCATGCAGGGCTTTTTCACTTAAATTCCCATACACTATCTTCCCCAGAAAAATATATGATTTCACAATTTCTAGCTTCTGATCACGCAAAGACCATACAAAGAATAAGACTCCCGCCCTCCCTCTCCGAACCCACAGAGATCAGATGCGGAGTACCCCAAGGATCCTCCCTCAGCCCCACGGTCTTCAACATCTACATGGCCCCCCCCCTCGCAACCATCGTCAGAAAACACGGACTCAGCATAGTATCCTACGCCGATGACACCCAGCTCATCCTCTCCCTCACCAAGGAACCCGACATCACAAGGCACAACTTCCAGGAAGGAATGAAGGACTTCGCATCCTGGATGAGCAGCAGCTGCCTGAAGCTCAACTCAGAGAAAACGGAAGTCCTCATCCTCGGATCTAAATCCGTATTTGTAAAGCGCGAACTACTCACCCTTACGGGTCTCAAGGCGCTGGGGGCCGTAGTGGAAATTAAGTGAGCTATTGCCCAGAGTCACATGGTGCTGAGCTGAGCTGCCGCCGGAGCCGGGGATCGAACCGTGAACCCTGTTGCTCCGAAGTCAGCTGCCCTGGCCGCTGCACCACACCTCTCCACACCATCCCCTCTGTGTGGGACGACACCTGGTGGCCCCCCGCCCGCTGCAACACTCCCACATCCACGGACCATGCCCGCAACCTCGGCATCATTCTCGACTCCTTCCTCACCATGAACCGACAGATCAACGCCGAATCCTCCACATGCTTCAACACCCTCTGCATACTCCGCAAGACCTTCACATAGATCCCCCCCGAATCCAGGAAGACCGTCACCCACGCACTCATCACCAGCAGGCTAGACTAACGGAAACGCCCTCTACGCCGGAATCAACAAATCTCTATTCCACAAACTCCA
This sequence comes from Calotriton arnoldi, assembly GCA_963921515.1. NCBI lineage: Eukaryota > Metazoa > Chordata > Amphibia > Caudata > Salamandridae > Calotriton > Calotriton arnoldi. The sequence continues at coordinate 1,076,357 of CAWUFW010004720.1, forward strand.
GACCGTCCAGAACGCTGCAGCCAGACTCATCCTCAGCATCCCACGACAAGACCACATCACCCAGCACCTACGAGACCTCCACTGGGTCCCTGTCTAAAAAAGAGTGACCTTCAAGCTGCTCACACACTCCTACAAAGCCCTCCACAACACCGGACCCCAATACCTCAACTAAAGAATCTTCTACACCCCCCTCCTCCCCCCCCCCCCCCAAAGAGAAACCTCCACTCCGCTGACCTAGCCTTGGCCGAAATTCCCCGCATCCAGAGCCAGAACGGGAGGCAGATCCTTCTCCTACATCGTGGCGAAGACCTGGAACGAACTCCCCCTTAGCATCAGACGAAGCCCCACACTGCAAGCATTCAGGAGGAGCCTCAAGACTTGGCTCTTCGAATGACCGGAGCTGCCCGAAACCCCCCTCCGCCCAGCACTTTGAGACCCTCACGGATGAGTAGTGCGCTCTAAAAATCCAGGATCAATACAAAATTTCCATATTTCGGCTTCTTCCTTCCATGGCAATGCATAACTTTACTTTTAGATACATACATTTTTAAGTAATGAGCTTCAGCAAATTTTTGTAATGCCTGCAGACGGCTATTTAGACCTTTTGCGGTAAGATCAAAAATTATGTTGTCTGCATAAAGTAAGCACACAATAGATTTTCCCCCAACAATCGGAGTGATACCCTCACTCCGGGCCAAATACTCAGGAAGATCCAAAATATATAAGGAAAAGAGAGGAGGGGGAAGCAAACACCCTTGTTTCAACCCATTTATAGTAGGAATTGCTTGGGATGGACCCCTATCCCCATCCAGGAGAACTCTACACCAAGTATCAGTGTGAGGGAGCAAACTAACTCTAAAAGGGTATCCGGCGTACCCAAATTTAAAAGTGCACATTCCCCTAATTGCAAGTTCTATCTCTTTTTCAGAAGGCGGGCCATACAAAGCAGAAACTTCCTTTACTGTAAACTTATTTACCACTCCTTTATTTGCCACATAGAGACCCTGAATAAAATTTGCCCATCTCATTTCTTCAATAGCCACAGGGAAGGAAGGAGCTCTTGCTCCACAGCCCTCCGCGAATAGTGCCCAAAAGGTCCTCGTCTGACCTTTTACTACTGCTTCCCTTAATTTTATCCAGAACCTGTCCCCTTCCTCTTTTTTCTAGACAAGCCTTCAATCGACTCCTCCTCCTTTTTAATATCAACATCTTAGTATATCTTTTGAGGACATAATTCAGATATGGCTCCATAACCAGGGCGTTTACTTCCCGATTTAACAAAAAGAGAGGGCGGGGAATCCCCAACCAAATCCTGAGGTCTGAGATCGGACGTAAACGACCATCCTTTAGGGAATCAGGAAGTACTGAGAAAAGCATCCCTGATCCCGTTCCTGCTCTGGAACCAACTCTACTGCACCCTTATTGGGGAGGAAAGGGTGGGGGAAATTCTTGGAAGGGTAGGGCGTACCCATTTTCGACAATATTTTAAACCCACTTTCGACAATATATTTTTTTTTTGATAAACTATTTTATTGTTTTTTAAACAGAAACTACCAGCAGCCGTCAAATACAATATATTACAACATTCATCTGATATTACCATTTACATGCATCGGGAGATAAGTTTACATTACACAGTCTTGCAGGCCTTATATAATTTATACATTTACAGGGAGACATGCTTAATCTATCTGCCCCAGCCATTTGCCCCAGACCTTACGGTATTTAGCTGGGCACCCTCTGGCCTCAAATAGTGGTTTCTCTTGTGCTTCGCACCAGTCTACGCCATTTCGATATGCCAGGGGACTTCGGGTCTATCCAGCTAGCCGCAATGTCTCGCTTGGCTACCATCATGGCAGTGGTAAGGAATTGTTTGTCAGCCCGGGAGCCATCCAGGCCATCCGTGATTCCCAGGAGTATATTTAAGGGGTTGTGCGGGACCTCCCAGCCCAGGACCTCCATGAGTTTTTTTTCTATGGAATCCCAGTAGCGGGTGATGATCGGGCAGGCCCACACCATGTGGAAGAAGTCCGCCGGGTCATGAGCGCATCGTGCACAAGATGCATTTGGCTTTATACCTGCACAGAAGAGGCGTTTGGGCGTTAAGTAGGTAGCATGCAAATAGTATAGTTCAACCAGACAGAGCCTGGCGGAGGTGGTGACTGTCTTGGGTGCCATTAGAGCGTCTCTCCAGTCCTCTTACTCGAGAGTTCCCACCCACTGTTCCCATAAGCCTCTGAGTCGGTCTAGTGTGTTTGGAGTGTTGTTGGTGAGAGAGCGGTAAATACGAGAGACACCCCCTTTTCCCAGGTTGCCTGTCATAATCTGCGCCTCAGGGGACTATATTCTGGAAGGGATGTGCCTTGAGGTACGTGTGTGTAGAGGGCGTGGCGTAGTTGCAGATATCTATAAAACTGCGAGGAGTGCAGAGAATAGCGGGTTTGTAGATCTTGGAAGGTACGCATATGGTCACCCGTCCACACATCCCCAAGCTGCGAGATGCCGATAAGGTCCCATGGTCGGAATCCCTCTAGGCCACTGACTTCTCGAAGCCGGGTTCCCTGCCAGAGTGGAGTGTATTGAGTCAATTTGTCCGTCCATTGGGTGTGGCGTAAGGAGGCGCGCCAGGCCAGAAGAACCGCCTGCGTCACCGTTGGCATCGTCCTGGGGATGGTGGTACCGTACATCATCGCCTGAATCTTGGATAGGCCCAGATCACCCAGTTCCAGCCTGAATGCCGGGTCCGACCAGCCCCCGTTAAACCAGTCATGCAGTGGAGTAGGCTGGTTGCCAAATAATAGAGCTAGAGGTTGGTCATACCCATGCCACCATCGAAGGATGGGATCCGGCACTGGGATAGGGCCAAGCGAGGTCTTCGCCTGCCCCAAAGGAATTTAATAGTCAGGCCGTCAAGCTCCTTAAACCAGGTTCGTGGGAATTGAAAGGGGGTGTTTTGGATCATATAGAGGAACCCGGGAAGTATCATCATTTTAAAGAGAGCGACTCTTCCCAGGGGATTTAGCGGTAGCGTTTGCCATTTATGGAGATCAGCACGTGCTTTTTTCATCAGCGGTGTGACGTTGAGCGACCAGGCGAGGTCAGGGAGCAGGGCTACCCAGATCCCTAGGAATTTGAAGGACTGTTTTCTGATTGGGATCGTAGATTGCCAGTCAAAACAGTCTCTTGACAGGTGAAGAGGGACTAAAACAGATTTGCTGGAGTTCAGCTTCAGTCCGGAGACTTGCCCAAAGAGGTGCAGGGCCCGAAGGCAGCGAGGGCCAGATTGGGCTGGTTCAGCTAAGAAAACCAAGACATCATCCGCATATAGTGAGATTATGTCTTCCACAGCATTAGGCCATCTCCAGCCTTGAATACGATCGTCAGATCGCACCAGGCACGCCAGGGGCTCCATCACTAGGGCGAATAGGAGCTGGGAGAGGGGGCAGCCCTGCCTCGTCCCCCGTTCGATGGGGAATAGCTCAGAGAGTGCCCCGTTGACTAGGACTCGCGCTTGTGGCCGGGAATATAGGACTTTGACCAAGTTACGGAAGTGTTGGCCCATACCCATCTCGGTTAGGACATCGTCTAAGTATCTCCAGTTTACGGAATCGAATGCCTTCTCGAAGTCAAGAAGAAGGAGCACTAAGTAAGGAGTCAATGAGTGACGATGCGCTAAGGCGACGTGGAGACGTCTGAGGCAGTGACTGGTGCCACAAGAAGGCATGAATCCACACTGATCGGGGTGGACCAACTTGTAGAGATATGGTTTCAGTCGGTGGGCGAGAATCGAGGCAAAGATTTTAACCTCCGTGTTTATGAGGGAGATGGGCCGATACTCAGCGCAGTGTGGTGAAGGAGGTTGCGTTTTAGGGATTACCACAATAGTGGCGGCGTCTGTTTCGGGTAGAAACGAGCCGTTTTTGGTTGCTTCCGCATAAACGTTCAGCAAGTGTGGGACAAGTGTTTCGCGGTAGGCGGCTTAGTATTCCTGAGGGAGGCCGTCGGGACCCGGGGTTTTGCCCGGAGCGTGATATAGCGTCGCTGATCTCCTCCCGGGTAACAGGAAGGTCTAGGTCTAGTGCATCAGCTTGGCTTAAGCGTGGGAGTTGGATCCGTGTTTGGTTGATCAGACTCGAAAGAAAGAGCTCAGATTCCTGCCTCGAATAAAGTTTGGAGTAGTAAGCGGCAAAGGTCTGGGCTTTCGCTGAGGGGGTGCCAGTGGGTGGTACCCTCTGGGTCTACGACCTCCGGGATGATACGATTGGCCATAGGGTATGTGGCCAAACCGTGTAGGAGTTTCCCGTTTTTGTCCCCCCAACCATACACCCTAGCCACAGAGCATCTCCATAGTAGCTTGGCGGCCTCTATGGAGAGTTGCTGGATTTCATCTCGTAAATGTATGAGTTGCCTCTCATGTACCTCGTCTTGCTGGGGAGGTGTCTGGGCATCAAGGAGAGTCGCCTGGGCCTCCAAGAGAGTGACCTGAGCCTTTTGGGATTGACGCTTGAGTTTGAGCTGGCCCTTGGCAAAGCCACGGATAGTAGCTTTACCTGCTTGCCACAAAATATTCGGGGAGGGGACTGAGTCGCAATTGGTCAGAAAATATTGTTTGAGTTCTGCGCCCACAGTCTTTTTAAGGTTTTTGTCCTGAAGGAACCACGCCTTGAACCTCCAGATCGGACGAAGCACGACGGGGGGGGTCTCCCACCCTCAGGAGTATCGGCGAGTGGTCAGAGATACCTCTGGGAAGGATAGCGATGTGCCTGACTTTTTGGCAGTCCAGCGCTGGCATGAAGATGTGGTCAATGCACGCGTGCGTGTGATGCACAGCAGAGGTGTGGATGTACTGTATGGTCTGGGGGTGCCAGATTCTCCAGGTGTCGCACATGGCGAGTGTGTCTGTCCAGTTAGTAAGGAGCCGTGCGTGGGCGGATCTTGTGCTAGTCGGTGGTCTTGTGGCGTCGAAGGTCGGGTGCATGACTGTGTTGAAGTCTCCACCAATGATTGTCAGTCCAGGGGGAAGCGATAAGGTTGGTGGTACGCTGCAGGGTGGAAGGGATCAGTGATGGAGGGGAGTATATGGATATCAAGTTAAGAAGAGCCTCTCCCATGGCCCCTCTAAGGGCTATGAAGCATCCCTGGGGATCGGTATTGGCCATTGTCAGTGTGAAGGGAAGACTGCGACGCATGAGGATTGCTACAGCTCGTGAACCCCTAAACCCTCAGTGCCAGGCTCTGTCATAGCCATATCGCGCCAGAAAGGGGCAGTTGGTGCCCATAAGGTGCGTTTCTTGGAGCAACAGTATGTCGGCCGCTTGGCGTTGGGCATAGCGCAGGACTGCTGTCCGCTTAACCTTGTCTAGCAACCCGTTGACATTCCATGATAGGATGCGGAGAGAGTCTCCGGTGTTATGTGAGTCTGTCAAGGTGGGTACAGGTGGAAAATATTGTGGTGTGGCCTGAGTGCGGAATTGCCCGCGTTGTGGGTGAACAGCAGGGTCGTGGGCATCCCCCTGGGTCGTGTGCAGTATTTAAGAGTGAGTTGCTGTGGAAAGAGGCTGCTGGTGTAGTGAACGTAGTGGACATAGTGTGAGAACTGGAACTCGGGACAACGGTCTCCCCCCCATATCCCTGCCCCCTCCCCCCACCCTATACTTCAGGAACGGAAGCATCTGTCGCCCCAAGTGGAAACAAAGAGAAGAAAACAAAACTAAAACGCTTGGATATGGGTTTGCGTGAAGGACCCCATCTTGCGTAAGGATAGTTATCATTGCATTGTGGAATGGTTATACATTACGGTGAAAGTCATCGGCCTCGGAAGGCATCTACTGCAGAGCGTCTCTGAATGGCCTACAGGCGAGTCAAGTGTTCACCCCAGAAGTGCTGGGCTTCGGGAGAGGTCTTGGTCAGTGGAGTCCAGTTAGAGAGCCCTGGGTGAGGCGTCGTCAGGCTCCGAGCAGGTCATTGATTCGGATCTGTGGAGGGAGCGGGGTCCGGCCAACTGAACAGATTCTCTGGGGAATAGCCCAGGGCTCGCGGGTGAGTCCGACCTGGCTCGGCACGTTCCCTGTCCTTTACGGGAGCGCGTGCGTCTTCCACTGGGTTTGAGCGATCTCGTTTGGGTGTCGCCATCCCGGGCTCTGGAGTGTGAAGCCGGCGGATTTAATCTTAGTGGACGTTCTTCAGTCAGCCAAGTCCAGGCTGCCTCCGGAGAATCAAAGAAGAGGGATTTGTTTTGGAATACCACCCGGAGGCGGGCCGGGAAGAGCAGCCGGTACTGGAGGCCCAGTGCACGCATTTTCTGTTTCGCCTCGGTGAAGGATCGTCTCTGGGCTTGGACTTCCCTTGTGTAGTCTGGGAAGATCATAATTGGCTGGCCCTGAAATGATAGAGATTTTTGGTTGCGTGCATCAGCCAGGATAAGGTCTCTATCCTTAAAGTTGAGAACCCTGGCGATGATGGGTCTGTGCGGTGCTCCCGGTGGGGGTGTCGGAGCAAGAGAGCGGTGAGCGCGCTCAATCGCAAACCAGGTGGAGAGGGAGCCCTCCGGCATCCAGGATTTTATCCATTGTTCGATGAAGGTGCCCATCTGGCCGCCCTCCGGAAATCCCACCAGGCGGAGTTTATTACATCTCAATCGGTTTTCAGCATCCTCTGCTCTGCGGTGTAGCTCCTTGGTGTGGGTTTGTAGGTGTGCGACTTGGTCTTTCAGCTGGGAGACATCGTCTTCAACTGTGGAGATACGAGATTCAGTTTGCGTAATCCGTGCTGTCGTATTGCGAAGGTCTTGCCGAATGAGGGCCATCTCAACGCGGACCTCGCCAATTTTATTTTCGACTGAGGTTTGCGAAGTGTTAATTGCCTGCAGAATCGTGTTGAGGTCAGTAACCACAGGGGGTGGCCTTTCCGTGGACCCATTCGCCATTCCGGGATCGTTAGTCGTAAATTGATCCATCTTGGTCTGCGTTGGGGGAGGTTTAGGGCCTCGGTCTCTCCCCATGTTGGTATCATGGAATGTATCTTATATGGGCCTAGTGTCGCAGGGTGTAGTCTGGTATCTCTCTGGTGGAGAGAACGTATATCTCTGTGACTTTGGCGTCAGGCGGGGTAGGAGAGCACAGAGTATGGTTGTGTAGGACGCAGTATAGCCCATCCATTAACTAGTGGCGAGCGGAAAGGACGGTCCACAGGATATCCGGTTCCTGCAGTCTGATCTTCCCTAGATCCCCAGGCGGATCGTTTAGTGACACTGGGAAATGGCAGTGCAGCAGGCCTCGAGTCAGCCCAGGGCGTAGTTACTATGTGGGCACTCTCCGATCTCAGTCGCCCAGTGATGCTCTGGAGCGGGCGCAGGAAGCCGCCGGTGTATACCTACACAGGCGCAGAGCCAGGGAACCAAACCAGTATGAGCCAATGTGCCATGCAAGAAGTCCTGCGGCAGGCTGTGTAAACCCCCAGGTCGAGGTGGCCGTCCCCGGCGTCCCCCTCCAAGTCCGAACCTGCAGCGATGGCACACAGCAGGAGAGGAGGTCCCAAGAGTGACCACTATTGTGCAGAGCCTGTGGGGCAAGGAGGTGCTCTTCCAGTAGGGGCCAGTCATTTAGGAGGACTGGTAGGAGTATATTGGGGGGTGGGGGGAGGCAAGGGGAGACAGCTGCAGGCATTGGCCGGTCACGAGGCCTCTCCTCGGCCTCAGGACGGAGCGTGTATAGTGCTAGGCCACAGTGTCAGCCTCTCACGGCCTCCTCGGCGCCCAGTCTCGCGTCGATGGGCTCGCAGAAGAGAAGGAGGACCCAGGAGAGCGTCTATACGTGTGCAGGGCCGGAGAGCCCAGGGATTACTCCTCTGGGAGGGACCACGGCGGTCAGAAGGGCCGGTAGGTGGCGCGGTGGGGGGGGCAGGGGCAGTCACGGCCTCCGGAACACTGGGGGGCAGGGGAGGCAATTACCGGCAGTGGGTGATCGTAAGGCTTCTCCTCGGCCTCGAGGTGGGTTGCAGGCCGGCCCCTCTGTTCAGCCCTCTGTACGCCGCAGTCACTCGGATGCCGGGTCTGGTCTGGCAGCAGGCCCCAGCGCAGCTCCTCACCTCACAAGCCCCGGGCTCCGCAGCAGACGGCGCCACTAATCAGTCGTCCCCTTTGCCGGCCGCGAGGCCGCGCACCAGCCCACGGAGTGCACCCAGCCCGCCGCTGCGAGGGGACCGTGCAGGGCACAGGGCCAGTCGCGGGGTGTCTTGAAGGCAGAGGAGCGACTCCAGCAGACCAACATGGCCTGGCCCTCCGCCGCCAGTCCAGCACTCTCGGCCGTAGATGCAGCGCACACAGCCTGGGGGGTCGGGCATAGGATCGTTCAGAAGCCCACGTCTCAGGTAGGTCAGGTCGCAGCTAAGGCTCGTCCCAGGCGGTCAGCATGGTGTAGCATAGGAGTGGCCAGGGCCTACCTCGGCGCCATTCATCTCCCGGTGTCACGTAGCGGGGAGGTCGTGACGGGTTCAGTTCTTCCCGGCAGTGGCTGCGGCCCTGTCTTTGTCTCCAGCATGCCTCTGGGCGGGCTCATCAGGCTAATGGTAGTGCTGCAGAGAGCCGCTCCGGGACAGATGGTATCTGCAGTCGGCCGAGCTCTCCACAGCCGGGCAGATCTCAGGGAGTCACTCGAGAGGCCCCGCCGCCATCTTGAGTAGGCCGCAAGTCCGACCCTCGCTGGTTAGCCTCTCCCGTCCTTCAGTAACGCCACAGCTCATCAGGATGCGCTTTGCTAGTCTAGGAAGGTAATGCCAGGTTTTTAAACATGTTTAGGTGCAGTGATGCATAAGGATGGCTGAGTGGATGACAGAGGGCTCCGGAGTACTCTTAGAATGTGACCGCCATCTTGACGCTCCTCGACAATATTTTAAACCCACAGATCCAATGCTATGGATCGCCAATGTGGTAGAAATTGGCGTACCAGATGGAGTCATTGCCCAGCTGCAAATGTGGTACATAGCATTAAAAAAATCTGAAGGGTCGGACCCTGGATCAGGGAAATTTGGATACTTCTGCTCCTGTCGGGGAGGGGGAGGAGAAGGCACTGGATCTACCTCCAGTTCCGGATCAGGACAGCCAAGCGAAGTCAGTGGCGGCCTTGGACTCAAAGGCAACGCTGGAAAGGCTACTAGAGACGGGGCCGGAGTCACCTCACTTCGATCTTCATGCGACTTCGGGGGAGGAGACACCGACCTCAGAGACTCATCTGTTTAAGACCGACGTTGGAAACTATAATTCCGCTTCTTACGTTTCTTCATCGATGACTTAGAGGAATGGGGAGACGGCGACTCCGAGCGAAGATGAGACTTCCGACATCCTCTCTTCTCCTTCTTTGCCTTGGCCATAGAGTTTCACTTCTCTCTCCTACAACAGTTTGGGGTTCATCTTTTGGCATGATGAACAGACACCGAAGACCATCATCATGAGGATCAGTGAGTGACATTTGACATCACACTCCTTGCACGGTTTGAACCCAGATTTCCTTGGTGGAGACATTTTTCCTGCAACAACGTTGAAATTTCCAGAAAAAATGTCAGAAGACTCCTCACTTTATGGAGAGCCTATCAAAAAAATGTCACGCGTCGAAGGCCCAGAAAAAAGGGAGCTGACGTCAGCACGCCGACGAGGGCCTCTTATGGCTCCAATGACGTCATGCAGATCTGCGTGCGGAGCCATGGGCACTGTGCTGTCCTCGTCAACGTGGGAGAGCTGTCAAGGAAAGTTTCCATGGAATGCTGGTGCATTGGGATATTCAAAAGGTGAGTAATCTGAAGGTAGGTATCCATCAGAAATGTTGTACTGATTGAGTCCAGTTTGTAACGGTTAAGCAAAATTAAAACCAATGATCTATAATTAGTGCCCTGGCTCATTTATAACCAGTCAATACTTCAGACATTGTTATGGAAGAGTACAGCAAAATGCCACCTTTTATAACTACCAAGGTTATGATATAACAAAGGTTATTCAGGCTAGGTTTTTCTCTAAGACAACTGAATCACTAGTGCAAGCTGAAATACAGGAAGTTTACCTTTCAACATCTGAGGAATATCAATGGTACCCCTAACCCACTGCACACTGCTTTGGTTTTCTCGGGGACCCTTGTACTGTAAGGGTTCCCAGTAGTTAAGTGACATCATCATTCCTTACAACACAACCATGCAGAATACTGTTTAGAACCTGGATTAGTCCCAAATGACCCCTTTCTTAAAAGACCCACGGCAAACCAGGTCAGGTCCAATCTTTCAGCTCATTTCATTGCACCCTGCTGTTATGAAGAATTCTAAATTGCACACAGGATAACAACTGAGTTCTTACCTTCAGGAGAATTATAGTCTAAGTGTGTTTTAGGTCAGTTGGTGCACCCTACATGAATCTGTCTTTATCGCTGTCCTGGATGACCTACACAAAGCTGTTGCTAGTGACTGAGTCTCAGTCTTGAATTTGTTTAATATGTGAACAGTTTTTGACACTGTAGACCATGAGATATTGCAAGAAGGCTTCAGGCCTTTAAAATCAAGAATATTGTTTTCCAATAGTGTAAATCTTTCCTCCAGGAGACCTAAAAAAACGAGAAAAAAAAAACCAATTTGTGGAGTCCCATAAAACGCAGCTTTTTCTCACCACTTGTTCAAGGCCTACATTGACACAGTTACAGTATGTCTGAAGTTCCTCTGCTGACACCGGTGGAGTGACGTCCGACGTGTGCTGGGCACAGTGCTGCACAGAACACAATTCCCGGAAAAACTGAACACCGCGCTCAGTGCCTGCAATGCATACCTGGAGCAAAAAATCGCGGAAACCACCTAAAAGGGCAGGATCCTGGAGACATTGAAGTTTTCCGGTCCCCGGAGTCATATAAATAACTTATTATTCTTCCGACCTTAAGTGGGTCCCGAGGGCAACTGTGCCGGCTCCCCGTTGGGAGCCGCGAGGAGCCTGGTGTGAGGCAGGGCACCTAGAGAGCCCAGGACCCTGCAGGCAACAAGGTGAAAAGGTGGGGGCCCTGGCTGGAGCCGCAGCCCCAGGAGAAAAGAGATAAGTAGTCAAGGAAAGACACATCAGGGACGCAATCACCAGGAAAACAGCAGCAGGAACTGAAACTGGTGAAAGTAGAGGCAGCACAGCACGCAGACACTCAACCAGAAGGCACAGCCGAGGTAAGTGTTGGGGTGGTAAATCTCCTTTGATAAAGGGAAAAGTAAATGTGGGGAGAGAGGGAGGTTTGAGACAGATATATTACAGAACAAGAAGCAAAAGGAGTAGTAAAAAGTGAATAGGGATCCTTAAGGTTGGTGAGGAGCTTACAGGGTTCGAGCAGGAAGCAGACAGATGATGAAAATACCACAATAAGGACTCTTTTAAAAGCAAAGAAAATCAAGGAAGGCACCAATGGTAAAAACATCACATATACAGTACTTACTCGAAAAGATGGTGCCCGGAAAAGGCAAACTATGAAAAGGGCATAAGGGGCGGCCACCGGTATATGCTGATACTTCAACTACAATTGGGATCCATGAAGGGAGTATGGCAACCTCGAAAGAAGAAGGGATAAGGACAACTCTGAGAAGTATAAGAAAGAAAACCTTACCCAAAAATTCCCTGCAAGATGGGAAGGAGGGAGTGTCAGTATCTAGATCAATTAAGGATTTTGTGGGCATCACTTTAAAAGAAAACAATCTGTATCAGACTCACAGATAGCAGGGCAAGTGCATAATTTGGAAGACGAGAATAGTAGCCAAGGCCATTTAGATCTTTGCACATCTTCGCTGAGCCAGCAAGATTTGTTAAGGCAAAACGAATTTTCCTTAGAACCTAGACTTTGCTCGTCACCTTGGCTCTTCTCCCTTCATATCACACCCGGTAGAGAAAAGCCTTGAAGGTGAGAATGGAGATCACAGCATGGTCATTAGAACTGAGCAGGAAAAGAACATGGAGCAGCTGCTGAGGTCAGACAATGAGGCCATAGAAGGCTCAGCGCATAACTCCTCAATAGGGATAGAAATTATGGCAACACCATCAGCCTCAATGTTGGACATAATGCTACAAAAAAACAATTCAAGGTTTATTGGAAGTAACCATGATGAATAATGATATCCTAAAGGCCCAAAAGATCAAATACAGAACATTGTGGGAGAACGAAAAGTAATTCGGGACCATATGCTGTCTATAGTTAGACCCGTAGAAATTGTTAACCAAAATACGGAAAGTACTGGGGATGCACTTCGGCAGATGATAATGCAGAATGTGTACATCTCCAAACGACCTATGCTTATAAAGAAACTGGGAGAACCAAGAAGATAGACAGTATATACCCCCGGCTAAAAAGAGAGAGGAAGATCCCAGGTAAGGGAACAGTGAAGGGGAGTAATGAAAAACAGCAGACGGAAAATATTGTGGGAGGTTTCACACATGAGAATAAGCAAAAGATAAAAAGTCCCATAAGAGACGTAAAAGAAGGGAAATGGAAGGGTGTCTCTGGAGAAGAAGGTAGCAGTGGGAAAAAGGGAATAAGGAAGGATCCACAACAGCCACAAAAGAAAAGTGAACGCCCCATAGATAATCAGCAGGCGGAGGGATATGGCACTAAAAAGAAAATTGTAGCCTGTGAGGAAAAAGGAAGTAAGCTGAATGCTTTACTTAGTAGGAAGGGGAGGCAGGACAGAGTGTATTTACAAGGCACAGGAAAGCATAAAAAATCCAATATGTGGCTATATTTTGAACCAGCCCAACCAGGAAAGGGTGGTAAAAAAACGAGACAGCTGTATCCCTTAAATTGGTCCCAACTTCTCTTTGCTTTTTCTAAATGTATCAGCCTGAGAAAAATAGGAACTAATGACCTTAGACAAGTTGGGTTCATACAGAATAGCAAGAGAAAAGAAATAACAAAAGTTCTAATGTATTCAGGGCTAGTAAAAGCAGCGCTGATAAAGGCCGAGAAAGAACTACAAGAGGAAGGGATAAGGTTAGTGTCAGAAACAGAATTACCTGAAATAGGACACCCAGGTGAACCATTCTTGAGGTATCACGCAGCACTTGGGTCAAGACAAGTTAGACTACTAGATGGGATATATGAGGAAAACGGTAATATCGAAATTACTGTGGACATCGCAGAGACAAGCAAACACTGGGGTAATGGGAGTTTTGAAAATAGGTATGTGGCCCCATCTCAAACTGTCCCGGATGAAGATGGGTATTTAAGCGAAATCGATTAGGGTGATGGGTCGTCGCACACCCTTGGGATACTAACTTGGAACATTAATGGGCTTGAGAGAAGGACAAAACTAGAAGGCCTTAAAAAACTTGCCAAAACCTATGAGATCATGTGTCTGCAAGAAACTTGGCTGTGCGGCAAATCCCCCAATCGATGGGTTTGTTCAAATAAAGAGGCCCGTAACAAGGAGTAGGCAGGGACGCCCCGCCGGGGGGGGATAATGACCTTAGTATCCACTAGGATAGCGAGAAAGGTAAAACCCCTTTAAGGAAGACCTGGATTATCTATGTGAAAAATATGATAAAGACATGTTTATTTTAATGGGAGACTTTAACCACAACATTAACCCAAAATGATTGATCCATGGTTCAAAGAGATGCTGGGTACATACAACATAAATGATGCGAGCTTCCCTGAAACTAAAATGTCAGCACAAGATATTGCACTAGGAAAGCACTTGGCCAGGAAGAATCTGTTCTGTCTGAATGGCAGGATGGAGAGTGATCGCCTGGCTAAGCGAACGTTTAAGGTTGGCTCGCAACCCTGCCCAATTGACTATATTTTCATGTGTGTCTGGAATTTTGAAAACATTAAGAGTTTTTCATAATACAAGGAGAGGGAAGTGACCATGATCCTCTAAAAGTAGAATTATTCAGGCATGAAAGGGCCCTACAAGAAAAGATAATTCCTCTACAATTGGATTACCCAAAGCGCCTCTCCACCAGAATGACAGAGGAATGCATGACAAAACTAGCTAATCTGCAGCAGAACTTAATAAAGGAAAATGTTATGGTTAAAAAATCTAGAAAGGTATGAAAATATAATTAACCAAGTGGATTAGGGTTAAGGTAAAAGAAACTGTGACAAACGCCAAAAAGAATGTGGATAACCATGGAAAGAGAAAGGATGGTTCAGTGAGGAATGTTTGAAAATAAAGAGATCAATAAGCAAAGGAGAGAGACGTCTCAAAGTAAAGTATGATTTTGAAATCTATGGTTACCTGTTGAAACTTAGGAAAATGTATAAAACACTTATCCGGAACCAGAAAAGGAAATTTAAAGAGAAATGCTAGAGCAACTTACTGGTAGCAATAGAAACAAAAAAATTAAGAAAGTTCTGGAAGCTACTACAGGAAGGCTCAGACAAAACTCAGGGTGTAATGAATTGTGTGGTCAAGGAAGCTGCTTGGGAGGAGTACTTGGGGGAAATTTATGCTAAAAGGCAAGAGCCAGCAGAAAGAAGTAGAACCCACTGGGTAGGGGTGGAGGATGGCATTAGAGCACACTTTACTGTAGAGAATATAAAACAACTATAGCAAGCTTAAAACTGAGCCGTGCAGCTGGCCCTAATAATCTCCCAGCCATAATTATAAAGGCTGGTGGGCAGACCTTTTATCTCAGTTGATCTCCTTCATACTTGACACAGGACAATTCCCAGATAGTTGGAGAGGTGCTATAATAAGACCCATCCATAAGAGAGGAGATATAAGGTCCCCTAAAAACAATAGGCTGATTAACCATTTAGATGTGGGTGAAAAAGTTTACGCAAAATAAATTGAAACCAATAGTACCCCGGAACAAGGTGGCTTCAAAGAGGGTCACTGCTTTGCCCTCTGGTCCATTGCAGAGAGGGAGGTTATTCTGCTGCTTCGTAGACTTCAGTGCTGCCTTTGATCTAGAGGATCGGTACCGTCTACGGGAAACCAAGACAAATTATGAGATTCCAAAGGAAATTTTGGGCATAATACAGGAGTTACACAAACACAATTGGGCCCAAGTCATTATAGATACAGAGGGGTCACTGACACAGAGAATAGAAATCAACAATGGACTAAGACAGGGTTGCGTGCTGGCCCCACTTCTATTCTCCATATTTGTAGCAGACTTCCCCAAGACACTGGCGGGGGCAAAAGGCACCAGCCCTAGAATGGATGGGAAACACATATCATGCCTTCTGTATGAGGACGACCTTGTAATTTTAGATCAGACGGAGATGGGTCTACAGAGAAAGTTGGACGCATTTAGGGATTACTGTAGCCACAAACAGTTAACTGTAAATATGGACAAAACTAAAGTAGTGTGTTTTGGCAAACAAATTGCTGAGTTCAGTTGGCATTTGGGAACCACTAAACTGGAAACAGTTAACAACTATAAATACCTAGAATCTGGTTTGAAAGGTCCTTGAACTGGCATACCCACTTGGCGGCCATAAAGGTGAGAGCCCTCGCCTCGGTGAGCGGCTTGAGAAAATTCAACCGGGACTATGGGGATGATAACGCCGGATTCCACTATAAAAGTTTACTAGGAACCCTCGGTCGACTGGACCTTTATTACCTGCTGAGAAATGTAAAGGGGAGAAACAATGCATTCATAACAAACTAGCATGAATCAATTTAAGTAAAGCTCGTAAAAGATCACTGACTCCAAATTCCAAATTTAGGGGTTTATTACAAAACCAAAAATAACTGAACATACAAACACCTCAAGACGAGGTTGTAGAAATACAAAGGCACTAATACAAAGTCCATCCTACGAACCAATCTAATCCGATACAACATAAAAAGAATAAGCAATTCCAAAAATACTAAACAGGCAATAACTGCACCAACATCTATATTAGTCTTCATTAGTGGCTGTGCTGGAAATCCTTTAATCTATCCCTACACTATCCTAAAGTGGCATCCCTACTTAACATTTCCCAAGCAGGATCAAGAAAAGATGTCAGCTCGTGAAGCCTTCCTAAGAAGTACACTCACGTTGTAAAGGTCAGAAGCCCAGATTACAAAATCGTTCTAAGTCTTCATTCTAAGAATCGATCCCTTCCTTCTACCCTCTAACGGCTCTCTGCCCTCTCCTCCCTCAGGGCACTGTCCCCAATACAAAATGCACAATTGATGGACACGCCCCTGAAACACCTCCTCTGGCCAGGCACCTCTCGTAGGTAATTTTCCACCAAAACTTGTACTCAGTCCAGCGACGGTTGGTGTGTCCTTGGGTCTCAGGCTTCTTCAGCAAAAGAAAATCTCGGCTCCCAATTATCGGCATTCCTGAATACTTTGTAACAGGTCTCCTCCATACCTAACTCCTAAAACAAAAGCGTTATTCTACCTAACGAGGACAGTGTCCTTGCACCTGCAACGAAAACATGAGAACAGAACAACCTTGCACGCACATGAATTTCGCTGACTACCTCCAAATGAGAGCCTTACCAGGGGAAAATGCATCTCAAGCCTACATAAAACAGCTAACATAAGGAAAACGAATAGGCCTTTCTTAGCACGAAAGAGCAAATACTCCATCTAGGCCTTTGACAACAAATTAAACACACATTTAAAATGTTACATCTATAAGCACTACATTTCATCATATTTAAACACAATTAGTCACCTATACGTGTGCAACTTCAACATGATGCACGTTTAAATCTAATGCATTACATTACACATAAACTACTTCATTAAACATTTGCAATGAACATCGAATATTACATGATTCCCTCTAACTGCCATTTTACGTTTCTTGAATGGCACAACTCATCCTAACATTTCATTTACCACTGATTATTACAACACAGATTCTAACTAAGATTAACACACACATAAGAATATATGCGGGTACGGACTATTCATGAATATAATGTACCCCTACAATTTTCAGAATATCACTGCGCTCTATCAGTTCCCCCCTCTGATGACTAGTGTCATCAACAAAATCACAACTCCCTGGACAAAGAACCGACCTAAACAGAGCTTGTAGCCACTCTTCCCTATCGGAACCTTTCCAAATTCTTGATATTCTCATAATGACTGTCCTGCAGTCTAGCCATCCTTACCTCGCTCTCCCTAAAGGATCTTTCGACTTGATTCGCCCTGTACCACTGATAAGCCCTCACAAAACCCCACAGGCAAACCACACAGACCACGATTATAATGATAGGTCTCAGAATGTAACCAAGAATACCCTTCCCCAGGCTCGCAAACCAACTCCCCACTCTACCAAACCCTTTACCAACTTTCTCCCAAACTCCCTCTTCAGCCAGATCCTGGATCTCATGATGAATCTCAGTGATGTTACTTATATACTTCTTCAGATCTTTACTATTATCTGGTATATAAGTACAGCACTCTTGCACTTTCAGCATTTTACAGACTCCGCCCTCTTTTGCCAATAAGACATCCAAAGACGGTTCTGCATCACCATCGTCCTTATCGACAACATCTCTCCATCAACAAGCAATAGGGATTTAGCTGTATTCGTCGACAACTTGTCCACAACAGTCGCCAGCTTTCTAATCTTCACATCATTCAAAATCACTCCCAAACTTGGTATTACGGCTCCAAAAATATCTCCAATCACTCCTCCTGCACTTGCATCTCTCCTTACTCTAGAATGCATTCCTCCTTCCAGGAGTTCTAGCTCCTCTACATGGTAAATCTTGGGGAAAACAGCTGCCAGGTAACAAGTACCGTACCAATTGGCAGGCAATCTCACATAAGCGTTTTTCCCACATACAAAATATACTGTTGGCACCACTTGTACCGGACCCTGCAAAAAGTTCTTTGCTGACTCTTCCATGGTGAAAACGTGATCACACGCACTCTGTCCCACATAAACCTTATCATAATAGGTCTGGACACGTTTCACACACAACTTCCCCTTTTGCTCTAGATCTAATGCTATAGGGCCATAGCTCCCTTTCGCTCTGTGAGCCATCTCCTCCTTTGTCCAATCTAATGGACTTTCTCCAGTGTTACGTGTTTGTGTTAGTTGTCTATATCTATCCTCCACTTGATCTACAAACTTCTTTTCTATCTCTGTTAGTGAACATGTCAAATTATGTCTATGTGCATAAGCGGTATCTAACGTCGTAGTCGGTATGAAATACTTCCCAATCCTATCCTCCTGCTTATAATAATCGTACTTGTTCAGGTGCTTATATGCCGGAACCTCTGAAAGCACCGCATCATAATTGGAAAAGAAGTATTCATAATGACCTCTCCCATAAAACATGCTAAGCAACAAACTACATGAAATCCCATAAGTCAACGGAAGATGATGATATCTAATGCCCTCATCCACTGATGCAGGCAATTGCATACACACATCCATCCATCGTCTCAACATACTCATATAGCAGCTTGGCATACGCATTAGGCTTAAAATCACCTCTAGACAAATCTACATGCAATCTACGACTATTCTGATCTAGCATAGCCTTTTCAGCTCCTATGGTATCCTCTTTCTTGCTAGAAGTACTTGGTGTAGGTGTCCCTTTCACCTCTACGACTTCTGCCTCGAGTGGATTAATAACTGACACTATAATAACTATGACTATTAGGACTATCACTCCCACTATGGAAGTACCTATCACACACTTGGACCTACGGTTCGGATTTCCAGACTCCATCTTCTCTTGTCACAGCAGTTCAAATAAGAGGATACACAAAAGTCTCTTCTTTCCACCTCAAATTGCTGCTCAAAAGTTCAAACAAAGTTCATTGAAATCCTGGAAATTCGTTCAAAGCTCAGTTCTTCTGGATTTATTTACACAGTCCAAAAAGACTTCCCTAGCCCTCTTTCTTCTTCTACTGAAAAAGCCCTAGTTTTATTCTTCTTCCACTCGGGCCTAGGTTATCTTCCTGGAAATGCTTATTTACAGATCACAGTTCATTCGCAATCTACGATAAGTTCAGATCCAATTGCAGCTAAAACATGTTGCAAAATTTCAAGATGAACATCTACCATTTCATGAGGTGTTGGTTCAAATCCAAACGTTGGGAAAACTAATTTATGCAATATCAGAATTCGCACCTTGCTCAAAGCTGGAGGTTTTGGGACCGTGAGTGTCAACACTCCTTCAACTTCAAGTCCTGGAACTATCAGTCCCACATCAATTTTCAGTAGAGGATTCCTGCTGATCACTTGCACGGACTTCAGCCTCCAGGAACTCACTACTCCCGGCATCAGTTACTACGCAAGTCCACTCCGGGGCAGTGCATCTCTGGCAAGGCACTCTTGTCCTTCTCGACCTTCTCAGGCCTCCTTGGTCTTGTTCTTCTTCACTCACTTCTGATTCAGATGTCTCGGACACAGGGGCAAGATCTCCTTCAGGGGCCAATCTTAGATTCAGCCTTCTCTGTCTCTCAGGCCACGATTCTTCTGTTCGGTTAGCCCTTTTGCTTTTCTCTTGAACCCTCTGCGCACCACTTCCTTCGGCTGAGTCTGACTCTATATCACCCGCAACGTTACCTTCTTCCTCAGAGTCAATACCTGGGTTGTGTGTAGCGTAACCCTCCTCAGCCTGGTCTGGTGAGCAACCAGCTTCGTCAGCAACCCTCACAGCTTGGCTTGTCCTCTCTCGTGGCCCTGCCGCCACAGCTGGATTTTCATTCTCGAGAGGAGCTGTTACTTCCAAGGGTTTTGAAACTCGGCGGGTGTGGGAGGCATGTATCCAGTTCGGCAACCCTCCGCACTTCACCACTGTGTTCGTTACCAGTATCACCTGGTAGGGGCCTTGCCACCGAGCATCCAAACAGCTCTTCCTCACATGCTTGCGGACAAGCACCCAGTCCCCCGGGCACAAGTCGTGGCAGAGATCTCTTGAAGCCGGAACAGCAGCAGCAGCTTCCACCTGCTGAGACATAGAACGGACCACATCAGCTAGTCCTTTGCATTAATCAAGGATTAAGTCATCAGTGATGTTTATCAAGGCTGCAAATGGTATTGCTGGCAATCGCATTGCCCTCCCCATAAGGATCTCATGCGGGGAAAGACCGGTCCTCCTATCTGGGACACTGCGAACACTCATCAACACCAGAGGCAACGCATCAGGCCACTTCAGAGATGTAGACAAACACACTTTTGCCATCCGTGCTTTCAAAGTTCCATTAATCTGCTCCACTATCCCAGAAGCCTCTGGTCGATAGTTACAATGGAGTCTCTGATCAACATTTAAAGCAGCGCAAAGCAGTTTCATGATCTCGCTGTGGAAGTGTGTTCCTCTATCCGATTCCAACAAGTTGGAAAACCGAACCTAGGGATCAATTCCCTCAATAATAGCTTCGCTACTGTAAGGGTGTCACACCTTCGTGTTGGGTAAGCTTCCACCCACCGTGGAAAAACACACACCACCACTAGAATGTACCTCAGTCCATTGCACCTAGGCATTTCGATAAAATCAAGCTGTATCCTATTGAAAGGTCCTCCCGACCTCCCAATGTGACTCAGTGCAACCACAGTTTTCTTCCCAGCATTCATTTGTTGGCAGGTAACACACCTATGACACACTGCTTCAGCAAACGCACAAAACCGTGGATTGTACCACGTTTGTCTGAACACTCGCACCATGAATTTGCCTCGCCATCGGGCTCAATAGGTCATCTGGTAACACTGCTCGACCATCACTTGAAACCCAAATGCCAACATCTCTCTTCTCACATCCCGATCTGATCCATACATTCCTTTTCTGCTCTGAAGCTCCTTCCTGCAGGCTCTTGAGTTCCTCCCAAGTGTCTGCCATGGCTAACATCATGCTGAGCTCGGTTCTTTCTTGGTTCTCTCCAGTGTAATCTCCAGTAAATATACACCCTTGTTCAGCGCAAAAACGTGCAATTTCATCTGCATACTTATTTCCAATGGAAACAAAATCCGTCCCCCTCCCATGTGCAGCGCACTTTACCACTGCTATTTCCCTGGGACGTTGCAACGCTTCCAACAGTTGTCTCACATTTTCTCCATTCCTGATGGGAGATCCAGACGATGTCAGGAAACCCCTCTGCGACCATAGCTGCCCAAAATCATGAACCACACCGAACCCATACTGGTTGTCGGTATAGATGGTGATTCGGATCTGATCAGCTGCCAAACAGGCACGAGTCAAAGCAATGATTTCGGCCACTTGTGCGGAGTATACTCCTTCTAAGCAAGCAGCTTCAACCACTCCAGTAATGGTATATACAGCAAACGCTGCTCTCAAATGACCCACATTGTCTCTTAAACATGAACCATCGACAAAGAAAATTTCATCAGGGTCAGACAGAGGTTCATCAACAATGTCAGGTCTCGGTTTGGTGCAAAGTTCAGTCACATCAAGACAGTCATGGTCTTCACAATCTTCATCATCTACATTTGGCAATGGCATCAATGTAGCAGGACTTAAAACAGAACACCTTTTCAGAGTCACATTCTCCGCGGCAAGTATGACTTGCTCGTAGCGTGTGAGTCTATTGTTTGTCAGGTGCTGTGTTTTAGTCCTGGTCATCAAAAGCTCAACAGAATGCGGAACATACACAGTTAATGGGTGACCCATAACAATGCTTTCACACCTCTCAATGCTGACACCTGTTGCAGCAACGGATTTGAGACATCCGGGCAACGCTGAAGCTACTGGATCTAAAGTAGCTGAAAAGTAAGCAACTGGTCTACGGACACCTCCATGACTCTGAGAAGGTTGCGCATTGTCAGTCCTGACTCAATCATAACAGAACAATGAAAAGGACTTGTTGTAGTCAGGCATTCCCAGAGCCGGAGCACGACATAGGCCCTCTCTCAACTCCAGGAACGCAATCAGACAGTCATGGTCCCATGGTACCGGATCACTCACATCCTTATGCGTCAGCCTCTGCAAAGGCTTCACCTTCAGTGAGAAATTGGGAATCCATTGGCGACAGTAACCAACCATTCCCAAGAACATTCTGACTTCCTTCTGAGTGGTAGGCACAGTCATGTTCATGATCGCCTCAATTCGATCTGGTGACACCTTTCTCTTGCCTTTCTCAATTCGATGACCCAAGTACTGAACCTCACTCAGACAGTACTGTAACTTGTTTGGGGACACCTTGTGTCCATTCTCCCCTAAATGATTCAGTAAGGCAATCGTATCGATCCTGCAAGCATCCTCCGTTTCGGACGCAATGAGGAGATCGTCAATGTACTGCACGAGAACAGAATTCTGTGGCAGTACAAGACTCTCGAGATTCTTTTTCAAGATCTGATTAAAGATTGATGGACTCTCTGTATACCCTTGAGGGATAAGACACCACGTTAACACACGATCTTCCAGCCGGAAAGCAAACAAAAATTGGCTCTCCTCGTGTAAGGGTATCGAAAAGAATGCTTGGCACAAGTCAATCACCGTGAACCACTCGGCTTCACATGGAATCTGGAATAGTATCACTGATGGATTTGGTACCACTGGACAACATGGAACCACAATCGCGTTGACCTTTCGCAGGTCTTGCACGATTCTGAATTTCCCACTTGGTTTCTGTAATCCCATGATGGGTGAGTTGCATGGACTGCCCATTATCTCCTTCAGAATTCCCTGCTGAATCATGGAATCGATTACAGGTTTAATCCCTGCGATCGTCTCAGGCGACAGATTATACTGGGGCGTTCTCGGAAACTCAACATTTTGCTTAACCTGGATCTTAACTGGCTCAACACCTCTGATCAATCCAATCTCTTCTCCTGTAAAATCCCACACATCCAATGTAACAGTCTCTTAGGTCAATCGGAAGCTCTTCCACTTTTAATTTAGGATACATCTCTATGCAGAAATGCTGATTTGCAACCTTGAAGGTGGCATCATCATCATTTGTCTGTAATTCCACTCCCTTGGGGGTGCAATAGATGGTACAATTCAGCTTGCACAAAAGGTCACGTCCTAGCAAACAGACTGGACTTGAGTCGCACACCACAAACTGGTGTCGATCTCGGAAAGTTCCTATTCTCACAGGAATCGGCTCGGTCAATGGGTTAGTCATCTTCTTATTCGCCACTCCTACTACTTGGATTGATTGTCCCGAGAGGGGTAGGTTGGGAACTACTGCAGATCTCACAGTAGAACGGGTAGCACCAGTATCAACCAAAAAGGTGGTGGGATGACTGTCAACATCCGCCTCTACAAACGGTCCCCTCTGGTCTACCTCTAAGACTGCCCCAAGAGTGCAGTCTTCCTCCCCCCTCAGGCACCGTCATTTCAACGGGTCTGAGCTATACTCATCGCAATCCTCGAAAAGGGGCATCTGCTGGTACGTTCGATTTCCCTGTGGAATTCTCGGAGGTTGCGGAACTTGCACCTGCGGGCACAATGTCCCCCCTTGCATGGACCTGGGTCTCGTCACTGTATTGACGACCTCAGATACCTGCACCGTCTCTTCCTCTTGTTGCACTTGGTTCGCTGGATTCAATCTACACTCGCGCTTCCAATGCCCGATCTTGTTACAAAGGAGACACGCAGTGGTCTTTTTCAGTGTTGCTACATCCATCCCTGTCTTTGGGTTTCCCCCTTCCCGGACCCTGCACATTCTGGGTCCCTCCTTGATTGTTTCCCTGTCTTCTCCCTAGTGTCCCTCCACTTGGCTGTGCCTCAACTTCCCTGTCAGCGTTTGCATTTGGACCAGCATTAGCTTATCCTTAAGCTTCCTGTGTTTTGAGTCCACTTCGTCGCTGCAGTACCTGGCGTACCGCAGTATTTCGTCCACCGACTTGTTCTGCCAGCAGATCAAACGCTGCTGAATCATGAAGCTGATTTCTGGTCTCAGACCCAAGACGAACTTGGAAACGAACTGTCCCATGTCTTTGGGGTCTAACATGTCTAGCCCACTGTACTGCTTAAAGGCTTGTAAGAGCCTCTCGTAATATTCATGTACGGACTCTTTTGGTTCCTGGACAGTTCGATCTATCTTAACCCAATCAATGTCTTGTGGTGAGATTTTGGATTTCAGCCATGTAATTACTTGCTCAAACCTTTTGATAACAATAGGTGAAGGACCATTGGTAGCAGAATCCCTGTCTGGTTCGGAAGTCGGCCAATCAACTGCAACTTTACAAGCTGCCCACAAATCACTTGGTACTACGATATCAAACAATGTGTTCAGGTCAACCCAGAACACCTTCGAAATTTTAACAAATCGGTCGACCTGCTTGTACCACTCGACAGGCTTCTCCCTCAGCCGAGGAAATTCATTTGTAAACGCTGCCAAATCGCCTCTACTCCAAGGCACATGCACATAACCCTCAGTTTTGTACCTCTCGCAAAGGGAAATTCCCCACTCCTATCATCCCCCCTCCTGGAGGCAGTGTCTCTCCTACACTCTTTTTTGATGCTCTTCTTTTTAGACCACCTTTCCTCCCATTTGTCAAGCATGCTCCATGCACGTATCCCTACAATCAATTCTCGAATGTGAGTTTTCAGCCCTATCACTCTCTTCTCTTCCAGTTCCTCGTCACTGTTCTGCAACCTGTGACTTCCCTGCAACATCTTTGTCTTGGACAGATCCACCTCGTATCTCCTTGCCAAGCCTGTCAGTTTCTCATGCGCTGATCTCGCCTTGCGAGTTACATCTTTTGCTACAAACAGCAACTCGTCTGGTTCATAAAGCTCCACTCTTTCCAAAGGCAGGTTCCCACTAATTATCTCATCTGCCTCAGCTTTTAATCTCATCACATCCAACATCTTTGCTCTTATAGCAGTTTTAAGGGTTCCTCGACTTGATGCACCACTCGACTCTCCATTCTCACTGCTCTGATCCTCACATCGGTTCCCTTCCACTATATTCTCTAGGACTGGTCGGCTTCCTGAATTCCCTCGATCCCAGTCTCCTGTCATCCTATCATTAGGGCCTCTCACTGGTGGTTCCCACATCCTCATGTCAGATCTTGAATCGGCCAAAGACCTCGGTCTCGTCGTTCTTACGTCTCCCTGTCCTCTAGAGGAGTCTGCAGTGGCTGGCAAAGGCGTACTTGATTCCATGGGTCTCGGAAGGTGACCTATTCCACTCACTATGCCATTCCCTCTAGAGCCAGTCCCTTCTCCTGCTACTGATCGTGCTAGACTTCCATTTCCTGCCTGATCTGGGTCATATACTGACACTATGGGGCCGATGGTAACCGGCACTGTAAGAGCATTGGGTAGCCTTGGAACAACTGTAACTCTGTTAGCTTCGGTGCTTGCTGGTGTCTGTGTTCCCATCCCTTCTGTTACTGCTGAGATTCTTCCGACTACTCTCGCACTAGGTTGAGTCTGCGATTCTCCAGTTCCCTCTGTTGATACTGCCTTTCCCTCTACGGAATCTGGATTATATGGAGGTGGTCTTTCTGATAGCAGTCTATCTAGCAAGCTGTCATCTGTGTCACTATCGTCTTCCTCACCCCACTTCTTCTGGGCCTCTCCTACTTTTATCATCAACGGGAATAGCCTATCCCCTTCAATAGTTTCCACCCTCCATCTCTTCTCCAATGCGTCCCATCGCGCATCTTGAAACGCCCTGATTGACTTTTTCACCCTTTCCTGACTTCGGTCTCTTTTCCTGTCATGTGCTGCTCTCATCCATGCATGTAGCACCTCAAACTGTGTTGGTCTGGGGGTAAAGGTCGCAATGAAGACATCACTGTTTTCAATTGGTACAACACTTCCAACCTGAAAGTGCCATAACGCAGAAAAGCCAATTCTCCCTCATTTTCAGTCATTTTATGCCAATTTTCAAGCCAAATTATAGTAAGCAACCCCACATTCGTAGCCATATAATGGGCTGGGGTATCCTCGGGTGGAGTTTCTTCTCCTCCTCGAGTAACCACTCTTCTGTCTCCTCTACACGTCTTGTAAAACTTTAAAACATTTCATGATTAAATCAACGTTTTCTTCACTTGTTTTCACTCGACTTCCTGATGACAATCCACCAATACCAGCGCGGCTTCACACCAACCGCCCAATCACAGCGCGGCACTCTCTGACGTCACTCTTCCTCCTCATGCAGCAGTTCCCCTCCTTTACAATTCGTCTCTCGCACACTCACGCGTCTCACTCATAGACTGAAATAACTGTTTGTCCACCAAACGACCGAACAGTCACTTCTCTGACTGTCTGCCCACGAAACGACCGGACAGTCTCACGTAATTGTCGACCTCAACTCTGGCAACCGTTTGTCCACGAAACGACCGGACAATTGCCCCAGACTATCTGCCCACGAACGGCCGGACAGTCATGTACTTAATCGATAGGAACCAATCACTCAATGTTCCACATGCAGTAACCCACGACCTGCGTCGGTTACACACACACACACACACATATCTCTCTCTCTCTCCTCCCCCCCCCCCCTATCACCGGTGGGTTAGTCAACGACGTCTCATGACTCCCACAATCTCTGGTCAGACAATTTCAACTCTGGGTGTCTTCTACACCACAATCTCTTATCCCGGGATATCAATAAATCAAATCTCATGGACCGCACGCGTTCGGCCCGAAACCACAATCACTCAACTCTCATTCCAACTCCGCAAGACATCACACAATCAAAACAACACTGCAATCTAGCAGACATACATCCCTGTTCATACTCACTCCACCACGAACTGCTGTTTCCGCCGCACCGTCACTCGCCGTCGGTTTCCATCAGACGCCGTCGACCTCCGCTCACAATCCACTGGATAACCATCACTTGGGCTCTATGGGGACTCAATGACTACCCTTCTCTACGTCTCCCCTTACTACAGAGGTAACCATCCTCTCGCTACCAACTGATAACGCCGGATTCCACTATAAAAGTTTACTAGGAACCCTCGGTCGACTGGACTTTTATTACCTGGTGAGAAGTGTAAAGGGGAGAAACAATGCATTCATAACAAACTAGCATGAATCAATTTAAGTAAAGCTCGGAAAAGATCACTGACTCCAAATTCCAAATTTAGGGGTTTATTACAAAACCGAAAATAACTGAACATACAAACACCTCAAGACGAGGTTGTAGAAATACAAAGGCACTAATACAAAGTCCATCCTAAGAACCAATCTAATCCGATATAACATAAAAAGAATAAGCAATTCCAAAAATACTAAACAGGCAATAACTGCACCAACATCTATATTAGTCTTCATCAGTGGCTGTGCAGGAAATCCTTTAATCTATCCCTACACTATCCTAAAGTGGCATCCCTACTTAACATTTCCCAAGCAAGATCAAGAAAAGATGTCAGCTTGTGAAGACTTCCTAAGAAGTACACTCACGTTGTAAAGGTCAGAAGCCCAGATTACAAAATCGTTCTAAGTCTTCATTCTAAGAATCGATTCCTTCCTTCTACCCTCTAACGGCTCTCTGCCCTCTCCTCCCTCTGGGCACTGTCCCTAATACAAAATGCACAATTGATGGACACGCCCCTGAAACACCTCCTCTGGCCAGGCACCTCTCGTAGGTAATTTTCCACCAAAACTTGTATTCGGTCCAGCGACGGTTGGTGTGTCCTTGGGTCTCAGGCTTCTTCAGCAAAAAAATATCTCGGCTCCCAATTATCGGCATTCCTGAATACTTTGTAACAGGTCTCCTCCATACCTAACTCCTAAAACAAAAGTGTTATTCTAACTAACGAGGACAGTGTCCTTGCACCTGCAACGAAAACATGAGAACAGAACAACCTTGCACGCACATGAATTTCGCTGACTACCTCCAAATGAGAGCCTTACCAGGGGAAAATGCATCTCAGGCCTACATAAACCAGCTAACATAAGGAAAACGAATAGGCCTTTCTTAGCACGAAAGAGCAAATACTCCATCTAGGCCTTTGACAACAAATTAAACACACATTTAAAATGTTACATCTATAAGCACTACATTTCATCATATTTAAACACAATTAGTCACCTATACGTGTGCAACTTCAACATGATGCACGTTTAAATCTAATGCATTACATTACACATAAACTACTTCATTAAACATTTGCAATGAACATCGAATATTACATGATTCCTCTAACTGCCATTTTACGTTTCTTGAATGGCACAACTCATCCTAACATTTCATTTACCACTGATTATTACAACACAGATTCTAACTAAGATTAACACACACATAAGAATATATGCGGGTACGGACTATTCATGAATATAATGTACCCTTACAATTTTCAGAATATCACTGCGCTCTATCAGGGATATGTCACACAGACCAGTGCTAAAAGCTTTCGTGGCTATGATACCGCAACAACTGCAATACAGAGCTGAATTACTTTGCATCAGTGGTAAAAGTGGGTGGGATGCCGCGGAAGGGAAATGCCTTAAGACCTTAATGTCCCTATCTGAAAGAGACACGTTAGTGATAGATTCCTTACCTTAGAATATCCCCAGGCGTCAGGCTGGATCCGGAAAGTTTTGCGTAGCAGTACCCTTGCGCTGCCGGTAGGCGGCGTCGTGCGGCTCCGCGGTCCGTCGCCGGGCGTCGTGATCGCCGGGATGACGTCGCGGGCAGTACTTAGGCGCCGCCCCTGCGCGCTGACGCCAGTTCTTCTTTTTCCGCGCCAGTAAGCGCAGATCCGGGAAGAGCAGTGCCCTGGTCAATTTTTGACCATACTTTTGGTGATTTTTCACTGTTTTTTTTCCAGCCTTCAGGTGTCGAGGGATGCCCGGCTTCAAGCGATGCGGCGCCTGTGCGCGGATGATGTCCGTCACCGACCCGCATTGGGAGTGTCTCTTCTGCCTCGGCCGAGGCCACGACACCGAGTCTTGTCCCGAATGCCAGGCCCTCAACCCGAAGGCTTTGCGAGAGCGGTCTCGAAAGCTCCTCGAGGCCCGGCATTCGGCTCCGCGGAAGCCCCGGTCGCGTGAGAGGTCCAGGGGTCGCCACGGAGTGCACACCGGTCGCCGGCGTCGAAGTCTTCTTCGTCCGGTAAGTCTCGACACAAGAAGTCCAAGAAGCATCGTCGCTCTCGGACTTCGCCTCGCCGGTCTCGCGACTCGGCTGAGGCTCCTCCCGGCACCGTCCCCGCCCGCGGCCCCGGACTTGCCTGTGGAGTCGCCCGTCATACCCGCCTCTTCCCGGGTTCGGGGCGGATCCGGCCAAGGTACAGGAGTTCCTGTCGGCCATGGCCCGCCTCTTCGGGCCTTCAGGCCCCTCCGGTGCGCCTTCGGGCCCCGCGGGCCCTGATGGGGTTGATCCGGCGCCGCCGGCGGCTCCGGCCCCGCGCCGCCCGAGCCTCCAGCCTCGATCCCGGCCCGGCCCGGCCCCGGCCTCGATCCCGGCTCCACAACCCCCATCGACGCCGGTCGACCTCACGACACCCTCCGCCGGCGCCGATGTCTCCGGTGCCGCTCTCGACGCCGCCCTGGGCTCCGGGCGGCGTCGTCCCCCAGTTCCTTCCGGCCCGGACTTGGACCCGGAGCGACGCCGCCGACGCCGGCTCCGGCGCCGATGGGACCTTGGGTCCCAAATGTCCCTCCTCCTCCTTATTTTGAACCAGAGGAGGACCAGGAGGACTGGGAGGGGTCTGATGACCCTCTGACACGCAACTGTCAGTATGATGAGGACTGGACAGAGAGTCTAGGGGAGGCCAGTGGTCTGGATACTTCTCCTGACACTGGCATGCTGTCTCCTCCCGTGGCTACGGAGGAGGGGGCCAATTTTGGTACGGTGTTGCGTAGGGCTGCTGGGGCCTTACGTCTCCAGCTCCCTACTTTGACGGTCAAGCCTAACATCTTGACAGAGGTGCTTTCAGCCGGCAGCCTCCTCTGCGGAGACTGTGCTGCCGTTTAACGACGCCTCACGGACGTTCTTTGGGCGCCTGGTCCAAGCCCAACACAGGGGCTCCTGTGGATCGGAACGTGTCACGACGCCATCGCCCGCTCCGGGCGACCCCTGTTTCTTTCTGTCCACCCCACTCCTGAGAGCTTGGTTGTCCAAGCCTCCGCTTCCCAAACCGCCTTCCCTACCGCTTCCTCCGGATAGGGAATCCAAACGCCTGGATCAGTTTGGGAAGAAAGGTTTTTCTTCCTCCAGTGCTGGCTTGCGGTCCGTTAACACCGCTTGTCTTTTGGGCCGATATACCCACTCTCTGTGGGATTCGGTGGCGGATGTTTTGCCCCAGTGCCCTGAGGAGGTCCAGGCACTGCTTTCCCGCGCCATTGCGGAAGGAAGGGATGCGGCCAAATACACTATCCGTTGTGGCCTTGACACCGCCGACTCGCTGGGCAGGTCGATTGCAACGACGGTGGCGCTCCGACGCCACGCCTGGCTGAGAACCACTGGTTTTTCAGGGGATGTCCAGAATACTCTCATGGACATGCCCTTTGATGGAGTCGGCTCTTTGGGTCCAAAGCAGACCATGCGTTGGAGCGCTTTAAGGACTCACGGGCTACTGCCAAGTCCCTGGGCCTTTCTGCTACACGCTCCGCTGCCTTCTGCTTTTCGCCCCTATCGTGGCCACGGTAGGGGCGCCCTTCACGTCAGCAGCCCAGCCACCGGCCCGCGCAGCAGGCGTCTTCGCGTGGCCGAGGACGTGGATTCCGCCGTGGCGGATCGGGCAACCAGCGTGCGGGTCAGGCCACCACCTCCAACCCGTCCGCGGCCTCCAAGCCCTCCTAGTCCCTCCTTTCAGGTGCACGGCACGCCAGTAGGGGGCAGGGTCCGCCATCACCTTCCCCACTGGCGCACCATCACCTCGGACAGGTGGGTCTTGGACATTGTCCGAAGGGGCTACTCCCTCCCTTCGAGACCACCCCCCAGCCATGCCACCTCAATTCCACCGCATGTCAGGGGATCACTTGGTGCTTCTACAGAAGGAAGTCACGGCCCTCTTGACCAAGAGGGCCATCGAGCATGTTCCGACTCCCAGAAGTAGGGCGTGGTTGCTACTCCCACTACTTTCTGGTGCCCAAAAGGACAAGGAGGACATGCGTCCTATCTTGGACCTCCGGAACGCCAATCGCTTCCTCCGGAAGGAGAAGTTCAAGATGCTCACCCTAGCTCAGGTCTTGACTGCCCTCGACCCTGGAGACTGGTTGGTAGCGTTGGACTTGCAGGACGCGTATTTCCACATCCTCGCCCTGCCGGCCCACCGGCGTTACCTTCGGTTCACGGTAGGCCCCGAGCATTTTCAGTTCACCGTGCTCCCTTTGGCCTTACCAGTGCCCCTCGGGTGTTCACGAAAGTGATGGCGGTGGTCGCAGCTCATCTGCGCCGGGCAGGGGTTTCAGTCTTCCCCTACCTCGACGACTGGCTGCTGAAGGCGGGCTCGCCCCAGGCAGTCGTCTCCCACCTCCAGACTACGGCCGAACTCCTGCACTCGCTGGGGTTCTCCATCAATGTGCCGAAGTCGCATCTGATTCCTTCTCCACAGCTCCTTTTCATCGGAGCAGTTCTGGACACGACGCAGTTTCGGGCCTATCCTCCCGAACGGCGAGTCCGGGATATTCAGGCTATGATTCCGATCTTTCGGCCTTTATCCTGGGTTTCGGTAAGGATGACCCTGAGGCTGCTGGGCCTCATGGCCTCCTGCATCCTGTTGGTCAATCATGCCAGATGGCATATGCGGGCTCTGCAGTGGGACCTGAAGTTCCAGTGGGCGCAGCACCAGGGCAACCTGTCCGATCACGTCCAGATCTCGGAGGGGACTGCAAAACAGTTGCAGTGGTGGCTCTCGAACCGGCAATGGGTCATGGGCAGATCCCTCTCCCTTCCCCAGCCAGAGCATACAGTTGTGACGGACGCGTCCCTTCTGGGATGGGGCGGTCACATGGGAGAGGCGGAGATCAGAGGCCTCTGGTCTCCGGCGGAGTCCCGGCTCCATATCAACCTTCTGGAGCTCCGGGCGATCCGGCTTGCACTCAAGGCATTCCTTCCTCTGTCAAAGGGAAGGTAGTGCAGGTGTTCACAGACAACACCACCGCCATGTGGTACTGCAACAAACAGGGCGGGGTGGGGTCTTGGACCCTTTGTCAGGAGGCTCTGCGCTCTGGACATGGCTGGAACATCAGGGCATGTTCCTGATGGTTCAACACCTGGCAGGTTCTCTGAACGCCAGGGCGGACGAACCTGCAGCCGCAGGTGCATGATGGATCACGAATGGCGTCTTCACTCGGAAGTGGCGCAAGGACTCTTTCTACAGTGGGGAGAGCCTTGGTTAGATCTATTCGCCATCGAAGAGAACGCGCAATGTCATCAGTTCTGCGCGTTGGAATTTCCAAGGCGGCACTCGCCGGCGACGCTTTCGTCGCGAGTGGAGTTGCGGTCTGTTGTACGCCTTTCCGCCTATACCACTTCTACCCAGAGTGTTGAAGAAGATTCGGCACGACCGGGCCCAAGTCATTCTTGTGGCTCCGGACTGGGCTCGAAGAGTTTGGTATCCCGAGCTACTCAATATGAGCATAGATCCCCCGATCCGTCTGCCTCTTCGGGAGGATCTTCTGTCGCAGCAGCAGGGGACGGTCCTCCACCCGAACCTGTCCAGTCTAC
The DNA here is from genome assembly GCA_963921515.1 of Calotriton arnoldi. Lineage (NCBI taxonomy): Eukaryota > Metazoa > Chordata > Amphibia > Caudata > Salamandridae > Calotriton > Calotriton arnoldi. The sequence goes on from CAWUFW010004720.1 coordinate 1,108,811, forward strand.
ACCTGCTTGCGTGGAGACTGAGCGGCGGCAGTTGATTCCTTTCGACTTGCCTCCCGAAGTTTGTGATGTGATTCTGGCAGCCAGGCGTCCCTCCACTAAGGTGGTATACGCCTGCAGGTGGAACAAATTTGTGGCATGGTGCACAGCAAAGGCTGTGGATCCCCTTTCTGCCCCTCTTTCTGAGGTCCTTCTGTTCCTTCTCTCTCTGGCCCAACAGGGTTCTGCCCTGGGTACCATCAAGGGTTATCTTTGTGCTATCTCGGCCTTCCTCAGGCTCCCTGATCAGCCCTCCCTTTTCAAGTCCCCTGTTGTTAACAGGTTCTTAAAAGGCATTACTCACCTCTTCCCTCCTGTTCCGTTTGTAATGCCTCAGTGGGACTTGAACTTGGTTCTTACCTTTAATGTGCGCTCCCTTTGAGCCTCTGCATAACTGTCCTCTTCGTCTTCTGACTCTAAAGGCAGCCTTTCTGGTGGCCATCACCTCCGCTCGGCGGGTGAGTGAGCTCCAGGCTCTTTCTTGCAAACCTCCCTTTCTGTCTGTTCATCCAGACAAGGTTGTTCTTCGGACGCGTCCGTCCTTCTTGCCAAAGGTGGTTACTGCTTTCCACATTGGGCAGACCATCACTTTGCCCACCTTCTTTCCGCCTCCGCATCCTTCCAGAGAGGAAGAGAGGCTCCACCGTCTGGACCCAAAACGTGCGCTCTCCTTCTATATCGACCGCACGAAACACTTCCGGGTGGATGACCAGCTCTTTGTTGGCTACGTGGGCGCCAAAAAGGTCGGGCGGTGCACAAGAGGACCATCTCCCGCTGGGTTACCTTGTGCATCAAGACCTGCTATTCTTTGGCTAAGAAGGAGCCTCCTGTTGGGCTGCGTGCCCATTCCACCAGGGCAACGGCTGCTACCACGGCCTTGGGCCGCGGTGTTCCGCTGCCGGTTATCTGTCAGGCAGCTACGTGGGCCTCGCTGCACACGTTTACTAAGCATTACTGCCTTGACAGTCAGGTCCGGAGGGACGGCTTCTTGGCCGTTCTGTCCTCCAGGACTTCCTTGTCTGATCTTTGTTCGCAGACCCACCACCGGGTTGGTATTGCTGGGGTATCTATTCTAAGGTAAGGAATCTATCACTAACGTGTCTCTTTCAGATGCACAAGTTACTAACTTGTGTAACGATATATCTGTAAGAGACAGTAGTTAGTGATAGATTCCTTACCGCCCCACCCATCCTCCCCGTTCTGCGAACTGATTTCTAGGGTTAAGGACATCCCTTTCAGGGCCCTAGTATTTTTCAGACACCTGTGTCAGCTTCTTGCATGGCTCTGCGTTCCTGGCGCGGAAAGTCGTGTACAGAACTGACGCCAGCGCGCAGGGGCGGCGCCTAAGTACTGCCCGCGACGTCATCCCGGCGATCACGACGCCGACGACGGACGCGGAGCCGCACGACGCCGCCACCGACGCCAAGCAAGGGTACTGCTACGCAAAACTTTTCCGGATCCAGCCTGACGCCTGGGGATATTCTAAGGTAAGGAATCTATCACTAACTACTGTCTCTTACAGATATATCGTTACACAAGTTAGTAACTTGTGCGCCAGGTTCCTCCATGGTACAGGCCATTAGACTAGAGGCGGGTCTGACCTCGTGGAACATATTGGCCCAAGTGGCTCTTATAAGATTCTGGAAAAGACTGGGCCAGGGAGAGGAAAGTCTCCCATTGGTGCAAAAACAAGAACTAGCATAGTGAACTTAAATGGGCCACAGGGGTCAGAAAGAATCTGATATCAGTTTGTAGGGATATTCCGGTGAGCCTGTCATGAAACCTTGCAAGTTGAAGTCTCAAGGGGGAGCTGAGGTCTATAGGGAGAAACTATCCCCGGAAAAGGATTGGCAGTATTTGGGAGGGAAAAAATCAGTTGAATTTATGCTAAATTCATGGCAGAAGGGAGTCTGGTTTCCTTACCTGGACATTTTACCAAACCGCTGGTTTACGTGCGAAGTATTAAAGAATTATAATTGGTGTCAACCCTTATGCAAATGGGAAAACAGAAATGTTCCAACCCGATAGTAATTTCACATGTGGGCATATACAAAATGCAACAATTTTCACATATTAGTGGATTGCTTAAAGGTGCTGTCCTTGAGGAAATTGATTTTACGTCCACTATTTTTTAAATATGGAATAAGGAACCGAGCACAGGCTGTAGAGTTTATCACTGACATGCGCTACATAAACACTGCAATTGCTATTCGAAGGTTTATGACTGCAGTTAAAAAGTTATGCTCGGATAAACAAAACGAATCAGGCGTCTAGAAAAAGTATTTTAGCTGTTATAATAAGAAATTAAATGGCATAAATATAATTTGGAAGTTTAAATGTCACTGTTTTTACCTTGGTTAAACAAGAAACTCTTGATGTGTCAACCCTACATAATAGAATGAAAATGCATTTATTAAATGTAATGTTAATTGAGGCAGCTAAGAACGGACAGGTTCGGGTACCCAATTTTTAAATTAGGAGCTTTGTAGTAATTTTTTAATTATATGGGTACGAAGGGGTATCTAAATATTACGGCCTTCTATCTGTTTTAAATTGTAGTTGGCTGGCATATGAATTTTGATGCTGAAATTTTAAAAATTGTAATTTATTACCTAATTTGTTAAATGTTTTAGATAAGGTGATTATATATGATACTGTGTTGTTTAAAGACTATTGGTCTAAATAAACATTCTTTTGACTGACCGACCCACTGACCAGACTTATTTAAGCATAAGGCTTTCTGTTTTATCATATGAGCATGACACTCAAAATTATTCTCCAATTTGGATGGCAAACACAAGGCAGCTCCATCGATGTTTGTTGGCAGGAGCCAACTAGCTGAAATTAAGCTGGGCCAAAACAAAGCTACTGGTATTGGGGGGGGGGGGGGTTCAGAACCTCTAGTCCTCTGGCTGAAGGAGTTGCGAAGGTGCCCAGGTCTGGACGTTACACCTAATGTTGAGGTACAACCATTCATAGAACTTAAAATTGTTCAAAATTCTTTCACCTGACCCTAAAATCAACTACTTCTATTATAAGCATTATGTTAGTAGATGGCCTAAAACCTTCCAACCTGCTGAAACAAAATGTCCCATTTTTCAGGTGTTCAGCTCAATAGTAAATGGCTGTTCTTTGTCATACAGGTTGGAAATTTGAAAGACAACCCCCAACTTAGCAAAGCACAGGAAAATGTGTCATAAGTACCTAAATAATGAATTAACCAACAGTCACTGGCATTTCAAATTAGTAGGCAGAATATACTTATCCACCAGCATTTTCTTACAGGTAACTCATGCACTAAAATGTATTTTTCTGTTCATATTGCGTTGCTGGAAAGGAGCACTCTGAACATCCAAGTAAAATGTAAGCATTCAAACATATCTGTATACTGAGCTGACAAAAACATCTGACGTGTAGTCATTATATCAGCACATTATGTCCAAGCTTAAGTACTCTCCGTCAACATTCAGTAAATTATGCATTCCGTTTGATGATGTACTAGACTGTTTATGTAACGTTAACATGGTGAGTCAGATTAGATCAAAATCAAGTTTTGACTCACATTTTGCTAGATGTTTCAACTTGAATGCTCCAACACCCCATTTTTTGTCATCATAATATTGGTTTAGGTGGTTTATACATACTGTATGTCCAAACATGAACATCATACATAAACTGGCAAAGAATGTAAAACGTTTTTTTCTGTAGTATCTCTTAATGGAATTGTATACTATTCAGCATACGTATCCTATTCAAAATAGTTCTCTCATTATAGAGGAGGTCAGAATTTTCAAAATTACACTCACAGTTTAAAGAAAGCCATTTAACTACTGGAAATAAATTGTGAGAAGCGAATACATGGACAAGTACCAACATATTTCAACATAGGATACAAGGATTTTAAGTCCTGATGAAAGGTTGTTATGTTGGTTGCATTTTGTAGCACTGAAACTAGCAGGCTTAAGAGGACTATAGTTGGTTAGCTCAAGTCTTATCAGGAACCAGAAATGATTGAATAAATCTGAAAGAGACACATTAGTGATAGATTCCTTACCTTGGAATATCCCCAGGCGTCAGACTGGATCCGAGAAAGTTTTTGTTAGCAGTACCCCTGCGCGTCAGTAGGTGGCGTCGTGCGGCTCCGCGTCCGTCGCTGGCGTCGTAGCGCCGAGATGACGTCACGGAGACTACTTAGGCGCCACCCATGCGGCGCAGACGTCAGTTCTTTCTTTTCCGCGCCGAAGTAAGCGCAGATCCGGTTAGAGCACGTACGTTAGTCACTTTTTGACTACCCTTTTTGAGACTTTTGTCTCCTGTAAGCTTGGTTTCCTTGGTGCACGTAGGGATGCCTGGATTTAAGTCTTGTGGGGCCTGCCGTCGCAATATGTCGGTGGCGGACCCCCACGATGTCTGCCTCTACTGCCTGGAGACCGACCACGACTCCCGGTCCTGTCTGGACTGTCGGGCCATGGCCCCGAAGGCCTTGAGGGAGCGGCACCGGAAGCTGCTGGAGGTCCGGCACTCGTCCCAGCGCCGTTCCCGGTCCAGGGGCCGTTCTAGGGAACGCTCGCGGGGCCACAGTCATCGCTCCTCGGGCTCCAAGTCTTCACCCTCAGATTCGGGTAAGAGACGACACAAAAAGAAGTCTAAGAAGCGTGTTCGCTCTCCGACGTCCCCCCGTCGGTCCCCGGATGCACACGAGGGGGACATGGGCTTTGCCCCTGCGGCTCCTTCGGAGCTCGGGAGTCCCGCAGCCTACCCACCTTACCCGGGTCCGTCGGAGACTCCCGCACAGGTGCAAGAGTTTCTTGCTACCATGGACCGCCTTTTTAGGTCTCGGACTCCCGCCGGCGCGCCCTCGGGCCCCGCGGTCCCGTGTCAGGATCCTGTTGGGCCGCCGGCGGATCCAGATTCGGCGCCACAGGAACCTGCGCCGTCGGCTCCGGACACGGCGCCACGAGGTCCATCGCTGCCGGCTCCGGCCCCAGCACCACCCTCGCCTCCGCCTCCGGCGCCGCATTGCGTGCCATTTGTCCCGCCCTTGCCCAGGTTCCAGGACCATTTTGCTCCTGCCTGGGATCCGCATTGGGACACGGCGCCGGTCTGGCCCCGGCCGGCGCCATTCTCGGTGCCGTCCCCGACGCCGTTTGTTCCTTCTCCGGCTCCTGCCCGCCGCGGCCTGCGCCACATGCGGCGGAGGTGGAGGACGACTGGGAGGGGTCCGAGGACCCTCTTGCTCGTCAGTGTGACTCTGAGCAGGACTGGGCGGACGATTTGGAGGATGCCAGCGACCTCGACGTCTCCTCTGACCCGGGGTTTGCCTCTCCCCCGCCTACCATGGAGGAGGGCGCCTCCTACACGATGGTGCTCCGCCGAGCAGCTGAGGTTCTCAACCTTGATCTCCCTACGGTGGCCCTCAAAACTAACCTCCTCACTGAGGTGCTCCAGACGGCGTCCACTTCGTCGGAGCCCCTGCTGCCATTTAATGACGCCCTCACTGACGTCTTGCTGGGCACTTGGTTGCGTCCAGCCACAGGGGCCCCTGTGGATAAGAACGTCGCCAGGCGTCATCGCCACGCCCGGTGACCCTGCCTTTCTGACCACTCATCCTACGCCTGAGAGCCTGGTCATCCAAGCTTCGACGTCCCAGAGTGCCTTCCCCACGGCTCCGCCGGATAAGGACTCCAAGAAGCTGGAGCAGTTTGGCAAGCGGTTGTTCTCTTCGGCCAGCTTGGGGCTGCGGTCGGTGAACACCGCTTGCCTATTGGGCCGCTATTCCCACGCGGTGTGGGATACAGTTGCACAGGTGTTGCCTCAGTGTCCTGAAGAGATCCAAGCTGTGCTGTCCCAAGCTGTTGCCAAGGGTAAAGATGCAGCTAAGTTCGCCATTCGGTGTGGTTTGGACACCGCGGACTCACTAGGTAGAGCGATTTCTACGACTGTGGCGCTTCGTCGCAATGCCTGGTTGAGATCTACCGGGTTCTCGCCAGATGTCCAAAGCTCGCTCATGGACATGCCCTTTGATGGCACTCGCCTGTTTGGCGATAAGGCAGACAGTGCGCTGGAGCGTTTTAAGGACTCGCGGGCCACTGCCAAGTCCTTAGGTCTTTCCACGAAAAGCCCAGCCACTCCTGGTTTTCGTTCCTTTTGTGGCCACGGAAAGGGCGTCCAGGCACGTTCCTTCAGCAAACGTGTGCAGAACCAGCCTCAACGAGGCCGCGGTTTCCGCAGGGGCGGGTCTGGGAATCAGCGTGGGGGTCAGTCCACCTCCGCCCCCGCTGCTTCTGCCTCCAAACATTCCTAATCCGAGTTTTGGGGGGCACCCCACGCCAGTGGGTGGCCGGATCCGCCATCATCTCCCCCACTGGCACGCTATCACATCGGACAAGTGGGTGTTGCAGATCATCCGCAAGGGTTACGCCCTTCCCTTTCGGTCCACCCCTCCAGCCATGCCACCTCAGTTCCACTGCATGTCGGGGGACCACTTGGCACTTCTCCTGCAGGAACTCACGGCTCTCTTGGCCAAGGGGGCCATCGAGTGTGTTCCTGGGTCAGAAGTAGGGAGTGGTTGTTATTCCCACTACTTTCTGGTCCCCAAGAAGGACAAGGGGGGCTTGCGCTCCATCTTGGACCTCAGGAATGTCAATCGCTTCCTCCGGAAGGAGAAGTTCAAGATGTTGACTCTGGCTCAGGTCTTGGCTGCCCTCGACCCTGGAGACTGGATGGTAGCGTTGGACTTGCAGGACGCCTATTTTCACATCCCCGTCCTGCCGGCCCACCGGCGTTACCTGCGGTTCCTGCGGTTCACGGTAGGCCAGGAGCATTTTCAGTTTGCCGTGCTCCCCTTCGGCCTTACCAGCGCCCCTCAGGTGTTCACGAAGGTGATGACGGTGGTCGCAGCTCATCTGCGCAGGTCAGGGATGTCAGTCTTCCCCTACCTCGACAACTGGTTGTTGAAGGCGGGCTCGCCCCAGGCAGTCGTCACCCACCTTCAGACTACGGCCGACCTCCTGCATTTGCTGGGGTTCTCCATCAACGTGCCGAAGTCGCACCTGAGTCCCTCTCAGAAGCTCCCCTTCATCGGAGCGGTTCTGGATTCGACGCTGTTTCGGGTTTATCCTCCCGAGCAGCGAGTCCGGGATATTCAGGCTATGATTCCGATCTTTCAGCCTCTATCCCGGGTTTCAGTCAGGATGACCCTCCGGCTCCTGGGCCTGATGGCCTCCTGCATCCTGCTGGTGCAACATGCCAGATGGCATATGCGGGCTCTGCAGTGGGACCTGAAGTTCCAGTGGGCACAGCATCAGGGCGACCTGTCCGATCATGTCCAGATCTCGGAGGGCACTGCACGACAATTGCAGTGGTGGCTCACGAATCGCGATTGGGTCAATGGCAGGTCCCTCTCCCTCTCCCTCCCCCAACCGGAGCACACAGTGGTGACAGATGCGTCCCTCCTGGGATGGGGTGGCCACTTGGGAGAGGCGGAGATCAGAGGCCTCTGGTCTCCTGCGGAGTCCCGACTCCATATCAATCTTTTGGAGCTTCGGGCGATCCGGCTTGTACTGAAGGCATTCCTTCCCTCTGTCACGGGGAAGTGTAGTGCAGGTGTTCACGGACAACACCACCGCCATGTGGTATTGCAACAAGCAGGGCGGGGTGGGGTCATGGACCCTATGTCAGGAGGCTCTGCGCCTCTGGACTTGGCTGGAACGTCAAGGCATTACCTTGGTGGTTCAACACCTGGCAGGTTCTCTGAATGCCAGGGCGGACGAACTCAGCCGCCGGTGCTTGATGGATCACGAATGGCGTCTGAACTCGGACGTGGCGCAAGGTCTCTTTCTGCAGTGGGGAGAGCCTTGGTTAGATCTATTCGCCACCGAAGAGAACGCGCAATGTCATCAGTTCTGCGCGTTGGAATTTCCAAGGCGGCACTCGCTCGGCGACGCTTTTCGTCGCGAGTGGAGCTGCGGTCTGTTGTACGCCTTTCCGCCTATACCGCTTCTGCCCAGAGTGCTGAAGAAGATTCGGCGCGACCAGGCCCAAGTCATTCTTGTGGCTCCGGATTGGGCACGAAGATACTGGTATCCCGAGCTACTCAACATGGCGATCGATCCCCCGATACGACTGCCTCTTCAAGAGGATCTTCTGTCGCAGCAGCAGGGGAAGGTCCTCCACCCGAACCTGTCAAGCCTCCACCTCCATGCGTGGAGATTGAGCGGCAACAGTTGACAGCTTTCGATCTTCCTCCCGAAGTCTGTGATGTCATTCTGGCAGCCAGGCAGCCTTCCACTAAATCGGTATACGCCTGCAGGTGGAACAAGTTTGTGGCATGGTGCACAGCTAAGGCTGTGGATCCCCTTTCTGCCCCACTTTCCGAAGTCCTTCTGTTCCTTCTTTCTTTGGCTAAGCAGGGCTCTGCTCTGGGCACTATTAAAGGTTATCTTTCGGCCATCTCCGCCTTTCTCAGGCTTCCAGATCAGCCTTCCTTGTTAAAATCTCTGGTTGTTAACAGTTTCCTGAAAGGCATTACGCACACGTTTCCTCCCGTGCCGTTCATTATGCCTCAATGGGATTTAAATCTTGTCTTGACATATCTGATGTGCGCTCCAATCGAGCCTCTTCATACCCGTCCTTTGCTTCTTCTCGCTCTCAAGACGGCTTTCCTGGTAGCTATCACCTCTGCCAGAAGAGTGAGTGAGCTCCAGGCTCTTTCTTCCAAACCCCCTTTCCTTTCTGTTCATCCGGACAAGGTGGTTTTAAGGACCCGTCCTTCTTTCTTGCCAAAGGTTGTCACGCCCTTCCACATCGGGCAGACCATCACTTTGCCCACCTTCTTTCCGCCTCTGCATCCTTCAAAAGAGGAGGAGAGGCTCCACCGTCTGGACCCAAAACGTGCGCTCTCGTTCTACCTGAAGCGCACTCGACAGTTCCGGGTGGAGGACCAGCTCTTTGTTGGCTACGTGGGCGCCAAAAAAGGTCGGGCTGTGCACAAACGGACCATCTCTCGGTGGGCCGTTCTCTGCATCAAAGCCTGTTACTTGTTGGCTAAGAAGGAGCCTCCTGTGGGGCTGCGTGCCCATTCTACCAGGGCGACAGCAGCCACTACTGCCTTGGGACGCGGCGTCCCCTTGCAGGATATTTGTCAGGCAGCTACGTGGGCCTCGCTGCACACGTTTACCAAGCATTACTGCCTTGACAGTCAGGTCCGGAGAGACGGCTTCTTTGGCCGTTCAGTTCTCCGTGACTTTCTGGTGTAATCCATTCGCAGACCCTCCCCCGGGGTTGGTATTGCTGGGGTATCTATTCTAAGGTAAGGAATCTATCACTAACGTGTCTCTTTCAGATGCACAAGTTACTACTTGTGTAACGATATATCTGTAAGAGACATTAGTTAGTGACAGATTCCTACCGCCCACCCATCCTCCCGTTCTGCGAACTGATTTCTAGAGTTAAGGTCATCCCTTTCAGGGCCCTAGTTTTCATGACACCAATGGTCAGTTTCTTGCATGGCTCTGCGATCCTGGCACGGAAAGTTGTGTACAGAACTGACGTCAGCGCGCATGGGTGGCGCCTAAGTAGTCTCCGTGACGTCATCTCGGCGCTTACGACGCCAGCGACGGATGCGGAGCCGCACGACGCCACCTACTGACGCGCAGGGGTACTGCTAACGAAAAACTTTCCGGATCCAGTCTGACGCCTGGGGATATTCTAAGGTAAGGAATCTATCACTAACTAATGTCTCTTACAGATATATCGTTACACAAGTAGTAACTTGTGCATTAGGTAAATAAGAATCTGTTGTCTCATTCTCAGTACTGTAAAAAAACAAAAAAAAAAATGTAATCCTATTCATGGAATGAGAGCAATGCAGTCTATATAGCTCAATATACTGACATAAATTTCTGTAAGCAGTATGATTTAATTGTATCAAACAAAACATGATATAATCAAGAATTCCCATCATTTGGCTATCTAGAATATCATACCTTGACAAAACGATTGGTTAAAAATGGACATACAAGAGGTAGTTGAGCAAATTGCTTTTCAGCTTATTATGAAAAAAAGGGCAAATGGTAAATAGTTCTGTTTTAGCTCTATTAATAAAGAATTAGATAATGGGTAGCTGCAAAACATCACTAATAATTCTCAAAGCTTACGTCAATCACATGGAAAAGAAAAATATTATGAATGATTTGTGAATTACCATTACCTAATTAAAATGCGAGTTTTCTGAAGTCCATTTATTACTGGAGATTATAGTTTGAATCTGATACATTAACAGTTTGAGAAGGATATTGTTGTTATCAGTATAAAGGATGACTTCACAACAAAGACAAATCACTATTTGTCAGTCTGTCTTACCTCTGGGCTTTGAGCCCTTAACAGTAGGTTCTTAAATGGACCAATCAGTGACTCCGGAACATGTCTCTTTAAGCAGAAGCAAAACCAAAGGGGATGATGGACGGAGTGTTGAACATTGCAAGCACTCACCCCCAGTCAACTGATCTGGGTTTAATCCATCATCATTCTTTAGCTCACTCCACGATGGATTTAGGCCCAGATCTCTGTACTGGGGTGAATGTATGACATTGTTCTGCATTCTGTCCATCAACTGTTGTTTTTGCATTTGTCACCCCGAGTGGGACGGGTATGCCCAGACGTGGGTCCCGTGCTCTCCATGCCACTGGAATCAAGCTATCCTGGCTGAAGAGGGGTGAAACCCCGAAACCGGTCCTAGGATGCGTGTTTCCAGTCCAGGAGGACCTGGCTTGGCAGTTCGGGCTGGACTGTTCCCATGAGGCACAGGGTCAAGACTGATTTGCATATGGCTGGGTTCAAACTGGAATGGCATGGTGAGCAAAAAAACGATGGATTTAGGCCCAGATCTTTGTACTGGGGTGAATGTATGACATTGTTCTGCATTCTGTCCATCAACTGTTGTTTTGCATTTGTCACCCGAGTGGGACGGGTATGCCCAGACGTGGGTCCCGTGCTCTCCATGCCACTGGAATCAAGCTATCCTGGCTGAAGAGGGGTGAAACCCCGAAACCGGTCCTAGGATGCTTGTTTCCAGTCCAGGAGGACCTGGCTTGGCAGTTCGGGCTGGACTGTTCCCATGAGGCACAGGGTCAAGACTGATTTGCATATGGCTGGGTTCAAACTGGAATGGCATGGTGAGCAAAAAAACGATGGATTTAGGCCCAGATCTCTGTACTGGGGTGAATGTATGACATTGTTCTGCATTCTGTCCATCAACTGTTGTTTTTGCTCTTTAAGCAGAAGTACAATTTTTAGATTATTCACTGGCAAGCCTCCCACAATTTAAGTTTGGCAAACATTTTACAATATTAAAAAGGTGTGGAAGTGATGATCTTTATTGAGCTTTTAGTAACTGATCATTTGAACACACCGTTGGCCTTGAATAACTGCCCACCTGGCGGGTTCAGTGTAAACAACTTAAGTAAATTAAGAGGGAGGGCAATGCTTGTATCCTCTTTGCATTTTGCAGAGCTAAACTAGAGGGCTAATTGGCTGCTGAGCAAATTTGTTTGACTAACACACTTAGATTTGCTGAGAAACTGGGCACGGAGAAAAAGCAGATAACGCATGTTAATCATTCAGACGGGTCAAAAAATGTCCCTATCTTTTCAATCCTACACACTAAGGACAAGAATAAAGCTTTTAGTCCACCAGTAGGTAGTTTTAATTTCCACACTTTATCTTCTCTGCACTCACCACTTGAGCATCCACACCAAAGACAACATTTGGGCATGTGTATTAAACTGATCAAGAGGTGGCATGCCTTTCAGAGTTGCAGTCCACATTGGTAACCATCCTAAGCTATTATTGTACTTTCGTTACAGATAGCTTCAGCTGTCGCACGCAGACAGCACTGTATAAAATACCACATAGAGTGAGTTTTGGGTAAGCTCCTTGCTTAGAAAGGATGGCTTTGTCTAGGTTCTCTGCTCTTTATTGGATAGTTTTCTTTCTTATTCTGTGTTTGTTCTGCACATGAAGCATAGCTTGTTTACCTTTGCTTTTCACTGGATAAAGCGCATCCTTACACTGCTGACGACATGGAAGAACATGTTACGTATCTGTAACACAAGTTCTCTGTTAAAGGAATCTTCAATAAATGTACAGACACTGAACTGTCCTGTCCAAGCACAGGTCTCGGAACACTCTAATAGAGGAGAGAAAAACTCTCCAACAAAACAAAATAATGAAATGCCTATGAAAAGGCAACATTTGCATTACATTTATGCACTTTTACAAACGAGTAAGAAGCAGCTAGGATGATCAGATACAAATGTATCCTTTAATTTATCCTTTCCTCTTTTTAAAAGCTAAGAACATAAAAAGAAGCCTAGCATAGGCAAAAAACTCTGCACTCTCTAAGGCTGCCATTGGACCACCAGAACCCCAGCATTTGTAACAGTGACAGTAAGGTCCCAGTTCATTATGATGGTCTGATAACAACCATAAGGTCTTGTAATTAAACTCTGGCCCATTCCTGTGATGTCACCGCAGAGAGCAGTTGTTTATCAATTTAATGAAGATACCCTTGACAAAGAACTAGTGTTACGTTGAAGTAAAGTTTTCTCCTCTGTCAATAGATCTTTATTAATATTCATAAACACTGATCAGAATAGCAAGGTAACCTCTTCCTAAAGGCGATGAGAAAACTGAAGGGAGTGAGATCTAAAAGAGTACACCTTATGGCAATAAAACGCCAAAGGTGTGCATACATTTAGAATGTTAAAACTCTTCTGAGCCAATGATGCAGTTATGAGCAAGAGAGGTAAAAAAACAAATAGGTTCTAGAATCCTTTGCCATATCTTTCTATTAATTCCAGTAATTAAAGATTTTTTTTCCGTTTTGTAAATTTGCAAGATGTTACTGCACAGTAACTGCATGAAAACCACAATAAAACAAAAAAGCCTAAAAACTAGGTTTTCTTTTAGATGCCATTTGGGACTGATAACAGTCTTTAATATTACAACTCCCAACCTCCATCTTCTACATTCAGAGACAGAGGATGAACATTTTTAAAAATCTAATGCTGACAGCAGTAAAAGGTGCATAAATATCAATGAACAGGTAAGCTAAAACCAAGCTTTGAATTTGAATGAAACTCATCATAGGTTTGTTTTGTTAATGACACTGATAAACAGATAAGAAAAAAATGCAAGGTATGACTGTTGCAAGACAGCTGCAGCAACATTGTCCATGTTTATCAGAATCTAGAGTGCAAACCTCTGAATCAAGAAACAAATTTACTACTCTACATTTTTCAAGAAATTCATTTATCAATGTTAAAATCTCCCATTGCGCCTCTCCGAAGACAACATACGATTATGCATAGTTACAAATAGGCGTAAATATATATATATATTATATATATATATACCAACAATTAAACTTTGCATCATTAACAGTCCCTACGTTAAGGCAGATGGCAGCATGTTCGTAAAAGGAACAATAAAGTTGTATGTGCTGTTGCCTTAAGAAATCAAATGGACACACCTGTGTGATGATGCATTCTGGGAGAAAACCAAAACCGCAGTGGTAATGCACGAGGCAAGGTGAAAAGCAGAAGTGTACCCGTGATCAAGCCTCACATAGAGGAGAAACGCGTTGGGTTTGTGCAATTGTGCAACTTTCTGCATGGATTAAAGGCATCTTTAACCTCCAGCCGTGGTAGTCAGTGTCCTCACTTCAAGGTTGAGTGAGGTTCTGTTTGGATATATATATATATATATATATATATATATATATATATATATATATATATATATATATATAATCTACTGGCGGTCGCCAGTAGATAGTTATAGTTACAACCTATTATCCATAGGAAATCCGCGACATTCTATTTGAAATAACTCTCTTGCCGGTTGACGTATCTTCGCCAAATTCTCAAACTTTGTGGGGCGCTCCGGTCCGCTCCTACCCTGAAAGTCTCGGGGGATTCGTCAAGCGGGGGCCGAGAAAAAGGGGGTCCCAAAACGCGTTTTCCCCATGCAATTTTCCATAGGAAACTTTAGACACGGCTACAGCCCGAACTGCTGAACGGAATTACACCAAATTTGGCAAAGAGGTAGTTCTTGGTTCAGAAAGAACCCTTTTTGTTAAATGGTGTAAATCCGTTCGGTAGTTGCTGAGAAAATCAAAAGTAAAAGTACATATATATCTATGGCCGCGTCGGATTCGCGCACCCTCCCGATCACGAGCTGCATGCTAATTGGCTGTCAACACTCCAAATCAGGAAGTGTTGGCAGCCATTTTATCCTCGGTAGAACCGAGGGACAGAAACAAATGCGCAAAGCGCACAAAGGGAGCAGGGTAGAAACACCCTGACCCCTAGGTCTGCTCAGGGGTCCCACAAGGACCCCTGGGCAAAAAAATTATTATTTTTTTTTTTTTAAATCGGCAGGATGCGCTCAGAGTGCGCGAATCCTGCCGAAAAAATCGAAGCGCGGTCTCCGCGCTCGATGTAATTGGCCCCCGGGTGGGCCAAGTCCCGGGGGCATGCTGGGGGGGGTTAATTTTATGTGTGGGGGCCTCTAAGGGCCCCCAAGCCCGAGGACCACCACCCCCGGGGCTTTATGTATAATGGTGCGGGAGGGCTCTGAGCCCTCCCGCAGCCCGAGACCGCCACCTCCCGGGGCTTCTTTTTATTTTTGAAAAACCTGTGTGGGGGCTCCAGCCCCCACACGCCCGGGACCACCACCTCCCCGGGGCACTAAGAAAAATTACAATGGGGGTCCGTTTTGGACCCCAAGCCCCGGGACCACCACCTCCCCGGGGCTTTCAAAATGTAAGGAGGGGGCCGCGCGGCCCCCTCCTGGAGCCTGTGGTGGCCCTGGGGACCGCCACCCCCAGGGCCGGCTCCTGCAGTGTCCCGGGGTGCCTACCCCGGGACACTGCTGTTTGCTATGACAGGACGGGAGCCTCGCGGCTCCGTCCTGTCATTGCAAACTGCTTTGGATATTGGAAGAGAGGCAGGAAACCTGCTCTCTCTTCCAATATCCAAAGCTGATTGCTTTTCCACACGGGGAGCAGCATGTTAGCTGCTCCCCATGTGTAAAGCAATGCCGGCTCCCGTAGGACACGGGGAGCCGGCGGGACTGTGGGGGTTTGGGGACCCCCACAGTCCCCAACAAGAGGCCAGGCCCCGGGGATGGGGTCCCCGGGGCCATAAGTGGCCACGGAGGGGGCCACGCAGCCCCCTCCCCAAAGGTAAAAAAAGTTTAAAAAAAAAAAAGTGCAAGGCCGGCCCCGGGGATGGGGTCCCCGGGGCCTTAAATGGCCTGAGGAGGGGGGCCACGCAGCCCCCTCCAAATAAAAAAAAAGAGGCCATGCCCCGGGGATGGGGTCCCGGGGCCAATACAGGCCCAGGGAAGGGGGCCACGCGGCCCCCTTCCCGTTTTTTTTATTTTAATTTTAAAAAAAGGGGTAAGGCCCTGGGGGATGGGGTCCCCAGGGCCTAAAAATAGGAAAAAGGAAGGGGAGCCACACAGCCCCCTTCAGGGATAAAAAAAAAAAAAAAAAACGATCGGGCCCGCAGGCCCCGCCCCTTCCTTCACCACTCTGCAAACGCGCCCCTGGCGCGTTTGCAGAGGAGAACAATTCCCCTTGAATACTGGGGGTCCCTGAGGGCCAACTAGCCCACCAGGAACCTCCAGTATGCGCCAGGGGCTGCCTTGCAGAGAGGTGTACAGAGGCCACGCCCCTTTTACACCTCTCTGCAACGCAGCTCTGTGGCGCTTTTTGGAGGTATATGGTGGGCTAGTTGCACCCCAGGGACCCTCAGGATTCAAGGGGAGTTAATCCCCCGACTTAAAACGCGCCACGGGCGCGTTTGCACAGTGGTGAAGGGAGGAGGCGGGGCTTCAGGTGACATGTGTGCAAACAGGCCCCGTGCGCGTTTTAAGATGGGAATTAAATCCCCTTCAATCCTGAGGGTCCCTGAGGCCAACTAGCCCAACAGGTACGTCCAGAAAGCGCCACAGAGCTGCGTTGCAGAGAGGTGTAAAGGGGTGTGGCCTCTGTACATGTCTCTGCAACGCAGCCCCTGGCGCATACTGGAGGTTCCTGGTGGGCTAGTTGGCCCGTAGGGACCCTCATGATTCAAGGGGACTTTATCCCCCAACTTAAAACGCGCCACGGGGCGCGTTTGCACAGATGTCACCTCAGGCCCCGCCCCTCCCTTCACCATTGTGCAAATATTCCTCTAAAATCAGCCGAAATACGAATTCTGATTTACTCACCTGTTATCAGGAGAGACCTCAGTGCTGCATCTTTCAGCCCAGTACTAATCCTGAAAAGTAATTTTAACCGTACTTACCAGTAACTTGAATTTCCTTCCATAGGCTAACATTGACTGGTTTCACTTGGAAATTCTTCTAAGTGTGGAGTTTTGGAACTTTAAAATATTCCTCTAAAATCAGCCGAAATACGAATTCTGATTTACTCACCTGTTATCAGGAGAGACCTCAGTGCTGCATCTTTCAGCCCAGTACTGATCCTCAAAAGTAATTTTAACCGTACTTACCAGTAACTTGAATTTCCTTCCATAGGATATAATTGCCTGCTTTTTGCTGAAAAAGTTTCTAAGTGTTGATTTTTGAAACATACAAATATTCCTCTAAAATCAGCCGAAATACGAATTCCGATTTACTCACCTGTTATAAGGAGAGACCTCAGTGCTGTATCTTTCAGCCCAGTACTGGTCCTGAAAAGTAATTTTAACCGTACTTACCAGTAACTTGAATTTCCTTGCATAGGCTAACATTGACTGGTTTCACTTGGAAATTCTTCTAAGTGTGGAGTTTTGGAACTTTAAAATATTCCTCTAAAATCAGCCGAAATACGAATTCCGATTTACTTACCTGTTATCAGGAGAGACCTCAGTGCTGTATCTTTCAGCCCAGTACTGGTCCTGAAAAGTAATTTTAACCGTACTTACCAGTAACTTGAATTTCCTTCCATAGGCTAACATTGACTGGTTTCACTTGGAAATTCTTCTAAGTGTGGAGTTTTGGAACTTTAAAATATTCCTCTAAAATCAGCCGAAATACGAATTCCGATTTACTCACCTGTTATCAGGAGAGACCTCAGTGCTGCATCTTTCAGCCCAGTACTGGTCCTGAAAAGTAATTTTAACCGTACTTACCAGTAACTTATATTTTCTTCCATAGGAATCCATTGTCTGGTTTTCAGCAGAAAAGTTTCAAAGTGTCGATTTTCACAAACTACAAATATTCCTTAAAAATCGCCTGTATGACTTAAACGCATTCTTTCAACTGTTTACAGGAGATGCACCAGTGCTGGATCCAGGATCCAACACTGAGTAAGAAAAAGTAACGATAACAGTTTTTACCTGCTAAGTGAATTTCCTTCCATAGGATAACATTGGTGATTCTATGAGAAAAAGTTTCTAAGTGTCAACTTTTAAAATACAATAATATTCCTTAAAAATCACGACTGTAACCAAAACGCTTTTACTCAACTGTTTACAGGAGATGTACCAGGACTGAATCTAGGATCCAGTCCTGTGGTTAGAAAAGTAATCCATAAAGTAACTAATTGCATTTAACTAGAAATTCACATTGAGCTGAATGTTGCATTGTGTTTGAAAATGTGGTGCCCATTGCAACAACTGTAACTACTGTACTTAAGTCTATTGCCTATGTGCAAAGTATTTAAACTAAAGTAATTCATTCTGAGAAAGTATTTTTTGTAATGTAATGTATAATGTAATTACAATGTAATTAAAAAATAAAATATGTAAAAAAAAAAATCTAAAAATGTAATAAATCAGTATGAAAAAAATTAATATAACAATTAATACATTTAAAAATTGTCATTTACAAAACCTTTGAAATTCACTGAAAAAACCGTAGGTTTCAGACATGTTATAGTTAGGAATTAGCATTTAAAAAACCTTTGAAATTCACTGAAAAAACCATAGGTTTCAGATAAGTTATAGTTAGAAATTAGCATTTAAAAAACCTTTGAAATTCACTGAAAAAACCATAGGTTTTAGGGACAGTTATAGTTAGTTGGACATTGCACTCGTACAAAACCCGTGAAATTCCCCCGTTATAGTTAGTTCAGCTAACTATAACTCGCGCCCGCAATGCACTGCTGATGACGTCACATATTACATCACTCATGACATGGTCAGTGACATCACTGATGACATCTCAAATGACATCACTGATGACATCATCCACGTGATAATCTGATGCACCTCCTCACACCCTAATATAACCTTTGATACACCCAATCTAAATTACAGACTGCCATTCGCAAAACCATAGACACTCCAACACCAATAACTACATACCCACTCACTGATTCTTAGGTCTACACACACACATCCACTCACTCACCCGTACAGTCACTCAAACTTATGGTCACTCAGTACAGGACAATCATATGCACTCTTACTCCTATATAGACACTCAAACACCGCCACTCATCCATAGAGGTACTCACACACCTAGTCAGTCATGCAAATAATTAAACACACTGCCATTTACTCACCTATACAGTTATACACACACCAGCTCACTTAATCATACAAATACTAGCACATTGTTACGCTCTTATACAATCACTGATACAAGCACACACTCATCCATACAGCCACTATCACAATCACTCACTCTCAGCTTATAGCTATTTATATACTCCAATACACATATATACTGCCTTTCACATATGTAGTTACTCACACATGTACCACTGGGACATACATTCACTCACTAACACACTCTTACACACACTTACCCACCCATACAGTCTATCACAGATGCACTCTTGAAACCATCCACCCAGTGAATCACCCACTCACACATCTATGCACAGTCGCACACACCCCATCCACACAAACACTCAGGCACCCATACAGATACTCAGACAACAAATCAATAACTCTTATAGACACTCATGTAGCTATTCACAAACCCATGCAGCCACTTACACAGCAACAGACAGATACAGACATTAACCCAGTTTAGTCACTAACCCATGCATTCAGTAAGATACGTTTAATCACTCACTTATAGAATTAGTCACGCACCTACTAAATCATCCATACACACACTTATACACCCACTCATTCTTCAATACGCCTTTCCCTATATATATTAAAAATATTTAAACTTTACAGAAACACACAGTCACTGGATGATGTCATCAGTGATGTCATTTGAGATGTCATCAGTGATGTCATCAGTGATGTCACTGACCATGTCATGAGTGATGTAATATGTGACGTCATCAGCAGTGCATTGCGGGGCGCGAGTTATAGTTAGCTGAACTAACTATAACGGAGGAATTTCACGGGTTTTGTACGAGTGCAATGTCCAACTAACTATAACTGTCCCTAAAACCTATGGTTTTTCAGTGAATATATATATATATATATATATATATATATATATATATATATAGTAAAAACACCATGCCCTCAGGCAAGGCTGCACTCGAGCAGCACCACAATCCAGCGGGTAGAAGACACATCAGCATGCCGGTGTCAGCTCTCAGTCGTTCTTTGCCTGACGCGTTTCTGAGCCGTTCGCTCGTCATCAGAGGCTCGACTGTCCTTGGCGCTAACACTCCCACTATTTATTTAAATAGAACTCAAATGAGTTTGAACGCTGCATTGTGGGATATATAGTAAGTGTTAATTCCTGAGGGCATGGTGTTTTTACAATATATATATATATATATATATATATATATATATATATATATATATATATATATATATATATATATATATATATATATATATAGCAATAAATATAGAACAAATGGGATACGTCTTTGTACAAATTCAAAAGTTTGGAAACAAAGGCCCTGACTCCAGTATCACAAACATAGGAGGACCTATAAGCATAGTACATATTTAAATAGCTACACAGACTAAGATGCAGATGAATGACAAGCCTACTGGGAAAAAAGGCTCCAGTACAGTTTTTATGCATTACATTGTCTGAGACTATTCACAAATCAATGTCTCCGAATATAGTTTCCAAGCACCGAGAACTGGCCAACAGAGAGAAAACTCCAAATAGGATCAGACTGGTTACAAGACAATCAAATAACCATCAGCAAGAAACATTCTCAATTACATCTTAGAAGCAACCAAAAAAAAAAAAGACTGTTCCTTAGTCGAAACCATGGATAAGATTTAATATTGCGCTAAGGACGTGTGCAACTGGCTGATTAATAAAGAGGCAATCAAAGCAGAAGCTGACCAAAAGAAGAGATTTTTACTTCACGCTGTAGAAAGACGAAATAAGTCCAATCATGCCAAGTCTTTGTTAAATCCTAAAAAGACTATTTATCATTTAAAGAGAATACCATGAATCTGTGCCTTGTAAAAATAACTTGACTAACATTCAGAAGTCTGAAGCATAAATATGTATGTAGGTGGTGTCCGAAACATTACAATGGATGAGAAAACTAAGGCACTTAAGACATGGCATGCCAAGCTGGGCCTGTCACCACAAGAAGATGCCATTAAAAAGCCTATAAAAGGCACTGCATTAGTAATTTGCCTTGTGCAAGGGTAATGCTAAACTTTCTGTATTGTTCATATATCAATACATTTGCTGTCGAAGCAGGTACCCGAGATGACTAACAATAGATACTTAATGCGGATATAAAAATATGTTATGAAAGCACTAACTTGGACATTAACATACTTTGAAACATAAAAGTAAGTAGTGAAAAAAGACGCTTGTGTCAGATAACTATGATCTGAAGGTATTTAGTAAAGGTTTTCCATAATTAGATATCTGTGGCAAATTCATAGGTTAAGATTATGAGATGCCGTAAGAAGAAAAAGATGCTTAGTAATGCAACAACCCTCTTTTAGATGGCTAACTGCCTGCGGTCTTAGGATGTCTAGAAATATCTCATAGTTTTCTACTGTACACAGCTGAGAACTAAGAAGTAGGTTATCAAAGTCCATTCATCTTTGATGTGGTACAACATATTATGAGAAGCAACTGGTCGATAATAAATCAGATTTTAGCCTATTGAATATCCTGATGAACTACAAATGTGGAGCTTCAATGTCTGCAGAACAGCTGAACAGTTAAGTTCCACTATCAAACAAATTATGAAGCATGCACATTAAACATTTCAAAAATCTCATTTAATGTCCAAGCAATCTGGCTACAACACAATTTTTGAATGGCCTTTTAAGGCATACTGATCCTTTTCCCTTAAACCATAGAAAGCTAGGATTAAAATTCACCCTAAAAAATACCAAAAAACATAGGTCTGTAGGGACTGTGGCACTCTAGAAGGAGCCTGCAGGGCATCACTTTGAAATCTGCAGGTTGTCCAGTTTACTGAGGGGTGTTCCTGAGAAAATGAAAACATTAATTACCAAGTAACTATCTGTTTTGCAGCTTGCAATGCTGTAGATTCACATGCTCTGAATACTCCTGCCAGCTAGTGTTCAGCCTAGATGTTTGCAACTTGTTTTTGTTAAATGAACTTTTTGGTCACACTAGGTCTTGTGACTCCTCCCCTAGCTTATCCTACAATGCATCAAGACAAAGACTTCACCTCAGATTGTTTTGTCAGCAGGTGAGAAATGCCAGTGGAGTATAGTGAAGGAACACATAATACATGTTCTGTGCACTGCAAAGTGATACCGATTAGAAATTTCTTGGATCCCGTTTTCAGGGAGAACAAATGTGAACCTTCAACACTATTAAGCCAAGAACAGATGGTAACAGGGTAAGTGACATTTTCTGTTCATAGCATGAGTGGCTGCAGACACTTATGCTCTGTGTAGACTATAAAGCAGCTCCATGAACAGTGGCTAGCGAGCAGATGATGTAAATGTTTGAAACAAAGTACCTTAACTTCTTTGGCTAACTAAGGACTCCTGAGGTGCCTAGATTTAACACAGTAGTGTTTGGTGAATGTGCGTAGTGTTGACCATGTAGTAGGTTTATAGATATCTGCAATAGGAATATTCCCCAAGATGACCATAGTAGCTGCTTTCTTGTGAGTGCAATGCACTCTTAGCACTGCAAGTATCATGAGCCTAGCTTTAGTGCAGCATGTTTAAAAGCACTTGACAATTCATCTGGCTATTTCACCTTTAGAAATAGGATTTCAAACATGGGGTTTTGCAAAAGCAAAAAGGAGTTGTTTTGTTTAACAGATGGGTTTAGTTTTGTCAATGCAATACTGTAATTCCCTCTTGACAACAAGTGCATACAGTGCCCTCTCTGCAACAGACTCTGGGTTTGCCAAGAAGATGGCTAACTCCATTGTCTAGTCAACATGGAAAGGGGAAACCATGGAAGAAATGTAGGGTTTGTTGTCAAAGATTCCCTATACCTGTGAGCCTGCATAAAAGATTGCACAACTGTTAGTGCTTGTATCTCACAGATTCTTCCAAGTGAGATGATAGCTGCCAAAACGGTTTCTTCCCAAGACAAAAGTTGCATGCCACAAGAGGGAAGTGGCTCGCTGTGCCACAGGATCCAAACTACATCTCAATGACGAGACCTAAAGAGGTTGAAACAGTTCTGGGGTTGCTTGTGGTCCCTTCATAAAGGGTCCTCACCTGGCAATTCGGGTGGACTGTTCTCATGAGGAGCAGGGTCAGTACTGATTAATTAGGACAAATTTAGCCCTTGCCTAAATTGGCACAATCCGCAAAAAACAATTAGTTGGACTGCCACCCCAAGCAAATTCTGGTGGTTAGACTACGTGCAAGCCCTACCTCATCACCTTCTGTATGTATTCCTCAAAAGGAGGCCATATCAATCTTCTTAGGACAATCATCAAATTCCAGACTGGCACTGGAGATGTTTTTGGACGAATGACTCTTAAGGCATTCCATCAAGGTCTTAACCTGAGGTATTTTAAAAAGTGACAAAGGCTCTCTATTTTGCATGTAGGCTGCCACTGCAGCTAAATATAACCAAACGGAAGTGGTTTTTAGCTCAGCTATAAAAAATAGCAGATGATATTCTAAACAGGTGTTTTCAGAGGGTCTATCTGTTACCCCAAACAGTAGGGGACAATTTTTTTCCATTCAACAGCTTAGCAGGCATGCATGGTGGCCTTATGTGCCTCCCGCAAGATTTACATATCCTCCTCCTCTAGGAGATTAGGGAAACAAACTCTAAGGCCACAGGTGCCAAGCTGGTAGATTCGATTGACTGAGGTCTTGATGTCTCAGCAGACCCTAATGCCGAGCCAGGAGCTCTGGTCTGAGTGGTAGTTTCATATATAGATGTAGCAGAATTTCGAGCAGGGTAAAATACCATGGCTGTCTCGGTCAACTTGGTGCCAAGAGAATAAGGGCCATCAATACACCTGGTAGTTTACTCGCTATGTATGGGATCTGAACAGTTTATCTACAGTCCATTGCCCGTAGGTTGTAGGATGTTAGAGGTGATATTTTTGACACGTTGCATTCTGTGCGATGGCAAACAGATCGGCTATGAGAGTGACCCTTCTTTGAAACTATTTGTGTTGTACTTGGGAATTAATTTTCCATTCATGGACTTGTTGATGAATCCTGCTTAACCGGTCTGCAAAATCGTTGTCCACTCCCAGGAGATGCTCTACTAGTAGCAGAATGTAATTACGAATGGGTCAATGCCAAATCTTTTTAGGTTGACAGTCAACGTTGTGGCGAACTGCTTCTGGATATAGTACATAACTGTCAGGTTGTCTGTCTTGATGAGTACTGTTTTGTCTTGAATAAGGAGAAGAAATGCCCTGAGTGCCAAATGTATTGCTCAGAGCTCCAGGTAATTGATCCAGCTGCCCTTGCATCCAGGTGCCCTGAACAGCTATACTGCTGAAATGTGCTCCTCACCCTACGAGTAAGGGGTGCTTGATAATTGTCAACGTGGTAGGGGGCCCAGGAATGCCCAGTAACAAATTTGTTTTGTATGACCACAGGAGAGTGTGGTAGGGTCTGGGCCCTACCAACACTAGATCTTTCCATTGATCCTCGCTTGTGATTATAGCCTGGATAGGCACTCCTGTAGTGAAATCATGTGTAATCTTGCATACAGCACTACAACTATGAAGGATACAATCATCTCCAACAGTTTCATTACTGTTCTCACAGTGAGAGGATGAGACACCGGAAAAAGGGGCAGCAGTTTTTGGAATTCCATAACGCTCTCTTGATTTGGGTAGGTTTTTCCAATGACAGAGTTTATGAATGCTCCTAGAAAAGGATGGATCTGCTGTGACAAAAGAAGTGACTTTTTAGCACTCATTGCTAAACCTAGCCTGTGTAACATAGACACTGCTGTTTGAGTGTGTGCTAGGCATCGTTGTTCACTGCTGCTCTTTATAAGGCAATCGTCTAGGAATGAAAACCCATCAATCGCATTTCTGCACAGGTGCACAGCCACCACCGCTGGGCATTTGTTGAACACCCTTGGGGCCATAGTGACTCAGAGGGTGACTACCTTGAAATAGTAGTGTTGTCCACTTACCACAAAGCACAGGAGTAGCAATGCTGCACTTGATGAATGGGGATGTGAAAGTAGGTGTCCTTTATGTCTAGGGTCACCATGTGATACCCTGTCACTGAGCAGCGGGATTGATGTCTTGCAGGGTGGTAATCTTGAAGTCCTTTGACTTGAGAGGTCTGATATCTAGCAGCAGCCTGAGAATGTAATCTTTTTTAGGGATAACTAAGTAAAGGAAGTCTCCTGAAATTCATTTATGAGGGAGTATGCATGACTACTTTGGTCTATGACTCCTTTGCACTTCCTCCTGCAATAAACGTAGGTGGTCTTGACTCATTGCATGGTGATGAGGTAATATCTTTGGTAGCGTGGAACTAATCTAAGCAGTACCCCTGCTGTACCGCTGAGTGCAACCATTTGTTAAGAGTTTAGTTCTCGCCAGCGTGGCAGGAAGAACCTCAACTTCCTCCTGACGTGTTGTAGGAATGACTGCAACTCACTGTTTAGAGGTGGGGGGCCCCAGGCTTTACTTGCCCCGAGGGGGTCTTTGAGTTTAAGTGGACTCGGAGCCTGAAACTGGGTCCAAGGGTCAGTGCCTGCGGTGGTTTGCCTTAGGGCTCTATGCCTGATTCCCTCTGGAGCAGAGCTCTGCCTCAATGCAAGGGTGCTTACAAGGTTGTCCCCATACTGCTAATCCTTTAGCAAATGTAGTGGAATGGAGGCTCTAGGGGTTGTTTTCATCCTGGGAACTTTGCCTGGGTGGAGTGAGTTCTTCTTGCTTCTCTGTATCTGACGTTTTAGGGGACAGCAACACCTGATGCTGCTAGATGCCTGAAGAACCTGGCTCTTCTCCCTCAGCACAGATGATTTCTTCAGGGGCAAAATATGGTGGAGTCTTTGTCCTGGGGCATTATGGGCCAAAGAAGGGGCCGCAAGACATCTTAAGACATAAAAGTTTACGGAACAAAAACTAATTGCAAACGTCCGCACCAAATATTAATTGGCAGGAATATGCCGAACATGTGTATTCACAGTCACAAACTCACAGTTAGAAATGTAAGTCTATTACAACGGAGAACGACATCAATTTTGCATTCCACTTCCGAAGTTTTTTTGACATGGATACATCAGTCATCATATTTTCATTCAAGTCTCTGGACACGTGATCCCTGACAGACCGATAAGCACTCTAATGGGGTACCTGTTGAACATAAACACAAGACAAGAGGGACACAAATTAAGGAGAAAAAAACTCCCCCACTCACTAATGAGGGAGGGAAGAGCCACTCATAATTAAAACTTTGTACAATGTTCTGTCCTGTAAATAAGGTCTGAATAAGGACTGCCTGCTTACAAGTATTTTTGACTGTCACCATGTTGCCTGCCCAATGCATGTCCACCTAAGGCAGCAGTAAGCATAACAGAGTAATCCATAGTGTAGGGCATGTCCTTTCCAAAATGGTGTGGATGGCTAGTGTGTGGCATGGATGCCACTCTTCGATAGACCTCTTCACGACGTCCAACGTGGCTGAGAGCATCGTTGAGCTCTAAGGCCTCACTTGAAGTCAGGGCCTCAACAGGATGTTAAACTGACCCGAATATCAAGGGCCCCTCCACAACGTTGGTGGCGTTCAGGAAAGGGATCGGGAGGCTTTTAAAAATGCCCTGGCATTGTTAATACTGGCTACTGGCCATCATCAATTGTTTCATGCAACATGGCAGCCATATTAGAAAGTATTATTTTCTGCATTTTCAATATGGCTGCTGCATCGCTTCATCACGTTGAGGCACTCAACTTGGCGGCCATCTTGAAATTATGAAAACATGAAAACCATGCTTTATATAGCTTTAAGACAACCCGTTGCCTCTACTTGCTTTACCAATGCTGTAATTTTATTGATTTTACAGCAGCAAATAGGATCTGTATGATAAGCAAAAACATAACTGTTCA
Organism: Calotriton arnoldi; assembly: GCA_963921515.1. Lineage (NCBI taxonomy): Eukaryota > Metazoa > Chordata > Amphibia > Caudata > Salamandridae > Calotriton > Calotriton arnoldi. The sequence goes on from CAWUFW010004720.1 coordinate 1,135,293, forward strand.
ATTGCCCAAACAGCAACAGCTCCAAAAAGTGTTGCTTTATTATCCGATGAATGGGAGGGAGGCATGGAATTTAAGAAATGTGTCGGTGTGTTTACCTTGCTCCATATATTTATCTCTTTTACGTTTGGGCTTTACCTGGGAAGTATAAGGCACTTAATGCTTCCTCAACGGACTTATCAACAGTCGACTTTATATGATGAGTGCACACCTATTTCTACATCCAAACTGCTTGCCTACTGGACACACTACATTTCTGATTACATACCGCTTGTTAAAGGTTTAACGACATGGATATTCGATCAACAATTCAAACAGCATGAAGCAAATGTGGTCAGGAATGGTACCTTAGCATCAAGATAGCAAACAAAAAAACTAGAATTTATAGCGTTTCATCGTGTTTATATCCGCTAGTGTTTCCACTCACTTTCGATCTTGGAAACAAACTCCCAGCTGCCTTTTTCTCCCCTCTGACCTTGTAACTTGGCAGAGTACAGACCAAGGCATCTTACCAAAATCTATTGATATCCTAACTAGCACCTGATTTCTCTTATCCAGTGGTCGAAGTGGGGGAAAAAAAGTAGGGGAACTGTGGGTGGAGAATCAGAGGGCGGGAATAACCCGTGGACTGGGTCAGTGGGCGGAGTGGGAGGTGTGGCCAGAAAGAGCAAAACATCCCAGTTTTTAGTATTTGTTTGGTATTTCACTGACCAGTTACAACTTATTACATTATTTAATTCAACCAATGGATACGCGTTTATTTAAGGTTTAATATGAGTTATTGACATTAAAATACATTCACAAAGTGGGATACGCTTCCATTCACAGAATGTCCCATATACGCTTAAAAGTGGAATGCGCAAGCCATTTGTCTCCGAGCCAGGCAGTTTCTGTCATCAGCACTTCTCCTCCCTTTTTCCATAAGAGCAGTTCAAACACGAATGACAAAATATCCCAGTTTGCAAATGTTTTCCACCTAATTATGGCTCTGCCATATTTGCCACATAATACATCATCTGCTGCATAATCTGATGATTTTAACTAATAAATTGTTTTTAGCTCAAATGGATCAAAAGTTACTAAAAAATGTGACTTGTGTTGCTGCGAAGTGGAGGGCCCTTTGCAAGGTTGACTGGTAACCTTTCTCACTGCTGCATTTGACTGTTACACTGGTACTAATGAGGCAAAATATTTGCAGAGACTTTTAGTATGTATAAAAATGTCAAAATAATGAAGTATCATAAAATATACCGCATTACGCTGTAGCCTTTTTTATTTGCTGCATAATTTAGTCAACACTGTGAGCATAATTTTTGTTCTCTCTTGTTGCATAATTCTACTGGCCCCAAAGCAGGCAGCACATGTTAAAGGTGCTTGTGCATGGAGCAGAGAGGCTGTGAGGTTTGCGAACTTAGTTTGGTGTGCGTGCAAATCCTGCATTGCCAATCCCTGGTGAGTTGCACTAGTACTGCTGAAACAAGGCCAATTGAGGTGCCAATGGGTGAGGCGGACTGACTTCAAGGGTCCTGTGACCTCAGTGACAGAGTCACTGTCACTCTATGGTGTGCTGCTTCATAGGCCTGCCCGCAAGACTGGAGGTGATCTTCAGCATGGATTGTGATGGACAGGCCTTCAAGGTTAACCCACACTTGCCACTGGTAGGGTCCACCTGCTGGTGCTAAGACACCAGGGCTTCTACAGTCTAACTGGGCCTTCTAAGGTCTAGTATGGGAATGTGCTCCCTCAGGAGAGTGGTCTGAGGGCCTGGTCATGAAGGCTGAACCTGGTTCCCCAGTTCCAAATTTGGCAGCTCTGGCCATAGTGCCACATCCTCTCCCCCCACTAAACACCATATTGCCCAACTGAGAGAAACTCGCACTGCCTTCAGCTATAACCCAATTGTGCTGCGCTATAAACGGGAGACACCCATCGCAACGAAGTGAATACTTCGCGAGGACATTGCAACGCAAACACAACATCGCATTACCTTTTACACCGTAAAGCACTGCAACGCTTAAACGTTTACATCGTAAGGCATAACAACGTGAGCCAGCAAAACGCAACTTTAAGATGTAAACGTTACTGCGATGTTCGGTAAATACTCTGCATTTCTAAATAATTTATGGCAGCTCTGCGATGTTCAGTAAACTATACATGCAATGTGAGAAATTTTCTTTAAAAATGCAGCCACAGCCCAAATATCAAAGTAAACATTACTGCGATGGCAACTTTAAGATGTAAACGTTACTGCGATGTTCGGTAAATACTCTGCATTTCTAAATAATTTAGCAGCGCTCTGCGATGTTCGGTAAACATACATGCAATGTGAAAAATGATCTTTAAAAATGCAGCCACAGCCCAAATATGAAAGTATACTCTGCATTTCAAAATAATTTAGCAGCGCTCTTTACAGCTAACAAAAAATAAAATAAATGACAGTGTCAGCTTGTGTCACCAATGGGCGCACAAAAGTAGCGACAACAGACATGTAATGTGAATTAGCGATGTTTGGCATAACGGAAATTCACACAAAAGTGACTGGCTATGTGATGCTATTAAAGCATGGGTGGATGCATGAGGGTGGATGGATGAATGAAAGCGTGGGTGGATGCATGAGGGTGGATGGATGAATGAAAGCGTGGGTGGATGAATGATGGATGGATGGATGAAACGGTGGATGGATGCATGAGGGGTGGATGGATGGGTGGAAGGGTGTGTGGATGAATGATGGATGAATGATGGGTGGATGGATGAATGAAAGCGTGGGTGGATGAATGATGGATGAATGGTGGGTGGATGGATGAAAGGGTGTGTGGATGAATGATGGATGGATGTAGCAGCGCTCTTTACAGTTAACAAAAAATAAAATAAATGACAGTCAGATTGTGTCACCAATGGGCGCACAAAAGTGACGGCAACAGACATGTAATGTGAATTAGCGATGTTTGGCATAACACGAAAATTCACACAAAAGTGACGGCTATGTAATGCTATTAAAGCATGGGTGGATGCATGAGGGTGGATGGATGAATGAAAGCGTGGGTGGATGAGGGGTGGATGGATGAATGAAAGCGTGGGTGGATGAATGATGGATGGATGGATGAAACGGTGGATGGATGCATGAGGGGTGGATGGATGGGTGGAAGGGTGTGTGGATGAATGATGGATGAATGATGGGTGGATGGATGAATGAAAGCGTGGGTGGATGAATGATGGATGAATGGTGGGTGGATGGATGAAAGGGTGTGTGGATGAATGATGGGCCGGATGTAGCAGCGCTCTTTACAGTTAACAAAAAATAAAATAAATGACAGTGTCAGATTGTGTCACCAATGGAGCGCACAAAGTGACGTGACAACAGACATGTAATGTGAATTAAGCGATGTTTGGCATAACGAAAATTCACACAAAAAGTGACGGCTATGTAATGCTATGAAAGCGTGGAGTGGATGCATGAGGGGTGGATGGATGAATGAAAGCGTGGGTGGATGCATGAGGGGTGGATGGATGAATGAAAGCGTGGGTGGATGAAGGATGGAGTGAAACGGTGGATGGATGCATGAGGGGGTGGATGGATGGGTGGAAGGGTGTGTGGATGAATGATGGATGAATGATGGGTGGATGGATGAAAGCGTGGGTGGATGCATGAGGGAAGATGGATGAATGAATGATGGGTGGATGGATGAAACGGTGGATGGATGCATGAGGGGTGGATGGATGGATGGAAGGGCGGTATGTTATGGCGATGTGAATTAGCGATGTTGGGCACACAAAAGTGACGGCACTTCGGTAAACAGATGGATGAAACGGTGGATGGATGCATGAGGGGTGGATGGCTGAATGAAAGCATGGGTGGATGCATGAGGGGTGGATGGATGAATGAAAGCGTGGGTGGATGAATGATGGATGGATGAAACGGTGGATGGATGCATGAGGGGTGGATGGGTGGAAGTGTGTGTGGATGAATGATAGATGAATGATGGGTGGATGGATGAATGAAAGCGTGGGTGGATGAATGATGGCTGAATGGATGGATGAAAGCGTGTGTGGATGAATGATGGGTGGATGGATGAAACGGTGGATGGATGCATGAGGGGTGGATGGATGGGTGGAAGGGTGTGTGGATGAATGATGGATGAGGGGTGGATGGATGAATGAAAGCGTGCGTGGATAAATGATGGATGAATGGTGGGTGGATGGATGAAAGGGTGGGTGGATGCATGATGGTTAACAAACACACTTATTAATAATTGTTGCATGTGCGTCTTCCCAGGAAATGCAAGTGCAATGTTTGGATTATTTGAAATTTCCATTTTACCATGGGATGTTGCGAACTTGGCCCTAAATCCTTTGATCATGTTTTCTATAGCTCATTTAAGCTGTAAAATGAATTAAGAGAGAAAGCGAAACGGCCTCCTTTTCACAAAGAGGTATGTATTTTACTATCCAAACTAAACATATGCAAAAAATTTGCATAATGCTTAAACTATTTTAAAATATTTGGCAGAGATGGGATCCGAACCCATGCCTCCAGAGAAACTGGAGCCTAAATCCAGCGCCTTAGCCCGCTCGGCCACGTTACCTCCTTGTTAACAAAGTACTGTTATGTAAGAGGAATCTTTAATCTGTGTGGCAGCCACACTATCAAATATTCCATGCTGTGCCAATCGAAAAACTAAGGCTGGAGCTGCGATTTCTACACTGTTCCATTCATAAATTCGGCAGCCCCTGAGCCCATCCCGGAGAAGAGGTTTCTCATTCCACATGGGGAGTGCGTATGTTTTCTTTGCTGCTTGCAAGACTGTGATAGACCTCATCCCCAGAATGCGAGCACACATGACTGTAGAGCTCTGCAAGTTTTGCTTAACACCGTCACAGGACATGACATGAAACTGAATGTGCAATAAGTTATTGAAAAAACATTAACTATGCTTGAGGTGATATTGATGCAGCATTCTCTTTTGAATTTAAACGTATACACTAAAGCAATCTATGCCATGCTCAAGCACATAAAAGAGAGTCAAACCCATTCTATAGGTATTGGGAAGCTTTGAATGACATGTCTTCTGATTCAACACTGTGTGTGGGTTCATTGACAAGGGAATAGGAAGCTGACGTCAGACCCAGTGATATCTAATGACAGCCGAGATTACGTTCCTTTCTTTTTATCTTATTTTATGATCCAGAGTCTTGAGAGCCTGGTGCGCTACTAGTGAAGCCGAGGTTCTGTTGAGCACCAAACTTTGCTCTGAATAGCAGCCAAAAACATATTAAAGGAACAGCAAGACTCGCATACCGAGAAGCCCAGGATGACTTAGAGCCTTGAAGGGCGTCATTACTCACTGCCAGGTCAACATCCGGTTCTCTGCGTGCCCTCGCGCCCGTTCTTTTCAAATGTTACTAGCACTATTTAGTAACACAAATTACATTTAAAAAAATTTACAATTAGGAACAATAAAAAAGGAAGAATTAGCGTTGTGGGGACGGCGGGGGGCGTGGGGGACAAGGGGGTAGGCGGTGTATTTGCGCGCGATTTTGTAGTCTGCGATTTCGTGGTCTGCCAATAGGAATAAACGCATTGGCGTTGAGACGCCATGCGATGTTAAGGATTGGCGAGGCTGGTGACTGTGCGATGTAATGGAGCGCGTGGTAAAAGCACGCGTTGGGATGGTGCGCTATGTAGCGTCAAACATCCGCTATAAACACCTGGATGCGACTCAATTCAAATTACGCACTAGACGAGTAATATGCTGCCTGAAAAAAAAGTAATAACATCTTGGAAAAAGCAAACACTCATAGGGAATGCAAGATTAAGTAAAGCATGTGAAATGAAAGCAGGAACAACGTGGTCTTAACAGGGCGCAATAAGGAGAAATGCTTTATTTCTCCTTGTTTTTGCTGTTTTTATGTGTGCTGCATTGTGCAGCACACAAACAACAAAACGCCATGCATGATTGTTTATGTACAGTAAGGTGTCCCTTCCTGCACATAAACAGTCATTTAAAAAATGACGAGTTGCATCTTCTATATGTGCTGCACAAAGCAGCACACATAGAAAGTTACAAATCGCCATTTAAGATTGTTTATGTTCAGGAAGCGCCTTCCTGCACATAAACAATCATTCCGCCACAACGCAGGCACCCTTGCACTATGGTGCAAGAGTGACTGCGTTGGTGCTAGGCAGCTGAAATTATCACCAGCGCAGGGGGAAACGCAGGGCTGCACCATATTGTTGTAAATTTGGTGCAGTCCTGCATTTCAGAAGTGGCGGAGCGTGGCGTTAAGCCAAGAAGGCTAACGTTGCGCTCTCTCACTTCTTTGTAAATATGCCTAGTTGTTTAACACCTTGACCGCAGCGCGAAGTCCGCCGCGGTGCGTGTGAAATAATGAGTGGGCGTGTCTCGGACGGCCCCTGGCCGTCCTCCGCACACACCCACCGTGACGTTGGACGGCCAGGGGCCGTCCGACGCATCGAACGGGTTAAAGAAAGACGACAAAACAAAAGTGGCGCTTCACTGGCAAACTCTGTAAAGGGGCCCTAATGTGTTTTGGTGTGAATAAAACCAATCTGGCCACATTGCGACCACTCTGACTTGCTTTATTTATTTTCCTATTTTTAACCTTTTTTCTCTCCGCCCGGAGGCTGCACTTTGGAATAGAAAAATGTCAGAAAAAGACATTGTGGCATGCTAGGTCATTATTTCTTCTCCGTTAGGTCTATTGTTATGTAAATTGGTATTAGTAAGGCTATTGGTTCCCTTCATGTGTTAGTTCGGAACTCTGTTGTGCCTGTTTGAACGCTACCGGTCTTCGTGCTCCTGGGCCCTTGGTGCCTACAGTTTATCTTTAGTCTACAAATAAAGAACTACTAAATTCTTTATGAGAAGCGTCTTCAATACTTTACAGACATTTGCAGCAAAATGGCTTCTTTCTTTTTTGGATCCATTTCACAGGGGAACAAATAAAGAAAGAGAGGGTTTAGAGCCGTTTTTGAAGTCACGGTTTTCAGCAATAAGGGGAAGACGTGAGAGAGATGGGGGCAGCTGCCAGCGGCAGAGCGAGAGCGGAAGCGGACACTGTCCTTGTCTTCCTTGGGCAAGAAGGAAGAGAGACAGAGTCCTTTTCCTTCTCTGCCCCACCCCGCCCGTTCTCGAACGGCCACGAAGGGCCGAACCTTATCTAAAGGCTTTCGCTATTTCTGCCGTCCTGTGACGCATTACTAAAAACAGAAAAGTAGGGGAACGGATTGCATAAAATTAACAAAGTAGGGGCATGCCGTGCCCTTCCGAACCCGCCCACTTCGACCACTGCTCTTATCCCAATATTATTATGGAAGTTCCTTTTTTAACAGCTGCCAGTCACATAACTGTTTATCTCTGAGCCTCATCACGTCGTAAAGTGGTGATCACATTCCCTAGTTTCCCCTTGACGTACTCATAAAAAGCACAATTCAGATGGCTTTTCTTTTTAGTGGAATTGGTGCTTCGTCTAACTGATGGTTCACTAAGAGCTACAAGAGCATGCAAGCAGTTTATTTAGCATTTTCTAAATGGTCCCCTTGGTCTATAGCTGAATAACAGATCACATTGATTGGACTCTTCATATATTTCATACACCGAGGACATCTGGACTAGCATATAATCAATTTCTTTCTTTGTTAGTCTCTGCTGAATTTACCAGAGTTTAACTGGATATTACTAGTTCACATTTTACCATTTCTGCCTCTATGGCTACATGACTATCTGAGAATGTTTCAACGTCACGTGAAGTGCATCCAATAAGACCATAAGTACGAGTTACTTACCTTCGGTAACGATGTATCTGGTAGAGACGTTGTCTAGCCGCAGATTCGTTAACTTAGAATATCCCCAGGCGTCAGACTGGATCCGGAAAACTTTTTGCAGCAGCACCTCTGCGCGCGGGGGACTGCGCCACACGACCCCGCCCTGACGTCGTCCACGTAGGTGACGTCAGCGAGGTCATATAAGTCCCTCCCGGCGCGCTGACGTGAGTTTTCTTCGGAGAAACTTTTCCGCGGCACAACGCGGAGCCACCAATAAAAAAACTGTGAAAGTATGGGAACAGTGTGCGAGGGATGAAAATCCATGAATAAAGAAGGAGGATGGTGCAAGATGCCATCGTAAAAGACAGAATTAGATACTGCGTACATATAAATGAAAAAACTGTGAGAAAGGACCCGCAAGCAATGCGAAGACCCTTCCTAAGTGCAACAAGGGAAGAGACATCTCAACAGAGAGAAATAGTCTGTTATTACTATGTAGAACAGCAGACAGAACTAGACTGTTATTACCATGTAGAACTGTGTTGTCTAGCAAGAACAGAGCACAGAGAGAACAACAGTCCACCGCAGGAAGGTATGAAAAATGAAAGAAAGACTGGCACTACCCCTATAGTAATGGAGGTCTGAAACAGAGGTTAACAGATCCCCAAAGAAGACGACTGTAGAGGAGACCAGAATCCTGAGCCAATAGAGAAGGCGGGGAGGGAGGGAAGGCAGCAGGAGAAGAAAAGAAAATGAAGATGAATCTCCTGGTGAAGGTTAATCAAAAGGCATCATTTTAGATGTAAGAAACCTCTGAGAGGGAGTCAATTGTATATGGCAACTCTCAAAGGAACGCAACAATGTGAGCACCCGTGACCGAAAAACCAATGGCAACAGAGAGGCCAGCGGAGAACCCCACTTGGCAAGATTTTCACAGAACGGGGAGGCTGGGTGGGCGTTAAGGAATCTGCTGCTAGACAACGTCTCTACCAGATACATCGTTACCTAAGGTAAGTAACTCGTACATCTGATAGAGACATCTAGCCGCAGATTCCTTAACTTAGAATAGATACCACAGCCATACCCCAAAGAGGGGAGGTGGGTCTGCGGCAAAACAACAGAAATCGCCAAGCACCTGAGCCGGCAACAGAGTGACGGACAATGGGGAATGCTATGGCGGAACAGCCAAACAACAACCCAATTAGTTTTGAAGAACAAAGATAACGGGATGCAAGACATTGTAAAAATGCCAGAATGGGGCTACACCATACTTGTATAAGCCTGAGAGACAGAAACGCACCAGCTATATACCAGAACAACCCTTTCAGCGCAATGGCGCAGTATGTGAACACACGACTAAAGGTTGAGAAGAAACATAAAGAGATGCAACCAGAGCCTACCAGGCTAGCCCACGGAGGAAGGCCGGAGGCTACAGCCAAGAACCAAAGGTCAAGAGGTAGAAATCAGCAATATAATTTGAGATTGCAGGCGGAGACAAGAAATACGCTAAGTGCACACCCAGTCCCAAAAGGGAGAACAGGGGCGAACAGTGACAATCATAAGCACGCTGATGCAGGCCAGCACAGAAACATGCCCAGAGCAAACAGCCACAGAGACCATAAGGTGGCGTAGCTAACATAAGCATAAGGCTGCTCGACCAGGCAGCTGGAAGACCAAGGTGAGAATGAACACCCGAAATACAGAATTGCAGGGTGCAAACGTAGGACATACGAATTGTGGGGTGTAGACGTAGGACTACTGAAATTAGATGTGCCGTTCTGCACGCCCAGCTGATATCATATAGAGACAAACTTAAAGAAGGAGGCACCCCCGAAGGAAAGGTGCAGCAGAGGCACCAAAGTACGAAGGCGTAGAAACGCAGAATTTTAGACCACCCTCTCCCGACTGGAAGGAAAGTAATCCTTGTCCAGAAGAGAGATTGTTCAGTAACCTAACACGTAGAAGGGAGCAGTGTAAATCCGGGGAAGCACCCCAGAAAGCAGAACACAAAAAGAGGTCTTATCGGCAATGCACATGCATTACTAAAAGGCTCCCTGAAACATGGAGACTTAGGACCAGACGTTGTAGCCTCGAAAGAGGTGAAGAGTTAGGAATAAGATTACCCATGGAACTTGTATATATATACATACATAAATACATATATATATAGCAAAAACGAGTAAACTAGCCACGACTATACAACATGGTTGTAGAGGAACACACCTATTGCAGTAATGGCAGACGGAAGCTGCCTATAAAGCGTGAAGAACAACCCGAAAACCTCCCAAGGAGGAAATGGAAACAATAGCCAGAGGACCTATGATGTATAGAAGATGGTGCCAAGGCATAACATTGAACGCCCTATAACGGCAGAGAAAGAGCACCTTAGGACGCATAGAGGCCAAAGGATGCTTACGCCCAGTTGACCTAACAGAGCTATATAATAGCAAACAAGTACCCCACACGGAGTATGCACACCCCAACAACGGGGAACACCTATCGGGACAAGCCACAGTCCGAGAAACAATCTGTGGAACACTGCCACAATAGGTTAACTGCCAGTATAAAACGCATAACGCATCTAAAGGATGCTAAATGAAAGAAGTAATCATCCTCGACCAGCGAAAGGAAGACCATGAGGCTTACTACCAGCCGAAAACATAGAACGCATGAAAAGGATGCTAAATGAGAAGGTACCACACCAGAACAAATGCCTGAGGAACACAGGTCTAAGAGGGGCGAAAGCCCGCAGAGGCAGCTGAACAGCCGAGTCGGCGTGTGCATCAAACAATAAAACCCCATCAAAGGGCAAATCAACAAGTCTCTCCCGGATATTTTCCCGAAAGATGCTATCTCGTAACCAAGCATGGCGCCGCAAGGCGCAGAGGCCAGCCATGGCCCGGCCTAAGGAATCTACAGTATCCAAGGCGGAGCGGATCGTAAACTCAGCAAGGTCACGGCCATCCCGGAGGAAGATGAAGGAGGTCAACATGAGCGCCTTCAGTGCTGGTGGAGAGCAAAGACTCCGACAGAGTCCCACAGGGCAGAAGTAGCCCGAGCCAGGACACATACTGTATTAAGTAACCGCAGTGCAGCACTAGTGGAAGCAAAGATGTTCCGACCCCATGACTCAAGCCATCTGGACTCCCGGGAGGGAAGGAAGCATTAGCCCGGGGCAAGGAAGGGAAGGCAGTTTGCAAAACAAACCCCTGCGCGTCTGGTTGCACGAATAAGCAGACTGGATTATGTGGAGCAGGACGGTGGCGGTGCAAGACCGGAGCGAGCCACCGGGTCACCAGAAGCTGGTCGAACCCAGGTACCCAAAGGGCATCATAAAGAAGGCTTCAAAGGGCAGAAGCGGCTCCACATTCTGTGACCCACGGTGAAGGACATCAAGTGAGGGGTCCACAGACAGGGCGCGAAGGGGTTGCATGTTAAGAACCCGAGTGGCCAAGGAGACCACTCTCAGAAAAGACGCACCAGCCTCGGTAGCCCTCAGAGGGAGGGGACAGTGGCTCGTCATTAGGCGAGGGCTGTAAGCTAACCCTCCCAAGACAGTGAGGGTGCGACCAATGCTCAAGTGAGGGAGCCCCATTGAGGAATGGGGGTCTGACGAGACTCCTGAATAGGCGAGGAGCTTGCCGGGTGCGGGTGCTCTTGAGGAGGCGGGGATCGCCGCCGGATCCACACTACTCTAAGGGAGGCACAGGCAAGAATACCACCAGCGTCGCCGAGAATTGGAGTCGACGCCAAACTCTCTTCCGATGCTTCCGGAGAAGATTCATCAACAACCCGGGCGTGGATGCGGCGCCAAAACCTAGGTTATACCAAAGGGGATGATGGACGGACGTTTGAGGCAAATCAAACACTCACCCCCAGTCAACTGATCTGGGTTTAATCCATCATCATTCTTTGGCTCACTCCACCAACCCAGTTCAGACATGGCCCTATGCAAATCAGTCTGACCCAGTGCCTCATGGGAACAGTCCAGCCCGAACTGCCAAGCCATGTCTTCCCTGGACCGGGAAACAAGCATCCTGGGACCGGTTTCGGGTTCATAGCCCTCATCAGCCAGGCTATCTTGAATCCAGTGGCAAAGTGAGCAAGGGACCCACGTCTGGGCATACCCTGCCAGCCAGGGGCGAACAAGCGATACCAAAGGGGATGATGGACGGAGCGTTTGAGCAAATCAAACACTCACCCCCAGTCAACTGATCTGGGTTTAATCCATCATCATTCTTTAGCTCACTCCACCACCCCAGTTCAGACATGGCCATATGCAAATCAGTCTGACCCTGTGCCTCATGGGAACAGTCCAGCCCGAACTGCCAAGCCATGTCTTCCCTGGACCGGAAACAAGCATCCTGGGACCGGTTTCTGGTTCCTGACCTTCATCAGCCAGGCTATCTTGAATCCAGTGGCAAAGTGAGCAAGGGACCCACGTCTGGGCATACCCTGCCAACTTAGAGGCGAACAAAGCACCCTAAGTTGGCAGGGTATGCCCAGGCGCGAGTCTTTGCTCACTTTGCCGCTGCAGATAGCTGGCTGATGATGTAACCCGATCCCAGGATGTTGTTTCCGGTCAGAGGCATGGCTTGGCAGTTCCGATGAGACTAGTTCACACTGAAGCTACCAACTAATGTCTGCATATGGCTGAGTGAGCAGATGATGGATTAAACCCAGAATCGGTGACTGGGAAGTGAGTGTTTGATTAGCTCCAGCTCCGATCCCCTTTGGTATCCACAGTGTCAGAACTGTGTGCTAGGCGTGGAGTCTCCACTTGCCACTGAATTCAAGCTAGACTGGCTGATGAAAGCGAGCCGGTCCCAGGATGCTTGTTTCGGTCCGAGATACTTGGCAGTTGAACTGAGACTTCCCATGAGCTAGAATCAGACTGATTTACATATGGCCATGTCTGAACTGGGGTGGTGGAGTGAGCTAAGAATGATGATGGATTAAACCAGATCATTGACTGAGAATTGGTGTTTGATTTGCTCAAACGCTCATCCACTCCCCTTTATTATCGCTTTGTTCGCCCCTAAGTTGGCAGGGTATGCCCAGGCGTGGGTCCCTTGCTCACTTTGCCACTGGATTCAAGATGGCCTGGCTGATGAGGGTTATGAACCCGAGAACCGGTCCCAGGATGCTTGTTTCCGGTCCAGGAAGACATGGCTTGGCAGTTCGGGCTGGACTGTTCCCATGAGGCACAGGGTCAGACTGATTTGCATATGGCCATGTCTGAACTGGAGTGGTGGGTGAGCTAAAGAGTGATGATGGATTAAGCCCAGATCAGTTGAGCTGGGGGTGAGTGTTTGATTTGCTCAAACGCTCAGTCCATCATCCCCTTTAGTAAAACTTTTAGTTGGCGCCGATGGAGCCTTGTCCGGCGCCGACTCGACTCCATCCGGCGCCGACTCGACTCCATCCGGCGTCGAGTCGGCTCCGTCCGGCGCCGAATCCACGACGAGCTCCCCTTCCGAAGAAGAAGAAGGAGCCGGATCCGGGGAGGCAAGCCTCCGGCGCCGCACCGGCGCCGACTCAGCCTCAACCACAATAGGCCCTGACTGCGGAGGCAGAGCCGGGGAGGCGAGTCTACGGCGCCGGACCGGCGCCGACCCCGGCGTCTGCCTGTCCGGAAGGCCGAAGGGTGCACAAAGCGAGGCTTTGAGCACCAGCAACCACCTGCGACGCCACAGGGAGCCCCACGGAACTATGTGGCGCTGCAGGGGTGCAATGGGTTGTAGAGGGGGACCCAGCCGGGCCGCACCCTGACAACGCCATATGTATCGTAGAGGGGGACCCAGCTGGGCCGCGCCCTGACGATACCATATCTCCGACGTCCCCGGAGGGCAGAGGGCTCATTTGACGCCGGGGCGAACCCACCGGGGAGTCCGTCGGGGACCCCACAGGTAGCGGAGGCCCCGAGGAAGCCCCAGGGACGGGAGAGGACCCAAGGGAGGCCTGCAAAGCCGTGGCATAGGCTTCTATTTGGACCCGAGTCGCCCCCGCACCTGGATAGGGTGGACAGAGGGGGCAACTGTCGGGGCGCACGTCCGGGACGTTCCGGGAACCAGTGCCCCTGGCAACAGAGGAAGGTGAGGTCGAGGACCTCGGCGACACACGCCGCGACTTACCAAGAAGTGGTGAACGACAGCCCCGGGCCCCAGAGGGCGATTGATGGCGGAACCGCATTGAAGCCGGGAGACAAGACGACTCCGACCGGGACAGCCGTGCCGAAAGAAGCTTCATCCGGCGCTCCCGCCGGGACTTCGTTTGAGGTGTTGGCAGGCGTCGCAATCCGTGGAGTCGTGGTGCTCGCCTAGACACCACATACAGATAAGATGCGGGTCCGTCGCGGACATTTGCTGCGAACAGGAAGCACAGGATTTAAAGCCCGAGGGCATCGCACACTGTTCCAGACGCGAAGCGTCGAAAGGGCCTGAAAACAGGCCAGAGGAACCGCTCACTCCGGATCCGCGTTGCACGCGGAAAAGAAGGAAACTGATGTCAGCGCACCGGGAGGGACTTATATGACCTCGCTGACGTCACTTACGTGGACGACGTCAGGGCGGGGTCGTGTGGCGCCGTCCCCCGGCACGCAGAGGTGCTGCTGCAAAAAGTTTTCCGGATCCAGTCTGACGCCTGGGGATATTCTAAGTTAAGGAATCTTCGGCTAGATGTCTCTATCAGATGCACTTTTCAATTCACACTGTGTCTATCTTCACACCTTATTATCTTCTGGTTCTTGAGGGCTTGGATGGTTTGGGAAGTAGTCCATTTATTGGCAGCTGCTGCTTCATTTGTTTTTTCACGTTGCCTGGTGTCTGTGGGTGCCCTCTAGGGGATCTTCACTGCTTATCATGCAGTCTGGAATTTGCTAGCTGTAAGTAAGGGGATTGCATGTTGAGAAATCACCTAACACAACTGCATAAGAGGGACTGTTCTCTTTGAGAACAGGACCTCTTTTCCCTCCTGTTAACTGTGCCATTTGATTCCCCTTCATAGGTCCCCACTTTTGTGGAATTAGTGTTTTTGAAGTATTTGCCTTACTGTATGAAGTATTTCACTAAGAAACTTCTGGTTGCAGCAGGCAGAGTCTCGGGTGAAAAAAAATACTTCTGATCTGCAGTGTACCTTGGATATTGTAATCCCAACGGGGTTGGTGACTCCAGTTACCAGCCCCATCTGGATTACTTCAGCACTCTTAATGAGGGCCATAAATGACTGTGATTTTAACATTGTAAATCTGTTTAAGGTCTTTTCTATAGTGCTGTAAGGTACGTTACATAACACTAAAGGCTAACGTAACCAATCTTGATCTCTGAATTATTTTTGCTTTTAGACAAATTAAAATTACAAAATACCTATTCAGACAAATTAAGTCATGTTTACCACAATTAAATCAAATATTTCGTTAATGTCTTTAAAAAAACTTGCCTGATATGCCACCATTGAATGGCCTTCTAGTTTCTCAGGAGATTTTTCACAGCATACAAGTGGTTCCCATTCATTATATTCTAAGGAAAAAATACACGTGCAAAAAATTAAACAGGTTGTTACATGTTGCAATTGTACTAAAAAGACAGCGCCCCAATCAGATTTCTACAAACTCTTCAATTTTGTGTCCTTTAGGGTATTTTGTTGAGGACTGATTCAGCAATGAGATAGACCCAGATGTGTTCCAATGGGTTGGCTGCTCACTACGTATCTGCTGTGACCTCTGGGAGTGCCACTGCTTCACATGAAGTCTGGTGACTGCCATCCCACTCTGGGATCTCTTAGGAGGGGTTGCCATGCATATCTATTTACAGTACAAATCAAAAGCAGAGAGAATTTGATTGAGCTCTTACTCTATGGGCCTCAGTACAAGTGCCCCAGTGCCAGCCGCGTTAGTGTGTCCCCTCAGTAATTGGCACATTCAGGGCGGTGAGAGCACTCATCAATTCCCAACACTAGGTCACTACAGCCGACAAGACCAAACACCAGCCAGAAGAAAGCAGTCGGATCTGCCTCAAGAACCACACCCTCTGGGTGCTGCACAATCATCGGATAGAACGTCTCTCATATACAATGACAGCACCCAGTACATGAGGTTTTAAACAACCGGCTTCTGTATCTAGTTTTAAGTTTCCACATTTGGACAGATAGATGCCCCTGTTAGATTTTTACATTTATTTTCATAGACTACATCATTAAATGGAAGAATTCCTACTTTGTGAATATGATGAAAATCAAGACCGTTCATGTGCTTGTACTAATATCTAAAAACAAATAAATCAGGATATTTTAAGTAGGTAGTCAATTATGGAATTTTATTAAGCTAGGCAACATTGACCCTCAAAATAACTTGACTGCAAATGATGAGGATAAAATATGCAAGATAACCGAATGCGATAGAGAAGTATAAGCATACTTACCTATTCTATACCGCCAAAAGTCACTTAGCATGGTGTTATTCCGACCTCCAAATATGTAAATAAATTCCCCATACATTGCACAGGCATGCTTAAATCGATCACATGGAGCCAGTGATCTTTGAGGTATGGGCTCCCAGATCCAATCTCCAGATTCTTCCTTCATTCCTTTCTATGGATGTCAATCATGTGAAATTACACCAGACAATTTCCATAAATGTAGTGACAGGAAACTCATTCTGGGAGCTTCTTCTAAAACCAGGAGTTTCTGCAAATACAAGAAGAGAACCAGACATTAATTTTCTCTTGGTTTAACCATGGGTTATGTGCTTAAGATAAAAAAAATCAGCACAAAATATTCGTTCTGTGGGTTGTTTCACCAAGTTGTTTTCTAATCTGTTACCATTTCTTAATGGCAGATTTTGCTTTGCTTAAATTAAAAAAATTTTTCACTAGAAGTGGGTATGGCTTGGGGCGTCCTAATATTTATAGACCGTATTTGCTTCCTCTTCAAACTTTACAGAGACATTTTACCCTCTTTTGCATGTCTGCCCAATGATGGTCCATGGCGGTAAAAGGCCATGCCAGATCGCTCAGGATATACAGGTAAGATAAATTTGTAAACAATTATTCTGAGCTGAAATTATTTAAATAGTCAAATGACTGTCATGAAAATCTGTTATGGCTCTGGTGAATGTGGACTATCGTTGCACATGCTTGTTCTTTTGGGAAGCTCCTCAAACCTCATTTAAATCTTTTCCCTGATTCTTTAAAATACATTACTTGCTTAGTATGCAAAATTACATTTGACACTGTCTAGGTTTGTTTATGATGCCAGAGTGTCTTCCTTTCCTCACCGGGTGCTTACATGCCTCCATGCCTCCATACCTTTCTAATGTCAGAGGGTAACACAAGGAATAATTATATAAACCGATATACAGGAGGATGGTTCGATGATGAGTGTAAAAAGCATGAAAAAAAGAGTTATGGAAATGACAATCTTTTTACAGGCTATACCCATCTGAAGAGGCAGCCACTAAAGTTAGATTGTTGCAAAGGCAATACATGACCCCAATAAAAAATAAAAAAATACGTTTTTATGATAAAAAATGGAATTAAATGTTGGAAGCCATACAGGCTGGAGATTAGAGAAAATTCTGGAGGTTGGTGAACAATTTAGCAGACACACACGCTGCATCCCCTATTTATAAGATTCCTGAAGAAGATCGGTTACCACACGTTAAAAAAATGTATGGCCCGACCACTGCAAATTATCCGAGATATGTTTATATAGTCGATTCAGCAACTTTGGAGTTATTTTCTAAAGCGCACATCAAAAACATGATAGACTGGTTTAAATTAAGTAGGGCTGCAGGATCGAATAATATTACAGCAATTGTTTTCAAAACAAATATGGATTGTCAGGCAGAGAATCTGAAGTATCTAACAATGGATAGCCGAAACGGGAATTATCCCGGAGGGGCTACGTGATAAAACCCTTACTAAAGAAAGGTGACAGCAGAATAACAGCAAACTATAGGCTAATCAGTCTTTTAGGTGTGACAGCAAAGATATTTTCAAACATTGTGCTCACGAGGCTAGACAAATGGATCTTACAAAATAAGCTCCCAACTTTAGAACAAGGTGGCTTTCGTTCAGGGCATTCGACCATGGACCACTGTTTTTCATTATGGGCCTAAATTAAAAAATCTATGGATTTAAACCGGATACAGTGGACAGGGGATAATTATGGGATAAACTTCATATTTGGAAGGCCACAAGGGACCTTTTGTCACTGATTTAAGCATTGCATACCGTAAAATTGGACACAGGTGGAGATGGATGGGTTGGGTAGACTAACTAAAATAAATCTAAAATCAACAATGGCCTTCGACAAGGCTGGGTGTTAGCCCTGATCCTTTTCAGTCTTTATGTAGCTGATCTCATATGTATGAATGAAACAAACTCTTTTTGCCCAAAAATGTGAGCTATTCATATTCCATTTTTGATGTACGCAGATGACCTTGTCATTCTAGATTAAATCTTTAGAGCTATCTAGAAAAACTGGATATACTTACAGAATATTGTGCACTAAACCCCTTGAGAATTAATTTGGATAAAACAAAGGTCTTAATTTTTTGGGGAAAAAGTACCCAATTCCAATTGGTATATTAACAACATGAAAATAGAATGAGCCCACATCCAATAAATATCATCGGTTGCACTTTAATGCCAATAGGAACTGGAACAATAATTTACAGGATATTAAAATAGAGAGCATTGTTACGGGAGGGCTCTCTAGTGAAGTTTAATAGCATATATGGGTCTGTCATTTTCATAACGTTAAAAGGCATTTTTGCACAAGATCCCTCTCAGCTTTGTATGGGTCTGAAATATTATGTATAGATAAAGGGGATATTTTAGACCCTTTGGAAAATGCATGAATAAAACTAGTCTTAAATCTACCAAAGGGGTGTATGATACAGAATATTATATATGAAGTAAAGTTGATTTCTTGGCCATATACAACAAAAATATGCTTTTTAACATTTTTAAATAACCTTACTCGGCTGGATAGCCCAGAAAGATAGCACAAGTATGCTGGATTGAAGCTTAACGGAGAGAGCTAAAATGGAATCGGGCTCTCAAGAGAAATGTACAAAAACTCAAAGATGATATCTTATCTGCAGAGGTTTTTGCCAGTTGAGAGCCCTTCCCACATAAAAAGTTACTTTGGGAAGCTGCTTGGATTCGGGCACATCAGAAAGATGAGGAGTATCCATCTCAGAAATCGTCAATCCAAATGACAGTGTCTTCCCTGGGTAGCCCGGGTATATACCCATATTTTTATCATTTGCCACATCCTTTACTTTGTATGGAAATTTAAAAAAATAGAATAGGCCTTAATCTCTTGATGGCTATTACCATTCTGCCTGAAAAAATATGGGAAAACAAGGGCTAATGTATATGCACTTTACAGAAGAATTATACTATTACTCATGTATTAATTGACTGTCCTTTTATCTAAGCGATGGAAATTTTTATGACCTTTATTTTAAAAACATGATGCATTGTCTCGCTCCCTTGCAATGGATGTTTTAATGAGTATCCACTTCCTTGATGTAATTGTGGGCATGGGGCGCGTTTTACAATCTTTGCGAAAATTGGATTGTCATTAATTTTATTATAAGTTTTATGTCTTTGAATTGTGGGTTTAGAATGTTTAACAGACAATTATGAATTAATTTCCACAAATATTTATATGGCTATTTTAATGTAGATGATTAAAATGTGGTGTTGGTTTGTACTGGTTATAAGGACAAATGTCCAAATAAAGTTACATTTTTTAACCTTAACCTCTCCTTTAGACACTTCTTCCGGCCACTCCAAGTTTTTTAGTTCAGCACTTTTTACTGTTTTTTAGAAGGTAAAGAATGAAACATAAGGAAGGGAAAAGGGCAAAGTGAACCTGCAGTTGCAATGAACACATATAGATATAAAGCAGAATAAAACCTTGAAAGGGTGACGCGCAAAAAGGGTAAGGGATCAATATGTTTGTCTCTGTATCTTCAGTTCAATGGCTGTCCAAGTTGCAGACGAGGAAAGGTACGAACATGCAGGTAACTTAGAAAAACTAGTAAGGTGTGTTTGAATCAATCATGTAACACAAAGAGCTTTTCAGAAATTGTAAATCATTGTATGAAGGTTCAGAAACATAGTACTAATTGACACAGGATACATTTAAAAAACAGATTTTAGTGTTCAATGTCAAGTCACATTAGTGAGAAGTGCATGTATTCTTGTACTTTTCTGTCCTCAGCAGACTAATTTTTTGGTACATAACAGCCAATGAATGAATGAATAGGATGGCAACTCCTTTTGTTCTACTGACTGCTTACGAATGACATCCTGGAAAGGTTATAAAACGCCACAGATAACGCTAATTGTGCTTCGAGTCTCTCTGTCTTTGGATGACACATATGCCGACACTACATAAAGGTATATTTTATATGTCTTGTTTGTATATACTGTCTGAGTGATAAAAAATATTAGCATGTACTGCTTTAATGTATTACAGATATTAACAACAATTAATAGAAGTTAAAGTAAACAAGTACACATATAATAGATTATGTGATATAAAGGAACTTGGTGTTCATCTAATGAACTAATTGAGAAGGAACACTAGAATCTGTGCATGTGAAAACTAAGGTCTATAATCAATTGCCTTTGCTATCTAAAACATTTTGTGAACTCGAAAGGTAGATTGTTAAATTGACACATGTGGAGGAATATGGTATGTTTGTGATAAAATGTTAACCATTATGAGAGAACAAAGGCTCTGAGTAGCTTCCCCATCAATAAATAGTACGCCTTGTACAACATAATTGCAATGATTTGAATAGGATGTGTAGTAACCACAAGAACGGTATTAAGAGTATTGATGAGTCAAACTTGAGAATGCATGTGTACAGTGAGTGTGTTTTTCTAGGATAACGATTTAAGCTCTTACAATGGTTTAGTACTCAGCAGTACATCTTTCAAACTTGCGTTATGTGTACCACATGCAAGCAAATGGCAGTTTTTGTGCAAATAATTTTTTGTTAAATGATTTTACATTTTGTATGTATTGTCTGTATTTCGTAGCTCTGAAGAAGTCTCTGTTAAGGGACGAAACGAGTTGGAAGAAAAGGTTTTAAAAGAATAAGAAGATGTGAATAACGGAACACTTTTAGAAAAACCTTGATGGAGTTTGTGCAGTATGTACCTTATTCATTCTGTAATGCTCATGTATTTGACAAGATGAATGGTGGGTGCTGATCATCTCTTTGCAAACTGCTTAAGAATTAACTAAAGAATACAAAAAGTGATTGATGGAATGCTTGATGTTTTTCCTACTGACTGCTTAAGAATGAACTAAAGTAAACGAAAAGTGCATAAGGGATACATTGCCCAGTTGTTCCAGATCCATAGTAGGTCGGGCCATGGGACATCAGGAGTAAAAAGCCTCAACCTCCATCTGTGTGCCCCGTGGCCCTCTGAAAGGGAGGGCGGGGGTGCAGATGCAGGTCAGTGAACACAACTCATAACTCAAAATGAAAACAGTACAAATAATAAATCAATGTCCAGTCAAATACTTTCTTTTATAAGCAAAAGTAGTATTATTTCCAATTCTACACATGCAAAGTAATGCGACATTCCTTCTCTTGTCTTCACCAGGCAGGCCTGGGTTTCCGAAAATGGAACACAGTTCTTCCCCGAAGGAGAAAGAAAGCCGCACTCAAGTTCTGACACCAACAATCCTTTTATTTATGGCTGTAGTATACCCTGACGCGTTTCGGTCTATTAAGACCTTGTTCACATATATATATTCCCGCTCTTTTTAATTTTGATTGAAACATCGATGTATTTTTTATAACGAAGGTCCAGAAACATTTCGATACAGAATGCAACAGCAGAAGTCATTCACTACAGATTGTGTTCCATGTTTTGATATGCTAAAACAAAACTTTAATTCTTGAACAGTTTAAAGAAATGATCAGATGAGCTGGTGCACATTTGTACAGGCTATACATTAATCAGTATGGATAGTTTTTGCTCTAAATATTAGGTGGCTGCATACCACACAGTCTTTAAAACAATAGTAGTAAACATTTTACTTTCAGGCCTATGTAATATGAACACCTAAAGACCCTATCTCACGTGAAGCAATGCAGGCTTTAAAACGTAACGTTCTGTACACAGTGGAGGGCTTTTGATTACAGAATCTCCTTTTGACTTACAATTAACACCCGTAACCCTGGACCCTTGAGAGCTGCCAAATGCTGTTGATTTCTATTAGTCTTTCAAAACAATGGTGCTCATAGGAACATCTTCTAGCATCAGTGGAATGTGATGTGGTCTGTCTTCTTTTGACCCACTTTAGATATAAGGCTGCCATCTTTCTTAGGTTTATGAAAGTCTATTTCTCTATTGTGCAGCTCTCTAAAGCTGTTGTTTCTTCTTTTAGCAGTAGCAGCAAGTATTCTTATTTGTTTACATCTGGGATGTAAATTACATTACCTCTTCTCAAAGTGAATGCAGGATACAGGTTTTGTATCCACCATCAATCTGCCTGAAGTTAAAAATACAAAATAGTGAAGGAAGACATGTATTTCACCACGACTGTAGTGCCCTGGTTAAGGTAAAACCCTCCAGCCTTATTTTGGAATCTGTGGAGATAGCTGTTTAGGAAGACCAGTCAGCAGAACTGATGTTACAGTAATCTAGCTAGCCAGACATGCTGGTCATATGTGGACTTATTATCATCTAAATGTGTGCTAGGTTTGTGATATGTTTCTCTGAATTTAGGACAGCTGCACACACTCGACTGAGACCTCTGCTTCAAAGAAGGCACCTAGATTCCTATCTTTCTGAAAAGTTTCAGAAGCAGGTCTCCAACTTTTGAGGCAACTCAACAGCAGCACATCGGGGTTTGTTTCCGCAGGAATAGAATGTCAGATTTGGATCTGCTGCAGCAAAGGAAGCTTTCATGTATAAGATATGCATCTGGTGATCTTTTGGTCACTGCCTGGAGTAAGTTGGGAAGTTTCCTTGCTAAGGATCGAGCATCAGTGTTAATTGTACTATACGGCCTTCAAAAACAACAAGGGAGCCCAAAACCCCTGTTTTTACTGGGTAAGGATTCAGGTGATCAAATGATTAGTTAACTACATTCAAAGTGGTACCAGACAGCACAACCTGTCTGTTGACAAAAAGACCTATTGTCAGCTTACAGTGGCCTTGCTTACAACTGACTGACTTTATTGTCGATCTTATTTGCTTACTTTGTATTCCTGAGCTTGTGTGGTAATTCCCCTGTGAGAAGTTGGCCTGGTATATGCTGTCCACTAATTAAAGTGGGCACCTTGCACCAGTCCAAACGACCCTTATTGATGATTAGGTTAAAGACAACCTTTATAAAAAGCAATCCTAGTGGTAGCTGTGGAGAGCAGCCTTCAGGCTAAGTCTTGAAGGAATGTAAAGCAGCTTGTTTTACCAGTATATAACCTCCTGAATGACCAAATAAAAGGAGAACCACACCAGGTGTATATAAAATATATGTATTTATTACTAAACACTCTCTACTAACCTCTTTATGAGATTAGAGAACAATACACACAATATTCTGGCTCAGATCTGCCCTGGAAAGGCCCCCTGTCCCCAAGAACTCAACCTGATCAGGTTCAAGCTCATCTGGGACAGTTCCTTCTTCAGGACTAAGATCAGCTCCCTCAAGAGACTGATCTGGATTCTGAGGCAGGGGGAAGACACTGCCTTAACCCTACTGCTCCTTCTCTTGGAAGGCGCCTGGTCCATTTTCCAGGATCCAGGGCCTGTTCAGTGTTAGACATTTTTGCCTGTGACCTGGTCATAGCAAACACATCTGCAGGGATACCCAACATTTCTGCATGAGTCCTGAGTTCCACTTCAGCCCAAGCTGAAGTTTCTAAATCATTGCCCAACAAGCATTTAACAGGGAGGTCTGC
Source organism: Calotriton arnoldi (assembly GCA_963921515.1). Lineage (NCBI taxonomy): Eukaryota > Metazoa > Chordata > Amphibia > Caudata > Salamandridae > Calotriton > Calotriton arnoldi. The sequence continues at coordinate 1,159,016 of CAWUFW010004720.1, forward strand.
ACTTACCACAACCTTCTTAGGGCCAGTTACCCCTCCCCAGGTGAAATTAACAACTGCCAAGGAATGGTCTGTCCTGACATTGCTAGCATTGGTCACTTGGTACATCTCACCAAGTATGATTTGCTCAGGAGCCACAAGATCTTTTGTCACCATTGTGACACTTGCTCCTGTGTCCCTGAATGCCAAGGCCTCTTTTCCATTTATTATAGGCTGTTGTCTGTATTTGCCCAGATTACTGGGGCTTACAAATAAGGAGGCCATATCCATCCCTCCATCACAGATCAACATAGCCTGAGTTGGAACTCTGACTAGGCCAGAGTCCATCTCAGATCCGAGGGTTAACCCTACTACACCCTTATTTGGAGCACCACCACTTGGAGCTGAACTAGGGGGAACAGTTGCCTTAGGGGCAGTGGTGGTTGGAGTGGAGTCCTTGGTACAATCACTTGTCCAATGGGTCTTCTGTTTACAGATTTGACACCATGGCTTTTTCTTGCCTTTTCCCTTGTTTGATTGTGACTCCCCACCAGATGCAGATTTTTGGGGCCCCTTGAGAAGACTTCTGGTCTTTACCCTTCTCCCCACCCTTATCAGAGTTTTTAGAATCTTGCTTCTTGGAGTCACCATTTTGGTTCTGAACCTTCTGCCTCACCCTGTCTGCCTTCTGGCCCAATTCTTGGGGAGAGGTCAGATCAGAGTCCTCAAGGTACTGATGCAACAGTTGATTTTGACAGTTAAGGATCTGCTCTCTCATGATTAAATTATACAATCCTTTGAAATCACACACCTTACTGCCAAATAACCAGCCTTCCAGAGCCTTAGTGTTACAGCAAACAAATGATGGACGTAATGCTGACAATGCAAACATTCTCCCCCAGTCAAAAGATCTGGGTTAAATCCATCGTTCTTTTGCCCACTACGCCACCCCAGTTTGGACCCAGCCATATGCAAATCAGTCTTGACCCTGTGCCCCATGGGAACAGTCCAGACCGAACTGCCAGGCCAGGTCCTCCCTGGACCGGAAACAAGCATCCTGGGACCGGTTTCAGGGTATGTCACCCTTCTTCAGCCAGGCTAGCTTGAATCCAGTGGCACAGTGAGCAAGGGACCCACGTCTGGGCATACCCATCCCTCTTAGGGCGAAAAGTGTTACAGCAAACAAATGCCTTAGTAGCACAATCTACAAAGTCAACCCAGTCCTGAGTCTGTGCCTTCTGGGTGTCTCTGAACCTTAACCTGTATTGTTCAGTGGTTAAGCCAAACCCATCAATCAGAGCACTCTTCAGGACTTTGAAATTATCAGCATCCTCTTCTCTTACAGTGAGGAGCTTGTCTCTACCTTTGTCTGCAAAGGAGAGCCACAAGATTGCTGCCCACTGCTCCTGAGGGACCCTCTGTACCTTACAGGCCCTCTCCAGTGCAGTTATCCATTTGTGGATGTCATCCCCACTCTGGTAGGGAGGGGCAATCTTGTTCAGGTTCCTATGGTCATGAGTATGTTCTCTACTCCTAGGGACACTGTAGCTGCCACCATGGGGTTCTAGCCCCAACTTCTGAGAAGCTCTCTGAAGCTCCAGGGATTCCCTATCTAAGGCCAATTGCTCTCTCTTGATTCTGAGCTTAGCTCTCTCAAACTCAAGCAGTTGGCACTTTTTCTCATAAGAGGACTCCCTTTTATGAGAAACAGAGCTCCCTACAGATGTACCAGAATGATTAGATTCCTGAGAAGGAGATCTTGATCTTCTTGGTAAACTGTTAACCCTTCCAGGTGGGGTAAAGAGAGGTCCACTGAGGCCTCCTTCCTCACCTTCAGGAAGAATTGGATTGTCCAGGTTAAAATCATTTTGATCCTCCTGGCCAGCATCAGAGTCCAGGTCATTGAAGTTCTCACTTCCTGTCCTTTCCTCTTCTGCTGCCCCACCCCCTTTGCCTACCTCATCAGACCCTGGAGTCTTTCTGAGGTCATCTAAAAGCAAAGTCTCTATGAGACGTTGAGTGTTGGGGTTTTTCCCTGTCTTCAGTTTCCTAGATGTACACATGGCTCTCAGTTCTTGGAATGAGAGATGGTCATACTTAGTTGGCAAGGAGCCACCGGCTTCAGGCCTAGAAGACATGCTAGTGTGGTGTGGTGTATGCACCTACCTACTCTAGTGGGAACTGAACTCTCTTGAGTTGGAGAAAGGGTATGCTAGGCCCTTGACTTACCCAACTCTAAGTTCAGTAGAACTTACTTTATTCTAGTCTTGATTTATATGTACCCAAGTACCTTTAGTGGTTTTCAGTTAGTCACTCAATGAGATTATCTGGTAAAACAATAGCAAGCTTGAATCCCAACCGCTGCACACCAATGTAAGAAGTTGGCCTGGTATATGCTGTCCACTAATTTAAGTGGGCACCTTGCACCAGTCCAAACGACCCTTATTGATGATTAGGTTACAGACAACCTTTATAGAAAGCTATCCTAGTGGTAGCTGTGGAGAGCAGCCTTCAGGCTAAGTCTTGAAGGAATGTAAAGCAGCTTGTTTTACCAGTATATAACCTCCTGAATGACCAAATGAAAGGAGAACCACACCAGGTGTATATAAAATATATGTATTTATTACTAAACACTCTTTACTAACCTCTTTATGAGATTACAGAACAATACACACAATATTAAATCACTAGAACGACAGTAAATAGCACAATACACAGCGGGCTCCAGGGGGAGACCGAACCACATACTAAGAAAGTGGTATAAGAACCACGACTTGACTAGACACAGTGCCTAGAGCACGTAGAAATCGCTGGGACCCCAAGGAACCACCCAAGGTAGTGACACAGGGGACCCACGGAGGACGGGTGCAGTGTGGGAACACAGACGCGAGCTCCGTACAACTCTATGGGAAAGTCGCAGTTGGAATTTTAAAGATTAAGGACACTTAGGAGAGGACTTCAAGCAAACCCAGCTAAACATAGAAGGTTCTAAGACCAGCACCCTTGAGAGTACCGAGGTACCTGTGTTACCTATCCCAGAGGAGCCGGGTGCATAGGTGTCAAGTGGTGTCGGAAACCCTCGTCGTTTTCAATGGCGTGATGCGAGAAAGTACTGCTGCCGTGGAGAAGAAAAGTGTCCGGTGTGATCCAAACCTGGATCGGAGATGTGAAGAACCTGAAAGCAGAGGGGACAAAGTCTGGGCCACTTCACGTGACCAGGAGCGGAGCAATCGAATGCCCACCGATGTCGGGTGCTTCAGGTGCGAGGAGGTGAAGCTTGACTCTGCAGCCACGGGGACCAGGAGACGTCTGCGACGACCACAGTCCGGATTCGAGCTGTCCCACGAAGGATGTCGAGTGCTGGGGGGGGTCAGTGTCCGGATTGAACACCAACAAGCCTTGGCACCTGCAACCCATGCTGTCAGAGCAAAGATGCTTCTGCGAGGACCACCAAGGTCCTGGGACTCCCCAAGCGATGGAGAGTCAGGGCACGTCTGGAGCAACCAGGAAGCCCACTGAAAGTTAAAGTTGCCTTCTCAGGGACCCACAGGCCAACGGACCAGGGATCGCGAAGGGACCTTGAGCTGAATCACCAAATACCAGCCCACGGAACACTCGTGGAGTGTAGGCCAGTAATCTTCGGTGGAATTGCTGCTCGGGGTCAGGACTACAAGTAGCCCAAAGCACAGCTTCAGGGATCGCCGAAAAGCATATGCTGCTGCAAATGTACACGGTGCCCAGGGGTACGGGTTTCGCGGTCCCCACGAGGGATACGGGCCTCAGAATTGCTGAGAGCGCAGATCGACCTCGGAGACCTCGGGAACCCACCTCCTGTGTTGCAGAAATCTTCGGAGTCCTTCGGGAGCTTCGTAGATGCAAACCGGTCAGATGCGTTTAGGTGCCTGCTCAGCAGGGGAGTAACTCCTTTACTCCAAGGGAGATTCTTCAGTCGTCCAGCAAAGCGTAGATCGTCGAAGGTTACTTGGTTTCTGTAGCAGAGTTTAGTCCAGGCAATATCTAAAGTCCTGTAGCCAGGGGTTCCTACTTTATACCCAAGGAAGGGGTGGGACAAACTCTGGGGACCCACCTATGGGAGGGTCAGGACAGAGGGGTGGCTACACCCATGTCCTTTGTCCAGTTTCGCGCCAGAGCAGGGGCTGATAGTCCAGCTCAAACTGGTTGTAGGGGCTATGCACAGGGACACCAAATGTGCCCACAGTGCAGACATCAAAGCACTCTGAGAGTGCACCCACCCAGCCCCAATACACTAAAGCCTGTCTGGGAGGTGGTCACACCTCCCTGTGACAGGAAACCTATTGTCAAGCCTTCCCCTGCCGGAGTTTCGTCCAGCAGCAGGAGGGCAGACTCGTGTCTGTGGCTGGCAGCATCCATTTTGTGATGCCAGGGTTCTGTGAAGCTGGTACCGGGTGTACCGGTGTTGTCATATTTCTCCCTCTAGGAGGGTGGAATCATACCTCCCACACCAGTTACTGGTGTGGAGGTATGATTCCAAGGTGTTTGACACCAAACACGACATGTTTCCATGCAGCCATATTAAAGTTAGCATTTACCGCGAGGTTATAATGCACTTAAGTATATATGGTTGGCTGCATCACAAACAACCCCGGAGAATAGGTTCCGAAGGCTGCAGAGGGGCTCTGCTCATGCATGGGCACTCTCACATAAAACCCAGCACCCTGCCTTCAGGATTGATCAGGCCTGCCATAGGGGTGACTGATAGGTTTATATGTGCAGTGATTAGGATAAATATAGTGAACCTATATCTAAGTAAGGTGTGCATGCACCACCTTACACAGGCTGCAGTAGCAGACCTGTGGTGTCATTTTAAATGGTCTCTCAGGGGTGGCATAATACATGCTGCAGCCCCTGGGAGGCCTCTGGGGTACCTATGCCCTGGGTACATAGTATACCATATACTAGGGACTTATAAGGGTACCCCAGAATCCAATCTGGAGTGTACCTAAAGTGCATGCAATCAATTTAGAGGAGAAAGCAGCTAGGATGGGGTCCTGAATAGCAGGATCCCAGTCAGACTAAGTCGAAAACAGTGAAACATCAGCAAAAAGTGGGGGTAACTATAAGAAGCAGATCCTACTCTCCTACATCCCCTTCATGCGGTTCTCCCCCACCCCCAACACATTATTTGAGTCTGTCCACTGCTCACGTTTTAAGCACTCCTTATTTCTTTTTGGAAGCACTGCACGAGACTGCATGTTTTTTTAATTTTTTCCCTCGTGTACCCACTCTTGCTTGCTCCGTGCTGCTCTCTCTTGCCCTCTGCCTCTCCTTTGCGCCCCTCGGTGTTGTGCTAGCCCTCATGAGCTTCTCCCCTAATGTTGCTTTGTCATTCATGTGCTCCACAATCCTCTCTATAGATCACATTCCTCTTTCCCATGTGCTCCATGTTCCTCTCTTGCCAGCGTTGCTTCCACCCGCCCTCCTTATGGCTTCCTCCACCGACGCCCTTCGTGTTGATTCTGCCCCGCCACCCTTTGTCTTGCTTCTGTACCCCATATTGCGTCCTTCCCCAAAATGCACCTTCAGTGTTGCTTCCTCCCACTCATGCCCTCAGTGCCGAGTCCAGTCCTCCTCATACCCCCCCCAAGCCACCCCATAACCCTCCCACCCACTCCTCTAATCTCCGGCATATAAAAAGAAATATAGTTCGTTCTACTTTTTAGGTCTCTCCTAGGCAGCGCTTGTGCGGTCTCTTCAAGACATGCTATATTCAGGTATGGACTTGAAGCTCCGCACACTTTCCACCCATCTTTTTAATTGGCTCCTGTCACTGTCCTCTGTAAACTGTGGCTTTTCATTGGTCAATAGGCTTAGTAGTCCCTCCTTAGTACCGCCTTGTCGCATCTTGTAACCTCCGATGAGGACACCCCCTGTTTCATGTGTTGTTACTGAGTAGGCTTTAATTACAACCTCTGAGCACAATTTTCTTAAATAGGTTCGTCCTGCCTGCAACACAGGCAGGACACACTCTTTCTCAACTTTTTTTTTTTTTTTTTTTTAACTTATCCAGCGTTATATGCTGGCCAAACTCGGCTGCATGCCTTTCTTTTCTCAGTTTGTTTATTTATTTATTTTTAATGGTGGCACACGCGCTTTAGCTTTAAACATCTGAAGCTAAAGCGCATGTGCTGTGATTGCTTTAAAAGTAAACAAATAGAAAAAAAGTGTGCATTTTTATTTTCTATATCTTTACTTTTGAAGCAATCGCGGCACCCACGATTTAGCTTAAGACTTTCAAAGCTAAAGTGCGGGTGCCGTCATTGTACCAAAAGCAAATAAGTAGAAAAAAAGCACCTGACCGCCACTTTTTTCTATTTGTTTACTTTTGTAGCAATGGCGGCACCCGTGCTTTAGCTTTGCAGCATCCTAAGGTAATTTAAAAACGAGCATTAGCAATCCAATAGGTCTCGCATTTGCGAGAGTTTAAGCTATTGGCATTGTTAATGATAATGCCTTTTATTTATGTGTTTGTAAACACAAAAAATAAAAGGTATTGTCAGTTACAAGCATTAGCAATCCAATAGGTCTCGCATTTGTGAGAGTTTAAGCTATTGGCATTGTTAATGATAATGCCTTTATTTATGTGTTTGTAAACACATTACTAAAAGGCATTGTCATTTACAATGCCAATAGCTCAAACTCTCGCAAATGCGAGACCTATTGGATTACTAATGCTTGTTTTTAAATTTACTAATCCAACAAGGATTGCTAAATAAATTAAAAATAAATTGCCTCCCTCATTTTGTAAGCACTTTCATGTGTGTTGTGCATGCCTACAAAATAATGTCAGCAAACACGTCTTAGAACCCTTTTTTTGGCTTACTTATTAGCCATGTTGCACAGCATCAGGAATGCTGTAAAGCATTACTAAAGCCTTGCCAAAGCTTGTTCTACTTACTATGCCTGTGTCTGTGGAAGGAATTTTTAAACTTTTTCTTTTTTTTTTTAAAGCTAGGACCATGTTGCAGGCTAGCATTTGCCAAAACGTTTGTCCGGGAAGTAGTAAGCTGGCTATTTATGTGGTGTACCAAAATAATGTGCACTATATAGAAAGTCCAGATGACCCTTATTGGTTTACAGGGCTTAAATTAATAATATCAAAAGCTCTATTTTGTGGTAGTGTGGGCAAGCAGTTTAGGCTTATCAGAGGGCAGTGTTAAGCATTTGTTCGTAGACACAGTCAATAAACGAGACACACCTAAGGAGAAACTCAAGATCAATTTAGAAGAATAACATGTTTTTATATAATTTTTTACAACAAGAACCTCATAAGTCCTTTTAGACATTATCAGATTTTACAGTCGCAACAATAGAAAATGACAGCTGTCAAATTTGAGGCATGAACCTCAAACGCTGTAATGGTATCCTATGGGAGAAACATTCACTGCATAGGGTCACTTGCAAACGACTTACAGGACTGATCTTCTGGGCTTAAGGTGAGCAGGGGTCAAGGTCCTAGAAAGCACCAAGAATTCAGTTTTACTTGCCCCGGATGTCCGGGTACAGAGGTGCATTCAGCGGTGGTAGCCTTAGACGATACACGCTGTATGTAGTCAATGGGAAGAGTACCTGTGGAAAAGAAGCTGCAAGGGTGGACTAGGGGACAGGCCCGGCACAACCCGAAGAGGGGGGGAGTTCATACGTGGGGGTCTCAGGGCTCAGAGTCTCAGAACCACCATTGGTTTCAATGGACTCGGGCTGGAGGGATCGGCTGCATAGGTGTGTCCGGCGGGTAGTCGAGGCTCCCACGGTTCCCGGGACACCTGTAGAAGGGGAAGAAGAAACACAGCAAGACTACTTCTGGTGTGGAGCTGGCCTCTAGTGAAGTCCCTCAAAGTGCAGGTTGGTCTTGGTGGCGGTGGTGGTCTTCAGATTGAACACAAACAGTCTTGATGCTTGCAACAGACCCCAGTAGCCTAGGTATTTGTGTGTGGGGGGGGCTCCTGGCGTCTCGATACTTGGTGGGGAGACGGATCTGGCCTCCTGGAGCATGGAGACCTCTTCCTGGATGGTTGCTGCATTGGTGGACCTTTTTTGTCAGCAGATCGGTGTACAGGACGTTGGGGTCGGTGCCTGCAGGCAAGTGGCTCCTCCACTTCAAGGGAGATTTTGGCTGGTTAATGAAGTGCTGGAAGCGTTCCGAGGCTTTTGGAAGATGCACAGCTGCAGGATGAGTTGGGTCTAGATGACTGTTGGGACAGGAGCAGGCAGACAGGGTTTGGTGCCAAAGTCCACAGCTTGTCCTCTTTTCTCGCGTTTTTTGGCTCTTGTTTGTCGTTCTTCTATTTGAGTCAGTCAAATCTGAGTTCCTGGAGTCAGGGGGCCACCTAAATACTGAATTTAGGGTGTTAAGGGGAGTAAAGAGAAATAACCAATGGGCTACTTACTCTTGGGGTCACTACGCCCCATATTAGACCACTTCTTGTCGGGAGTGGGCATAATCCTGTCCCAGAGTTCCTAATTTAACCAAAAACAAAATGATGGAATCCTTCTTTCGTGGAGCACATCAGGGAGCCCGCCCTAGGTGTGTGACTACCCTGGTGGTGCAACACGCCTACTTGCATAGCTAATTTCCCACCTGTCTTGGTGCCAATGGGCCTCAGGGCAGGGGGTGGCATCTCCCAGGTCCCAATATCAAAGGTGGCAGGGGCTTTGAAGCCCCTGGCCTTGATATGCTAAATCACTAGCTACCCTGCTAGAGGAGGCGAGAACACCGTCCTCCAGAGCAGGCATTGTTTCTGGCCTCAGAGAGCGTGGGCTCTCACCTGCAGGTGGTCAGAAACATGTCTGTGGTGGCAAGCTGGACGATACCAGTCAGCCAGCACACTAAGGGGCTTGTAGGTTTTCAGGGGGCCACCTCTAAGGGGCTCTCTGAGTGCATGTTTTAAAAAATCCACTACTGGCATCAGTGCGGATTTATTAAGACAAACTGTTTGATACCAAACACCATAGATTTTAGAAAAGCCATCATGTAGCTGGGGAACTTGTAATGACCAGTGCCCAGTACAGATACTTAAGATGACTTCCCTGTTCACTTGTACTATCTAGTAATTGAACTGGACAGCACAAGGGCATATCTGCTCATGCAGATCTGTCCTCACATGTAATATAATGCACCCTGCCTTAAGGCTATAAGGCCTGCTGGAGAAGTGACTTACATATATTGCATGCAGTGTCTGTGGGCATGGAACACAGGGTGTGTGTCAGGTTGTGGTTTCACATTTGTTTGCACCATTTCACACAACCTGCAATGGCAGTCAGCAGGAGTTTGGTGGTGGGTCCCTTAAGGTGGCACAATACATGCTGCATCCCTTAGGGACACTGTTTAGTACCAATGCCCTAGGTACCAGGGGTACCATTTACTAGCAACTTTCAGAGGTGCTAAAGGTCTTGCCAATTGGGGTACAACTGAACAGTTATCTTAGGGAAAGAGCACTGGCCCTGGGTACCTGGTTAGCAGGAACCCAGTTCACTTCAGTCAAAATTGCATCAAATACCAGGCAAAACATGGGGGTGACCATGTCAAAAATGGGCACTTTCCACAAGTAATAGTTAAGAAAAAGAAGCAAATCCAGTCTAAGGATGATGCAGACATATCTTCTCCAGCATTTTAAAACTGAGAGCGGATTTTGATTTACACCCCATCACGAGTAGGGGTGTGAAGTAAAAATAATGGTCATCATGGGCAAAGAGGATGTCTTATCAGTAGCTTACCACAGCTGATCCCATCCCTCTTTCTGATTCGAACCCCCAAAATGGATGTCATTTAGTAGAAAATGTAACAACATATGCTAAGAGTTATTTAGGGGTACTGCCCGAGGAAGTGGTTACCGCCAGAGGAAGATGGTCGCCTAGTCCGCGAGCTCCGCCACGCCGAGAGACATATACCGCCCAACAAAGCGCCTCCAGCAGCCCACCGAGAGATGCCCATGGTCTTTTAAGATACAGGGCTACTAGCGACCTGATTACTACGCTCCTACGACGTGCATAGCAACTTTTATCCGGCAAGGCGCTCCCATGCCGATTGCTCCGCCTGACCATAAAATGGCTGACACGGGGACGCCACTCGGCTGAAGATATTCCGCCTAAGAGGCTGCGTAATTACTGATGCCCCTGTGTCAAAAGGAATGGCATATACTGAATCTAGATTACTCCATTTGCGCAGTAGGTGACTTGGATTTCGCACACCTTTATACGCAGACCAAGATACTGAACACAAAGACCCCTTGCTTATGCCTGACCCCAAGATGGCCGCAGTTGCCTTCTAAGGCATATTCTAGTAGCTTCCATCGGTGGCAATAGCTCTGTAATATCTACTTGGATAACAGGTGGAATCTCCCCACAGCCATATCTACCCTACACGAGATTATCGCCCAAGAGCAGGGTGCAAGGGCAAAATCCTGTATTCTGACTATAAAACCATGCTGCACGCTGCTGCACCTGAATGCAATCGACTAAGTGAGGTCCAAGGGCGATCCTAGGATGATTTTTACAGCTGTAATTTGATGCACCTGGCAATAAGCTCCTGAGTGGGAGCTAGGGCTCCAAGCGTGGTTCTGAATCCCCGAAGCTCGTCCTCCTTCCTCCTCCACTATATCCGCAACAACTATTTTGACTGCTGCAAATAATACATAGCACGTCATAAGGTAACTTAGGAACACCTTGCATGTGTAATTCGGCAAGGCCTTTTCTCTTAAAATGGCGGACCCCAACTCACACAACACCAGAGAAGTGAGGGGAGGGGTAAAAGATCCAAAACCAGTGCAAAAAAGATCCAAACAAGATCCTGCTGACCCAGACTCCCCCCAAACTCAAATCCGACAATTCCACAACACTGGATTTAATTATGCAGAAACTGGACAAGCTACACGTGCTTGCACAATGAACAAAGACCACCACGGAAACTATGCTGTGCGATCTCACAACCTTAAAACACGAAACGCTCTCACTGGGTGGCAGAGTTTCGGAAATGGAAATACGTGGAAACATCTTGGAAGACCATAAGCACAACTGCTCTAAATCTCATTTGACCATCACTGCGAGACTGGTACTGCTGGGAAGGAACATTACTGAGTTGGAGGACAAGAATAAAAGGGGCAACCTTTGAATCTTTGGTCTCCCTGAGGGAACAGAAAGCCAGACCCCTTCATGTGCCGCATTCATTGAAAAATGGATTCCCCAAGTGCTCGGTCTAAACTTCTCCAAGATTTTGAGAGAACAAGGGCGCACAGAGTTCCTACATACAGAACCAAAAACAGCAATGTCCCAAGAGCCCTCATCTTCAGACCCCTTCAATATTCACACACTGAGGCAATCCTCACTCAGATAAAAAAAAGATGCAAAGAATCAAATGGCAAGGCGCCTCCATTGGGATCGCCCAAGAATATACTAAAGACACCGTCAAAAAACTAAAAGCGACAATCTCTTAAAGACTTAACTACTCAATTTTCCTTCATTGGCCCACACAAATAAGAACAACCTTCAACTGGAAAACCGTCATCTTTGAAGAACACAAAGACTTTGACTCCTACATTGCGGACATTCAAGACTTGAAAATATCCTCCTAACTCCCTGCAGGATCGCTATAACAATCCACAACTGGTCATCCCTACTAACCACCTCTACTTAACAGTAACCAAGGATCCCCTCAAATGGTACACTTTACCCTACTAAGCCACCACTCCTCCAAGTACATTCTAATATCTAATATCCTAAGAACCTACTCCTCCAGAAGCTGCCAGAAAGCTAATGTAGCACAGGAGGAATTTACGTCCCCTAGTGCACTGTCTTGTACTAACTTACCCTATTGATGTAGCTGTACATACTTGGTACTTGTTACTAACAATCATACACCGAACTGTTGTTGTGGACCCACATCCTCAAGATGGGTTATACGTCCTTAACTTCACATGTGGCATGTTTTTATGTTACAATAATAAACATTTAATGCCTTACGCAGCTCACTAACCACCAACCTACCAATTACCATCGAACTATCACTACTAATGACCCAACAAAACAAATATTGGATTTCTGGAGCCTAGATCCTACACATTCAGCTGACTTTGTTCTCATCGCTTTGACAGGATCACAAGCCAAAGAAAAATGTTCTATATGATTATTACTCTTTGTTAAATATATTGGTACTGGCACATATGTCATCAGTTATCCTGATAGACACTGTCTAATAATAAGGAGTATGATGGACAGCCTCGGGTTACTCGGTTACTCTTTAACTACACTTTTAATTTTGGCCCCAACTAAGACGCCTATGGGCTCATCAACCACCTGTCTCTTATGACACATACACGTCACCTAGCCACAGCCGTAGCAATCTAGTACTGTTTATAAACTAGCATAGGGCGCAGGGCCACAGGATCTCAGGAACCTAGGCTCGACCACTCTTAGCCTCTACCACCCAACCTCAGATAGGTCCTTTCATGTACCCCTACCGGATACCTAGATACTTGCTTTTACTTTACAGACCATCTCTACACCACAACCTTCTCTTGATCCTTCTTTTCTCTTATCCCCTACTGTCCTATAGCTCTCTCTTTCATCTCCATACCCTCTACTCCTTCCCTCAATCCCTCTCCCTTACCTCCTATCCAAACCTTCCCCCCTAATCCTCCACCCCCCTCTGAACCCAACTCCCGCCCCACCGACTAAACACCCACAGACAACCAACCAGGGACATTCCTGTCGCAGCCTACATCTCACTACGATGCACAACATAAAGGTACTCTCCCTAAATGTGAAGGGTAAACCACCCAACTAAACGCCAAAAAACACCAAAAAATCCTATGCTACAAAAAATGTCTGTATTACCCTCATCTCCAAAAACTCTGGCCTTACTATCTCATCCTCAGAAGCAGACCCCAAAGGCAGGTGGCTCCTCACCAAGTTATAGAAAAACTATACTTAAATTATGGTTGTGAATATTTATGCCCCTAATAACGACAACCCAGCGTTCTGGGTGAACCTCAACAAAAAAAAGATCAAGCTTGTCCTCCCAATGCAGACTCACCTTAGGAGGGGATTTTAACTTACTGTGGGAAGCCATCTTGGATAGAAATTCTGCCTGCCAATTCAAACACAACAAGTCTCATAAATAGATGCTAAATATATGTGATTTCCTTAAACTAAAGGACATCTGGAGACACGGGCAAAGACTACTTGTTCTTCCCCCACTCACACAACTTTCTCCCAAATAGATTATATCCTAGTTGATGAAATGCACATCCCAGCAACATCTTCCCCTACCATTGAACCAATGCTTGCTTCAAATCACGCATGTATTTCCCTCTTATATCATACTTCCTGCAATACAAGAACCAGAACATAGAGAATGAACAAACTCCTCATGGAGGACCCTTCGTTTGAGGAAATAATCAGAAATTGAATTAAAAACTACATAGAACTTAACAGAAACTCTGGCCCTAATCCCCAAATAGTCTGGGATGCCCTGAAATACACTATTCGGGGACACATGATCAAACTTATGGCTAAGAAAAACAAAGTAGACAATAAAGCCCTCGATCAACTTGAAATTGGAATAAAAACATTAGAAAAAGATTTCAAACAATCCAAAGACAAAACACAGTTAAACACACTTACGGAATTAAAATATGAATATAATAAAATATAATATAATCTTAAGCAACAAAGCACACTTATTAGTCCAACGATAGAAAGGCATCAACTTCTGCGGACTAAATAAAGTTGGCAGAATTCTAGCCTCTTACCTAAAACAGAAGCATCAGAAAACAAGAATAACCTCTACATGGCATCTCCTCAATGAATGCGAAAGATATCCTGTACACCTTCGAACAATTCTATCGCACCCTCTACTACAAGAGCAATAATATACCCTATGAAATATGCTTGGAATAACTCAACAAAATGTATATCACCAAGCTAGATGAAATGAGAAAACTTTCTCTAGAACATCCAATATCCCACTATGAACTTTTTAAGGCTATTAAAAAGATGAAAGGCAGGAAGGCTCCTGGCCCGGACGGCTTCCGAGCCTCCTTCTACCAAACCTGGAGTTCCTCCCCTAGAAGCCCTTTTCGCCCACTTCTTCACAGGCGCCATCGAGGGCTCTGCCGCTGGGCAACCATATTAGCTATACCCAAAAAAGGGAAAGACCCATCTAACCCCCAAAACTATCACCCCATATCTCTTATAAACATCGACTGCAAAATATGTGCAAAAATCCTGGCACTCAGGCTGGATCCCATCCTCCAAGAAATAATCCACCCCTCACAATCTGGATTCATTAAGGGAAGATTCAGCGCTGATAACGTCAGACATTTTAGCCATTCCCTTGAAAAAGCCCATCATCTTGATCAACCCGCCTCGGCGATAGCATTGGATGCGGAAAAGGCCTTTGATAAGGAATGTTGCATTTTGTGGAGAGCTAACGGGCATCGCTGACTGCGGCTGTGACACCTTTTGCTAAATAACATATTTGGATGTAACTTTGTAGCTTACGGGATGTATCTCACTCAGCGTAGATATCCAGCAATTTTCTGCAAGAATCACTTTCCTTAAAATTACTTTGACCTTTGCCCTAAGGGGTCTTGGATATTCATTGAAACATCCTGTTTGGAGGATGGTCTCAGATTCATCTTTGTCGAGACCAAAACATTGACGGTCTAACCCATTTCCTTTTAGTCTCTGTTAAGATTCAAACCTGGGAGATTTTTGTTCCTATGCCTAGGACATTCTTTAAACTATTTACTCTTAGGAATGGGCTATTGTCAATTTTATAACTAGAATAATCTAACTGTCTATAATTTCCTTTCTGTTCTGTTATCAATGTTGTTGAAGTATCTTCTTTTGTTTGAACCCCTAATGAAACCACTTTTTTATGATTGAAAAATATAAAGATAGAATAGATACACACGGTTGCATTGATTTATTTCTTAGCTTAAGGAATTGAGATAATTTTGCTTTGAATTGGTTTGCCTACGTCATGACCAGATGTTTAAAAAATAATTAGAGATTCTACTTGAATATTTTTTCAAATATATCCCTTGTAGGCATCTTTACCTGACACTTATTTACCCAAGCCCACAAGGGTATATTGGGTTGCCCATTTTTGTGTAATTAGCATCATACAGTAGGCACGCGTACCAAGCATGGTCGTGCCTACAAAATTAGGCAAGCGCTTTTTAAAAAAGAAATTGTTTACAGATCCTCATTAGATTGGTAAATAAGAAAAAGTAGCACAGGACGGGAAAAGCAGAATGGGGGCAGAAGCAGCACAGAAGGCAGGGGTGGGGGAAAGCAACTAGAGGGCTCGGGAAAGCAGTAGTGGCGTGGAGAGGGCAGCAAATGGGGAGACAACAGCATGGAGCAGGGTTGAAAAGCTAAGGGGCAAGAAAGAGAGAGAGAGACAGAGTGTATGAAGCTGGTGAAGAGAAGCACAGGGCCGAAAAAGCAACAGAGGGAGGAGGGGAAGATGCACTCTCTGGCAAGTGTGGCAGACTTGGGAGAAGTACAAAAGGGAGACAGCTGAAAAACGTATCCACTGGAGTGCTTAAACAAAAAAAACAAGCATTGGAAATGCAATAGGTCTTGCATCTGTTTAAGTTAGAGCCTTTGACTTTGCTAATGGTATTGTATTTTAGCCATCTGTTATTGAGTGTATGTATGTGATAAAAAAAAAAACACAATACTAAGTGCACATTCGCAACTA
Organism: Calotriton arnoldi; assembly: GCA_963921515.1. Lineage (NCBI taxonomy): Eukaryota > Metazoa > Chordata > Amphibia > Caudata > Salamandridae > Calotriton > Calotriton arnoldi. Next base: position 1,174,737 of record CAWUFW010004720.1, read on the forward strand.
AAAAGCACACCTCTATGTAAATATATTTTAAAATGTGGCATTTTTCTATTTAAGGCTTTAGTTTATGTTGGGAGGCAAAAACCAAGAACTATTTCCCCCATTTAAAGCGAAGCCGCATCTTATTCAGACATGCTTGGATTTCTTCTCAAATAAACGTTACCAACTTTAAATGCTGGGGGCGGCCTGAATATATCTAAAAGCACCAAACTACGATCTGCTAAAGAAACCCCACATGCCTCCACACGCTAAAGCCTTAATCAAATCGCTGAATATATCCTAAATAATAAAAGTGGCAGCAGAATCAGAGGCGAATTCGTGGGGTGTGGGGATGCAGTCGGACAGACATCGTGGATTGTTGCGCTTCCAACAAGGAATTAAACAGATTTAGGCTGGTCCTGACAACCGGGACGGCCTCTCTGAAGCCTTAACAATGGAAAAGAATGGTCTAATGGGTGTTTGCCCCGATTTAAAATACATAAAATATAGTTGGCTGAGATAATGTGCTTCTTTGCTCTGTCGTATAGCTTTTCGACTGGGTTTAACACAAAATAACTGTATATGATATAGAACAGCTGTCTTTTCCCGCTAAATGCGTGAACAGCTTTTTCTACATATAGATGTACAGATTTTTTATGTTTGTTTTTAGACGTGGCTTTCACAGATGTTGGCAGCGTCCCCAACCTTGAATGCCTCTAGGTATACTCCTTCAGTAAATTTCATACATGGTTGAGAAAATCAACAATACAAAAATGAACGTTAACGAGAGACAACCGTAGAGTGGCACGGAGACTGAGGTGGTGTATCCAAGAAGCAGTGCGAGGAAGCAGGACACTGGGCCTGCGGTACACACGCCGATAACCTGTCACTAATCAATTCATGGAATCAGGCGAAGTTTCCAACATTTAACTTACCTCCCGTCCGATCTATCGACGGAGGATTTGAAACACCGGATCTCCCCAGCCTTCCATTCGACCCTCCGGCCCTTCATAAGCTGAAAACAGCCTGGGCCAATTGGAAACCTGGTTTGTACTGACTGACAAGCAAGAGAACCATACTGACTAAGAGTTGGTGTTTTGACCGCCCTCCGCAGCCAACAAGTGGTTAAACAAAGAATAGAACGCACAACGGAAAAGATTAGTCATTTACCCCGTAAGTGATTCACCTTCTCGAGTTGTTCATGAAAAGATTATTAGCACACTCCTATATAAAACGCCTTATGCTGAGGCTTATTATTAAATAACTTGTGGCGATGCAGGAGATATTGTAGACAGACAAACCACTCGACGGAGACTGCCGCTCAATAGATAACACTTTTCTCAGATTGTTCTTCTAGGTCGTTTGGTTTTGACACAAGTTGTCCAGTCATTGGCGCCACACGCCTCGTTTCACACAGACTTCGGTATTCATCGCTATGTGTAAAGTTTAATTGTCACCAAACGCTAACTGCAGACCGAGGAAAAGGGGGCAGCATATATATCACTAGATAGAGTTCCCTTTGGCCGACGTGCGCGGTGTCCTTAAAGCGGCGCCGTGCTCAGTTTTAAAGTAAAAAAACAGAGCGCAGTGTCCCTGAAGTGGACGCCGCGAAAATATAAATAAAGTGAGCGCGGTGTCCCTAGCGGGCGCCGCGCTCATTAAAGAATTTTTTTTTAAAACAATCTAGAGGGCATAGCGCTGCAGCATCGCGCTTTGTGGACGAAAGACAAAAAGAAAGTGCCTAGCAACTAATTATTGGAGACAGTCTAACTCCGCAAGTAAAAGATCCAGTCCGGGTGGGCGGGGCCAAAAGGAGACAGGGCGGTAACAAGGAGGGACTAAGAAGCCTCCTTTTCAATCAGAAGCCAGCGTTTAGCATGGAGGATGACGCCACCCAATGAAAAAGATGGGCGGGGCTTCAAGTCCCCTTCGGAAAGCGTACTGATGACAATAAGCCCCGCAGAGCGAGGAGCGCATGCGCGCTCCCAGCGCTAGGTCTTCGAGACCTAAAAACTAGTGCCTGAAAAACGAGCGGTGGAAGGACAGAAGAAATACATCCATTCTTCAAGGGAGGGACAAACACAAGAACACTAAGTAAAGCCCACACAAGGTAACAAATAAGAAGCAAGCAAATGAGTGACAATCAAGCCAACCAATGTTAAGTAACCGGCGGGCTCCAAGCCCACTGTAGCTGACAATAGGTCTTCTTGCCTAAAGACAGTTTGAGCTGTCTGATAGGCAAAATCTAAAAAGTAAGAAGATGGAAACAACAACAGAGGGGCAAACAAATTAAAGTTAGGCAGATGTAAATAAGACCTAAAGTTACAAATGGAGAAAAAACAATTAGAATGCAGGTTTCACAGGAGCACTTCCACTTTTTCCTTAAGTTGATCCGCTGTAAATTTGATTGGTTCATTATATAAAAACAGCAACTCCTAACCCTCGTCATCATTTTCCTTTGTCAGTACAACGTGATTATGGAGTATAATGTTGGCGGTAATCCGAGAGCTTCTGTTGATTAGCAACCTGCCGTGCTGCCTATGCACTGGCATGTCATTGTGTTATATGGCTCTCTGTGAAATGGCACACTTTACTTATCAGTTTACTTAGCTATTAATATCCTAATACTTCACTGCTGTGATTGATGCGGTCTGCGCTTACAGTTACATTGTTAGATCCTCTGGCTCAAAATCTTATCTCCTTCAGATTACTCCAGACTCACGTCTGTTAAATATACATTTCTGCCACAAAAGCTTATCAAATCAACTGCAATGCCTTTGAATGCTTTACTGTAAGACAAACACAATCGACTGAGCAAATGTACTATTGCATTTATTTTGGTTACAGGTGCAAAGCCATAAAGTCTGATTTCCACTGAATTATTACAAATACAATAAACGATCAGTCTAAAATATAAGGAATTGTTTTCAGATTTAAATTCAAAGCCAGACCATAAGTAATCTAAAGGCTTTTCAGATCAGGAAAGTGCCAAGCTCTACATCGCAAAAATACATCATAATACTAAGCGTGCGGTATAAACAAAAACGAAGGAGTTAAATGTCAATTATATTTTGTGGGACTATTTCCACCTGGGTACACACATAGTTTTTAATTAGGCTAGAGCTACCTAGTTTATTAAAATTTGATTTAATAGGACTGCTCCACACCTATTTTAATTATTTTATCACTTTGTGCACTACCTATCCTTCATACCCGCACGCACCCTACGGCTTCTTCTTTAAAAGATCCCCGGCAAAGAGCCCCGGTTTGGGAGCCCGTCAGGCATTGCAGCGCCGGCCTGACGAGGGGCAAACGCCCGATGATGAAGCATGACACCTCCAGGGGTGTGTGAGGGCAACAAGAAGAAAGACCTGTCTTTCCCATTCGTCCAGATAGGAACTGCACACCCCTTTCAGATTCTTAGCTATACCCGGGAGCTTGTGTGCAGGACCTCCCAACCCAGCTCCCTGTCCCTCCTTTTCAACAAATACTGGAATATTTCGTGCCATGCAGTGTAATACATTTCGAAATAATATAAACTTGGGAATAGAGTTTGCCATTATATCAAGCAAGTCAGCAGGAGGGGGTCAAATGCTGACTCTAGAGTACAGTAGCTAAATCCGTCAGGTCTTTAAATGGTCTAGGAACAATTCCTAGCTACAAAACAACTTACTCCAGATTTTTTATGGGCAGCAAGCTTTCTTACTGACGTGGTGGCATGCATCTCGTTGGGTGCAAGGTGGTAGGTAGAGTCCACTCCTCCAACCAAAATGCTGGATCCCCTACCCAGTGCCCTCTTTCTTACCCAAGAGGTTTGTAGCCCTGATGTGGTGATTCTACTATCTCACTGGGAGTTGACTGGATTGGGTTCTGGACGGCTCCTTTGCACCCTCATCACAGTCCTGCAGAACTGACATATCTGGCACTCTTTATCTAAGACTGTCCTTTAATACAAGTCAACCAGAAGTACAGTGGAGGGCAACTTGACGCACACACGGCAGCTTGTTTCAACATTCTAATTGCTGTGTCCTGAAGCAGTCTAAGGGAAACAAGGTAGGATTCTATAAAAGAAAAAAAGCACAAAACTGTATTTCATTTGGGGAAAACCCTTGTAAAACTGAACACATCTCGAAACAAAGCCAGTAACATTTGTTCTTAAACAAGCATCAGCAAAGCCAAGAAATATCACCTATGAAACCTATTAGCGATTGAGCAGACAGAGGGAACATGGCGGTCGGCTGAGGCCGGTCGGGAGCGGCCCCTGAGGATATGCAGTGAAGACGGAAACGGAGCGGGTCTCTTACCCTGTTTTTACTTGTCCTGTTTTTCTTGATGAAAATTAACAAAACTCGCTCACGTACAGCGGATGACGCAGCAGGGGTCACCTCGGTGCTGCACGGCGGCAGCACGACTCAGAAAGTTCAGGGTTGTTTGGTGCACTCTTTCGAAGAACGGAGATGCGTGCGTCAATAACGAGGGCAGAGTCAGTACAAGCAGAGTAGGGGAAGAGTGGTCGAGGCAGTGGCTGTGCACTGCGGTCGCGGGAAGTCGGCATGCATTAATGGATACTTCCTCCGTGGGTTCTGAGGCAGGGACATCTTAAGGATTTTGGGGGCCCTGGGCCAAACGTATTTTGGGGCCCCTGTTCAGAACAGCTTTTAATTTATGATCCAATTTCAGCTCTTTCATGCTCTCTTTGGCCAGGTCACTGCCAGTGCACAGGACACTGGTCCACATTCTAAATGTGTTTACATCTAATATTCATGGATAGTGACGTGTTTTCAATATTGTAGCACAGCAGCAGTTACTAATATATATTCTCTGTGGCAGCCTTGCATTTTCATATGTGAGGTCCTGTTGTCATCTAATAGAACTTTTTTTATGGATGTTGCATGAAACAAATTCAACATTGTCTTTTACAGGCTCTCGCACATCACCCACATTAAAAATGAATTAAAGGAACATGGTATATAAAACAATATGTTTGATAATTATTCAAGGTCACCAGGGCAAGACTCTCTACAGAACAGAGCTGGCTCTATCAGGGGGCCCCTGAACAGCTGGGGCCCTGGGCCAGAGCCCACTTTGCCCATGCCTTAAAACGTCTCTGTTCTGAGGGTAAGTGTATTCCTTTGACTTGCCCTCAGAAAGCCCTAAGTGAGAGGGAACAGGTAGAGCAGCGGACTGAACTTGGTGAGAGAGGGAGACTGTCTCGCGTGGGTGCAAGCAACCTCCTGGGGGCAGAGAGAAACAGATATGCTCTGAGGTCACTTAAATCTATCTGGTCAGTGAACTCAATAACCCCAGAGCTCGAGAAATCCTCTGACCCTACTTTAAGCCTGCCAATTAAGTATATAAAACCCCACAAGCTGCAAAAATCTAACTTAAGTAGGAAATCGGTAGATAGACCTACACCTGCTAAAATTGCTGTCGGGACTATAGCCAGAACAAAAGAGAAACAGAAACAGGATCAGAAGCAACCAAATCGCCAATCACAAAAGATCACCCCTTCATTAAAAGCATATTTTAAGGCCAGGCTAGAGTTGAGGAAAGAAGGGGAAGGAGAGGTAAAGAGTGGCGCAATCTGCAGTACTAATTCCACCCCTAGGAATCAATTGAATTTGTCGAGTGGGGGTGAGATAGTGATTATGGAGCCAGGGGATTTAGAAAAAAATAAAACACTGCACCATTATTCTATTCCCACGAGCAATTCATTTCTGGCCCTAGAGATGGCAGATTCAGAGCAGGGTGGGAAAGATGTAAGAACAAAAGAAGGAAGCGTAGTTCCGACTGAAGCTGAAGCCCTAACTGAAAAGGGATCAGAGGTAACAGATTCCCTGCAGGGCATGTTAGGCCAGTTAGCAAGAGAGATCAAAGAGCGCTTTTCAGTCTCTGAATCAAATCAGAAAGAGATTCAAGCTAGTTGCTCAAATCTAGAAGCAAAACTTGAAAGTCTAGCACAGCGCACTCAAGAACTAGAAAGTAATGTTCTAAGTCTGCAGACCGCAGTACATGAAAACACCCAAGAAATAACGCACGTAAAATCGAGAGAGAAGATGTTAGCCAATAGGATGGAGAGATTAGAGAACAACGCACGAAGACATAACATCAGAATTTTGGGAATTGCGGAGGGCACAGAAGGTACAGACATTAAGCGCTTTGTTATAGACTTGCTGAAAAGCGCGTTTCCGCAAGAAGATCGGTTTGCTAACTTACAGGCAGATATACAGTGCGTACACAGAGACCCCTTTACCTTGCGCCCAGGGCGGAAGACCCCTCGGAAAATCCTGGTGAACTTTTTATCATATACTGTAAAAGAGAGCCTTCTTAACCTGGCCCTGAGGGAGAAAACATTACAAGCAATGGGGGTTACTTTCAAGATCCGCTCAGACATCTCAAAAGAAACAGCAGACAGGCAGTGGGAGCTGGGAAATAGAATGGGGGAATTGAAATCTCTTGGTGCGAATGTTCAACTAAAATTCCCTGCAACATTGAGAGTGATGTGGCAGAATAAAATGCACAACTTCTCAGAACCGGCAGATGTGGACTTTTTTTAACTTTGATGAAAAGGGGGGAGACCCAGGGAAAATAATGTTGGTTATTGCCTCAGGGGGTCAGCTCAAATAGGTCAGGAGTAGGCCTAGTTGTAGGATGGGGAGGGTTCCCGGGGGGGTGTGGGGGGTGCACTGAGGGTGGGGAGCAGAGGGGTAAAAATACAAAAAAAGTTTTTGGGTCCTCGCGTTTGTACAGCAAAATAGCACTGGTTAAACGTAATTGCCTTTTAAAGGAAATTGGAAAAGAACAAAACATAAAATATAATAGAATGAAGCAAAATACAAAAATATATATATTTTTTTAAGAATGAACACAAAGGGTGAAGGTCTATCGTCCTGTGAAATTCTGTGTTGGAATGTAAATGGATTGCGGGTTAGGAGGAGACGACAGGCTATTGTGCATTATTTAAAGCAACAAAAGCCCCAGTTAATCTTGCTGCAAGAGACGCACCTCAGAAGGCAGGAGTGTGCTGACCTCTTTTCTAAACAAAAGTGGGTGGAAAGTTATGTAGTCACAGACCAGGCACATTGCACTAAGGGGGTGGCAATATTGGTCAGAGCGAAATCAGGAGTTGAGTTGGTTCGCCACAAGGCGGATGAGGGGGGGGCGTTGGATTGTGGCAGAAGTTAAGATAAGCCAGAAGTTATTCACGGTGGTAAGCTACTATGGCCCGAATATCGACGATATCTCGCATCTGGCAAATATGTTTTCTATCTTGGTTGATTTTAAAGCACCTATTATTTTAGGGGAGATTTTAACATCCTTCTAGATAATACTCTGGATAGATCTTCCCGCGTTTACAAATTAATTCTCCGAACATGAGGGCGTACTTGGTGGATATGCTAGAAAACTATAACCTGTGCGATGTATTTCGCAGAGTTAAAGGTAACCATAGAGATTACACTTTTCACAGTAAAAAAACAGGCATTACTCTAGGCTGGATTATTACTTCATGGACAGAAATGAAGTAGAGAATGTGGTAGAAATAGAACACCTCCCCATTCACCTTTCAGATCATGCGGCAGTTCTTCTCAGGTTACAATTACAAGATCTACGGGGGCCCAGGAGATGGACAATTAATAGAAGGATTTTAGTACAAGCAGGGGTGGTCTCAAAATTGAAACGGGGCTCAGAGGAGTTCTTTTCTATTAATTTGTCATCGGCTCCCTTAACGTGGTGTGGGATGCTTATAAAGCCTGGTTACGAGGGGAACTAAAAAGTATATCAGTGAATTGGGCAAAGGAGGAGAAAAAGGTATTTTCCAGCCTGGAGGAAAGGATAAGTGAATTAGAAAATATATTGAAAAGGGATGGTTTAGGCGAGGAAGACAGGAAAGAGACGGTTGGGGCTCTGGAGGATTTACAGCTGCAATTTAGGACCAAAATGGGAGAAAAGGTACAACAACAATGGGAAGTCAGTAGAGCCAGGGACATCGTGCAGGGGGAATTTTGCGGGAAACTGCTGGCATGGAAGGCAAGGTTAGAGACAAACCGAAACTATGTTAAGAAGATCGAAGTAGACGATTCTGGACGCACTACTGAAGACTGTAGTAGAATAAGGGAGGCCTTCAGGGAATTTTTTCAGGATTTATATGTAGAAGACCTCAAAGTAAATAGAGCAGAGATAGAAGCCTGGCTCCAGGAGAAGCAGCTCCCTAAATTATCCTTAGAACAGCAGGGTTATCTTTCTGGGGAGATAACAGGTAGGGAGATACTTAACGCTGTTAAGAAAATAAAGAAAGGCAAAGCAGCGGGCCCCGATACAATCCCCGGCGAAGTATATTCAGGAATTATTGACGAGATTGTTCAAGTTTGGATTAGATTGTTTAACTCCATTTTTTTGGAGGGCTTGCCTATTCCGGAGTCATGGAATGAAGCAGTTATAACGCTCATTCCGAAGCCAGGTAAAAAATATCCTTCAATGCCAATCATTCTGCCCCATTTCCTTACTTAATACCGATTATAAAATATTTACCAGTATATTGGCTGCACGGATTAATAAGGTAATTGGGTGTATAGTTCACGAAGATCAAAAGGGATTTATACCCGGGAGGAATTTGAGGGAGTTAAATCATGCCTTGATCGGTACCATAGACCTAGCTACAACAAAAGGTCTTCCGCTGGCGATTGTGACGGTAGATGCCGCAAAGGCATTTGACCGGGTCAATTGGAGTTACCTTAAGGCAGTGATGGATCATTTTGGTTTTGGTAAAGCAATGATAGGCACGTTAGAGAAGATCTATAATAGTCCAACTGCCCGTATTCTAGTGAATGACAGCCTATCATCTCCTGTGACGATAGGAAGAGGGACGCGGCAAGGCTGCCCACTCTCGCCCATACTTTTTGATCTATATATTGAGCCGTTTTCTCAAAGTTTGAGGTTGAATGAAAGCATAAAATCATTTAAGTTTGAAACTTTTTCAAGGAAAATCGCGTTATACGCAGATGATTTAATGCTCTTCACCTCGGATGCGCACTCGGCTTTACCCCAACTTATGGCCGAGGCGAGAGATTTTGGCACTATTTCCGGATATAAAATCAATGAGGAAAAACGGAAGTAATGGGATGGAACCAAGATGAAAGTGAAATAAGAGCTGTCACAAAAATGAGGTACTTAGGAATTTATATAACTGGGGATCTTGGGAAACTGGCAACCGTAAACTTTGACAAGATAAGTCAGGAAGCAGAAAAACTGTTAAAAAGATGGCAAAATATTCCTTTATCCATTTACGGGCGCATAAACCTGGTTAAAATGTCCCTCCTACCTAAAATCACCTATCTGTTTGACAACATCCCCTAAATTTTGAGAAAAAGGTATACTGGCCCTACAAGGGAAAATAACGTCTTTTATTTGGGCCAATAAGGGAGTGCGCCTTTCCTGGAAGAAGCTGAGAAGGAAGATTGGTGTAGGGGGGTTAGGGCTTCCTGATTTACAATTTTACTGTTGGGCTTTTCAACTCAAAAATAATAGAATGTTGTTATTTCGCCCAAGTGAGACTTTAGTTGGGGGAATGTATAGAGCAATGCTTCTTGAATACTCAGAGGAAGGTTTTTTGTATAAATTCGGGGCCCCAAAATATTTCAAGAAGGTTAGACTAAAATGCCTCAAGGCGGCGGCTAAGACCTGGTTTGAAGTTAAGTCGGCTGTAGGCATCCCATATTATAGCCCGTGGTCATACATTTGGGATTCCCCTGGCACTCCCGAATTTATGTTAGACTCCCTTGCAGAACCCTTAAGATGGAGTGGGGTAAGCAGATGGGGGCACCTGTTAGACGAAGAACACAACTTGAGTTGGGACTATTTGAATCATAAGACGAAAGGGAAAATCTCCAGATTTAAAATAGTCCAAATAAAATCATGGATGAAAAATCAAGACGGGATAAGTAAAAATTCTAACCAAATGGAAATAGACCTACAAGATCCGCGGGCAAGAAAGAAGGAAGTGGCATTGTGGTATTCACATCTACTTGCGGCTGCCAACGAAAGGGTGAAAGCTCCCTCTTCGCCATGGGAAGGATACTTGCCGGACGTCGAGTTGGAAGAGTTATGGCAAGTATCTATATCTACACTTTACATGATAGTTAAATCTGCTGCTTTAAGGAAGAACCACTTTTTACTCTTCACAGAATATATTGGACTCCCAAAAAATTGGCCAAATTTAAGAGAAATGGTGATTCCAAGTGTAAGCGTTGTGGAAGAGCTGACGCAGACGACATACATATGTTTGCTATCTGTCCAGAGCTTGAAGCATTTTGGCTGGATGTTGGTAAGACCATTTCTGAGGTGATTGGCACTAGAGTGGAGGTAAGCACAGAACTAATTATGTTTGGGATAAGGCCGCAAGATCTAAAAACCTCGTGTCTTAATGTAAAACAAAGGCATTTAATGTTTTACCTAATTTTAATAGCAAGAAGGGAAATTTGTAAATTATGGATTGAAAGCTCCATCCCCTCGTGGCAGGAGTGGAGGCGCTCAGTGACCTTCTTTGAGAAGGTGGATAGGAGAGGACCTGGTGGTACATCTGGGGGCACAGTATGGGATCTATTTTGTACAGAGTAAACCACCGGTCCAATGATTACACCTTCTCATAGCATCGGGCGGGGAAGTAAGTCACATAAAAGGGGGCCCAACAAACAACATCTGTTGTTAGTCTGTTGCTTGAAGAAGAAACACCAACATACTAGGCACCAGGGTCATCGTAACGTGGAAGGTGCTTATTTTGAGATTGGAGTGAGTATGAGGACTAAAAAAAAAAAAATGTTTTAAAAAAGAAACCTATTAGCAATGTTTTTAGCCATGCTGCACAGTGAATGCATGGCTGTAAAAAAAAAGTAAAATAAAAAAGCACTATGATGCAGCTGTCAGCACAAATGCACCAGCCTACAAAATGAGGCATATGTATCCGAAAACAACGGTTCTAGCGTAACATATGACTTACCCTGGTTCCTAGTGAGTAGGGTCCCCCTTGTCCTCTTTTTCGCCTTACAAAATGAGGCAAGCATTTTTTTTTATTACCAGTCCGAGATGGATAGTAAATAGATGAGGGAAATGCCCTTTGTTGATATTGGTCCAAAGTGCGTTGTTGTTTTGTTTTTTGTTGTTGTTTTTTTTTAACAACTGCGGGAGAGGGTTGGGAGCAGGGAGCGGGTGGTGGACAATGCAACATGGAGGGAGGAAGGGCGAAGCCAGCCAATCATAATAAGCAATGGGCAGGTCCTAAGACGACTGTAGGCTAACAACATGTCTCGCAACAGACAGCGTATATGCTTTCTTAGGCGAGATCTCAAAATGAACTTAATTATTTTAAAAAAGAAAAACATAATTAAAAAAGTGTTTTAGTTACATGCCCATCTCAGACAAAGGGTCATCTTCTACAAAATACATTTTCAGTGGTTAGTTCTGAATGTGTAACAGCAGTTGGTCATTATAGATCACAGAACTCTGCTCAGCACTTGTCCACATACCTGCCTTCAATGGCACAGTCCCGCATGCAGACCTCTTGAAGTACAAAGATGATAGCCACACAAAACAATAAACACAGGGAGGGTCAAATGCCAGCCAACAGTTATGAAATAGAACATGTCACAAATTCTTCATTTTAGCATTGGTAAATGCAGGTCATAAAATTCAGAGCATTTGTTTAGGCTACTTTGGAGCCTTTAAAAAGTAAATAAGTTTCTAGTTTGAATTTTCGCCAAAATGTGCACGGTACTACAATAGAAATGTCATTCTATATGTAAAATACAGGGTTTTAGAGAGGCCAAGAGAGGTTGTTGGCCACTGTTCTTTGAGCTTTCGATCTAATGAAAATCTAAATAAATAAATGTATGTTTGTGTATAGACATCCTATATTTTATCAAACTGCAGCATTGAAAACTAAAGGCCAAGAGTCGCTTCAGTGAAGCCACCAAAGTAAAACAAGCACTGGCATAGCCAATAGGTCTCGTCTTTTGGACCTTATAAGTGTTTAGCCATGCAGCACATTATCCTGGGTGCTGTGCCACCAGGGATTGAAGAGCTGGCACTAGCAAACCTGCATATTTTATTTATTTTTTTAAAACTAGTTGTGCGAAAAGCGAGGAAGGATTGGGACTTTTAACCAAGTATTCTATCAGTCGCGGCCGCCACATCACGAAGGTGGGGGGTGGGGGGGGGAAGGACGGGCAAGTGGGGGTAGAGGGGTGGGAGGAAAATTAATCATTTTTAAAAACGTACCTTTTCCCCCGCAGCCTCCGGCACCGAAGGCCGCCTCAGAGCTCTCCCAGCAGTCTCTGCGAAGGTAGAGGCTGCTCAGCCAATCCAGACACTGCTTTGCTGGGAGAGCAGCGTCTGGATTGGTCTGAGCGGCCTGCTCTGCCGCTCAGACACTGCATGCGAGCCTGAGGCATTTCTCCAACCGGGCTGTGAATACAGCCGCGTTCACAGCAGGGTTCGAGAAATAGAAGTGCGCATGTATGTTTGGACAGCCTAGGACGGCCGGCCAAACATATATGCGCACTTCTAAGTGTCACCACCTGCGTGTCATTGCCTAGCCACGGCCCGCCCTCCACGCATGTCAAATCCAGGAAAAGAAAAAGAAAATGGTTTCATTATCATTTTATTTTTCTTTGACTGGCTCCGACTAGTGGGGCGACGCTCCTCTACCATTACGGAGGAGCTGCCCCTGTATTATCTCCAGATACACTACCATGGAAAAGATTTTGGCAATCCTCTACAGATCACTGTATGAATTTTTAACGGAGCCCTCCAACTAATAGCTCATCGCTGTAGTGGGATTGGGGAAGGTTAATATGGACATGTTGCTTTAAGTTGGTATGTTGTGTGAGATGAGCAATTCCGTGCAAGCTGAAGTTTGCTAATGAGATGAATAAAATCTTTATATTCATTCAAAAAATAAAGTGCTGCCTGCCCCCCCATACATTGTGAGAGCTTTGTTGAAATATATGGGACTGTGAAGATGAACTATCTTGCTGGCCTTCACATAACAAAAATGTTTTGTTCTCCTAGGCGGCGAAGTACTTCACAGAATGCAGCAGCATGTCACAGAGATCGATGGAAAGCCACCGCGGATGAACAGCATGAAAAGATCACACTACATCCCAGTTAAAGAAAGGAATACATTTAAGTTCCTTACATTGATCCCCAATAGGGCTCTACACCCTGAAGTCCTACTACATGAAAGGCTGTGTAGACAATATAACGTACACAACTTGTCTGCACTGTGATCAGAAGGCTTGACTAACCCCTAAATACAGAATAGCCCTGTTAGGTGGCACATTTTGATAGGACACAGGTGTAAAACTCCCTCCCTGTGCCTTCCAAACCATCAACCATAGCCACCTGTTGAGGTGAGCCCTGAAGAACTGGCTATGTATTAAAGACCCTACAGATCAGATCTAACCTACTTTCCTTTGTCAGATTAAGAGTTGTAAATTTATGAGACATCTGTAATCTCTCCAACAAAAGGTATCCTATATAATTAATCATTAACCATGTAATCTAAAACAGAGACCACAACCAAAGTGAAGCTAGACCCAAGTTTGGCTGAACAATACCTTAACAATGTTAGGCAGACCTTCACACACCCTACTGGTGCCATGCTTTTTTTTTTAATTTTTATTTATGTGTGTACATGCAGGCGGTCAGACCAATTACATACATTTGTAGCGTTGGAAAATTACATGGTTCTAGTCCATACATAACAGCCACCAATATAAGTACACGTTTTACATCTTCCATTACATCTTGCATTGAATTCAGGGATGTTCTGACATTCCCTCAACACAGAAAAGAGGGGAACCGAGGAGGGGGTGGCGGAAGAGGGGAGGGAGCTGGCCTCGTCAACTGTGCACTGTCATAGCATCTTTGTCGATCGCCATCCATTTGATACCTTCCTCTTTTAGATCTGTGCGACCACCCCTGGGTCAGAAGGAGGGGGATCACTTTGATCCTGTGCTTTCATCCGAAGATACATCTGCAGTGGCTCTCAGATGTCTCTGGGGCCTGCCTGTACAGGCATAAGTTCCCAGTAGGCAGACAGCTGCCCATGGCAGAACGCTGCATCTCTGAGCCAATCTACAGCTCGGGGTAGCTGGCGGCACCCCCAACACATCGCAATTCGCCATTTAGCAAGCAACAGGAGCATAGACACTAGCTTCCTACTGCCCGCTGGCACAATCCTCACATAACCAAGCAACGCTGTGAAGTGGGAGCACTCTATATGAACCTCTAGCATCTCATCCATAGCATTAAAAATGGTTCCCCAGTAATGACTAATATCAGGGCATTCCCAGGCCAGGTGCAGGAAGGACACGTCCTGGGCCCGGCCTCTCAAGCATCGCGCATCCTCGCTCAAGCCAACTGTGTAACCATTCTGGCGTTCTGTATAGCCTATGTAAAAATGTAAAATGACTTAAACGCAGCCTGCAGTTTGGGGACAGCTCCCATGCCTGCGCGCAGCAGAATGCCGACAGGTCCTCTGATATAGGTATGCCTAACTGCGCCTCCCTATCCCGCCGTGCCCCGGGAACACATATCGGCGCCGTTCGCTGCATGCCTGTATATAACCGCGTTTATCAGTTTGCGGGTCGAGGCCGAGGGATTAGTCAGGAAGTCCTCCAGCACCTGGAACATAGGCGGCGCTGCCGGGAAGGAAGTGAAACTAGCGCGAAATGCAGCTCGGAGCTGATAGTAAGTCATTCTGTCAAGCACTCCTAACTCCTCCCCTGCCAGCGCTCTGCATCGCTCTACGAAAGTGCCCTCTGAGAACGCTTCTCCCGCTGGATGAAATCGGAGTTTCCTCTGTCTATATTGAAGGACCCAGCGTCCCCCGAGAACAGCAATGTAGGGTTTCTGAGCAGCGGCACAGAGTGGGCCAGCCGCACCCTGCGTCTCAGCCTATGCCATGCCCACATTGTGCAGTCGACCGTGTCCACCTCAGACCCCGGTCTGGGCTGTGGCCTGTAAAAGGCCGAATTCAACGGTATTGGGGCAGCTTGGTCGTGCTCTAGCGCTGTATGTGCCATAAATAGCATTGGATATATCCAGTGGAAACCAAAATGAGCTTGAACACAGTTATAGTAAAGATCCATGCCTGGAGCGCCCAATCCACCCTGTTCAAAGGGTAAGGTTAAGGTTTCCCAAGAGATCCTAGGTTGTTTTCTGGATCAGGCAAGGGATATCAATTTCGATCGCAATCTACGCCTGAAGCCGCTGCTGAGAGGAAGCGGAAGGTTAATGAATATGTAGAGGAATTTGGGGAGGATGACCATTTTGGCTATTGCTAATCGCCTATCCAGGGACAATGGCATACTGGTGTCATGTCTCATACCTTTTGTTGGAGAGATTTTCTATAGGGAGGTTGTGTCCTATATCGTTACCTTTCACCCCCTCGTCCTTCATCCCCACCTGGGAGCACCTGATTGATATCCATTGCTTCAGGTTGTGTGGAATACAGACAGGTGTAAAAATCCTAGTTATTAAGAAAATCATACCTAACTGTCCTGCATTAAAATTTGCAGACACTGCTTAAGCCTTCTATTACAAATCCATGCTGAATCAGTCATCCCACGTGTCCTTCTAATAAAACTACAACTAGCCCAAAGGATCAATCGTCATTAATCCACAAAAGAGTTCTGCTGCACATGTAGCATTAATCAAAAACCTTTGTGGTTTCCAAGGGTTTCCCAGTTCTAATACGTTACAGAAAAATACAGAGAAAAGATTCTCCCTTTGACTGTCATGTAGGCTACGTGTTTGTTTATGTTTTCATTACATTTTCTTTGGTGTTTGCCTCGAACCACTTACATTAACGTGATGCTTCACACCGAACATTGTGACTACAATGTTTTAACAACACAAATCTTCCAAAAAGAAAAAACGCTTTGTCTTGTAAGAACACAACAAAGTGCTTTTAGTGACTGTCAATGAAAGCTCTCGTATGGTAGACAGCAGACAACATCGCAGAAATCAAACTCCTAAAAACTGTCCAGTCTGCACTGCAGTGGCTCATACCTCACACATACTTGTCAATCTATGAAAACCACCAGAGATTTAGAACATTACGCTATCTTGGGCTTCAATAATGAAAGAGCCGCGAAGAAGGCTCTTGCCTGCTAAGTCAGATTTTTTTTTTTAACTGCAAAAGAAAATGGGTGCTTTACCACACAGACTATTCAGCTTGAGTGTCTTATCGATTGCACCCTGCAAAGGATGCCGCATTTTATATTCACTAATGTTGATTTTCAGGGAATGATCTAGATCAACAAAAAAGACCTTCAATAGAACAGCGCCCGTGATGGAGCAGGAATTTGAGAAAAGAAACCTGCTCGAATTAATACCCCCATAATACGTACTAACAGTAAGTAGTAATAGAAAATTAACGCGCACCTTACATGAACACGAGGGAAAACTGCTTTGCGCATGCATGCACTAACGTGAGAACGCATGAAAGAACTAAAATTGTATTTACATTATGCTTTGAAAGAAACGAGAAATAATGCATGACTAGGCCGCATGTGCATTTCGTAGTTTGCATGTTGCAGCTTGCTTTGAATTGATAAATAATATCGTTTTGCATAAAACACTAACAGGGAATAGAACAAAGGTGGGTGGTAAACAGTGAAAGGTTCATTATCACATAATTAATGAATGTTCATTTTCTATTCGTTATAGTGGGCTAGATGAACTCCATGTTTTCTTATATTGTCCAAAGTGAAGGCGGGGTTGGAAAATAGAGTAAATGCTGTTCAGACAAAAGCACGCTGAAGCACTGAGGCACAGCAGAGGAGATGAAAGAGGGTGAAGGCCGATGTGATGATCGTCTGCCAAACTACGTGCTGGGTCGTGGGATAGAAGGACGTTTCCTGAAGACATTGCTTGAAATGTATAAAATTGTAACCTGTAACAGATCATGTGAATGTACAATGTATGAGGTGATGGGAACGGGCATAAAACAAAGAATAAGCTTAAGAGTGAATGAAGTCACCATGGTGTGACATTCCACCCCCAAAGTCCACCAATCAACTGTCTAGTTATGCTAAATGTTTCAACTGATGTGGGACGGACATGTAGGTTTTAGGGTATAACTGGGGTGCCTTTAGGGGTGTGGTTTAGGCTTGATTTGGAGAGGCTGAGATCGACAGGGGAGATGCGTCGCAGTCCGTCGGTTTGCAGAGAGGCCTAGCTGTTCCTGTCCTGATCCTGTCCCTGAAATCTTTGTCCCCTGACTCTATTCCGGGGGATCCCCACCACCACTTAGGCCTGAGGGGTGGTTTTCACTACAAATCCGCTGGGTTTGTATCATTCTAACTCGTTCTTGCATAATTTACTTGCGAATGTATTTTTGTTTCTGAAACTTTTGTCTCTTTAACCACTCCTTCATTCAACATTGTCATTGCTTATTGATGAGTTCATTTGATTTGCTGATGTTTTCTCTCCCTTTGTGAGTTCATTGTTTGCATTTGCAGTATGCATTTGAGCATTTTATTCTATGATTTGAGATAAAACTTTATTAACTTCAACGAGAGTTTGTGGTTATTTAGTTTATAAATGATTAGTTAGATAAAGAGTATCATTACCATCAACTATTCAACTAATTGGTTCATCGGCCAAGTAGAGGAAAAGTTGATATATGAATTAGATAGGTATTTGGAAAATGCCATATATGAACAGATATGAGAAAGAGAATTGAATTAGTATAAAAATTTACCCCAGCGCATCAGGGATTTGGGTGAGTGTGTATGGGCCATTTGTTCTGCTATATTATTGAGTATTGATCCCTGATTAGGCATTGGCCGGGCGCTGGATCACCCGCTACACCAAAACAAAAAAGACCTCGACATTGCACACATTTGAAGGCAGAAAGTACGGAAAGAGCAAAGATGCAATTAAATACAGGCGACGAAACTGAACAATAACCCACAGTGTAAAGCGAGCAGGAAAGAAATAAAAAATAGTCTCCCAAAGGAGCAGATAAACTACCAAAGTGTAAAGATACAGTACTTGGTCCCTGCTTCGTGGGAGGATACAAATGACAATAAGTAGGGAAAAAGAAGGATAAGCAACTAGCAAGCAAGCTATTTTGTTGGACAATTGAAGTGACGAATTAAAAGGCAATGGACAGGCTGCAAGCACACAGAATGAATACAGCATGTCTCGAAGAGACTGCGCATGCGCTGCCTACGCTCGACCTAAAAAAAAAAAAGAAATAGGAAGGGCTTCCAGCCTGCAGCAGTCATCAGCTCATCACTGTCAGGTTTCTAGGCCACACAATTCCTCGAGGACTGACGGATGTGGAAGGACCAAGACAATTTCCCTCTAGTGGAAACATGGCACTGTCTGTTGGGGAATGTAGGACTGACAGTCAAGCACTAAAGGAGTTGTGTTTAGTCTTTATGTTGGATGCAGTTGGTGATGGGTGCAGCACCTAACAGACATCACACAGGAGGAAGGGTGGCAAGCCACTACGGTTTGCATAATATTTCTTCAGGACACAGGACACATAAGGGAAGCAGAGGAGGGTATCAGGAACACAAAATATTATTTGGTTTCAATTTGTAGACACAAGGGTGTAGATGAAAAGACTGTCTTTCTTCATATTTGTTTGGGGGCGTATGGAGAACGAGGGAACTGCTTTTCACAAGCACAAATGATCAGATTGCAGGAAAGTAAGCAAGGGGAACACGTACAATCAGGGCCGGACTGGGATTGCAAACTAGTCCGGGGGTGGGGGGTGGTGCGGTCGGACGTAATTGCCAGGGCTGGAACACTGCTGCTGCACTTTTGTTACAAAGGGCCAATCTTCCAACACTGCTGCAAAACCGGCCCCCAGCAACAAAAACGGCCCCAACCGGTACAAAACCGGCCCCAACCCTTCCGGCCCACCGGGGAGGAAACGCCCGGTGCCCGCTACGACCAGTCCGGCCCTGTGTACAATTGTGAATGTCTTCACCATCTACATGTAACAACATTACAAAGTGCACCTTATGTATCTGTTGTACTTCATTTTCTCCATTAAAAAATTAAAGCTAAAAAGATCATTTATAGCAGTCTGACAAATGCATAACACACTGGGAAGGAGATTTTGAAATGAACATTTCAGAGCATATGTCGCTGGAAATTTTGAGAGCTACACCAAAGGAAAATTTTAACAATCAAAACTGCTTCATACAACAGAAAATTCGTTTTTGGTCATATTGGTGCCCTATCTCTAAGCGCAGGTTAAGACTGATCTCGAGAAGCAAGAGCTGGAAATGTAAAAATGATATGTAGCAGAACCACCAAAAGAAGGCAAGTGCCACGTTCAGAGTGAGTAGAGGTGCAGTTCCTAAAACTAGAATACAGTCTCTTTTATGAAGACTTACTACTAGTGTATAACTTCAACTCCAGAGGTGATCATATCCCAAAATATATCCAATCCACACCACAGAATTTCACATCATGCCACAAAATTCAACAGCACACCACATAATTAAACTCCACTACATACCAAAACACAAAGTACCAATCCACATAATTGCACTCCATGACACACAATCCCACTCCACATAATTCCCGTACACTCAGTACCACATAATTACTATCCACATAATTCCAATGCACACACAATTCCACAACTAACAATTCCAATCCAATCCACATAATTCGACTCCACAGCACAGACATCTACTCCATAACACATGGGTAAAAGACATTGTCATTTACAACGCCAACAGCTCTAACTCTCAAAAAATAAAGACCTATTGGCATTGCCAATGCTTGTTTTCCTACAAGTAGACTACCCAGTGCATCAACGTTGGCATACTGGCTCATGTTAGTGTGGTACACTACTGTCTGGGTGAGAAGCACCTCCTTTACTGTTGGCATACACCCACTCTTTGAGAAAGTCAAATCCTCTTCTGTTATGCTGTCACATTCTCAGTTTTAAAGCCTTCACACTTAGTTATTCGACTGAAAATAAAAATAAAAGTGTTGGAAATCAAATAGGAGCACCTTTACTTCAGCGTACTAGGGGAAACCCTTGAGGGCCTGATACAATAAACAAGCAGGTCAATCGCAAAAAAATAAACATTTGATCTTTCAGTGTTTTGAATGCCTAACAAAAGTGGCAGATAGTGGCAGTTCGCCAAGTGCTTTAAACAGTCATGTTGCAAGATAAATTGTCTCACATTCGATGAGCCGTGGTCAGTAATAAAACATTCACAGTTTACGGAGTTTTTCCTGGCTTACTGCATACAGAAAACAGGCATGGCTCGGCAACAAGACTGCTTCTTTTAAATCGGGTGAAATGGTCAATGTATCCAGTTTTTTCAACGAGGTGCAACTGTTTTTCCGGTTTTCAATTGTCACATAAATGTGCTGTTATGGAGCAGTAACAATTTCATAAGTTAATTTTGATAAGCGACTGGAAAACCCATGGCTTTTTATCCGGTACTTTTACAACAGCATTGGCATAGCCAATAGGTCTCGCCTTTGGGACCTTATAAGTGTTTAGCCATGCAACAGTTAATGTTGTTGCAGTAAGGCTATTGTGCTGCATAACTAAATACTTATAAGGTCCCAAAGGCGAGACCTTTGGCTATGCCAATGCTTGTTTTACCTGTCATTTTCTCAAAAGACATATTCATGTGCTACTTTACGCAACTTCAAAAAACGCACAAAGGTTTTTTGTCTTTGATTTTATTGAATTTGTTCATGCATTGAAATATAACATCTGAGTGCTAACATAAATCTACATTAACATTTTCTAAAACCGTATTTAAACAAAAGAGAACAGCTTCATCTTTATAGCTAACCAAATAATTACTGACATCATTTGTAACACGTTATCTTGGTGTAAGCTTACACGTTTCACCTTTTAACCATTACATTCAGACACCGGCTGTTTATTTATTTCCAAAATATTTTGGTGGGCGATAGAACGGTGCTGGTCACTCAGAACGGTGTTTACGCATGAACAGCAGAAGACGATTATGTGAAACGTGTCATTGGAAAAATAATACAGGCCTTTTCATACTGAAGTGTTTATCTTTTTGTGCGCGCGACATGCCTTCCTTGGTGTTTTATGTAAATCAGCCGCTCTTCCTCGGCATTAAAAATGAGAATAACCTGACTAGCATAATGTTTTACATTGATGACAAAAAAAAACTTATCTCTGTTGGATTAGGCATAGTTTACCCAGAGGTGTGTTTTCTGCTGGCTGTCTGGTCTCAATGCTTGCAGCATCTTCTGCTCTAAAGTGGCTGCAAGTTGGTGTGGCCTTTACAGATCTCCGATGTGAATATGCTTGGGACCACGGCTCCTTTGCTGATAGTATTGGAGCCCTCCGAATGCTGAAAATCAGTCATTGGCACCAAGGCGGGTGATCTACAATCTGTTGACCTTCATTTGTCCTCTATCTCCCCCAATTTTCTCTCATCTGCTGTAGAACACCCTGAATATTTATCTACAAAACGGTTTTCCTAATGAAATTGAAACAACCATCATCTACGTCTGGTTAATTTACACAGTAGCTAATTACTCAGTCTGTTCAAAACGTAGTTTTCAGTGCTAGTCTGGCAGCAATGGATGTTTTGGGCTTTTGCAACAACCCCATCACTCCCTCAACCACAGCTAGTCCATCTGGAACTGTCTCTTGGAATGTCTGGGCTGCATGAACGTTTTTGAGGGTCAGTAAGTCATTTAGTCGTTTTAGGACTTGAAGTTAAAGTAAACTGAAGGTCTGTCAGCAAGTGAGGGTCACTGGAGAGCTGTGGAGCCGTAATCTGACAGACTGGGGAAGAGTAAGTGCTTTAGTTCGACGAATTGCTGGTAACGTGTTTCATGTTACCGAAAACTAGGGGCATACAGTGGACCTGCGATGTCCTCTAAAGTGTTGAAACAGTAGACAGAAAGGGTCCAATTAGAACTATTCGCTGGCCGGTGATGTCAACAAATGTTTAGAGGCAGCTTGGCTCGTAGGCGGACCAACGCGGTAATGTGTAACGGAATTAGGCGAACATTGTCCGTCTGCTTCTTACACATCTCTCTGCAGCACGTCGGAAAGAGAGAAAAAGCGTGTACCAGGCTTTATTTTATTTTTTTGGACGCAAACTTTTGTTTTGATTGAGACTCATAAAATGGGCGCTCGGGGAAAGAGAGCTGAAATCGCCTAATAAACCTGGGCCGGTCCGGACTGTGAGAATAGCACTGCAAGGGATGTGTGAAAGGGAGCTGTCAAGAAAATGAAAGGTCTGAGGGTGAACGCCTGTGAAATGTCAAATGTACATTGGTCGCTACCTAGGCGAGGTACGTCTTCAAAAATGAAAAAGCATAGTTTGCTACAAAAAGACGCGGTTTGTTCGTCAGGATGTCTAATGTGCAGAAGTAATTGGCGGGAGTTCCCTTCTTCATTTAATTTAAGAGTTGCTGGGTTTCCCGGAGCACACTCCCTCTGAGCATGGTGCTGGGTTTACTAACCCACTTCTGCGCGGAAGCCAAGCATCTTACCTCCGGCGACGGTGGCGGGCGGATGGGCAGCCTCTGTGCCGGGCTCTGGGAGGGACTCTCCCGATTCAGCTATGCAGCGGATCCTGGGGGTCTCTGACAGGGCTTCCCAGCCGAACACCAGGCGTATGGGAGCAATTGGAGGAGGCGCGGGGGAAAAGCAGAAAGTTTCAGAGGCAGGGCTCGTGATGTCAGCCCGCATTCCAGACTTGTGATTGGCTGCCTGGCCCAGTTTTCTCAGCGAGTTTATTTTATCTGATGTTTGTAGAAACACTGAGCGAGGCTTTTACATGAAAACCACAGCCCCGCCCCCGTCTTCTCCCACTCCAGTTGAACAGCAGTGTCAGTCAGTATTGCAGTGATGCGCTAACAGTGTACACACACACGTACACACACACACACGTACACCCCCCCCCCAACCGGTCGTAGTGCATTACAAACAAGCCCGCGAGTGGTGCGCGCGCACCACAGAGGAGCGGGGGCGAGCGAGCGCGGCAGCCTGCTCAGCTGACGAGACGCTCAGCTGACAAGACGCTCGTGCGTCATGGCCTTTTCCCCGCACGGCCGGCATATGTTTCCAATTATCGCGCACGCGTCTGGGCACGATAATGGGAAACACATGTCTGCCGCGCGTAACCATCCGAAAAAGGCCAGCCACGACGCACGAGCGTTTGGACTGCTTCTGAAACCCCCTTACTTAAAGTCTTCGCCTAGCAGCGCTTGCGCGCTACTCGAGGCTCGACCTAAAAAGGGGCTGTAAAATACGCCACTTCCACATTCGTTAACACATTTGACCAGCTAGGTATCCCCGAGTCACCATGGCCCGCCCATCTCTTATCATGACCCTCTGAAGCTTTTCGGCTCAATCGCTGACCTTATTCTAACACCCCACCACAATACTAAATCCACTATATATCATTTTGACCCTAGCTGATGCGATGTTAAGTAGTCAGGACTAATAAGGATGTATAACCAATCAGTTGTTTGTGTGGTGGGATCCAGACCAGAGAGGGAAGTGCACAAAGGCCCAAGATATCACACAGGCCTATTGCAGCAGGTTGGTTAAAAGACAGTGTTTCTTTGTAATGACACTGTTGAGAATGACTTCTCTATCCAATGTGGACATCTAGGGAAGTGCCCTTTGAGCCATGTCATCGCTACTCAGTGTTTTGGCAGTTGAAGCTGTATTGCTGAAAAGGTCTTACCAGTCTTGGCATATCAGCCATGTGACCTGGTAGAGTCACCAATGGCGAAAGCTAAACATGAACTTTGGTGATTTTGGCTATTGGGTCAATAGTTACCTTTCAAAATCTTCTCGACAGTTCCATACAGGGTGAATGAAGTGTGCATGAACATCTACAACAGGCAGGACATATCGCCAGGTCACATCTGCCCAGGGGTACTGGAATGCAATACATTCTCATTAAGAATTTGAAGTGCAGTATTTTATGCCAATAGTTGATGGTCAAGCATACAGTTTGTGAATAACAAGTGTCCAATACATATTGCTGGTGGATAAGCCCATGCCATTCTCCTATGCCTTTTGAACAAGATATTCCTGCATTCAATAACAGAAAAGTAATATTCTGGAAGCGCTTCTGCGAAGTGTCCTGTGTGGGTATCATTTGTGTTAATAGTGTACATTTTGAAGGTTCTGTGGGAAGGGAAGAATGTATAATGTGCACTGATTATCATAAGCTGAAGCATGTAAAGACTTTCAATGGCAAAGAGACATAATTCCCTGAAAGTTGGTTTAGCTTTAAGTATATACCATTGTTGAAGAGATGACCTAACTGAATCAGGCCTACACTACCCAGTGTGGTCAAGAGAGGCGAGAGATAATCCAGACAGGAAAGGCATGCAAGAACATCCCATCCTAACCAGCCACTTTACACACCACACAGAGGCAGTACAGCGAACCTTTTTTTATTTCTATCAGGGTGGTTGGTTTAGAAAGGTAAATAGCCTTGACTGTCTGCAACGTGCCCACCTTGATCTGGTGTCTCTGTTAATCAAAAGTGGCATGTGCTCAATTGGATGATATCAGAAAGTTACAAAGTAAGCTTGAGCAGCAAAGTAGTACTTTTCAAAACTGGGACAGAAATCTTCTTTCACCGTAAAAAAAAAAAGCTGTGGTACAAAATCCCACTTTAGACAGAGCCATAACAAGCCAGACAGCAAAGAGTGTAGCTTCAGAAAGAAGGTGTGTTTACAGGAATGGGAGTGTCGGTGAGTAATTGCCCCCCACCACATACCTCCTCCTGGGGTGGCAGCGGAATCCCCTCCCCTGCGATCTGAGGACGCCAGCGCACATGACACGCGGTCATCAACAGGGGCTGGGGACAAGCTGGAAGCCATTTGCTTCCAGCGTCTCCAGGGAGGAGGACCTGTTATAGGTAAGTCCTTGTTCCCGAGGGATTGGGAGGACAGAGAGACACCGGGGGAAAGACTGTTTCCTCTCCCCCATTTCTCTCTAAAGTGCATTCCTGCTGCAGGATCGTGGGTGGGACCACGATCACGCAGCAGGTTTGCAACACTAGACACTAGGTGGTGGGAGGTTAGTGGAAAGCAAGTAGGCACCAGTGATTCGGCGTAATTTTGTGAGTATGGGAAAGGACCCCTTGGGCAAGGATCGCTCCCCTTCAAGGGCACAATTTTCCTTTATTTTCACCCCCCACCTCCCGGGTGCAAATCGGCCTAAAACATTTAGCCAACCCACTATACACCAAGGATTTGTTTTATTTATGAATGTTTAGGAGCAGCCCTTTGGACAGGAGGCGCTTTCCAAAAATACTGGGACATGTTTTGGCCGTTTCCAGCCCCCTAGGTGCAGAGTGGCCATTTTTTAGGCCCATCTGACCCAAAGGAGGGTATAAAAGCTTTATACACCACGAATTATTGATTTATACCTCTGGAGAACGTCCCCTTGGGTAAGGGTCTCCAAACGTATTGGCGCATTTTGGCCATTTTCCGTCACCCCAAGAGCATATTGGCCATTTTCCAGACCGATCTGCCCCCAAGGGAAGCTGAAAAACACTAGACACTAGGGAATTTGTATTTATAGATGTTGGTGAAGCGGCCCCTTGGGCAGGGGGCACTTTCCAGTACTGCCCAAACATGTCATTTGTTTTCAGCTCTCCCTGGGAGCTTGTAAGCTTATCTGCTCACAGGGGTGATGGAAAACCACTAGACACCAGAGAACAAATTTTTATGGGTTGAACTGGTGTTTGGCTGGAGGCATGTGTGACCTGGCATTTGTCTGGCTGTATGTGGGGACTGGTGTTTGGCTTGCATTTGGCTGGTGGCTGGAGTAAGGGTCACTCCCCTCTGGGGTACCAATTTTTTGCCTTTGTTTTGTGCCACCCCTTGGGGGCAGATCAGACTGTTGTGACGCTGATCTGCCCTCAGGTGGAGAGTTCATTGTGTTTTATAATGTTAACTACTTTATTTCTTGTCATTATTTGCATTTGTGAACTTAATGTTTTATTTCTTCTTTTTATTGTAGTTCAAAGCTTTTGATTTCTTTGTTTGACACTCCTACTTGCAGTTTCAACATTGATAGAGCTGCAGTTTGTGTAGTTGCATGTGTATGGTAAGAAAACTTTTTAAAATGTTTTACTTCAAATGAGGATCACTGCCCTGCATGAATGTGTTTTTAAATGTTGTAGTAATTGCAGCTTATTTAGCTTCTGTTTCATTGTGTACCAACTTCACTTTGGATTTGTGCAATGTAATTTTCTTTTGTTTTTCCTTACTAGTGGGATATTGTTGGTGCTTGCTTTGTCTGTGCAGAGTAGGTGCAGCTGATCCTTAGTCTCGCTGTCTATGATAAATGAGAGGTATTATATGGAGTATAAAATTCAGTGTGTGGTTTGTATTGATAGTTTTTCTAGATTATATCTCAATAGTTATATTTACTGTTTGATACAGACTCGGTTTGTTGAGTTTAAATTTGACACAGTGCTGATTATTGTTGTTTTGCTGCATTATTTTCATTAGTAAGTATTATGGAGGCCCATAGGTTGACTGCCCAGCAGGTTATTGGTTTGCTTTTTTGAATTTGCCTCTGAATTACATGGCTCTGAGACGGACTCTGCATCTGGGGCAGAAGATCAAGTTGAAGATTCAGGCTGTGAATTTTCTGTTGGCGAGGAATCATCTGATGATGAATCTACTGTTCCTGCTGATGAAGTACCTCTTTTAGAGGAGGGCACCGATATGCCAAAAGTGCAGCAAGAGCAAGCTGGATTGCAGGCAGGGGCTGGAAAGCTTCACATTGGACGTGCTGAGTCCTGGGATGCACCTAACATGGTGCAGCCTGTTTTGTCTGCCTTTAGTGGTGTTGCAGGGTATAGTTAATACAAAGAACTTTTTGCCTATCAATTACTTCCATCTGTTTAATAATGATGTGTTTTGGATAATACTTGTAGGAAACTGCCTCTTTATATAGTGGACCAAAACGAGGTAGACTGTGTAAAGAGTCCAGGCAAACCCCAATTGGTTTACAGAGGCACAAATGATAGCCCAAATGCTCTCTTTTTTGGTACTGTGGGAGAGCAGTTAGGCTTATCATTGGGTAGTGCTAAGCATTTACTCAATAAAGAAATCCGACACCAATTTATAAAAATAACACAGATTTATATACAAAATTTAGATACCAAGATCATCAGAATCAGGTAAGTACTTTTCAAGATATGGATTTTTACAAGTTTCAAAAGTTAACACAATGCAATTTCTGGAGTGGTAATGTTATCCTAACTGGGGGATAACATATACTGCATTCGGGCACTTGTCACCAACTTACGGGACTCTTCTCCTGGACTTAAGATGAGTATGGGGCAGGGTCCAAGGCAACACCAAAAAGTCACCTCGAGAGGCACTGGGGCGTTCAGATGCAGAGGTGTGTTTCAGCGTCAGGTGATTTTAGGTGTCAGGTTTGTGCTGCAGGAGACACTCGTGGTTTGAGGGGGCCTGCACAAAGTGGCTGCAGGCGGTGACTGGGAGTACAGTCTGGCCAAACCAAAGGGTGGATTCAGCTGTTGAGGGGTCTCGTTGGCACTGTGACTTTTCTCGGACTCGGGCTGTGCGGCTCGGATGCAGAGGTGCTTTGAGGTGTCGGGTGGCAGCAGTCAGGTGCTCACTCTTTGTCTTGGTTCTGCAGACAACAGGCAAACAGGACAGCTGGGCCACTCTCGATGTTGGTCTCACTATCTTTGAAGTCCCTTGATGTGCAGGCTGATCTTCCTCAGTGTTGGTGTCCAGACTGGACACAACAAGCCTTCGTTGCAGCAAGGGGTCAGGTACCCCGGGTATTGGTGCTGTGCGGCTCCAGTCGCTCCTGGCGTCCCCACACTTGGAGGGAGCACGGATCTGACCTGTGGGATCACGGCAACCTCTTCCTGGGAGGCTGTGGCATCAGTAGTCCTGGTAAGCAGCAGGACGGTGAACCAGACGCTTTTTTGGAGCCTTCAGTTGCAGGGGAGTAGTTCCTCTACTCCAAGGGAGTTCCTCTGGTGTTTTGCGAAGCACTGGCAGCCCTCTGGATTTCTTGGAGTCGATGTCTACACAAAGGTCGGGGGCAGCAGGAATGCTAGCAGGGTTGGCACCAAGTCAGTAGTCGCTCCTCTGTTCTCGTGTAAGCAATCTTCTTTGTCCACTCCTTCTATTTGTCTATCGAATCTGATGTCCTGCCATTAGGGGTGCCACCTAAATACTGTATTTACAGGTGTTACAGGGAGTGTCGGGTAGCAGCCAATGGGCTACCTACCTTTAGGGTTACTACACCCTTTACTTTACCACGTCCTAAAGGAAGTGGGCCTAACCCTGACCCAGAGGACTAATTCCACAAAAAACCAAGATGGAAGAATTTTTCTAGTTGTGTGCACTTCAGGTAGCCCACCTTAGGGGTGGTATTAGTCTGAGGGTGAACATACCTCCTGACTAGCTAATTTTCCCACCTGTCCTGGTGCCAGATGGGCCCTGGGCAAGGGGTGGAGTTTTCCTGTATGGGAGAAGCCAGGGGTGCATATCAAAGGCGGTAGAGCCCTTTAAAGCCTCCTGCCTTGATATGCTGATTAACAGTCATCCTGTTTGGAGGAGGTGACAACACCTTCTGCCAGAGCGGGCATCGTTTCTGACCTCGGAGAGCGGGACTCTCGCCTCCTAGGGGGTCAGAAACTTGTCTATGGTGGCAGGCTGGTCAGAGCCATTCAGCTGGCACACTAGAGGACTAGTAGGGCTCAGAGGGTACCTCTAACGCACCCTCTGAGTGCATGTATTAAAAAATCCATCACTGGAATCAGACGGGCAGACCTTTAGTTTGGCATTTGCGACATAGTACCCTCTCTGCCAAGCTCTAAATCAGCCCCTAAGTTTGCTAATATGTTCATGTGTTTGAAGGGTATTAGACATGCTTATTGCTTACAGATTCCTGGGCTGAGGGTATTCTCCTTTAGGAGAGAAATCTTTCATGCAGTTGAAGAAAGATTTTTAAACAGTATGGATAGAGGAGCTGTCTCCTTATAAACTTCAACTGTGCAGAGGGTGGCTGGTTTGGTTATAAAAAAAAGGGGGTGATCTTAACTCTTAAGATGGGCAATAGCCTTACTGGAGTATCTGTCTGGTGTAAAAACTATTGTTGCCAGCTTTTATGGCTCCGAAACAGATATCTCTGAATTTTTATATTAGCTCTGCTTTATTCTGGTGGAAGCAGAGGTCCTTATGGGATCCTCAGAGACTGAATGGTACACTGTTAGATAAAAAATTATCTGCAGTATTTGCAGTTGGAAAACCATGTACCATATCAGCAATGTATTAAGTGATTGGGCTGCTAGTGTCGTAAACATTGTGGGTTATTCTTTAAGGTGCATCTAATTCCTATATAATATGCATGTTAACAAATAAGCAGGAAATGCTCAGAAATGCTTGTATCGAGTGCATCTCCTATTCAGGTTTGCTAAATATTAGAAATGTATTGGATAAACATGATAAACAAGCTGATGCATTAACACCCATGTTATTTACCCTACATGTTGAGTTTATTATATCATATTGTTATTTTCAAACACAGTATCTGGGATTTCCACCTTTGATTTCTATTATGAAAAGCAGCAAAATAACGGTGCCTCTCAATGTTTACTGTTTAACCTAAAGGCTTTTCAACTCTGCCATTCTGTGTTTGTTTAAACTAAAGGCTGTTCAACAAGACCTCTCACTGAAACTTGTAAAGGTACAAGACTATAAGAGAGAAGCTTCACGCCTAGGCTATTGCAGATGAGGGCACACCAGATTCCAACACCTGCTTTAGTCAAAGGCAGCACCCAGAAGAGTAGCCATCACCTGTCGCTGTTTATGTTCAAGCACTGCACAACTGCAATAGGAAATAGCAAGTTTACTATTCCAGAATGAAACAGTTCCTGTTGTCCTAAAAACAGGCATGCTGTGCGCACCACATCTGAAACTCAAGAATAGACTGACTTACTGACTCACCCAAAGCTAGCATAGCACCTCGAGTAGCACTATGAGGGTATACAGAACGTAACAACAATATTAGAATTTTTCTTGTTCTTTTCATTATCTATAACCGGTTTCGCTGCATTATTGTTCATATTCAGTGTGGTTACCATTCACAATTTATGCGCTAGACTAGTATTTTAAAACAAACATTTTAAAATATATATCCTGTTTCTTAGTGCTATTTGAGTGTCTTATTCATTAACGAAAGAGGGTCTTTGGTTCCACTGGGTCAGTTAACTCTTCTTGTGGGACCGATCATTACCAGGAAACACTTACTAGGCATATTGCTTAGTGGGTTGCAGTCCAACTTAATTTCTAATTCACGTTGGCACCCTAAGTCCTTGGTGCTAATTGGTTAGAAGTTACGACCTCTGCGACTGTAGATGGACCCTAAAGAACCTATCACTAGAGCTTGATGATGCAAGCCAAAGGATGTATCCATCTGACCCTGCTTTTACATTTGTTCTGATTGGTATCATTGTTACTCTCATACTGATTTTTTGTTATGAACAAAAGTAATTTATAACCAAGGGATACAAAATATTGTTAAAAGACAAGGGCCTTAACGATTTATTAAGTTCTTTGAAGGCAAAGCATAGCGGGGGTTAAGGAGATTAGGACTTAAATCTGCATTTGAAAACTACTCTATAATGAAGATTTCACCAAGGGAATTACGTTAAGCATTGCCTTAATCTTCTTAGGCAATGTAGGGTCAGCTAAGCCTAGCATCTTTTTGGGTACAGCCAAGGCTCATTTTATGAGAATAGTCTCCCCGTTTGGATTGAGAAGCAATACAGTTCAGAAAATGTGGATGCAATGGGTGATAGAGATATCTCAGCTAGAAAAGGAACACAGACATCAAATTCTGCAGGTGTAAGAAAGGCATTGTAAGTAAGAATCCAGGTTTGCCAACTGGAATTTAGACACTATGTGGCCGATTCCGATCTCGGCCGGTAGTGCTCCGAATCGGATTCGGATTTACCGGATCCGATTCGGAGCCCTGTATCCCGACCGAATCGTACGCGGGTCCGGTCGAGCGAGTACGATGCGAGCGCACGCGAAATCGCCGACCGACTCGTTCACGGGTCCGAACCGCACGACCGACTCGCTCGGACCCGAC
Organism: Calotriton arnoldi; assembly: GCA_963921515.1. Taxonomy (NCBI): domain Eukaryota; kingdom Metazoa; phylum Chordata; class Amphibia; order Caudata; family Salamandridae; genus Calotriton; species Calotriton arnoldi. The sequence continues at coordinate 1,205,887 of CAWUFW010004720.1, forward strand.
GCGCACCGCGCTATGGAGACGTTTCCCGGCCGGGTAAGTACGATGCGCGCCACGAGCAGTCCGACCGACTCGCGCCGTCCGGCTCGAAAGAGCTGTCGGAGCCGGACTTTGGGGGTCCGCGTCGGACCCCCCTGTACGCGTAGGCGCGCGAGTCGCACACAGGGGGGAACCATGGGTCCCCCCTACCTGTGCATGTACGCCGCGATGCGCATGGACGCGTACCCGCTGTAGGGGGCGCCCTTGTTCGCCTCGCACCCATTGAGGCAATGGGAGCCCGCGTACGCGTTGTACGACCGGCTCCCATTGACTTCAATAGGAGTCCGACCGAATCGAGTCCGATAGCATGCGAATGCATCGTACTCGTCCGGTCGGACTGCTGAGGTCCGATTCGGTCGGAATTCTCTCCGGGTCCGGCTCGGTCGGAGAGATTTCCGGCCGGAATCGGAATCAGCCCCTATGAATGTTATGCCTTTTGAAGCTGAAAGTAGCTATTCAAAGCAAACACAAGGAGATGATGAACAGAGCGCTGAAACTTTTCAGACACTCATCCCGAGCCACAGATCTAGGTTGAATCCATCATCGTTCTTTAGCTCACTTCACCACCCCAGTTCAGACCCAGCTATATGCAAATCAGTCTTGACTCTGTGCCTCATGGGCACAGTCCAGCCCGAACTGCCAAGCTTGGTCTTCCCTGGACCGGAAACAAGCATCTTGAGAATGGTTTCGGGGTAATACCCCTCATAAGCCAGGCTATCTTGAATCCAGTGGCAAAGTGAGCAAGGGACCTACGTCTGGACATACCCTGCCAACTTAGAGCGAACAAAGCAAACACAAGTAGATGACGGACGGAGCGCTGAAACTTTTCAGACACTCACCCCCAGTCACAGATCTGGTTTGAATCCATCATCGTTCTTTAGCTCACCTCGCCACCCCAGTTCAGACTCAGCTATATGCAAATCAGTCTTCACCCTGTGCCTCATGGGCACAGTCCAGCCCGAACTGCCGAGCCAGGTCTTCCCTGGACCAGAAACAAGCATCCTGGGACCGGTTTCGGGGTAACACCCCTCATCAGCCAGGCTAGCTTGACATAGTTCTGCATTCTGTCCATCAATTGTTCTTTTTGCATTTGTCACCCCGAGTGGGACGGGTATGCCCAGACGTGAGTCCTGTGCTCTCCATGCCACAGGTGTCAAGCTATCCTCGCTGATGAGGGGTGAAACCCCGAAACTGGTCCTAGGATGCTTGTTTCCAGTCCAGGGAGGACCTGGCCTGGCAGTTCGGGCTGGACTGTTCCCATTGGGTGCAGGGTCAAGACAGATTTGCATATGGCTGGGTTCAAAGTGGAATGGCATGGTGAGCACAAAAACGATGGATTTAGGCCCAGATCTCTGTACTAGGGTGAATGTATGACATTGTTCTGCATTCTATCCATCAATTGTTCTTTTTGCGAAAGTAGCTATTCAGGCAAGAATAATAGAGGCTAACAGTAATACTAGAATGAATATGTCAATGGTAATTGCATGAGCTCAGATAAACAGACATAACGGGGATTTACTACACTGGCAGGAGGGTGGCACAGTTGGCATTTATTTTGATGAAAATGTTGCTTGGCTCAGGTTAAATCCTAATGGACCTTGCAGAGGAAAGTGGTGTGTTTGAAAAACAACATAAATATTTGTGAGTCAATGTAATTTTCCTATAAAACAACTCTGATTACTTATTCAGATGTATAGGAATGCATTGAGATGGGGGGGGTGACCCGTTTCGTGACAAATTTTTATCTGCTTACACCATTTACATACTGCTAGTGTAGATTATTGGTCCCTTTATTAGGAACAATATAAATATTTTTTAGCCACATTGATCTGAGAGAGAGAGAGAGAGAGAGAGAGAGAGAGAGAGAGAGGATTGTTCCTTATTTGTCTAAGAAGCCACAGAAATGTATTGGCAGGAGGGTGGCCCAGTGGGCACATTCTTTGGTGGAAACATTATTTGGCTCGAGCCAAATACTCCTGGACCTTGTAGAGAGATGTGGTGCGTTTGAAAAACAACATCAATATTTGTGAGCCAGTGTGATTTTCCTATAAGAGAACTATGATTACTTAGTCAGACATGGCTCTATAGGAACACATTCAATTGAAGGTGACCCGTTTGGGCCACCTGCTGTGAGAAATTTGGCTTAGCTGAGGCGATTTACATACAGGTAGTGTAGAGGTCGCCCCCTTTAGTAAGTTCAATATAAAAATAGATGAGTCACATTGATCTTCAGGGGAGAAAGATGGTTACTTATTTGTCTTTAACTTGATAGGTATGTATTGGCTCGACAGTGGTACTGTGGGCACTGGTGGAAACGTTGCTCGGCTCAGGCTAAATCCTCATGGACCTTGTAGCGGGATGTGGTATGTTTGAAAAACTATTTACATATTTGTGAGCCAATGTGATTTTCTTATAGGAAAAGTATGATTACTAATTCAGATGTAACAGCACAGAAACGCATTAAGGTATGAGCAAACCATATAGTGGCACCTGTTGTGACAAATTTTGCTTGGCATGGAAAATGTACATACAGGTATTGCGGAGGAATGCTCCCTTTATTAGTTTCAATTTTAAAATTGGTGAGCCAAGTTGATCTTCGTGACAGAAAGGATAGTTCCTTATTCGCCTACAGCTCCATAGGAACGCATGTGGCACATTGCTCATCACAGGCTAAATCCTTATGGACCTTATATGGGGATGTGGTATAAGATGCTGGCTGAATATGAGGCTAAATTCAGCCTGCGAATAAGAAGCTGGTGGAATAAGAAGCCAACTTGAGCCTCATTGGTGAAATATTTTTGATGGTCATCGCAAACAAAAGTATAATAAGGAATAGTTGGGAAGAAACTCGAGATGGCTCAACAGGAACATCCTGATAATCTCTTCCATTTTTCTCGATGCATTCGAGTTTTGTTGACAGCTATGAGAATCACACCACTTTTACGTCCCCTTTCAGCAAAAAAGTTAAACCTTATGAAATAAGTTATTCGATATTATTTTTCCGATTCTGTGATGTGGAAGAAATGGCGTTTGCCTTTTGTTAAGTTCGCTCGTGTGCACTGCGTAACACCCTTTCAAGGGTCTGGTTTACTCTATATAAAAACTGAATAAGTTAAAAAACAATTTCGGACGTGGAACGCAGGGATGATCGACATCATAACCTGAAGGCAGAGGCATACTCTGGAAGGCATCGTCTGAGGTGTTGAGCCTTACGCTACAAAAAGCTGTGAGTTTCAGTCTGGCCTGGTCAAAGAAAATTTGAAACGGAGGGACCAAGCCGCTCACACTAGAAAAGCTCTTTAAGGCTGTGTTAAACGGGGCTTTAAAAGGAAGAAAGCCATGGACCTTTCTGAAAGCGGCGCCTAAGCCTCAACTGATGCGACCAGCTGGGGGATCGTATTTCTGTTTCACATACGCCAAATTCCGGAATGGAAGTCTTGAGGTATTTGTTTATCTTTGTTTATCTCTCACTGCTACTGTGCAGGAAATACAGGAACACGGTATGAATACCTATTTGCAAACAAAAAACCGGTCTCCTGAAAGATAAACAATACATAGAAGGAACCGTGCGCTAAACTTGTCTTCTGTGATTAAAACTTCTGCGCTGTATCATGCTTCTTCTTGAAGCGGCCCCACAGACTACCAGTCCCCTTACCAACGCCACATTATTTTACACCCGTAAACCAGTCTACGTTTGAAAGGAAGCTCCGCGCGCGTCTATGCACCGAGCCGCGCTGTAAAGCCCGTTAGTACTACTACCCCGCTACTAACCACATCTTGGCTTTCACAACCCCAATACTCCTTACCGCTCCACCGTATTACGTCCAGCTCTCCTCCCACGCTGACTGCCCTGAACTTCTTAGCCTCTAGGCGCGTGCTCCTACAATGGGACACACTGAATCACTGATCGAACACTGGCACTCTCGCAAGGAGGCGGTGACAGCTCCGTTTTGTTATGACAGCAGGCTGCGCGCGCGCGCGCGCACCTACTTCCCAAGGGTCAGAGAAAACTAAACCTCCACTGCTCATGTGCGCCACTGCAAGGCGTAGCTAAGCGCCCGTAATTCCTTTAGGGCAGGGTCGAAGTTTTCCCCCCCTGACTTGCGGCGGATAGGGAGGGGAGGGGAGGGGGGGGGAGGGAGAGGGGGGCATGGCAGACTTTGATTGGCTGATAGCTCTCTGCCACCCATTGGTTGATTCTACAAATTCTAGCAGCCTCGGGCACACGCCCATCACTTCTCTCATTGGATCTTCAGCGCTGGCCTCAGATGTACCGAGCTGTTTCACTTTCTTTTTAGCTGCCGTCTGTTCTGATAGCGAGGCCGAATCGTTTTAGACTGAGCTTCGCGAAACTGTGGACCATTTAGAGCCTGCACAGCCCCGAGGGCGCAAGTGAAGGCAAATTACAGGGAATTCTATGTGAAAAGGGCGAGGCATCGGGAGTCTGCTAGGCTGTGGCATTTACCGTTACAATTTTAGAAATAAAAGAAGGATGAATTCTCGACTCTGAACCCACAAAGGCATGTGGGAAGAGCCTCACCATTCTTTGAGTTTGACTGTAACATTACTGCTTATGCCAAGTAGTCCAATTTAAATTAACGTTATTGTGAGAGGCTGGCTTAGTATATGGTGCTCACTTATGTAAGTGTAGCACCCTGCACTAATCCAGACAACTCCTATGGGGATTTTAGTGGTCTTAGACGACCTTAGAAAGCCCTCTTAAGTGGTAGCTTGTTTTACCAGTACTTAATCTTATGGTATAGGTTAAGTGAAAAAGAATCACACCGTGTAGTTATAAAGATATGTATTTTGTTACAAGCACTCACTAACACAATGAATGATCTCCTACCTGAAGAAATAAACACAATACACACAATACTTAGGAAATAGAGCACATAAGTAGCACAAATACACAATAGTCTCCAGGGGGAGACCAAACCATATACTAAAATAGTGGAATGCGAACCACGGCTCAAGACAAGAGTGGGCCCAGAAGACGTGGAAGAGCTGAGGACCCAAGGAACCACCCAAGGTGAGTATCTAGGAACCTCACGAAGGTCGTGTGCAGAGTGGGAACACGACCACGTGCTCAATGTTAGTCAATGGGTAAGTCGCGATTGCAGTTTTAAAGAAAAAAGGACCCTTCCCAGCGGACCCTTAAGACATCCCGTGGAAGATGGAAGGTTGGAGAGTCACCCCACCCGTGTATACCCCAGGAACCAGGATACCTAAACCAGGGAAGCCAGGGGCATAGGTGTGGAGTGATGTCGGAAACTGCTGTAGACCACAATGGAGGACTTCAGGAAGGGTGCTGCTGGAGAAGAAGACGAAGGAGTCCGGTGGAACCCAAAGGTGGATTCAAGGTGAGAAGAACCTGCAATCAGAGGGGACAGAGTCTATGCCACTCAGGAGTGTCCAGGAGGCACGGAAGACGAATGCCCACCGATGTCGGGGATGCAGGAGAGGTTGGCGGTGCCCTTCAAGTTGCAGCTGTGCGGACTAGGCGATGCTGTGGAAGACCAGAAGCCGTTTACGAGCTGTCCCATGTCGGATGTCGAGAGCCAGGAGGTCAGTGACCAGCAGGGGCACCAACAAGCCTCGGCAGCAACAAACAACGTAGTTGGTGATAAAGGTGCAGTGTCTGGACCAGCAAGGCCCAAGTGACTCACCACAAGCAGGTAAGTCAAAGCAAGCCCTGAGCAAGGAGGGAACCCACTGGAACCAAAGAAGACCTTCGAGATGACCCACGGGCCGGAGGCACAGGAGTCGCAAGAGGCCCTCGAGCAGCTCGCCAATGAAGAAGGCCCACGGTGCAGAGGATGTGATGCAGGTGAAGATCTTAGCTGCAGGAGATGCTTGAGGTAGGAGCTTCTTGGAGCCCGAACATCTCTGGAGGAGAGCGTCAACAAGCCTTGGCAACGGCAAGTCGACGCGGTGCACAAGGGTTCTGTTCCTGCGGTTCTGACGAGGGATACTGGCCCCAAACTCAGTGAGAAGACATTGCAGGCCTCAAGGGAGTTCCTGAACCACCACCTGTGTTATTCTGAGCCTTTCGGAGTCCGTGGGAGCCCAGGAACAGCAGACCGGTCAGCTGCGTTGTGGTGCCTGCAGATACAGGGGAGTGACTCCTTCACTCAAAGGGAGATTCATTCAGGTGTCTTGGATGTCCACAGGCCTGGTGAAGAACCTACATGGAGCACGGACCCAGACGTTCAGAAGACCAGCAGGACGACGAGACCGGGAGCAGCAGGAATCTTCCTTGGTGCAGTCTCGGTTCCCAAGCAAAGTCCAGAGGGTCCAGATGGTCGAAGTTGAAGTGGTATGTGAGTTGAATCTTTTCCCACAACGAATCTAGGGACCCACCCACAGGTAAGCCCTTAAGTCCCCCTAGGAAAGGGTTTGGACGATTCAGGGGTCTCTCCCAGAGGAGGGGCTGGACAGTGGGGAGGATACTCCTATGTTCCTTGTCCAGTTTTGTGCCAGAGCAGGAGCCTACTGCTCCCTGAACTGGTTTGAGCTGGAGTACTCAAGGAGGGCACCAAATGTGCCCTTCAAGCTGTCTCAGTGGCGCTGGCAAGCGACCCCACCCTGCCCCAATACACTAAACCCTGTCTGGGAGGTGGTCATTCCTCCCAGACAGGGTTTATTGTTCTGCCTTCCCCTGCTCGAGCTTGGCTCAGCAGCAGGAGGGCAGAAACATGTCTCTGGTCGGCAGCAGCCCTAGCTTGCTGTCCAGGTCTGGAAGACTGGTACCGGGAGCACTGAGGGCCTCCCAGAGGAGCTTTACAGTGCACGGAATCATGGTATGGGGTATGATTCCAACATGTTTGATATCAAACATGACAGGGTTCGTTACAGGCAGTTTAGAGATGGTCATCACGTAATGACGCATGGCCACTCTGTGTCGTAATGGCTGATGCACTTACAAACCAGGAGAATGGACTCCGAAGGTTGTAGGTGTGTCCCGCTCATGCAGGGGCACCCTCACACTTAGAACCGAGCACACTGCCTTCAGGACTGAAAGGCCTGCCTTAGGGGTGACATATAGGTTTTAAATGCAGTGACCTCAGATATAAGGAAACTTATATCTGTCGTAAGTGGTGCTAGCACCAGCTTACACAGGCTGCAATCGCAGGCCTATAGTCACAATTTGAGTGGTCTCTCTTGCATGGCACAATACATGCTTCAGCCCATGGGAGACCCCTGGTGTACCTATGCCCTGGGCACCTTGGTACCATATACTAGGGACTTATAAGGGTACATCAGTGGCCAATGTGGAGTGTATCTAAGTACTCACCATATCCAATTTAGGGGAGAAAGCACAGAGACTGGGGTCCTGACTAGCAGGATCCCAGTCAGACTAGTCAGAAACCATTACAACACCAGGCAAAAAGTGGGGGTAACCATGGGGAAGGATCCTATGTTCCTACAGTTATGCTAACTATATGTTTTCAGACAGTGCTAGAAATTGGGGAAAAAATGCATTGCTTCACATTCGGTTAGTCTATGGTCTAACAATAGTTTTATTTTTTCCAACTTTATCATAACTGCCAAGGTTAAACTACTTGTGTGACATTTCCAGGTTTTTATTTTTGGGTGAATTGATTTTTTTTGTAGCATTCGCGAGAAGAATTTTCAATTCTATTAGTGACACGGAGTTGAGGATTCTGCTTCTCTTTCTTTACTTTTTTCAGCCGCCAATCAAAACTTTAAATTGAAAATACTACATTTCCCATTAATACCTATAGTCACATACCAACCATAGAGACCACAGCGCTACATAACACCAATTGCCATATTTTGTCCTCTTTCTTTGCCCAAACAGGGAAATAACAGTCCATCACTCTGGAATCCAACAATGAAGGACCCTCAACAAACTTGAAGAACTCAGGACGCAACAGCAGTCTTACTCAAAGACCCTTGCTCCAGGGCACCGACGACCTCCACTGCAGACGAATAACATCGCCAAGCCCAAGAACCATCCAACACTGTACGATCTCAGCTTAAGAGTCGGTTACTTCTCATCGTTTCATGTGGGGATAAAGAACACTGAACCCGTAATCACTGGCCATCATAACGAAAAGTCCGTAACCAAATAGAGATAACAAGGTGGGCATTTATAACATCTGCAATCAGCATATTCAAACAGTATAAATACATATACAGACATAGCTGAGGGTGGGATAATCCTCGCCTCCGTGTCCTTAATAGAATTGAAAATTCTTATCGTAAATGCTAGACTATTTTTTGTTCTGTGTCAGTAACTGATGCTCCGATTATGCTTGTTCAAAGCTTGGCCACCACCACAAAAACAACATCGACAATCGGTTTATAATAAAATGACTTAAATGTGGATTCGGATGACCAGTCTGCTGCTTTTAGGATATCATCTAACGAGACCCTAACGTAAAGGACTTGGAGGCCATGGTCCCTCTACCCGAATGTGCGTCAAAAATGGACATGTCAATTCCAGCCTCTGACAGCAACCAACACATCAATCTAGCCAAGGTGGCAGCCCCCACAGGCCTGAAGGGGTTTTGCAAAGCAATCAACAACTGACTCCTCATGTCAGAACGAAACTCACTGGTACATAGCTCATGCACCTTTAAACACTGAACCACACAAAGCTTACTGTTACAAGCGAACGCAGGGTAAGAAACCGACCTAGAATTGGACTTTGTCCTCCTAGTGATAGTGAAGGAAACTTGCTCGGGAGAGAAAATTCTATACACAAGATTTAAAGCGAGTACATCAGATACTCTCTTGCAGGATATTACACATAAAGGCATAGTCAGTTTGGCTGACAATTGTTGGTGCTGTAAATATTTATTATCAGGCCAACTCTCCAAAAAGTTAAGGACAATATTATGTCCCATAAAACTGAATACTTCTTTTTTTTAAACCTTTATTTTTCAATTTTTCAGAAATAACATATAACTGCATATCAGCTAAGGATACAATTAATAAAGAGTGGTAGTCCTAGGCCTTCATGTTTTACGAAGTTCGTATCTGTCCCATGCCTATTCATATCGTTTTAGACATCACAGTGGGGTTGCTCATAAGTCGTCATCTGTGCAAGGGGGTATATCCTACTGTAGGAAAGTAGGACCTGCTTCTTATGGTTACCCCCACTTTTTGCTTGATGGTACACTGTTTTGACTAGTCTGACTGGGATCCTGCCAATCAGGACCCCAGTCTATCTGCTTTCTCGCTGAAATGTTATGCCATGCACTTAGGTACACTCCAGATTGGATACTGGGGTACCCTTGTCAGTCCCTAGTATATGGTACACATGTACCCAGGGCATAGGTACCCCAGAGGCCTCTCATGGGCTGAAGCATGTATTATGCCACCCATGAGAGGCCATGCAAAATGGAACTACAGGCCTGCCATTGCAGCCTGTGGAAGATGGTGCATGCACCACTTACTTTAGATATAGGTTTACTATATCTATAGGTCACTACACTTAAAACCTATCAGTCACCCCTCTAGCAGGCCTTGACAATCCTGAAGGCAGGGTGCTGGGTTTTACGTGAGAGGGTGCCCCTGCATGAGCAGAGCGCCCCTGCATGAGCAGAGCACCCCTGCAGCCTTCGGAGACCATTCTCCCGGGTTGTTGGTGATGCAGCCAGACATATAGGTAGAGGTGCATTATATGCTCGCGTAAAATGCTATCTCGAAAACGGCTACAACTAAACATGTCGTGTTTGGTATCAAACACTTTGGAATCATACCTCCACACTGGTAACCGGTGTGGGAGGTATGATTCCACCCTTCTGAAGTGAGCTTCATGGGGTCCCTGGTCTTCCCGGTACGAGCCTTCTTGACCCGGGCAGCACAAAATAATTGCTGCCGACCAGAGACACATTTCTGCCCTCCTGCTGCTGAGCCAAGCTCGAGCAGGGGAAGGCAGCACAATAGGCATCCTGTCACAGGGAGGTGTGACCACCTCCCAGACAGGATTTAGTGTATTGGGGCTGGGTGGGTGCACTTCCAAAGTGCCTGAAAGTCTGCATGAGGGGCACATTTGGTGTTCCTGTGCATAGTCCAGTTCAAACCAGTCCTGGGAGCCGTTGGCTCCTGCTCTGGCGCGAAACTGGACAAAGGACAGGGGAGTATCCTCCCCACTGTCCTGACCCTCCCCTGGGAGGGTCCCCTGAATCTGTCCAACCCTCTCCCGTGGGTACAAAAGGGCTTGCCTGGCTGTAGGACCCTAGATTCGACGTGGACAAGATTCTGATCAAGAAACCACTGACCTTCGACCGTCTGGACACTCTGGACTTCGCTGGACTTTGACTGGGCCCGACTTCGTCTCCCTCTCCGTCCAAAGCATCGTCTGTGCCCGTGCACCATGCAGGCTCCATGCAGGACCTGTGGAGCATCAAGGACAACTGAAGTTATCTCCCTTGTGGTGAAGGAGTCACTCCCCTGTATTCGCAGGCACTGTAGCACAACTGACCAGTCGGCTGATCCTGAGCTCCTGTGGACCCCAAAGGCTCCAGCAACACAGGAGGTGGGTTACTACATTCCTTGAGGTCGAGCTGCCCTCTCACCAAGTTTGAGGCCAGTATCCCTCGCGGGGACCGCATAACCCAAACCCCTATGCACTGCATACTTTTGCAAGTGCATATGCTTTTTGGCGTTCCCCAACTAAGTGCATTGGGCTATCAATAGCCCCAACCTCTGCGCACATTTCGTACAAAGGACTTTGGCCTCCTTGCACTCTGTGCCCTGCAAGCTGTTACTTTGTGAAACTGCTAGAGGTCCCCTCGCGACTCCTGTGCCTTCAGCCTGTGGGTCAATTTGAGAGACAACACCGCTTCTCTTGGGCTCCCCTGGTTGCTCCAGGCCTGCCCTGACTCCCCTTGCTGTGGTGAGTCCCCTGGTCCTTGTTGGGCCGACCGTAACCTTCTTTGGCCTTCTTCGTGGGTTGCCGCTGCCAAAGCTTGTTGGTGCTCCCACCGGACACCGACCCCCTCAGCACTCGACATCCTTCGTGGGACAGCACGTATCCAGCTCCTGGTTGTCCTCGACGTCTCCTGGTCCCTGCAGCTGTAGAGTCAAGGTCTCCATCATCACACCTGAAGCACCCGACATCGGTGGGCATTCGTCTCCCGAGCCCCTGGTCACTCCTGAGTGACCCAGACTCTGTCCCCTCTGCTTTCAGGTACTCTTCAACACGAATCCACCTTTGGATTCCGACGGACGCTTTTCTTCTTTCCCGCAGTGGCATTTCCTTGAAGTCCTCCATTGAGATCGACGGCGGTTTTCGACACCACTTCAGCCCTATGCACCCGGCTTCCGTGGGATAGGTAACTCTGGTACTACGGTATCCACGGGTGGGGTGGCTCTCGAACCTCCTATGATCCAAAGGGTTTCTTCGTAATCCGCTGGGAAGGGTCCTTAAACTTTAAAACTGCAACCACGACTCTCCCATTGAATTGTACGTAGCACGCGGTCATGTTCTCACACTGCACCGTCCTCCGTGGGGTCCCTCCTTACTCACCTTGGGTGGTTCCTTGGGGTCCCAGCGATTCTACAACCTCTAGACACTGTCTTGACTCGAGTCGTGGTTCTTATACCACTATTTTCGTATATGGTTTGGTCTCCCCCTGGAGCCCACTGTGTATTAGTGCTACTTACGATTGTTTCAGTGCTAAAGTATTGTGTGCTTTATGTTTATCTGCGTGTAGCAGATACTGTGAGGTATTTAGAGTGTGTATAATAATAAATACATATTTTTATAACTACTGTGTGGTTCTCCTTTTATTTAACCAATACAATAAGGTTGCATTCTGGTAAAACAAGCTGCTTAACATTCCTTCAAGACTAGGCCTGAAGGCTGCTCTCCACATCTACCACTTGAATAGCTTTCTAAGGTTATCTTTGACCTCTTAAATCACCATAAGGGTTGTTTGGACTGGTGCAAGGTGCCCACTTTAATTAGTGGACATCATATACCAGGCCAACTTCTCACACTTACTCTTTCAGGGCAATGTTGCCAGCTGCCCATCTATCTCCCATCTTGATGCGATGGTTCCGCCTGCTCGATTGGTTCTGATTGCTCATCGGCTGCTGTGTTTATCGTTAGTAAGTAGGTTTTTAGTGGTTGCCTTATGTCTCGTGGTCTGGACGCGGGTGTCACGTTTCACCATGGGCGCAGTAGACACACGAAGGCATGAATGGGGAATGAATGCGGTGAACTACATCTCCCAGAATTCTGAGGGAGGCAGCAGTCCTATCTCTTCCTCTCCTGTCTGCCCTACTTAAGCTCCTCCTGCACTGCTATCAGATGCTTGTCACCTGATGTCGGAGCTTCCTGTATCCGGATCCCTGAACTACTTGTCAGCACTTTTCAGCTGCTCTGTGGCACATTGAGACGAAGGGGCTGAGGCGCCCGGCTCCCTGCCCTCGTGGGAGGATCTTCATTCGCGCCGGAGGTGTCCTGTTAAAGACCAGGGATGCCATTCCTCAAAGCGCACTGCCACGCTTAAACTTGCACTACCTTCGCGCCGAGACGCGACCTTTAATTCGAGAAGGCGCACGGACGCGCCTGAAACTTCACCAAGCACCTGCATGCTTGGAACACGACATTCGCCATAGGACGCGCACAGAAGCGCTTCTTAGAGGCTTCCAGGAAAGAGCCTCTTATTCCCTAAAAGCGCACGGAAGCGCCTCTTGCCTTCTTAACCTGTGGCGCCTGGAAGGTGCCATTTGTTATAGTAAGCGCGTGTATGCGCCTATTGGAGTATTGAAACTGGAGAACTCCCTCTGGGTGAAATTAGAGCCGTTGAGAGGCTCGGAGTTCAGAATTGTTGTTTATTTAAATGGCAATATGATTCTGCAAGCAGTATCTTTGGATAAGAAGGATCTTACCTTGGATACTTAAAGACACAGTCACCATTTACCAGTGGACTACCTGGTTGCAGATAAGTACTTGGTTAATCTGTATACCTAATGTCTCTGTTCTACAGAGAGTACTATATCACTGAGGAATAGTGATGACAACTCTGCTTGATTTCTTTTTCTTTATTTTTACCTTTTTGTGCTCTTTTTTCTTGTGGAATACGTGCAGCAGCTTTAAACGTAAGTGTAGTACATCACATATATAACATTGATAGTGAATAGATCAGTGTGGAATCTTATGTGTGATGTGTTGTCTCTTATACAGGAAACACGGGGCTACCATAAGAGTGAGGTCTACAGAACTCTACAAAACGGAGCTCCTGGAGTGTTTTTTACTGCTGCAACTTTATTGTTTCGTTTGTCCCTTTTTTTCCCTTTCCCCTGTTGTGGTGTACTCTGCTGAGTGTTCATAGTACTCGCAGGTGATTCCATATAAGGGGAAGAGGACGCATAGCATCTTCCATCGCTCCCGCTGTATCCGGCTGACCAGGTTAGTGTTAACCTATATCCGTGTCATGACAGAGTGACAAGCCCACGGTGCGTACAGCCTGAGCGATGGATACCAACACTGTACTTACTTCAGTGCTGGAAACATTGACCGCGTTAAGAATGGAAGTGGATGCCTTTCGGGGGGAGAATTTAGAACTGAGAAACGAGTTGGGCACAATGCGAAGGGAGGTAGCAGGCCTGGCCCGTAGTAGCCCTACGAGTACAAAAGGGGTCTCATATATAAGGAATTGGACTCTACCACCTCCAGCAACCCATGACACGACACAGGGCCAAGGAGGGGGAGCGGGATCCTCTACGATTCAAGTGATCCAACCCCTTCAGTTGCCACTTGCTCCACCCGAAAGATTCTTTGGGGACCCAAAAAGTTTGGAATTTTTTAGGACAGTGTAAGTTACACTTTATGTGTAAACCTGCTGTGTTTCCTGACGATCAGTCTAAGACAGCCTTCGTTATGTCGTATTTGGGAGGGAACGCGGCTAGTTGGTCCTTCCCCTTAATAGAGAGGAATGATCCCATGTTACTTGACTTCCCTCGCTTCTGTGAAGAAATGCGCAAACTCTTTGACAGAAAGGCGCACAAGCTTTCTCTAGATAGGGAACTCATTACGCTTAAGCAGGGCACGCAAGATTTACTAACGTACATAACCACGTTCAACAGACTCGTTATAGAAACAGAGTGGCCAGTAGAAAAAAGAACTTCCTTATATTATCAAGGGCTGCGAGGCGAACTAAAAGATGTTTTGGCTCAAGTAGTTCATATGCCAGCTACCTGTGATGAATTGATCAACCTGACAGTTCAATTAGATCATCGTCTGCAGGAAAGGAAGGGTGATAAACAGCGTCCTGACTCAAGACCACTGTTTTCTAAACCTAGGGTTCAAACAGAGGAGCGTCCACCATCCACAGACGGGACGGAACCAATGCAAATAAGTGGCATACGTGGTCCATTGAGTCAAGAAGAGAGGAACCGAAGACGTAGCCAGAGGTTATGTATGTACTGCGGAAAGCCTGGACATTATATCAAAGACTGCAAGTCCAAAACCAGGGCGACGTATAAAGACAACCAAGGATCTAGGAACGTGCCTGTGGTAGAATACCTGTTGGAGAACCCGGGAAACTAATAGGCTCAGACAAGACAGAGACCCCTTGTTTGAGGCAAGAAAGCGAAGAGGTCTTCCCTGCCGTGGCTAATACCGTGCAAACTTCTGTAGCCCATATGAACGTGTGTGTGACGTTGGAGCTTCCGGGAGAAGAACCCATACTGGTACACGCTCTATTGGATTCTGGGGCTACAGGCAATTTTATTGATCAGCGGTATGCGCAAGAACTAGGCATACCCTGTATAAGAAAAAGACACCGGAACCCGTGAAGGCAGTGGACGGAACGGCCTTGACGTCTGGACCGGTGCGTTTTCACACCCACCTTATTTCCATGCAAGTTGGCTTGACCCATTACGAGACCATACAATTTGATCTCATTGACGCCCCGAACTTCAAACTTATATTAGGGATGCCTTGGCTTACACTTCATGATCCTCTAGTGCAATGGGCAGCCCGCACTGTTACCATGAACTCCTTATTTTGTGCGGAACATTGTCACCGAGAAAGAAACCCTATGCCTTCTCACATAACAAACGCCGCTGCTTTCCTTGCTAGTGGTTGCAGTAGAACGAGTGTGTGCCTTATCTCCACATTACCGGAGGAATATACGCAGTATAAGGATGTGTTTAATGAACAGGAAGCTAGCAAACTGCCTCCCCATAGGGAATATGATTGCGTGATAGACCTGGAGCCTGGTGCCTGCATACCATGCAGCCGTATATATGCATTAACAGAGGCAGAGACCACCTATCTGCAACAATACCTGAAGAAGTTATTATCCTCTGGCTTCATACGTCCTTCGTCCTCCCCTGCTTCCTCACCGCTTTTTTTTATACCGAAACGTGAAGGAGGCTTAAGGGCGTGCATCGATTACAGGGCAATCAACAGAGTGACTAAGAAAAACAGATATCCTCTGCCCTTGATACCTGTGTTATTGGATCAGTTGAAAGGATCCAAGATATTCACTAAATTAGATCTCAGGGGAGCCTACCATCTGGTGCGAGTGCGGCGAGGGGATGAATGGAAAACGGCCTTTCGCACCAAATACGGGCTGTATGAATACCAGGTGATGCCCTTTGGCCTTTGTAACGCCCCCGCCGCATTCCAATATTTCATGGATGAAGTATTGAGGGGATTGCTGGATGTCTCCTGCATAGTTTACATCGATGATATTTTAATCTATTCGGCAACCCTAGAGGACCATGTACATCATGTAGCAGCAGTGCTGGAACGCCTTCAACGGTACGCCCTCTATGCCAAGTTTGAAAAATGCCTTTTCCACACCTCAGAAGTAGAGTTCTTGGGATATGTCATTGGACCCAGAGGTCTCTGCATGGACCAAAAGAAGACAGACGCCATCATCCGATGGGAATCACCCTCTAGCGTAAAGACCCTTCAGAGTTTCCTTGGATTTGCCAATTTCTATCGGAGGTTCATTAAGGAGTTCTCCAAAATCATTCAACCTATGACACATCTGCTACGGAAAGGGGCCACATTCCTGTGGACTGATGCTGCGGAACAGGCTTTCCAAACGTTAAAAACATGTTTTATTAGTGCCCCGGTCTTACGCCATCCTGATCCCAGCCAACCATTTGTGGTAGAAACAGACGCCTCTTATTACGCCCTCGGAGGAGTCCTTTCTCAAAGGCATCCAGAGACAGGACAGCTTCATCCTGTTGCCTTCTTCTCCAAGAAACTGTCAAACTGCGAGGTGAATTACAGCATCACCGACAAAGAGCTGTTGGCCATAAAGAGAGCGTGTGAGGAGTGGAGACATCATTTGATGGGGGCTAGACACACGGTGGAAATATACACCGACCATCGGAACTTGCTCTTCTTGAAGAGTGCCAGAGCCCTGACTCCTCGGCAGCTTCGCTGGTCTTTGTTCTTTGCGGACTTCGACTTTGTAATCAAGTACCGACCAGGACCACAAAATGGTAAGGCTGATGCACTATCAAGACCCATGCCAGTTCCAGAAACCAGCCTAGCCTCAGCTGAAGAACCTCCCAACATACTCCAGAAGGCTTCTTTTCCAACGGAAATCGTGGCTGCAACATCATCTACGGCATTCTTGGAGGAGGTAAAGAAACAAGTTGAGAACATAGATGAACATGAGTGGGTGACCAGGGAACCTCAACATCGATCTGCCGTGAATGATTTACTGTTCTACGACAAAAGGCTATATATTCCGGAAGAATCTCTACAACGGAAAGTCCTGCAATGGACTCACGATTCCCCCCTTGGCGGCCACCTGGGGAAACATAAAACCCTGCAAAACTTGACTAGGTATTTCTGGTGGGAAACCTTGAGGAAAGACACTGAACAATATGTTACAGATTGTTCCATTTGTGCGCAAGCCAAGGCTCAGCACCTGCGTCCTAGTGGATTGCTCAGACCCATACCCGTACCTCCGGCACCTTGGCACACCGTCTCTATGGACTTCATTGTGGAGATGCCCCCTAGCCTGGGTTATAACACCATCCTTGTAGTTATAGATCATTTAACCAAGATGGGACATTTTATAGCTTTAACTAAATTGCCCACATCCGGAGAACTGGCAGCTACATTCCTACAACACATAGTACGGTTACATGGACTTCCCTCAGTCCTCATTACCGATAGAGGCACCCAATTCACTTCCAGGTTTTGGAAAGCTCTATGTGATGTCATGAAAATCGATGCCAGACTATCTACAAGTTACCATCCTCAGACCGACAGTAAAACTGAGAGGTTGAACCAGACCCTGGAGCAATACCTAAGATGCTTCACATTGCAACAAGGAGAAGAATGGAGAACACTCTTATGGACTGCAGAGTTCGCGTATAATAACGCAGACCATTCCTCGTTAGGATGTTCTCCCTTCTTCTGTCTCAATGGATACCATCCTAATATGATGCCATTTGAACAGCCAGTCGATTCCACACATCCCACCATACAAGAGCATCATGCACATCTCAAGGCAGTGTTACAGAACGCTAAAACACACCTAGATACATCCCGAGCACGCGATAAGCAAAACGCAGATCAGAAAAGGACACCAGAGCCATCCTATAAAGTGGGGGATAAGGTATGGCTTAACTCAAAACACCTGAAGTTTAAGGGAAACACCCGGCTGCTACCCAAGTTTGTAGGTCCCTATCCCATCCACAGTATAATCAATCCTGTAGCCATTAAGCTTATTCTCCCTTCCACTTGGCACATCCACCCTGTGTTTCATGTTTCACTTCTGAAACCTTGTCTCCCTAGCGCCAGATTGTCTAAGAAACCGTTACCTATGGAGATAGAAGGGGAAGAGGAGTACGAGGTCCAAAACATACTGGATTCCAAATATGTCCGGGGGCGGGTGCTCTATCTCATTGAATGGAAGGGATATGGTCCGGAGGACCGCTCTTGGGAACCAAGTAGCAACCTGCATTGCCCTGGCCTTCTGCGGCGTTTCCACACACGGTTTCCTCATAAACCTGGTGGACCGCCGGGACGACGGTCGTGGAGAGGGGGTTCTGTCACGTTTCACCATGGGCGCAGTAGACACACGAAGGCATGAATGGGGAATGAATGCGGTGAACTACATCTCCCAGAATTCTGAGGGAGGCAGCAGTCCTATCTCTTCCTCTCCTGTCTGCCCTACTTAAGCTCCTCCTGCACTGCTATCAGATGCTTGTCACCTGATGTCGGAGCTTCCTGTATCCGGATCCCTGAACTACTTGTCAGCACTTTTCAGCTGCTCTGTGGCACATTGAGACGAAGGGGCTGAGGCGCCCGGCTCCCTGTCCTCGTGGGAGGATCTTCATTCGCGCCGGAGGTGTCCTGTTAAAGACCAGGGATGCCATTCCTCAAAGCGCACTGCCACGCTTAAACTTGCACTACCTTCGCGCCGAGACGCGACCTTTAATTCGAGAAGGCGCACGGACGCGCCTGAAACTTCACCAAGCACCTGCATGCTTGGAACACGACATTCGCCATGAGGACGCGCACAGAAGCGCTTCTTAGAGGCTTCCAGGAAAGAGCCTCTTATTCCCTAAAAGCGCACGGAAGCGCCTCTTGCCTTCTTAACCTGTGGCGCCTGGAAGGTGCCATTTGTTATAGTAAGCGCGTGTATGCGCCTATTGGAGTATTGAAACTGGAGAACTCCCTCTGGGTGAAATTAGAGCCGTTGAGAGGCTCGGAGTTCAGAATTGTTGTTTATTTAAATGGCAATATGATTCTGCAAGCAGTATCTTTGGATAAGAAGGATCTTACCTTGGATACTTAAAGACACAGTCACCATTTACCAGTGGACTACCTGGTTGCAGATAAGTACTTGGTTAATCTGTATACCTAATGTCTCTGTTCTACAGAGAGTACTATATCACTGAGGAATAGTGATGACAACTCTGCTTGATTTCTTTTTCTTTATTTTTACCTTTTTGTGCTCTTTTTTCTTGTGGAATACGTGCAGCAGCTTTAAACGTAAGTGTAGTACATCACATATATAACATTGATAGTGAATAGATCAGTGTGGAATCTTATGTGTGATGTGTTGTCTCTTATACAGGAAACACGGGGCTACCATAAGAGTGAGGTCTACAGAACTCTACAAAACGGAGCTCCTGGAGTGTTTTTTACTGCTGCAACTTTATTGTTTCGTTTGTCCCTTTTTTTCCCTTTTCCCTGTTGTGGTGTACTCTGCTGAGTGTTCATAGTACTCGCAGGTGATTCCATATAAGGGGAAGAGGATGCATAGCATCTTCCATCGCTCCCGCTGTATCCGGCTGACCAGGTTAGTGTTAACCTATATCCGTGTCATGACAGCGGGTGGCTGTAGTTTTGTGTATATCTCAGTGGTAGTGGCACAATGGATTAGGCTTTTGATCCATGTTTGTTTGTTGGGTGCTTTTTTGCTGCCCCCAATGTATAGCTATCTCCCTTTTCACTAGCAAGAACGCTATGGCTACATATCTATGTGCAGATTTGGGGATTTCCTTGACATATCCCAGCAACTCCAGTAGGGGAGAGGGATCGATGAGTAGTTGTAGCATATCTGACATGGTCGTGAATATGTCTTGCCAGTATGCAGCCACTTTGTGGAATGTCCATGTCATGTGTAAGAAGTCTGCCATGTGTGTCTGGCATTTGGGACAGGTTCCAGGCCTGCTGGGGTCTATCCAATCAAGTTTGGCTGGCATGATGTATACTTGCCGTAGGAATTTGAAATGAACTAGTTTGTGCCGATGGTTTAGAGAGACCTGTTTTGTTTGCACGCAGCAGTTGTGCCACGTCTGGTCAGTTATAGTGCGCCCTAAGTCCCGCTCCCATTCAGCACGTATTTTAGCATCATGGGCAGGTATTAATTTTAAGCTATTGTGATGCAGTTTGATATGAAATGGTCCCCGTTTGTGTTAGTTATAAGCAGTGTAAACGGTGGGAATTCCTCTGGTTCTAGTGGATAAGTTTGCATCTGAGCCTTTACCCCACCCTGTAGCCTTCTCAAGACAAAGTGATCTATGAGGGGGGCGTTCTGGAAACGTGTGTCTTCAGTGCGTGAAAAGATGTGCCCTTCAGTGAATAGGTCTCCAAGTGTATGTAGGGAGTTTCTCCCAAGGGTACATTGGACTAGTGTTTCCTGGGTGATAGGTATCCAGGGATTATCTTTTAGTGGGATTGCGGGTAGTACAGTCTTTGTCCGCCCACCTTGCAGAATAATTTAATCCATGACCAGCTAGTGGTGGATACAGTTTGTATGTCTTGCGGGTCACCCGGTAGGCCCAATGGTACTATGGCAGCCAGCCTTAACTGGGAGGCCAGATCTGCTTCAGGCTTGGCAAATGGCAAATGTGCATCTGGATGATACCAGTGCCTCGCTGTTAGAAATGGGATCTCTAGTTGGCAAGGGCTTGCACCTTTGTCCAAGTAGGGACCCTTCTTCCTAGTCAGGGTAAGGGTATTACACTCGTGAAGTAACCCCTGCTCACCCTCGTGGTAGCTTGGCACGAGCAGTCAGGCTTAATTCAGAGGCAGTGTGTAAAGCATTTGCACATAACCAACAGTAATACAGTGTAAGCACTACAAACGGACACCAACTTAAGACAAGACCAATTACGACAAAAATCCACAATACTATACTTTAAAAATGAATGCTTGATAAGGTAACTTCTTCTTTGCAAGAATAGTTCAACAACAAAGTTCGTACGAGTCGGTAGCTCTGTCCGAGCCTACCGCGATGCTGAAAACCACAGAGTCTAACAGTTCCAGCCGACC
Organism: Calotriton arnoldi; assembly: GCA_963921515.1. Classification (NCBI taxonomy): domain Eukaryota; kingdom Metazoa; phylum Chordata; class Amphibia; order Caudata; family Salamandridae; genus Calotriton; species Calotriton arnoldi. The sequence goes on from CAWUFW010004720.1 coordinate 1,226,675, forward strand.
GCGTCGATACGGGCCAGCAGAGTCGTGAACAGACTCGGTCACAGTACCTTTCTCGTTGTGGCTGGTACGGAGTGTACGAGCCGGTCGGCGTTCGTTGCGGTGCAAGACGGAGCGATGCAAGGTGCGGTGTCCCTCGATGCGGTGCAGGCAGCGGCTCGATGAGCGTCGTGCAAACGGAGTCGGTGAGTCCAAGGCGTGCGATGCAGGGTGAGACGGTGCTCGATGCGGTGCTGACAGGTTGCGATGCAGGCGACCAAGCCGGAGTGCGGGAGCTGGCGTCGGACAGCGGTGCGAGTCGGAGCGGTGCGTCGCAGACGTGTGAGCGGTGCCCCAAATGCGGTGCGGTCACGACTCTTGAGCCAGTTGCAGCGACCGCGTCGGTCGGGTCCGGCTGGTTCAGTGAAGCGATGCGATGCGAACTGCGGTGCACACAGGTCACGGTGCAAGCAGCGGCTCGATGTTGGCGGCGTTGGACGTCGCCCACGGTGAGACCAGGGTTGCGATGCGAAGCGGGGCGATGCGGTCTGCGGTGCAAACAGGTCACCGGCCAGGGATGGATTCGGTTGACGGAGTCGGTTGCGGTTCCCTTCCTCTGTGGCAACTGAAACAGCGTTCCAGAAGTGGTACCCAGAGGCTTGTGAAGTCTTTGCAGTCCCTGAGACTTCTTAACAGGAGGCCAGCTCGGTTCCAGGCCCTTGGAGATACTCAGCACAAGTTTGTAGAAAGTTCAGTCCAGTCCTTTCACTGCCCAAGACAGAAGCAGCAACTGCAGGCCAACCCAACAAAGCAACAACACAGCAAAGGGGCAGTACTCCTCCTGGCAGCTCTTCCAGCTCTTCGTCTTGGCAGGTTCCTTGATTCCAGCGAGATCTAAATTCATGGGGTCAGGGCCCCAATATTTATATCCCAAATTCCTTTGTTCTCTGAAGGCAGAGAGGCCTTTGCCTAGTCCAAACCAGTTCTGGAGCACTTTGTTGACAAGTCTCCGTCCCTTCTTTCAGTGAGTAGGCCAGGGACATCAGACGCACCACAGGAGGTGGAGCCAGCATTGTGGAGGGAAGGCACTGTCCTCTTCAGGGCCCAGGTGCAACTCCTCCCACCCATCTACATGTAGATCTTGCTATTCAGCCCTGCGCTGACTCACCCTGTCTCCTGGCATCCCCCAGCCCCTGTCACTCACACTCCAGACAAGGAATACACAACCTCGCAGAGGCAGGCTTGGATGGTTAGACAAGAAAATACCCACTTTCTAAAAGTGGTATTTTCAAACACAGAATGTTAAAACCAACTTCACTAAAAGCTGCATTTTATCATTCTGAGTCCAGGCATACTAAACTCGAATTTCTACCATGTTCCCGGGGTCAGTTAGGATTATAAGCTGTAATAATCAAAACTGCCCGTTCTGGCCTGGGGGGAACAGGTAGCCTTGCAATAGTGAAAAACGAACTAGGCTGTAATTCACTATCAGGACATGCCACACACACCAGGGCATGTCCTACCTTTCGCATACAACGCAACCTGCCCACAGGGGTACCTTGGGCCTACCTTAGGGGTGACTAACATGTAGCAAAGGGAAGGTTTAGGGACTTGCAAGTGTGTGCACTTGCCAAGTCGACATGGCAGCCCCAGGCTGCGCACAGGCTCTGCGATGGCAGGCCCGAGTTACACTTTACGGGCTGTTTGCGTGGGTGGCACAATCCAGTGCTGCAGCCCACCAACAGCATTTGGTCTATAGGCCCTGGCACTCGCAGTGCACTTTACAAGGGACTGACACATAAACCAAATAGGCCAATCATGGAAACACCAATCCATAACACATTTTATACAGGAGCACTTGCACTTTCCCACTGGACAGCAGTGAGGAAAGTGCGCAGAATCATTACACCAGCAAAAACAGAGTCAAAACCGGGAGGTCAGAAAGCAAAAAGTAAGGGGAAACACGCCAAAAGATGCCAAGTCTAACACTCGCAAAGCTACATTGTGCCACCAGGTAGTATATGTGCAGATTAGGAACTCCAAATCCACCTCATTCATATGGTAGGGTGAGTGTATCCCAACCTATATGCGGTTGTTTCTCTCCCCCCACACCAGCTTCGTGAGTAAGGAGCGCAATGTATTACAAAACTTATTTGTTAGAGGTATGGGGATGTTCTGGAAGAGGTATAGAAACTGGGGCAAGACAACCATTTTGATAATAGCAATGCTGGCTGCCATTGAAAGAGGGAGTCTGAATCAGCGCTCCACTCGGTCTGTTAGTTTGTCTATTGCCGGTCCATAGTTAGGTCTTAATATTTGCTCTTTGTCCGCATGTATGTGTATTCCCAGATATTTTGTGGTACCGTTAGTCCACATTTGGGGGAATTTGTTCTCTACCGGTTTAATTACAGCTGTCAGAGGGAATAGCTAAGATTTGCTCCAGTTGATATGCAGTCCTGATAGGACCCTGTATCGTGTTATTTCCCGGAGGATTGGTGCCATATTGTCACTGGGGTGCCTTATGTAAAGGATGATGTCATCCGCATAGGCCGTTACCAGAAGCAGCCCATGCTTGAACTGCAGTTCTCTATGCATATGCTTGGTTTATAGGTGCCGCTTTAACGGGTCTAACGCTATTATGAATAGCAATGGTGACAGGGGGCACCCCTGTTGAGTTCCACACGATACTGGGAATGCTTGTGTAATTGCCCTATTTATACGGATACGTGCTGTGGGCTGCGTGTATAGTAAACGGACAAGGGAGGCGAATCCCTGAGGTATGCCTAGTTTTTAGGTCGAGCCTCGAGTAGCGCGCAAGCGCTGCTCTGGCAAGACTTTATGTTAGGGGGTTTGAAAAGCTGACAAGACGCTCGTGCGTCATGGCCTTTTCCCTGCGGTTACGCGTGCAGCAGACATCTGTTTGCAATTATCGTGCCCGATAATGCAAAACAGATGTCTCGCTGTGGCGCGCGCGCGCACCACTCGCATCGCCCCCCCTCCTCCCCGCTCGTGCCTTCAAATGCTTGTTTTAAGGGGGTGCGGGTCGCCTTAATAAAAAAAAAGTTGGCACTGTTGCTTTTTAGCTTGCTTCTTTTACTTTTCAATCGCTGCTGTCGGAAAAAGCGCGTCATCATTCTTTATAACCATCGCTTGACCTCGAGGGCGCATAGCTGCCCTCCTGGTTGTATAAGCTGCGTTGGCACCGGGAGGCTATGGGCAGGGAAGGCGAGCCAATCTTTCGCCGTTAACTTATCATCTGCATGTAAATTACCCTTAATTGAGCTTCATAAACTTGACTGCAGCCGCGGGCAGGGCTCTTTCCTATCCCACGGGTCGGAGAGGTGCTTTGGTTAGAGCCGGACTTAATAAAGCAACGCATTCTTATTCTTTTTTTTGGTCCAGTTTTCTTGAAAAAAGCGCCCACCAGCAGAAGAAGGATGAGGACCAACGAGCAAAAGTCTACTCTGAAAGGTTGGTTTCTGGTGCTTTGCTAGTGATGTTTGAGAGAATGCGGGAAGTTGTGTCTCCATCCTGGAGGGACCAGTCAGTCAAAATGGAGGCCACAAGGAGAAAAACTTGTTTTTCTCGTCAAAAGGTGGCTGGTTTCGGCTTGAACTGCATCGCACTGGTCAGCCTGTGGCAGTCACTTACTCCGAGAGATTGGTTTGTTTAGGAAAGGATTATTTGCGGTTCTGGGCAGCGAGAGTTAAGCTTTATGGATTTCCATACAATGGCGGAGCCCCCTCTTCCCCTCCCCTTCAATATTGATTTTGAGGAAAGTCCGCGATTAGTTTGGAATGTCCAGAAACAGCCAGTTCGTTGGTGGGTTACCTCCCCCCCGAGAGACCCTGTTTAAACTGGCTCCCCTGTCTCGCACTTTGATGCCCGGGACCCCAGGCGGGGGAGGAGGAGACAAGCTGTCGGAGGGGCAGGGGGCAGTGCCAAGTTGTTCCATCACAACATTGAGAAGTGGGGGGAGGAGGGGCAATCGTTCGCCTCGACGCTTTCTTTTTGTCCAAGCAGATACCTAATATTATTTCCAGATAAAAAAAATATATAGTTTCAACACCCACTCCGGTCCCAGAAATGCCCACGGCAACCTGGTTTAAAAAATATTTCTACTTTTCCTTACGTTGCCAAGTTTCTCTTGACAGCGAGGTCTGGGTGTTATGGAAGAAAGTGCATGCCTATTGAATACTGCATAATAATTCTAGTTTAAAAAGAAAACAAAAAGAGCAAACCTTTGATTTGTATTTACTTTTTAAAATATATAAATGAGCTATTTTTGAAGGTGGACTGCATTGTTACCTGTTGCGGGTAGTGTATGCTATGCGAACAAGTGGTGGTAGTGATGTGTGTATGTATTTGGGGTGGTGTAATGTTTCTATACAGAGCCGTCCCCTCCCCCTTTCACGTGCCATTGGCATACCGATGAGGATCGTTCACTTACCCCCCCCCCCTCACCTCACAATAAACAGAGGGCAGGAAGTGGAATGTAAATGCGCGGAGCCGGGATGTTCTGAGAGGTGCTGACGGCCCATGGGCGGCCCACCCTCCTCTAACCCATCCCGAGCTCCCCGCCCATCAACACCGAGTCTGACTGCCTCCCAACCCCAGGCTTTCAAAACAGCCGGCTGCAGCTGGGAAGCCCTGCAGAGAACTTTACAGGAAGGTAAATAAAGGGCGTTCCCTGACAGAGAGGGGTGGGGACACCTGTTTTTTCATTTTTTTTTGTATTAGAGTGACATAGGACCCTCCGGTTGGCAGCCAAACAACAACGCCATAGATCTTGTTTGAGGATACATCCAGAGCTTCCCTAATTAATGTTCGCGTCTCACTGCTTAGCTCGCCAGGTGTATTATTTAAGCATGCATTCGTGTGGTATTCTGTCAGGAAGATAGAAATACAGTATGTTGTCTTTTAATAGTCAAAGTGCTTGTTTGGTGTGACTCACTTTTAGGAACATTGCGGTACAGTAATTATCTATTGCTTCGCAGGTCATAGCAGTACCTCACATCTTCTTGTGAAATGTATCGGATCTCACACATTCCCGCTCCAGTTTGTTTGTTGTTTAATACCCTTGTTTAATGAACACTCTGTGCAATAGGAGGCGCCCAGGCCGCGCCAAGCTCAGGATGTTCCGGCCTGTGTTGCATGGGCCCGCGCCCTCCGGTGATGAGGGAGCCACGCCCTCTGCAGAGTGGGGTAAACAGACTCACGCGGAGCCTAAGTAGGAGCGAGGGAATGGAAGCTACTCGCCTCATCAGCACCTTTCAGAACTGCCAAGGGACTCTTGTTATGCGTGGCACCTGTCAGTTCTGAGATTTTACCAGAGAGCGTAGCTTCCATGGGTGCAGCAGGTGCAGTGGCAGTGGGGTCCACTGAATCCTGATTATTGTTGTGTTACAGACTGTTGGTTATTTTTTTTTCTTGGTGTGATCTGTTATTTCGGTCTCCTTTATGTGTTGCCAATGTGATGGAGTGTGCCCTGTTTATTGTGGCCGGTTGCATTTCTTTGAGTTTCTTGTGATTGCTTTGTGCTATGCCTTTGGTATGTCCTCGATAGCAGACATAGTACTGAGAACTGGGAGCTGATGTTCCTTCGTGTAACTTTGATAGTGCGAGGCGTGGTGTCACCAAGCTGTGACCCTGCTGGTGACAGAGTGCATGCCATGCGATCTATGTGACACGGTTCAGTAGCGTAGAAAGGATCCCTCGGGCCATGGCGCAAGCAAGGAAAATGGCCCCTTTGCCTGCTGTTGGGGCAGCAAAATACAGCAGCGTCATGGTTCAGTGGGCCCCGGTGCCACTACACCCGCTGCACCAATGGTAGCTAAGCCCCTGGCTAGGTTTAGGACAGTCCGTTTTCCCGCAAGAACATCGCTCATGTGACGTGTGATCTTGTACGTTTCCTCACGCTGGTGGCAGTGGGACATTGTGCTACTATCCCCACGGTGCAGACTCAGTCAGGGCGCGCCGCTGACATCCAATCCTCTTAGGTAGGGAGGCATAAAACGGCCTCCGGGGCTGTGCCCTGCAGCGAGTCTGTCACAGTCCGCTCCCTCACGAGGGCGGCAGATACTGTTAACGGGGCTTGGTGGTAGCAGTGAACCCAAGACGCTGCAGCACAGAGGGTGCACCCTAGGGGAGAACAGATGTGTTTTCCGGGTACTCACCTGTTTCACTAAAGGTGCTCCGCAGCAGTGGGGTTGCCTCAATGCAAGCATGGAAGCCCCCTCCCCCCGCCAGATACTAAAAGCCAGTCGTTATTGTGTACAGTATCTCATATATTTGTGCCTTGGTACCACTGCACCTGCTGCACTACCCAATGTTATGCCCCAGAACGCGTAGGTTAAGGGCAGGGCGAACTTCCGTTGTAACAATATAATATACATACCACGACACGTTTTTAAAGCGCACTTTCATCTCAATCTGGCTCTTGGAGCTATTGGAACTCATTTTACCGGCACCTGAAAGGTTGGGTTGACCCTCTGTAACTTGTAAATGTGCCCATGTAACACAGGTCCCTGACTGTATAGAATGTATCCGGTATAGGAGGAACGCCGCCTAAAAGGAACAAGGAAGGGGGTGTAAACTAAATTCATCCAAGTAACGATACCGGGTCTGTCCTCCAAGTAAACGAGCCTTCAGAAGACGGTACGCCCGGTCTTGCTGTCCTCTGAAGAACGGCCAGTACGTCAGCATGAGCAGTGTGTGCACATGTGCGGGCTACCTGTGTACGAGCTGTATCTCCTGGTGTAAGATGCATTCTATGCACGCTAGAGTGGGCACTCAGTTACGGCAACCATCCTACTTTCACTGTCACCAGGGTTTCGAGAAACCCCGACTTGGAAAGCAGACTTTGGAACTCCTGCAATTGTTAATAAAATCGCTTCTCAATCTGCAAAATAATTTCCCCTTCATTTGGGAAGAGCGTGTCATTTTTAGTTCAGCAAGTTAAACGTCTGCCCTAGATCTCATTGCGTATCCTCCATGTTCAAATCTATACAGGGTTGATTCGGCCATAATCTTTTCAAGGTCGAAAAAGGAGTACCGACATGTTGGCTAATATTAGCACTGTGCTTACACGCTATGGAAGAGCAAGTGTGTAAATACAAAGAATGGTACTAAGCTTACAGAGAGAAGCTAGTGACCTTCTCAAACACTGTCCGTTTGGCCTGCATGCACTGCTTTTAGAGTACGGGAATTAGTGAAAGTTGCACCACGAAAGAAGGTGCCCTCGCAAACGTTTTGCAGAACAGCTGCACGCACTGGCCTCGTTTTGACACTGCAAGCGGTCCTCTCTGTCATTATGGCCAAAGTGGTGATGTTTAATTCTGAAAATAGATTAACCCTTTTCCACATCAGTAAACTAGGTGTAGCTCTTAACACGCACCTCTTTTGGCTGCCTGTGTACTTTTGGGAAATGAGCATGTCTTCTAGTCTCCCACATTGCTGGGGTTCTGAATCCGAGATCAGACAGTCCTCACACAAATGGAACCTAAACCAGGCATTCCTCAACACTCTGTTCAAGGCCTGAGAATGGCTGAATATATATATGTCTTGCTGTATATGTTTTGTAATAATATATTTGGCAACTGATCTTCGGAAGACATGCCACAACGTCTCCAAAGGATGGGCTGCAGCCCAGTATCATTTGGAGACTGGCTTATGTTGAGATTTCTTCAAGCAATAAATAAAAGTCTGTGGTCCAAAGTGATACTAGTGGCCGTAGGCTGGCCTCCAGGTGTGGTTCTGGGTCATCATGCATCTCCTTCATAAGAAGACCATATATTTTTAACAAAGCAAAACCTTTGTTGAACCTGGTTGCACATCTGACAATCTGGATCTCTTAGCATCTGCCAGAAAATCAACCACCACGTCTCACTACATAAGCAGGTGTTTGTAGCCAAGATCCTCTAAGCTAATCTGTAGATAATTGAATGTATATTAGAGTAGCTAGCAAAATTGGGCAACCTGCAAAACCTTTGGGGCATACCGAAATAGGGTGAAGAATCCATTTCCCCTACCATCGACGTAGAATGGCGAGTAGTTGAGAGGTTTGAAAGAATAAGTAAAAAAAACAGTAAGTCAGAATACTTAGAAAAAAATCATATTGTACATTTTGTCAATTTAAAGAATGCACAAAATGAATAAATAATAATACGCTAATTAGATCTAAATTATACACAATGTTATGCATACTACAAAACATTCTGGTGGTGTGTTGAGAATTGGTTCTGGAGCAAATGAATATCCTTTATGTTGGATACGATTGTTGCCTGCATGGTGTACAGTTGTGCCCCCGCCCCTGTGTTTCCAACTGAAAATGTCTGATATCCTGGTTTTTGGATTTTTTTGCCACAGCCTCATGCTAACCTAACATGTCAGTGAAGGCCTAGACCTACCTTTCAAATGAGACTAGTCCTAGACTTGTCCTGGACCTAGATGATTGCACCAAGTGAGCTCTCAGTAGTGACAGAGGACTACTGTCCCTATCACAGATTCACATGTATAACTCGGTGTCCTGTGTAGCTTGCCCAGGCTTTTGTTTTACCCATGTCACAGTAGTGGAAGCACTTGTCCGCACAAGTAAATTTCCTTTCCTAACAGTGAAACTGGAATCCTAGCACCTAGATCGAGCATGTGAAGAAGTGAGTTTTTTATGCAGGAAGTGTGTTATACTCTGCATGAGTGAATGAGTGAACCAAATTGACACAGGCCTGTATATTACATTTTGGAAACCCATAGCCAGTTCACACAAGGGTGCTTTCCCAGACACTGGAAGTGTATTGCTGACATTCCTGAGACTGGAAGAAGGGAACCCCATCACGGAATTCGAGAAGGTGGAGACAGGCTTCCCCTTAGAAATTCAGTTAGGTTGTTTTGACACAGAGGGCTGCTGATTAGTTGTCCTGAAACTGCCATTTGATGGATAGTAGCGGTGAAGGGTGAGACTACTGTTCTGTTGTTAAGTAGCCAAGGGCCTTTTAGATGGGAGCGAGCCTGACTGAAGAAGGGATTGATGTGTACTACAGCACTTGCTGTGTGGCACTGACACTACTGGCCCGTTCCCAAGTGGTCTCTGCTGCCAAAATAAAAATATTCCTATGAATCTGTGGTGCCCATCCCAGGGTACCGTGTGCCTACCTGCATGGCTATTCTGACAGTGCAGATCACGCTGCTTTGAAGACAAAGCTGCTGTCTTCAGTCTCTGTGTCGAAGCATTGATTGGCTGCCATACGGCTGTAGTCCTGAGCACATAATCGGATTTAGCCGTCCTTGCCCCAAAGTGCCTCGAAGCCAACAAATTCACTAGCCGCCCATGCCACTGTATTTTGGAATTTGCAGAGTGGCATGTGCCAACCCGGCCCGAGTGGCTCTGCTGCGTGACTCGACTGCAGCCCAGCACAACTCCAGTGAATACATACTGAGAGCAGAATCCCTGCAGTGGCCACAGCTGCCTAGAGAACTGGTGCGAGACTATTTGACTGCTCAAACTGTAGAGACAGTATGGTGCCAGAGGGAAAGTACTGCTTCTGCATTAGCTACCACGCCACAAGACTTTAGATTACCTGAAGAGGGGTGGGTAGATTAAGAGGGGCCTAATCTGCTCGCATATTGGACTTGCACCCATGCATCAGGTATCTGATAACTTAGATGTTGTATGTAGTATTGTACCTTATAGTGGAATAAAGTAATTTTCTTTACAGAAAGATAAGCACTGTACTGATCAATCCTATTATTGTGCTGTTGGATCTTCTGTTGAGTGTTGATCCTAGAATCAAGCGCTGAAATGCTTCTACTTGACCCAGTTTTTCAGCATATAGTAGGACAGACCCCAGGACAGCAGAGGCAAATTACCCCAACTTCCACAAATATGCCCTCTTGCCCCATGGCCCCTCAAACGGGATCGCACACCAGATCTGTGTGTGTTACATGGGCATTATTAATAGGAGGTTGCAGAATTGATGTGCTTAGCGCTATGATTTGGAGGTCGTGGCAATAATTGGTGATCTGGATTGTGAGGGGCAGGGGTGGAAGGGTTCTCCTGTCGCAGCTAGGTAAATGTTTTATTTGAGGGCTATGAGACTGAGAGGTGCTGGTAGTCACATGGAGTACCTGTTATCCCCCTGATAGTATTCAGCATTTACTTTAGAGCCTTAGCTGTCGAAGGGCAGATGTGTCTGTGGTTAGGGGGCCAGTGCAAGAGGTTTTGGGATTTTGTTTAAAAAGGAAAATTATTTTTATTTCAAAAGAATGTTTCCCATTAGACCTTTGCAATTTGAGAACATGCAGTCGAAACAAATTAGTAAACTATACTAATATTAATTTTTTCATTTCAGCTATTTAGAATGTGTTTCTAAATTTTAGCATCCCGATGCATAGCATGTAATTTGAAAGTTTATTCATTCACATATATACATTCAAATGTGTTACTTTTCTCACTTTTGCATTCATACTTTTCACCTAGCTCCAAACAAATGCCATCTGACTAGCCTCTTGCATTTGAGTCCATGTGATGCAGGATTTCATCATTGTCTTATCACATCTCATGCATAAGCATTACAAACCTGTGACTTCATGAAAATGAAAGTTGCCTTCATTTTAAGCACCCTTCTTGAGTGGCATAATAGTTTCAGAATACCTAAGTGAACAGCAAGCCCTGTCAGCTTCTGATTTGTGCGATGTTTCTACAGGAGGCTCCTTCATCCCATAAACATTCATTTAAAGCAGACGTTTGATCATTTTTAGGTCGAGCCTAGTGCAGCGCGCATGCGTTGCTCTTGGAAATCGGCCTCTTGGAATCACTTCAGCTTTTGTAGAAGCTTGTGCATGTGGTGCTCACACGCTAGTGGCCTTTGTGTCTGGCTTTAGCACGCAATTGGCCAAAGGCGTGTGGATGTCCCAGCTTTTTGGGAAATGTTTACTCCCAGAGCGTTTTGCTCTCGGGAGCCAGCAGCGGCGCGCAGGGGCCATCTGTTTTGGCACAGGTTTCCGTGCCGCTTTCATTAGAAGGCGCGTCCCCTCCACCCTGGGCAAGGGACACACCCCACCTCCACAAGAGTGCGCTTTCACGGACGCGCTTGTTATTCTTTAACATCTCGCTGCATCAATCAGTAAGTCCCGCTGGTAGATAAAATTTCCGGTTTTTCAGATAGTTCTAATAATCACTGGCGTTCGAACGCTGCATAAAATGATATTTTCTTTTATATTCGCTGCAGCAATGGGTTGTACTTGGAGCAGGATGGGACTTCGAGGGGTTGGCTTTGGCGCCTGATCCCGGCTGCGCGTTGGCTGTATCTGTTTCGCCCAGTGGCTAATGTTTCCGCATCCTGAACAATTATTTAACCAGGCAGAGCAAGAGGTTTGACATGCATGAGTGTCTTTAATGAGGATTTCTATTTTACGAGTAAACATGACAGCACGACAAGTTGGACATTTCATGCTCACACATGACTGCGTCCATTTCTTGACATGGAGCGCCCCCCTCCGCCGTTCTTCGATTGGCAGAAATAAAAGCCTTGCAGGCCTGGCTCCTGCTTACTATGTCCCAGAAACACCCCTTGCATGAGATCACGCACAGGGCGCTGACCCGACGCCACTTCAGTGAAATAAAACATGAACAGCGTATGGCAATGCCGACTCGGGCCTTCTTCATGACTCCCCAGAGCCCCACAAGATGTATGTAACCTTGGAGTAGAAGAGAGGGAAATGACGTGTCCACTCTTGAGGCCTATGTACTCAGGCACAGGAATAACCAGGGGCGTAAGAGACACTACATTTTCTTGGAGGTGAAGTGGGAGGGTCAGCCTTGGAGGACCTTTCATCGATCCAATACAAATTGCCCATCGTCTTTGCGCTGCATGTTCCGATAAACCTTTTCAATCACTATTTCGTAGTCAAATAGTGTTATTAAAATAAGATATTTTTTATACAAATTTCAGATACGATTTAGTCAAATACAACCAATGTACAATAGTTCAGAGGGAGCCAAAGTCTCTGCTGCCAAAGGCCAAACGCAACCTAGAAGCCACAGGTTTGAATCGCTGCAGGATCTGCTTGTCATCCTTCCAAGGTTGGTAACATGAGCACTACACAGTCGGCATAATGGTAACCCCCTGTGGTTTTCTGTTCTATGAGGCCGTAAAAACGTGTCTGGAAGCGCTTCATAAAAAACTGTTAATATAAGCAGAGAATGGGCTCTTCCTTAAAATACAAAGTGATGCATTCTGGGGGCAGGTAGCTCGCCTACCTGGATCTATGGTCAGAAGCATACATCTAACTCGCCTGAATGAACGCTGATAACCTCAATTTATTGTGTCCAAGTTCTCTGAAGTGGCAGAAAATACTTTTGGGCGTTAAACAAAACACGTACCGAATATGGCTTAATGCAGAGGGGCCCTAGAGAGAGAGCCTTTAACATGCATCCGAGCTTCACCTGGCGCTGGAAGCCTTGGATAAAGTGGGGCCGCATCGCCTCCTCCTTGTGATCATTTCTCACACAGAATGGGGCAGTCAGAGAAGGCAGGGGCAGCACCCCGTGCCGCTCACAAGTCTGCTCCAAACGGAGTTGGGCGGCCTGGTCCGGACGTCATGGAGTAGCCACAAAAGGAGAGGGCTGCGTTTTATGGCACCATGATGTGTGTTGGGAAAGAGCGGGGGAGTTTGGGAGCATGTTCTTGTTCCTGTCAAGGACTGCTTGAAAGGAGTGAGGCTAGAATGGGCACGTATACACAGAAAATGCCGGCAGCTTTCTGGGGCTACTGAAGTGCAAGGGGACATGCCCAGGGAAAGTGTTGGGTAGAAGCTGTCTGGCTTTCTCTGCTGCTGCCGAAATAAGGTGGAACAAGCGCTTTTAGTCCCATATCTGCCCCGCCTCCATTTTACTCCTGACCACAGTCACCATATTTATTGTATGCATAAAGTTACCTCGTAGTCCATGTTTAAACTTCACGCGTTGGTGGAGAGTACATGGGCTCCCTCTGACAACAATCGTATACCTGGCAACGGGGGGCTGCAGGTGTCGGACGAGGCGGCGCCTTTATTTCCCTCTTGGTCAGAGCGCACAGAGGTCCTCGAGCCAGCGCTCCAAATTCAAGCAGCAGGCGGGATAGCACTAAGGTCGAGGTGCTTGGGCGCTAGATAACCCAGAGCCTGGGCTTGCCTGCAAGTAGGGGGTGGCGTGTGGAAGTCCTGGCCTCATCCGGCAGGCAGACTGCAGCAGCAATAGAGATTCCACCTCCTCGAGTGTCCTCAGCTGCACAGGACACTTTGAAGTTTAGAGGGGGACGAGCAGACAAAACACAGTGTCCAAAGACTTCAGCCCAAATAACAAGCATTGGCATAGCCAATAGGTCTCGCCTTTGGGACCTTATAAGTGTTTAGTTATCCAGCACAATATCATTGGTGCAACAACATCAACTGTTGCATGGCTAAACACTTATAAGGTCCCAAAGGCGAGACCTATTGGCTATGCCAATGCTTGTTTTAGTGTGTCATGGAGGAAATCCCACTCTAACGAGTCAAATGCCTTTTCAGAATCCAACAATTCCGCTATCGTGGGTACCGACGGATGTATTCTATGTAGCACTGCAAAGAGGGATCGAAGATTCAGGGCCGTGGACCTATGCAGGATAAATCCGGTCTGGGCCGGAGAAATCAGCTATTCCATAAGTAGCGATAATTGAGTGGCCATCTTTTTCGCTAGTATTTTATTATCAAAATTTAGTAGTGAGAGGGGCCGGTACGACCCGCATAACGTTGGGTCTTTCCCAGGTTTAAGGCGTAAAATAATCATCGCTTCACGAAGGGTGGGCGGAAGTATGCCCTTTTCCATTGCTTCACTGTATACCTCCAGTAGGATGGGCGCTAATTCCTTTTTATACGTTTTGTAAAAAGTACCAGTATAGCCATCTAGTCCAGTCACCTTAGAGCCATCCATGGAGTCTATGGCCTGTAGTATTTCTTCGATCGTAAAAGGCTCAGCTAAAAATTGTTGGTGCGCCTTAGGGAGCCACACCATTGCAATTTTTTCCAGGTACTGTGTGCGATGCTGTGTATCCTGGGTTATCTTAGTGGCATATATAACTCAGTGTAGTACACTAGTATAGTGGACTGGATATTGGAAGTGCTAGTAGCGAGTGTGCCATCTTGGCGCTTAATGCTAGATATGTATGATTGTCCCCTAGGGGGCCGTAATAAGTTGGCCAGCATTCTGCCGGGTCTCTCCCCCTCCCTATTTCTTCTGGCAGAGGCTTATTTCCCAAGGTAGTGTGCTTTCCTATCAGCAGCCTCCAGGAATTCGTCTAGCAATTTAGCATGTTTTTGGAGATAGTCTCCACGCCATCGCGCTCCCGATTTTCGAACACCGCAAATTCGTCCTCTATGTGGGCAAGTGTATTGCGCAGTGACCGTAGTATGCCTGCATGTTTGGATATAAATACCCCTCTGGCATATGTCTTAAAGGCATCCCACAGTACTGACCAGGAGCCTACCGAGCCTTGGTTGATTTCAAAATATTCCTTTATGGCGGCCCGGAGTTCCATCCGGAATACTTCATCATGTATAGCCATATTTGGAAATCGCCACGGCCTCTCCATCCCTTCCGCTCTCGGAATTTGCAATTTGAGTTGCACGGGAGAATGGTCTGATAATGTGCGCGGGGGTGTAGGATGGTGGTGACCCAGGGGAGGAGGTTAGGTGTTAGCAGCAATAGTCCTGTCTGGTCCAGGTATCGTGATATGCTGAGTGGTGGGTGTACGCTGCCTACTTGGGGTTGCGCTGGTGCCAAACATCTGTTAATGTAAGCATGTCCAGGTTTGGTTGGAGCAGTGTGTTAAGGTCACCCCTTAGGCAGACATAATCCGTTTCCAATGCTTCTGTTACAGTTTGAAGGCGTATGTAAAAATCCAGGCTGTCTGTGTTGGGGGGAGTACAGGTTCATTAGTGTTACGCTGTGCCCAAGTAGATGACCTGTTACTATTAGGAATCATCCGTCTGTTTCTGAGTTTAGGTCCAGCAGATGAAAAGGTATGCGCTTGTGTAGCAGGATGGAGACTCCTCTGGCGTATGAGCAGTAGTTGGAGAAAAAACGGTGTTGTCCTGTCCCCACGTTGAGGCAAAAGTGTGGGAGGTTCTTGGTGGCAGGTGTGTTTCTTGTAGAAAGGCTATGTCTACCTGGTTGCGCTGTAGGTACCGCAGGACCTGCTTGCCCTTACGCTGGTTATTCAACCCCTTATTGTTCCAAGTGGCTAGTGTGATGTCTGCGAATGGGTTCAGATTAGCGGGATTCTTCTGGTTGTGTTTAGCTCAGTAAGGAGATGAGTTAAAGGCCTAGGGCAGTGCTCTGTCAGTCGTGCTAAGATTGCAAATAGTTCTAACATGTGATAACAACCCATACCCCCCTCCCATCCCCGGATTCTTGTGTCCGAGGAATTCACTCCCAAAGAACCAACAGTTATAACATTCTAATTGTTTATCCCAACAACTCTGGTTTTAGGTTTTAGTGCGTATTTGCATAGGGGGGGAGGCATCGCCCTGCCTGATTCCCCAGTTCCTGTAGTATGATACTCTGCGAATTGGTGTCATAGTTCCTTTGTTTCTGAGGCCTTGCATGTAATGTACGACGTCTCCTCATAGATCGTGCTCCCCTCCAGCGCACCTGGCGTTGCACAGAATGTTTGTGGTCGCGGGTTATTCATGACCTTGTACTGCTTGTCCTAGGTCTGGCTCAGTCTTGGCTCGCTCCCTCGGCGGCGAGTCCCCCTCAGGACTACGGGTCTGAGAAGGGCGCTCCACTGCGTATCTCTGGCAAAAGTCCTGCACCGCCGAGGGGTCCTCAAAGATGCGCGGTTTAACCATTTACATCCACGCGAAGACGCGCTGGGTAGAGCATTCCATAGGTCAGTCCCAAGTTGCGGAGAGTAGCTTTGACTCCGGCAAATTTCCGCCTTGCTTCTTGTACCGTGAAGTTGGGGAATTTGGTCAAGGTGGAGCCTTGCCATTGTAGCAGTCCCTTGTCGCGTGCTAGGCGTAGGACTGTGTCTCGATCTCTGAAGTTCAATAGGCGGGCAATGAGTGGTCTCGGCGGGTATCCAGGATTAGGCCTTGCCCCCAGCGGTGAGCTCTTTCCTCTACAAAAGTGGATGTGAAGGAGTCTCTACCAAACAGGTCTGCCAGCAGGCCCTCTACGAATTGGTCTAGTCGGCCAGTATTTGTGGTTTCTGCAAGGCCAATAATGCAGATATTGTTTCTCCGACCCCGTGTCTCCCGATCTTCGTTCTTTAGGGCCATGTTTTTCATGACTTCTCTAGGCGGTCCAGTTTCTTGGCAACTTGCGACGGCCCATCCTCCAACTCAGAGATCCTGCCCTCCGCCGTGTTTAAACGGGCTTCGTGATGGTCTATCCGCTTGCCCATTCCGTCTAGCCTTCTGTCCAGGCCATCAAAGCTTTCCTCCATGGCTCAGAATCCGGATCGCAGCTCAGTCATAAGCGCGGCCATTTCCGTCTTCTGCGTTGCTGGGGCCTCTGGTTCTCCCCCTCTCCACCATTTTGGATTCCTGCGTTGTGCTAGTGTTCTTGCTCTCGTCAAAGGTGAGGTGCCGTTGTTTGGGGTCCCCTCGTACCATAGTCTATATCCCATACAGACACGGGTAGCAGGTGGCTCATGGGCTGGTGGGAGCTGGCCAGCCAGTTGCACTCTGCAGCCACTGCTCCGCCACATTCTCTAGTATCAGCTGCGGCTCCTGTGGCCCTATGTGCACCAGTCTCCTCTGGTAGGCCGGTCCGGTTGGTTTGCGCTATGCGGGCACAATCTGTTTGCCGCTTTTTGCCACAGGCCAATATCATGTGATGGGGGAGAGGGGGTACTTGTGTCGTGTGTTCCTATGCTGCACTCCTGGTTTGTGTTTGGCCCCAAGGTCACTCGTTGCTGGCAGCGCTGGCTCCCTCCTGGCACTGAATCCTATGGGCCACGTCTCGTCAATGCACCTAGCAGGGGCTTCGTGACTAGTTGTGGATGTGGCCCGGGTCGGCTCACTCCATCATCCCGGCTTGCGTTATGAACCGCTTTTCTATCGGCCGCCCATTCAATGTCTTTTGGCTCTTACGCCTGTCCTCTATTTATGGTGTAGCAGGGTCCAGGATAGTCAGGGGCATCCGCTCTCCATGCCCCATGCACTAGCGCTGTTAAGTTGCAGCCACGGCGTTCTGAGCCAGTTCCCCAGCCTCCCCTGCTGCCCCTGTCACCGCAGGGCCTCCGGGGAAGCAGCGGGCCGCCCTTACCTCCTCGCCGGGGTCACCGCTTCGCTGCCCCAATCGCCCGCGGGCCCCCTGCATCTCTTCACAGTCTCGGATCTGCAGTATGGGGGAGGGGGGTATATTCGCACCCCTGGTCCTCAGCACGGCTCCAACGTTCTCACCGCACCGGGCTCTCTTCTTTGCGCAGACGCCGCTCAGGGTGGCTCGGCCCAGTCTTTCGCTCACTTCCCCGCCAACGGTCTTGCTCTGCGTGTTTCCCAGTGCTGAGTGCGCGCCGCCTCGCTAGGACCAATGGCCCGCTCTCGACCACGATGGGCCCGCCGCGGGTTGCAGGATCCAAGCGTCATTTCCGGTCCTCTTTACTGCTGCAGGGCAATGTCAGCAACAGTTTTTCCAACTCGGCCTCCAGAGGATTACTTATATTCCTTACGAACATGCAGGATTGGTGGAGATTGCGACAGAGCTTCAAGCTTATGCGGCCATCTTGGTCGGCGGCTTGGCAACGCCCCCATAAAACTGAATACTTCGGTCGAGGGGGATTAGACATTGGAATACGCCTTAAAAGCTTACACACCAGAGGATACTCACTGATGAGCTTAACATTCACTGGAAGGTGGCCCACAGAAATTGTGGACCGAAAATTATTGACTGAACGATAGGCTATACCAGCTGAGGCTAAAGAAGACAAGAAATTTATGACTAAACAGCAATCTGCTTCAATGGGATCAGCACCCCGTTCACGGAACCAACCACACTAGTGCCGCCAGGCTGAGATGTAGCGTTTGTGTGCCAGCGGACCAAGCTTGTCCGAAGAAGATTGCAGCATCCTGCGATATGTCTGGGAGACTTAATCTCTCCCGGAAACGATCCATGCCAATAGCGAGACGTGTCCCGAGGGGATCAGAGGATGGGGCTGCCATACTGGATCCAGCAATAGGTTGCAGCGGAATGGAATCCATATCGGGCAAGCACAAGTCAATTCGAGGACTACCGGAAACCAAGCTTGTGCTTTCCAGAAGGGCGTCACTAGAACAATCTCCACTTCCTGACGCCTCACCTGGGAAAGAACCCTGGCAATCTTCATAAACAGGGGACGCTACCAGATCCGGGCATCAACGGAAACTGTCGGAAGTTGCTGATTGAGGCGCGAGGCAAATAGGTCCACCGAGCATGGGCCCCACTGGCAGTGAATCGCATTGAAGATCTTTGTGTGAAGTTTCCAGTCGCTGAAATCCTGGAGGTGACGGGAATGTTAATCTACAACCGTATTGCATTGTCTCGGAAGATACTCCGCCACCACTGATATATGATGTTGCAGGCAAAAGTGCCAAATGTCCTTGGTTATCTCTGCGAGAAGGCAAGATTTGGTCCCGCTCAACTTGTAAACATACTGATCTGCAAAGATGTTGTCCATCCGAAGAAGGATGGAAAAGTCTGTCTTCTCCGCAGAGAGACTCCGTATCACAAAAGAATCTGCAAGGAGTTCCAGACAATTGATATGGAGGGACAGTTCTGAACTGGACCAACCAGTGGTCATCGTGCCACATCTTGCACCCCAGTCCCACCAGCTGGCATCCGATTCGATGGGGCCAAGCCAAAGATCGCTTTGCCATTCCAGGCCTCCATGTGATCCAACCACCAGGACATTTCTGTCCTGGCCGCCTCTGACAAACTGAATTGTTCTGAACAATGGAGACCTTTGCCGAGGTGCTGAATCTTGAGCCTTTGAAGGGCTCTGTAGTGGAGAGGGCCTGGGAAAATGTCTTGGATCGAAGATGTTAGAAGCCCTACAAGCCGAGCTATCGACCTCAAAGATATCATCTGTTTGCACAAAGCAGACCTCTACTTCTTCTTGATATTCTGACCTTCTGCGGGGTAGAACTAGATGTGTCAAGACTGAATCCACCTGAGGCCCGAGGAATTCCAGGTGTTTAGCTGGGACAAGAACCGACTTAAAAAAAAATATATATATAAATCCGTATTTGTAAAGCGCGAACTACTCACCCTTACGGGTCTCAAGGCGCTGGGGGCCGTCGTGGAAATTAAGTGAGCTATTGCCCAGAGTCACATGGTGCTGAGCTGAGCTGCTGCAGCCGGGGATCGAACCGTGAGCCCTGTGCTCCGAAGTCAGCTGCCCTGGCAGCTGCACCACACCGCTTCACTTCTGGGCATTGATAATGTAACTCAGCTCTTGAAGTAGGAAAATCATCCATTCCAAATCAGACAAGACCATCTGAGGCCTTTGGGCCATAATAATGATTTTGTCTAGGTAGACGATCAAACACACACCCTTCGTCCGAAGGTACTCTTCCACTGGCCTCATAATCTTTGAAGAACACCAGGGTGCAGAGGATATGCTGAAGGGAAGGTCCTGGAAGTCGTAGCAATGCCCTAGCCACAGAAACTGTAGAAAGTGCCGATAAGGGTAATACATTGGGACAGTCAAGTATGCGTCTTTTAAATCCAGACACACCATCAAATCTCCCTCCTGAAGAATATTTCTTAGAAGATGGATGCCCTCCATCTTGAAGTGTCAGTAAACTATCCAAGTGTTGAATTCCCTCAGGATGAGTACAAGTTGTGACCTGCCCCCTTTGTTATCTATCAGAAACATAAGGCTGAGGAAAGTGTTTGTGTGAGGAGTGGTCACCCCCTGTGGCCACTTTCACCAGGAGAGCCTGAATTTCTGACGTGATGAAATCTCGCTCTTTTTGGGAAAAGTACATTTCATTGGGTGGGGAACTCTGGAAGGGGGTGTCATAAAACTCCAACCTGTACCTCTGTACTGACTTGAGGACCCATGAATCCTGGATTAACTTTTGCCAATTGTGAAGAAAAAGACTGGTTCTGTACTCCAAATAGATAGAGGAATAAGTCTCACCTGTAGCTTCGGACTCCTGGGAGGTCCCTTGCGCTCCCTTGTATCGCCTTCTTCTGTAGCACTAAGGGAGAGGGAAGGGTAGAAGGTGGAGTTATATGACGAGTCTTGTCCACCACCTCTACCTTGCTGGTAGTAGTCACGTTGCTGGCCTTGATAGTAACCCCGGCTGAACAAACACACTCTAAAACGTCCAGCCCTGCCAAAAAGGGACTGGCAGAATACCTTTTTGAGAGACCCTTGGTCTTTTTCAAGAGTGTTGTGCATTGCAATGAATTTGGATAGCTCCTTAAGGAACAGAGCCCCAAAGAGGAGGCCCTGTGCCACCGGACTCGCATCTGAGGAGGCCAGTTCATTAAGTTTGGGGTCAATTTTCATAATTTTCATCTGCGCTCAGTAGATATAGCGCAATTTGCATTACCAAGATGACACATGACTCTCTGAGCTCAACCCACCAAGAAGTTAGGGTCGATGGGGGTCGCCGAATCCTTGGCCTGTAAAGCCAATTCTAGGATCTTGGTGAGCTGGCCAGAGATGTCCGGTAACTTGTCCTGGCAATTGCGCCAGGGAAGGTCAAGTCGTTTCTTGAGATGTTTTTAGTATTTTTTGAGGAACATATCCAAAGTGGGGTCCACTTCAGGGGTTTCGGTCACTTTGTCAGGGAGATCTGGTCAGGAACCCTTGAAGCAAAGTCAGGCCCTGGCATCCTTATCAAAGCCCTGGTGGATGTCAGACTGAACATAATCAACAACCTCTTGTGGGGGAAGTCAGTTGGTGGAACAAGAGTAACCAGTACTTTGGGATGCTCCCGAGATTCGTCCTGGCGCATCTTGCGTATATTTGCTGGGATCAGGCTCGTTGTCATGATCTGAGTTATCAGAGCCAGAAGAATTTGAATCCCCAAGTGTCTGTGAAGGGGACGAGGGATTAACAAGTGGAGCGCTATATGCATAATCCTCCAAAAGGGAGTCAGCCAATTTGTCAAAGGCCGCAAAGTGGAATCCTTTAGCAGATTTCTCCGTGGACTTGCCCTGTCTGAGAGGAGGGCCAACATTGCCAATCAGTGATGGGAGTGCAGAGATTCAGCCTTGCTGGCTTGCATAGCTATGCAGGTGTCTAGTAATATGGCCCAAAGCCGTAACCAAAGCCTTGTTTACGGACAGTTGGACCCCAGGGTCCAGTGCTTCCACCAAGTCCTGCTCCAAAGACCCCTCAGTGTCATCGTAATATTGGTCCATCTCCCCTTCAAGTGGATCATACATAGAAATAAGGCTGCCAAGCATTTACAGTAGTACCTCAGGGGAGGCAAATCACCTTTGGATAAAGGAGTTTCAAAGGGTGAGTTCAAAATATTTTATCAACCCCAGGCAGGCACCGAAACAAGAATAAAGCTTGGAGGGAGCAGCCTGCAGCATTCTAGGCAAGAAGACTGACAACAAATTTATACAACCATGGAGAAAAACTTCCAGCAGGACGTTGCTGGGGAGAGCACGAAGCCAGAGGTACAGGCGAGATTTCACACGCCGCCGACGTATTCACCCAATCTGCACTGACCTTGACAGCAGAAAGACAAGGTGCGCATGCACGCACATGGCCAGTGCAGAAAGTAAAAGAGGACTGCGTGGCAGATGCGTCATTGCTCCACGCTTCCACTCCACCAATCTAAGTTGCACGCAGCAGCACCCCACCGCCAGGAGGCCAGAGCGCTCCAAAACAAGTCAAGAAGTTAGGCGCAAAGCAGTCACCAATGTAAATGAACAATGCAAATAACAATTCAGACACGGGCACACTCAAAAGAAAGGTTTTTTAGTCGCATGCCGTCCTGAAATATAACACCTTAACACAGTGGCAATCAATACGATCGTCAATATAAACACAATACATGACAAGAGAAATACAAAAGGGATAAGGCACTTACCTTGCTGCGTAGCAGCAAAGAAAGAGGACATAAGTTGGCCTTTTGGAGTTATATAAGGCTGTGGGCTCTATGGTTGTTACATGTGACTATAAGTGTTCATGGGAAATGTATTTTCAATTTGAAGTTTTGAATGGCTGCTGAAAAAAGTAAAGAAAGAAAAACAGAATCAGAGCCTCCGGTCTTGACATAGAATCTTAAATGCCTTAAGTGTGATACTTTGAGTCACTCTTAATATTGTGTAGAATGAAGCATTTTGCCATACATGAGATCACCTTCATACATTGCAGTAACCATACAAGCCAACCCTTCTGATTTCAAGGCTAGTCTCCTGCCTCCTGATTCCTGCATGCAGAAACCCAATTCGGATTGCTGAATCATGATCTGGTGGAAAAAAGGCAGCTTGAGCTCGGAAATATACATCCTGAGTCAGAACGCTTTGCCCTTAATTCTTGGAGGGGAAGAATAGAGGGTGTGACAGGCCTCAACATTTTATTTTTTGCAGTTTTACATAGCGCATACAAAAACTCAGATTTTCTTTGCGCTATGTTATTAAACTGCCAAAATTAAATGCTGATTGTTTGTTACCATACATGTCAATAGACCCGATTCAGACAGATTGCCTATGCTTCAATCTAAATCGATGGGGAAAATGCATTCGCCTGACTATTGTTTTTAAATCTCTCACTTGCCTGCTCTAAAATGTTGGCATTTATAAGTAACGACAGGATTCAAAAGTAGGAGCACGAAGTGTTTATTTTTTCTTCCCACCGCGTCTCTCCACAGAATAATGAAACCATCAGATGCCAACCGTCAACTTATCTCCAACATTTTATGAACCGAACAGGAGGGCCTCTGGAACACAGACTTTTAAGGAAAGGCATGGGAAAGACAACAAGGAAGGGGTAGTCAATATGTACACACGGCAGTGGTCAAACAGTATTAGTAACACAGTAAGTATGAAACAGGATATTACAAGAATGTAACCTCAACATGTCAACTCACCCACTTTTTACTTCTATTTACCAGCTTGACAAGCAAAATGCCTCTGCATACTTGGAGTCATCTGCTTTTCCAACCTATATCATCCTCCAAAAACTGTTAATTCCCTGTTGACCTTATTGGGATCACCCTCTTAAATACCTGACTTCACCTGCATTTGTGATGCAAGATATTAACAGGTATGGTACATCATTTATGCAAATGTATTGTCTAAAAAAGGCCTTAAAACAATTGTAGTGAACTTGAAGTTCTCATGCAGCGTAAAAACTGACTGTCCTTTTCTAATGAATATGGCACGTTACAACACATGCGATACATCGCATACCATTACAACAACTTTCTGTAGGGGGCGCTGGATGTTGGAATAGTATAATTTACTATTCCAACTCCAGTCTGTGCAACAGCAGGGAAGGTGTTGGATTTTAAATCCAACACCTTCTGCCCCCTACAGCAAGTCGTTGTAACGACTTGCGTTGTAATGTTTTGCGATGTAACAATGCGGTCGTTACAACGACCGCGTTGTAATGGCATGCAATGTATCGCATGCGATGTAAAGGATGTTTCCCTTTTCTAATATGTTCACTCAAGAAACATTACTGATGGGACAAATGAGGGTGAGGATCACAGCAGCCCATGACACCTCTCAGTAGTTAAAGCACTGTCTTCTACTGCAGGATAACAGATCCATTGTCCTACCTAAGCAGCAGTCCTATCTAGGTAGATGTTCTAGTACAGAGGATTAGAGATTCAGGTGTGACTGTGTGACTCTTCTTGACTTCATCAATTCAGTTTGTATAGAAATCTCAAGATTTCCATGTTCATGCATGAGAAGCTTATCCAATCTAGGATTTTTGTACTTTGATTTCCAAGATTTGTAATACTGTTCCAACCTTAAAATCAGGACTACAAATCCTAAAATTTGAATGATAAACCTGCACTAGCTGAGCTACTCACACATTGAAATTGTATATTTAAAAGTTTTGTTTTTACTGTGTGTACATCATAGACTGAAATTCAGAAAATTCAGGAATGAGAAGGCACAATGCCAGGCTTTTGGCTAGTCTCCAAGGGCATGGATTCCATTCCAGAGGAAATCCTGCAGACACCATCTCTGCTTCAGGAAACAGCTCAATACCCTGCTGTCAGACAGCACCTTACTGCACTGTGTAAATGTCTTGCTCCGGGACGGACTAGAAGGCCACCCTTCCTATCACCAGCTGCTTACTTCACCCACATTCAGCCGTCTTCCTTTCTCCTACTCCATACCATCAACTGCTTCTCACCCAGCTAGGGTTGCCACCTGGCCAGTATTTTAAGGACTGTGCCAGTACAAAAATTCTACTTAAGAATCATATCTGGGCTTTTGCGCAATCTTCAAACGTTAACAGGTGGCAAAGTGTTTTTCTCTGGGAAAGGTGGCAACCCTACACCCAACATACAAACTCTCCTTTTTCTCCCACCTTCCCTTGATGGTTTTAACAGCCTCTCCCAATATATTTGGCAAATCATTGTTTTATACTGAGGTTTTTTTTACTTTTTGAGTGTGGAGTGACAGGCAGAAATATGGCTTAGAAGGCTTTTCAGTTTTCCGTATGGTAACTTTATTAAAGGAAGTGTAGAGAACGTAAATGGTATATAGTAAGAGTTCTTATATATATGTATATCTCTATATATATAGAGATATACATATACATATCTCTCTCTCTCTCTCTATATATATATAATTCACTGAAAAAACCATAGGTTTTAGGGACAGTTATAGTTAGTTGGACATTTCACTCATACAAAACCATAGAAATTCCCCCGTTATAGTTAGTTCAGCTAACTATAACTCGCGCCCCGCAATGCACTGCTGATGACGTCACATATTACATCACTCATGACATGGTCAGTGACATCACTGATGACATCATCCAGTGACTGTGTGTTTCTGTAAAGTTTAAATATGTTTAATATATATAGGCAAAGGCGTATTGAAGAATGAGTGGGTGTATAAGTGTCTGAATGGATGATTTAGTAGGTGCGTGACTAACTCTATAAGTGAGTGATTAAACGTATCTTACTGAATGCATGGTTTAGTGACTAAACTGGGTGAATGTCTGTATCCGTCTGTCTGTTGGTGTGTAAGTGGATGCATGGATTTGCGAATAGCTACATGAGTGTGTATATGGGTTATTGATTGGTTCTCTGAGTATCTGTATGGGTGCCTGAGTGTTTGTGTGGGTGGGGTGTGTGTGACTCTGTACATAGATGTGTGAGTGGGTGATTCACTGGGTGCATGATTTCAAGAGTGCATCTGTGATGGACTGCTTGGGTGGGTGAGTGTGTGTATGGGTGTGTTAGTGAGTGAATGTATATCACTTTCAATTGGTCTCATTTCCGGCCAGGGGGTATTTCTAGCGGATGGGGGCTCGGCCGCGCAGCGGGCGCGCCGAAGGCGCGCCTAAGGCAAGCCCGTCTGCGCCCGTCCGCGCCAGGCCAACGCCAGCCGCCAGCCACTCTGCTAGTTTAGAGGGGAACCTCTTCTCTTACTCCCGCGATAACCTTCTGGCTATCAGATCTTCAATGAGCACGGTCTGCTCTCCCCTATCTAACATCCCTATGGGTCCTTTCTGTTGCAGGAATTGTGGCTATAACTCTGAAGTTACCCTGCGACCCCCTCCTAAAAGATCGCTGGCGTCAGGACAGAATATTAAAATGCTCAGTCTTAACTGCCGGTCATTGGTCAAACACTATTTAGATGTTTTCGACCTACTTCAAGATGAGCTTCCGGATGTCCTTTTCCTGACAGAAACTTGGCTGTCAGCCGACACGTTGGTTGAACCGGGTCTGGCCCTCCCCACAGGCTATAGCATTTGTACCCTCAATCGAGAATCAAGGGGGGGCGGGGGGCAGTTGTTTGTAAATCACACTTTACCTGCACATTGGTTAAGGAGGATGTAGCCGGATGTGAGTGTGGCCGCTTTGGGATCTCTCTCAACTCTAACTTCACCTTGTCGGGACTAATAGTTTATCGCTCGCCGGGCCCCTCCAAGGAGGGGAGGATTGCGCTGGCAGACCTAGTAGGCACTCTGGTCGTGAGGTATGCCAACTTTCTGGTCATTGGTGATTTAAACCTTCACCTTGACAACCCTCACGACTCTGAAGCGGTTAATCTCTCTACGGACCTAGAGGCCTGCCAGCTGCGTCAATTGGTCCATGGTCCCACTCACTCTGCGGGCCATTTACTGGACCCAGTTTTCTCTAACCTTCCAGGTCTCTCTGTCTTAACCCCCTCTCCATTGTGCTGGACGGATCATTACTTGATCTCCATGAAGCTTCCTGGGATGGTGTCAACTCACCGGCCCCATCAGAATTGCACTTTCCGCCGCCCCTGGCATAAATTAAACTTCAATCAGCTCTGCACCTCTCTCTCATCTAGTATGCCCTGCTGGCCAGACGAGCCTAACTTGGCCAGTGATGTCTTTACCGATTGGCTAAGGCTCCCGCTGGATGCTATGGTCCCGGCCAAATGGTCGAAGGGACGTAGCACCAAGTCCAACCCCTGGTATAATGGCAACCTTTCCACCATGCGCAAAGCGTGTAAACGGTTGGAACGGGAATGGAGGCGAGACTTTGATATCACTCTGAAAGGCCATTATCAATCCGCCATAAAAAAATACCACAGAGCTGTTCAGAAAGCACGGGCTTCCTATTTTTCGGAGGAAATCAGAAATAGTCAGAACCCCAGCAAGAAGATCTTTTCCATCATCTCTAACCTAAAAAACGCTGGGGCACCAAAGGCTCCCACAGTCAAGTCGAACGAGTACTGTGAGGACCTAGCCACCTTCTTTATGAACAAGGTGGAAAACATCTATAAAACCTTCCCTTTGACGGTTTTGGGTAGTGAGTCCGAGGGTCCATCTCCCTCTACCCAAACATTAGCCACCTTTCCTCCCATTACTGAAGAAGCACTTACTACACTCTGCGGGAAGGTTAAATCTGGTTCCCCGACTGACCCTATGAAGCCGGAACATCTGAGGAGGCTACTATCTGTTCTACTCACACCACTGGGCCAGATCATTAACCTGTCTTTGGCCAGGGCCATTGTCCCCAGGGCATGGAAGCAGGCCGTTGTCCTGCCTCTTCTAAAGAAGCCTACGTTAGACCCGACTAAACTGGAGAACTTCCGCCCTATCTCCTTGTTGCCGTGGATTTCTAAAATCACCGAAGCGCATGTCAATTCTATTCTGTCTAACTACTTGGAGGAAAATCACATCTTGGATTCCTCCCAGTGTGGCTTCCGTCGCGGCCTTAGTACTGAATCAGCCCTCCTAGCTGTATCTGAACATCTGAGAGCAGCTTTGGATGAGGGACGGACCTCGTCCCTGATCCTATTGGATCTGAGTGCCGCTTTTGATACGGTCTCGCATCAGATCCTGATTCAAAGACTTAAGGAGGCCGGCATTGTAGGCGCTGCTTTGACCTGGCTTACTTCTTTTCTCTCAGACAGGTCTTTCCAAGTCTCGGCTCCCCTTTTTCATCTAGGGTGTATTCCATCCATCAGGGGTCCCACAGGGCTCTGCGCTAAGCCCGACACTTTTTAACTTATATGTCCAGCCGCTGGCTAACCTAGCCAAAAGGAGAGGGCTGACGATTGTGTCATATGCAGATGACACTCAACTTGTAGTCGCCCTCTCCAATGACTGTCAAAATGACCCGGCCAAGTTTCAGAGTGGTTTGGCGGATGTAGCAGAGTGGTTGACTGCCAATTGCCTACAGCTCAACGCCAGCAAGACTGAGGTCCTGCTGGTCGGGAAGGATCATGAGCTGTGGAGCGAGCACTGGTGGCCCTCCTCCCTGGGACCTCCCCCCATTCCAAAAAAGGTGGTGAAAAATCTGGGTGTATGGGTTGACTCGGCGTTGAGCTTCCAAGCTCAAACCAAGAAGGTGGCGGCGACATGTCTTGGCATTCTGCGTAGTCTTAGACCCATGTTGGGTTTCTTTGACCCCTCCATTCGGCAGACTATTGTGCAAGCATCTGTCCTATCTAGACTGGACTATGCCAGCGTGCTCTATCTTGGGGTCAATAAGACCGAGATCTCAAGATTTCAGAGGGTCCAGAATGTCGCCGCCAGAACTCTCCTTGCCATGCCCAGCCGCTGTTCCACCTCTAGCACCATTCGACGGCTACATTGGCTGCCAATGGAGAGGCGGCTGGTGTTTAAATCTCTCTGCTTTGCTTTTAAGATCTTGAAATCTTCCACCTCTGGTATAATATCTGGCCTGCTCTCGATCTACACTCCCTCGCGTAATTTGCGCTCTACTGGCAAACATTTTGTTTCTATACCACGGGTTAAGAGGGCCCGTGCTGGTGGTCGCTCGTTCCGCGTTCTGGCTGCCAAGCTCTGGAACGATCTTCCGTCTCATATCCGGAGTATGGACAACTACTTATCCTTTCGCAAAGCGCTAAAGACCCATCTGTTCCCTCATTAGACTTCCCCCACTTTTGTCTTACTTGTCTTTCCTGGCCCTTCCTATCTCCTCTTACGTTGGGATACTCGCAGTTTGAGCCTCTCTTTTGCTATAGCGCCGGGACGCCCCGTTGCTGGGGCAGCTGTGCGCTCTACAAGTTATCTTAACATAACATAACATAACATATCTCAGTGGTACATGTGCGAGTAACTACATATGTAAAAGGCAGTATATATGTGTGTTAGAGTATTTAAATAGCTATAAGTGAGAGTGTGTGATTGTGAGAGTGGCTGTATGGATGCGTGTGTGCTTGTATCAGTTATTGTATAAGAGCGTAAGAATGTGCTAGTATTTGTATGAGTAAGTGAGCTGGTGTGTGTATAACTGTATAGGTGAGTAAATGGGTGTGTGATTAATTTTTGCATGACTGACTAGGTGTGTGAGTACCTCTATGGATGAGTGATGGTGTGTGAGTGTTTATATAGGTGTATGAGTGCATATGATAGTCCTGTACTGAGTGACTGTAAGTATGAGTGACTGTACGGGTGAGTGAGTAGATGTGTGTGTGTAGACCTAAGAATCAGTGAGTGGGTATGTAGTTATTGGTATTGGAGTGTGTATGGTTTTGAGAATGGCAGTCTGTAATTTAGAGTGGGTGTATCAAAAGTTATATTAGGGTGTGAGAAGATGCATGAAATTATCACATGGATGATGTCATCAGTGATGTCATCAGTGATGTCATTTGAGATGTCATCAGTGATGTCATCAGTGATGTCACTGACCATGTCATGAGTGATGTAATATGTGACGTCATCAGCAGTGCATTGCGGGGGCGTGAGTTATAGTTAGCTGAACTAACTATAACAGGGGAATTTCTATGGTTTTGTACGAGTGAAATGTCCAACTAACTATAACTGTCCCTAAAACCTATGGTTTTTTCAGTGAATTTCAAAGGTTTTTTAAATGCTAATTTCTAACTATAACGTGTCTGAAACCTGTGGTTTTTTCAGTGAATTTCAAAGGTTTTTTAAATGCTAATTTCTAACTATAACGTGCCTGAAACCTATGATTTTTTAAGTGAATTTCAAAGGTTTTTTAAATGCTAGTTTCTAACTATGCCTACAGAGGTAGGACATGTGAAGAAAGAAGAAAAAACGCACCGAAAGAAGCAAAAGAAATGCAGAAAGAAGCAACAGAAGTCCACAAAGACGAAGAAAAGTGCAGGAAGAAGCAAAAGATGTGCAGAAAGAACCAACGGAGGAGCAGAAAGAGACCTTGTTGCACAATCATCCTGTGCCCACAACTTTTTCAGGCGGGTACTGGTGGTAACTGACTCTGACTAACCAGAGCCAGTGCTATGCTAAAAGACACTTAGAATACAGTGAAAACACCTACATACACTAGGGAACACTATGCGTTGGGGTACCCCTGTGATTAGCATGACCTCCTCTGTAAGTCCCTAGTACATAATAGGGCAGGGGATTAAAACTACCCCTTAAAACGCGCTACAGGGCGCGTTTGCACAGTGGTGAAGGGAGGGGGGCCTGAGGTGACATGTGTGCAAACGCGCCCGTGGCGCGTTTTAAGTTGCGGGATTAAGTCCCCTTGAATCCTGAGCGTCCCTGGGGCCCAACTAGCCCCCCAGATACCTACAGTTAGGACCACAGAGCTGAGTTGCAGAGAGGCGTTCCTAGGCCACGCACCTTTTTTCACCTCTCTGCAACGCAACTCTGTTGTGCTTACTGAAGGTACCTGGTGGGCTAGTTGGCCCCCAGGGTCACTCAGGATTCAAGGGGAATTAATTCCCCAACTTAAAACGCACAACACGGCGTGTTTGCTCACATGTCACCTAAGGCCCCGCCCCTTCCCTTCACCACTGTGCAAACGCGCCCCGTGGCGCGTTTTAAGTTGGGGGATTAGGTCACCTTGAATCCTGAGGGTCCCTGGGGCCCAACTAGCCCACCAGGTACTTCCAGTAAGCACCACAGGCCTGCGTTGCAACGCCTGTAACAAATTGTGCAGTTGTGTTTAGGTAGTGAAGGGGGTCTTGCTGGGGGTAGTGTTTTAGGGTTTAGGGTAGTGCAGTGGTGTTTGTGTAGTGTAGGGGGTCATGCTGGGGGTAGACTTAGGGTTTAGGGTAGTGCAGTGGTGTTTGGGTAGTGTAGGGAGTTGTGCTGGGGGGAGTGTTTTAGGGTTTAGGGTAGTGCAGTGGTGTTTGGGTAGTGGAGGGGGTCGTGCTGGGGGGAGTGTTTTAGGGTTTAGGGTAGTGCAGTGGTGTTTGGGTAGTGGAGGGGGTCGTGCTGGGGGTAGTGGTTTAGGGTTTAGGGTAGTGCAGTGGTGTTTGGGTAGTGTAGGGTGTACTGCTGGGGGTAGTGTTTTAGGGTTTAGGGTAGTGCAATGGTGTTTGGGTAGTGTAGGGGGTACTGCTGGGGGTAGTGTTTTAGGGTTTAGGGTAGTGCAGTGGTGTTTGGGTAGTGTAGGGGATACTGCTGGGGGTAGTGTTTTAGGGTTTAGGGTAGTGCAGTGGTGTTTGGGTAGTGTAGGGGTTCGTGCTGGGGGTAGTTTTTTTAGGGTTTAGGGTAGTGCAGTGGTGTTTGTGTAGTGTAGGGGGTGATGTTTTAGGGTAGTGCAGTGGTCTTTGGGTAGTGTAGGGAGTCGTGCGGGGGAAGTGTTTTACGGTTTAGGGTAGTGCAGTGGTCTTTGGGTAGTGTAGGGGGTCGTGCGGGGGGTAGTGTTTTAGGGTTTAGGGTAGTGCATTGATGTTTGGGTAGTGTAGGGGGTCATGCGGGGGTAGTGTTTTAGGGTTTAGGGCAGTGCAGTGGTGTTTGGGTAGTGTAGGGGGTCGTGCTGGGGGAGTATTTTAGGGTTTAGGGCAGTGCAGTGGTGTTCGGGTAGTGTAGGGGGTCGTGCTGGGGGAGTGTTTTAGGGTTTAGGGCAGTGCAGTGGTGTTCGGGTAGTGTAGGCGGTCGTGCTGGGGGGAGTGTTTGAGGGTTTAGGGCAGTGCAGTCGTGTTCGGGTAGTGTAGGGGGTCGTGCTGGGGGGAGTATTTTAGGGTTTAGGGTAGTGCAGTGGTGTTCGGGTAGTGTAGGGGTCGTGCTGGGGGTAGTGTTTTAGGGTTTAGGGCAGTGCAGTGGTGTTCGGGCAGTGTAGGGGGTCGTGCTGGGGGTGGTGTTTTAGGGTTTAGTGCAGTGCAGTGGTGTTTGGGCAGTGTAGGGGGTCGTGCTGGGGTGGTGTTTCAGGGTTTAGGGCAGTGCAGTGGTGTTCAGGCAGTGTAGGGGGTCGTGCAGGGGGTGGTGTTTCAGGGTTTAGGGAAGTGCAGTGGTGTTCGGGCAGTGTACGGGGTCGTGCAGGGGGTGGTGTTTCAGGGTTTAGGGCAGTGGTGTTCGGGCAGTGTAGGGGGTTGTGCTGGGGGTGGTGTTTCAGGGTTTGGGGCAGTGCAGTGGTGTTCGGGCAGTAAAGGGGGTCGTGCTGGGGGTGGTGTTTCAGGGTTTAGGGCAGTGGTGTTCGGGCAGTGTAGGGGTGGTGCTGGGGGTGGTGTTTCAGGGTTTGGGGCAGTGCAGTGGTGTTCGGGCAGTAAAGGGGGTCGTGCTGGGGGTGGTGTTTCAGGGTTTTGGGCAGTGCAGTGGTGTTCGGGCAGTGTAGGGGGTTGTGCGGGGGTGGTGTTTCAGGGTTTAGGGCAGTGCAGTGGTGTTCAGGCAGTGTAGGGGGTCATGCAGGGTTGTGGTGTTTCAGGGTTTAGTGCAGTGGTGTTCGGGCAGTGTAGGGGGTCGTGCTGGGGGTGATGTTTCAGGGTTTAGGGCAGTGCAGTGGTGTTCGGGCAGTGTAGGGGGTGGTGTTTCAGGGTTTAGGGCAGTGCAGTGGTGTTCGGGCAGTGTAGGGGGTGGTGTTTCAGGGTTTAGGGCAGTGCAGTGGTGTTCGGGCAGTGTAGGGGGTCATGCAGGGGGTGGTGTTTCAGGGTTTAGGGCAGTGCAGTGGTGTTCGGGCAGTGTAGGGGGTCTTGCTGGGGCTGGTGTTTCAGTGTTTAGGGCAGTGCAGTGGTGTTCGGGCAGTGTAGGGGGTCGTGCTGGGGGTGGTGTTTCAGGGTTTAGTGGAGTGGTGTTCGGGCAGTGTAGGGGGTCGTGCTGGGGCTAGTGTTTCAGGGTTTAGGGCAGAGCAATGGTGTTCAGGCCGTGTAGGGGGTTGTGCTGGAGGTGGTGTTTCAGGGTTTAGGGCAGTGCAGTGCAGTGGTGTTCGGGCAGTGTAGGGGGTCTTGCTGGGGGTGGTGTTTCAGGGATTAGGGCAGTGGTGTTCGGGCAGTGTAGGGGGTCGTGCTGGAGGTGGTGTTTCAGGGTTTAGTGCAGTGGTGTTCGGGCAGTGTAGGGGGTCGTGCTGGGGGTGGTGTTTCAGGGTTTAGGGCAGTGCAGTGGTGTTCTGGCAGTGTAGGGGGTTGTGCAGGGGGGTGGTGTTTCAGGGTGTAGGGCAGTGCAGTGGTGTTCGGGCAGTGTAGGGGGTCGTGCTGGGGGTGGTGTTTCAGGGTTTAGGGCAGTGCAGTGGTGTTCGGGCAGTGTAGGGTGTCGTGCTGGGGGTGGTGTTTCAGGGTTTAGGGCAGTGCAGTGGTGTTTGGGCAGTGTAGGGGGTCGTGCAGGGGTGGTGTTTCAGGGTTTAGGGCAGTGCAGTGGTGTTTGGGCAGTGTAGGGGTCGTGCAGGGGCTGGTGTTTCAGGGTTTAGGGCAGTGCAGTGGTGTTCGGCCAGTGTAGGTGGTCTTGCTGGGGGTGGTGTTTCAGGGTTTAGTGCAGTGGTATTTGGGCAGTGTAGAGGGTCTTGCTGGGGGTGGTGTTTCAGGGTTTAGGGCAGTGCAGTGGTGTTCGGGCAGTGTAGGGGGTCTTGCTTGGGCTGGTGTTTCAGGGTTTAGGGCAGTGCAGTGGTGTTCGGGCAGTGTAGGGGGTCTTGCTGAGGGTGGTGTTTCAGGGTTTAGGGCAGTGGTGTTCGGGCAGTGTAGGGGGTCTTGCAGGGGGTGATGTTTCAGGGTTTAGGGCAGTGCAGTGGTGTTCGGGCAGTGTAGGGGGTCGTGCTGGGGGTGGTGTTTCAGGGTTTAGGGCAGTGCAGTGGTGTTCGGCCAGTGTAGGTGGTCTTGCTGGGGGTGGTGTTTCAGGGTTTAGTGCAGTGGTATTTGGGCAGTGTAGAGGGTCTTGCTGGGGGTGGTGTTTCAGGGTTTAGGGCAGTGCAGTGGTGTTCGGGCAGTGTAGGGGGTCTTGCTGGGGCTGGTGTTTCAGGGTTTAGGGCAGTGCAGTGGTGTTCGGGCAGTGTAGGGGGTCTTGCTGAGGGTGGTGTTTCAGGGTTTAGGGCAGTGGTGTTCGGGCAGTGTAGGGGGTCTTGCAGGGGGTGATGTTTCAGGGTTTAGGGCAGTGCAGTGGTGTTCGGGCAGTGTAGGGGGTCATGCTGGGGGTAGTGTTTCAGGGTTTAGGGCAGTGCAGTGGTGTTCGGGCAGTGTAGGGGGTCTTGCTGGGGGTGGTGTTTCAGGGTTTAGGGCAGTGCAGTAGTGTTCGGGCAGTGTAGGGGTCGTGCAGGGGGTGGTGTTTCTGGGTTTAGGGCAGTGCAGTGGTGTTCGGGCAGTGTAGGGAGTCGTGCTGGGGGTGGTGTTTCAGGGTTTAGGGCAGTGCAGTGGTGTTCGGGCAGTGTAGGGGTCGTGCAGGGGGTGGTGTTTCAGGGTTTAGGGCAGTGCAGTGGTGTTCAGGCATTGTAGGGGGTCGTGCTGGGGGTGGTGTTTCAGGGTTTAGGGCAGTGCAGTGGTGTTCGGGCAGTGTAGGGGGTCTTGCTGGGAGTGGTGTTTCAGGGTTTAGGGCAGTGGTGTTTGGGCAGTGTAGGGGGTCGTGCGGGGGGTGGTGTTTCAGGGTTTAGGGCAGTGCAGTGTTGTTCGGGCATTGTAGGGGGTCGTGCTGGGGGTGATGTTTCAGGGTTTAGGGCAGTGCAGTGGTGTTCGGGCAGTGTAGGGGGTCGTGCTGGGGGTGGTGTTTCAGGGTTTAGGGCAGTGCAGTGGTGTTCGGGCAGTGTAGGGGGTCGTGCACGGGTTGGTGTTTCAGGGTTTTGGGCAGTGCAGTGGTGTTCGGGCAGTGTAGGGGGTCGTGCTGGGGCTGGTGTTTCAGGGTTTAGGGCAGTGCAGTGGTGTTCGGGCAGTGTAGGGGGTCGTTCTGGGGCTGGTTTTTCACGGTTTAGGGCAGTGCAGTGGTGTTCGGGCAGTGTAGGGGGTCATGCTGGGGCTGGTGTTTCAGGGTTTAGGGCAGTGCATTGGTGTTCGGGCAGTGTAGGGGGTCGTGCTGGGGCTGGTGTTTCAGGGTTTAGGGCAGGGCAGTGCAGTGGTGCTCGGGCAGTGTAGGGGGTCGTGCTGGGGGTGGTGTTTCAGGGTTTAGGGTAGTGCAGTTGTGTTCGGGCAGTGTAGGGGGTCATGCTGGGGCTGGTGTTTCAGGGTTTAGGGCAGTGCAGTGGTGTTCGGGCAGTGTAGGGGGTCTTGCTGGGGGTAGTGTTTCAGGGTTTAGGGCAGTGCAGTGGTGTTCGGGCAGTGTAGGGGGTCGTGCTGGGCGTGGTGTTTCAGGGTTTAGGGCAGTGCAGTGGTGTTCGGGCAGTGTAGGGGGTCGTGAAGGGGTGGTGTTTCAGGGTTTAGGGCAGTGCAGTAGTGTTCGGGCAGTGTAGGGGGTCGTGCTGGGGTGGTGTTTCAGAGTTTAGGGCAGTGCATTGGTGTTCGGGCAGTGTAGGGGGTCGTGCAGGGGCTGGTGTTTCAGGGTTTAGGGCAGTGCAGTGGTGTTTGGGCAGTGTAGGGGGTCGTGCTGGGGGTAGTGTTTTAGGGTTTAGGGTAGTGCAGTGGTGCTTGTGTAGTGTAGGGGGTCGTGCTGGGGGTAGTGTTTTAGGGTTTAGGGTAGTGCAGTGGTGTTTGTGTAGTGTAGGGGTCATGTTTTAGGGTAGTGCAGTGGTGTTTGGGTAGTGTAGGGGGTCATGCTGGGGGTAGTGTTTTAGGGTTTAGGGTAGTGCAGTGGTGTTTGTGTAGTGTAGGGGGTCGTGCTGGGGGTAGTGTTTTAGGGTTTAGGGTAGTGCAGTGGTGCTTGTGTAGTGTCGGGGGTCGTGCTGGGGTAGTGTTTTAGGGTTTAGGGTAGTGCAGTGGTGTTTGTGTAGTGTAGGGGTTATGTTTTAGGGTAGTGCAGTGGTGTTTGGGTAGTGTAGGGGGTCGTGCTGGGGGTAGTGTTTTAGGATTTAGGTTAGTGCAGTGGTGTTTGGGTAGTGTAGGGGGTCGTGCTGGGGGTAGTGTTTTAGGGTTTAGGGTAGTGCAGTGGTGTTTGTGTAGTGTAGGGGGTCATGCTGGGGGTAGTGTTTTAGGGTTTAGGATAGTGCAGTGGTGCTTGTGTAGTGTAGGGGGTCGTGCTGGGGATAGTGTTTTAGGGTTTAGGGTAGTGCAGTGGTGTTTTTGTAGTGTAGGGGGTCATGTTGTAAGATGCAACGCTCCAATACCTGACCAGTCTGCACTACATAAAACTGCAAAAAAACTAAAAATAAAGTGTTTTGCACACTTTTATCATTGGGCTATATGTGGGCTACATCTGGGTAATATTTGTGCTACATTTGGGCTCTTTTGTTCTCTGGTGGCCATCTTGGAAGACTTCTTTGTTATGAAGTTTCCTAATTTCCTCATTTACTGCAGTCTCCTCAGTAGGAAATGCTTTCAGTTTTTACTTTGATTCCATCAAGAAGGCATTCAGATGTGTCTCACATTTGCCATAAATTCAGAATGTTAGCACTCTAGTTGCTCATTAGATCACTGTAGTAAAGCTACTGCTCACCAGGGAGTTAACTGGAAGTCTGCTGCTGGTATTGAAAGTGATTGTTTCATTCTGCATGTCAGAATTTTCTAATGAAATAGAAGAGGATTTGAGATCTCACTTAAAACATGCCCTAATTTCTCTTTCTGCAGCACTAACCATAATTTCTATTTCAAAAAGAACCCCCTCATTTTGTTCCTTTTTAAATTAAATGTTTTAAGTGTTACCGGTTTATTCCAATCAAGATGGCTTCAGGTGTGCCATACTTTTGTCATAAGTAAGGCTGTTAGCGCTCTAGTTGTTCTTTAGGACACTCTGGGAAGCTGCAGTAGAACACAAAGGCATCAACTGGCAGGCTGCTCCTGTTGAAATATAACAGGAAGATATTTGAGATCACACTTGAAACATGTCCTAATTTTTCTTTCTACAGCACTAACCATAATTTCTATGACAAAATGAACCCCATCATTTTGTTCCTTTTTAAATTAAATGTTTTAAGTGTTACCAGTTTATTCCAATCAAGATGGCTTCAGGTGTGCCATACTTTTGTCATAAGTAAGGCTGTTAGCACTCTAGTTGTTCTTTAGAACACTCTGGGAAGCTGCAGTAGAACACAAAGGAATAGACTGACAGTCTCTGCCCTTGTTGGATGTACATGTTTTACTGAGAATGTCAGACTTCATTCTCACATGACTGAGAAAGATAATGTAAATTTACAGAAAATATGCTCTCATTTTAGCTTCTGGAGCACCTTCCAAAACTCTATGGGACAAGCATGTTAAAATAGTTTTCTCTCAAACATGATTCATGATATCCCAGCAGAAGGTTTTTCACAGGGTAAAATCACCTTAGAACACACCACAATTCCTGAAATTAGTATGGTACCATCAACAAATGAATTCTAATGTAACTAAAGTCTGTTATCACCCTTTATAGTTCTCCTTTTGGTAACCCTCAAAATCTTTGATTCACTACAATGCATTTCAATGGGGTACTATCATGTATATTGGTCCCAAGATGGCTGCCAGCAATTCCAGGATGAAGTGCTGACAGCCAATCAGATCTCACAATGACATGTGTGGTTAGGCTCCGCCGAGATATATATGTGATTTTACTTTTGATTTTCTCAGGAACTACTGAACGGATTTACACCATTTAACCAAAAGGCATGACTCTGAATCAAGGGCTACCTTTTTGCCAACGTTGGTGTAATTCCGTTCAGCAGTTCAGGCTGTAGCTGCGATGAAAGGTTCCTATGGAAAATTGCATGGGGAAAACACGTTTTGGGACCCCCCTTTTTTCTCGGCCCCACTTGACAAATCACCCTGAGACTTTCAGGATAGGAGCGGACCGGAGCGCCCCACGAGTTTTGAAAATTTCGCGAAGATTCGTCAACCGGCGCAAAAGTTATTTCAAATAGAATGTTGCGGATTTCCTATGGAAAATAGGTCCTAACTATAACTATCTACTGGCGACCGCCAGTAGATAATATATATATACAGAAAGAAAACAGCGGGAAACTCTACTCTCCATGCAAGCAGTTCCCACCCAAAACACCTCATCAATAGCATTCCCTACGGGGAAATGCTGCTCTACGACGCATATGCAGCAATGATGAGGATCTTAGGAAAGCACAACATGAAAGTAGAGTAAGATTTGAACAAAGAAGTTATCAAAGGGATGTAATAGAAAAAGCTATAACCAAATCCATGTTATTGACGAGAAACGAGGCACTAACAGATAAACTGAGAGACACTGAAACTCTAATAAACAACAATATAGATGATGAAGATAGTGGCAGTGAGGATTTCAGATTAATAATGCGATACAACAAACAACACAAGTCACTGAACAAGATTATTCAGCAAAATTGGCCTCTGGTGTTGAGCGACCCGGTGATTGGACCCCTGCTACCGCAGAGGGTGTCCATCACATATAGTAAAGCACCATCTATGAGGGATAACTTGATTAAAACCAGCCCAGAGGTCATTGACAACAGTTGCTGGTTACAAATGAACAAAGGGTTCTATAAATGCAAAACATGCAAAGCCTGTTCCCATGGGATCAACAAGAGCACATACAATGCACCTTTCAGTGACAGAGTCTGTAAAATTTCAAAACTATTAACCTGCAAAACAGATTTTGCTGTCTATGTGCTGTTGTGCCCTTGTGGCCTACAGTACATAGGCAGCACAAAATTGCAGGTACATAAAAGAGTGCTGCAACATTTACGCGCCATCACAAATCAAGACAACACTTATCCGGTGGCACGGCACTTCAGGGAGAAACATGGATCAAATAACACCAACCTGAAGTTCTTTGTAATTGATGCAGTCCCCCCAGTAGGAGAGGAGGTGATCGGGAAAAGAATTTAAGAAAGTTGGAAACAAGATACATCTTACAGTTAGACACCAAATACCCGGGAGGACTTAATGCCACTGAGGATTTACATACCTGTCTGATTTGATAGAGTTCATAAACCAAGAGGTTAGATCACTGTAACAATGGGAACATAAAGCAGTAACTCCAACAAATACATTCATAAAATTAATACTTATATGTGCTATGTGAATCGATGTATTTATTTTATTTCAATTTTTATAAAATCAACAATGATTTTTTATCAAATGTAGGAATGACACAAATATTTATATATTTATATTAACCCGTAATTTTATGTGGTTTTTATGGCTCTTATATGTATATATATAAGCATGTTTTTGCACATCATTCCTATTTCCATATTCTATATTGCGAATATCTGATTGATATATAAATAGATGGCTTCGAATTGCACATAAAGATTTTAAGTAAAAATAAATCAGTAAAAGGATATATTACAGGTTGTGTCCAGTTTAACTGTAAATTTGGACCTATATATGTCCAATACAATATTCAGTAAATAATTGATCCAATTCCGAATGACATCAAACAAGATAGATCAAGGGTAGTTGAAACCCACACATAACATAAAATAAATAAAAATTATGAGGTCTGAAAACAGTAAGGGATGTTTTTAAGTTTTATCAACACATGTTTGCACTTTTGAACACCAGCACTTTATTATTAATGCATCTTATATTTATATTTTGAGCATGTTAAAGACAATCAGGGTGTAGCAGTATTTGTTCTCTAGGGATTCAACCCAGAAATCTTATTAACTAACTATATTTATGTATGGTTTGAAAACTAGTATATAGGTATTTTACCCTAATTATCAGTTATTGGGATTCGACCCAGCAAAAAATAATAACAATGTTAAGCTAAACTGCAACCTAAAGCTGATCGACAATTTTATGTAAAGAAGTAAATCAATAGAAAAACATGTCAGGTTGTTATATATGAAACAGCGGGACATATTATCAAGAACGGCGTTAAAATTATCGCCGCTTTAGCGGCAGAAAACTGCTGCTAAAGCGGCGATAATTGGCTTGATAATATGCCCTTGAGAATTCAATAGAAGCCCATGTTGACACCAGAACATGGGCTTCTGTTGAATTCTCAAGGGCATATTATCAAGCCCATTATCGCCACTTTAGCGGCAGTTTTCTGCCGCTAAACCAGCGATAATTTTAAGCCATTCTTGATAATATGCCCCAACGTGTTTACAACTAAGTATATGTTTTTCAACAAATGGGCGTAGGCAATGATATCTTTCTTTCATGTCAATGATTTAGACATCATGTGATGCATTACGAATTAAGCACTGTCACTTTAAATATTTTACATTCTGCACTCACCACTGTCATGTGATCAAGGCTCGGACGAGCTGAAACGCGTAATGGGGACGAGAGAGGAATAATAAAATAATTTGCACTGATCCGGAGTCTGTGTCCGTTGTTGGATGGATGTATCCTGTTTGAAGCGGAGAAAAACACGTTATATATATATATATATTCACTGAAAAAACCATAGGTTTCAGGCACGTTATAGTTAGAAATTAGCATTTAAAAAACCTTACCAATTCACTGAAAAAACCTTAGGTTTTAGGGACAGTTATAGTTAGTTGGACATTGCACTCGTACAAAACCCGTGAAATTCCCCCGTTATAGTTAGTTCAGGTAACTATAACTCACGCCCGCAATGCACTGCTGATGACGTCACATATTACATCACTCATGACATGGTCAGTGACATCACTGATGACATCACTGATGACATTACTGATGACATCTCAAATGACATCACTGATGACATCATCCAGTGACTGTGTGTTTCTGTAAAGTTTAAATATGTTTAATATATATAGGGAAAGGCGTATTGAAGAATGAGTGGGTGTATAAGTGTCTGAATGGATGATTTAGTAGGTGCGTGACTAACTCTATAAGTGAGTGATTAAACGTATCTTACTGAATGCATGGGTTAGTGACTAAACTGGGTGAATGTCTGTATTCATCTGTCTGTTGCTGTGTAAGTGGCTGCATGGGTTTGTGAATAGCTACATGAGTGTCTATATGAGTTATTGATTGGTTGTCTGAGTATCTGTATGGGTGCCTGAGTGTTTGTGTGGGTGGGGTGTGTGCGACTCTGTGCATAGATGTGTGAGTGGGTGATACACTGGGTGGATGGTTTCAAGAGTGCATCTGTGATAGACTGTATGGGTGGGTAAGTGTGTGTAAGAGTGTGTTAGTGAGTGAATGTATGTCCCAGTGGTACATGTGCGAGTAACTACATATGTAAAAGGCAGTATATATGTGTGTTAGAGTATTTAAATAGCTATAAGTGAGAGTGTGTGATTGTGAGAGTGGCTGTATGGATGCGTGTGTGCTTGTATCAGTTATTATATAAGAGCGTAAGAATGTGCTAGTATTTGTATGAGTAAGTGAGCTGGTGTGTGTATAACTGTATAGGTGAGTAAATGGGTGTGTGCTTAATTTTTTGCATGACTGACTAGGTGTGTGAGTACCTCTATGGATGAGTGGCGGTGCGTGAGTGTTTATATAGGTGTATGAGTGCATATAATAGTCCTGTACTGAGTGACTATAAGTATGAGTGACTGTACGGGTGAGTGAGTAGATGTGTTTGTGTAGACCTAAGAATCAGTGAGTGTGTATATAGTTATTGGTGTTGGAGTGTCTATGGTTTTGACAATGGCAGTCTGTAATTTAGAGTGGGTGTATCAAAAGTTATATTAGGGTGTGAGAAGATGCATGAAATTATCACATGGATGATGTCATCAGTGATGTCATCAGTGATGTCATTTGAGATGTCATCAGTGATGTCATCAGTGATGTCACTGACCATGTCATGAGTGATGTAATATGTGACGTCATCAGCAGTGCATTGCGGGGCGCGAGTTATAGTTACCTGAACTAACTATAACGGGGGAATTTCACGGGTTTTGTACGAGTGCAATGTCCAACTAACTATAACTGTCCCTAAAACCTATGGTTTTTTCAGTGAATTTGTAAGGTTTTTAAATGCTAATTTCTAACTATAACGTGCCTGAAACCTATGGTTTTTTCAGTGAATTTCAAAGGTTTTTTAAATGCTAATTCCTAACTATAACATGTCTGAAACCTATGGTTTTTTTCAGTGAATTTCAAAGGTTTTGCAAATGACAATTTTTAAATGTATTAATTGTTATATTTATTTTTTTGATACTGATTTACTACATTTTTTAAAACTATTTATTTTTAGATATTTTATTTTTTAAATTACATTATAATTACATTATACATTACATTACAAAATATACTTTCTCAGAATGAATTACTTTAGTTTAAATACTTTGCAAATAGGCAATAGACTTTTAAGTACAGTAGTTACAGTTGTTGCAATGGGCAACACAATTTCAAACACAATGCAACATTGAGCTCAATGTGAATTTCTAGTTAAATGCAATTAGTTACTTTATGGATTACTTTTCTAACCACAGGACTGGATCCTAGATTCAGTCCTGGGACATCTCCTGTAAACAGTTGAGTAAAAGCGTTTTGGTTACAGTAGTGATTTTTAAGGAATATTATTGTATTTTAAAAGTTGACACTTAGAAACTTTTTCACATAGAATCACCAATGTTATCCTATGGGAGGAAATTCACTTAGCAGGTAAGTAGTGTTATCGTTACTTTTTCTTACTCAGTGTTGGATCCTGGATCCAGCACTGGTGCATCTCCTGTAAACAGTTGAAATAATGCGTTTAAGTCATACAGGCGATTTTTAAGGAATATTTGTAGTTTGTGAAAATCGACACTTTGAAACTTTTCTGCTGAAAACCAGACAATGGATTCCTATGGAAGGAAATACAAGTTACTGGTAAATACGGTTAGAATTACTTTTCAGGGTCAGTGCTGGGCTAAAGATGCAGCACTGGGTTCTCTCCTGATAACAGGTGAGTAAATCGGAATTCGTAGTTCTGCTGATTTTAGAGGAATATTTGTATGTTTCAAAAATCGACACTTAGAAACTTTTTCAGCAAAAAGCAGGCAATGATATCCTATGGAAGGAAATTCAAGTTACTGGTAAGTACGGTTAAAATTACTTTTCAGGATCAGTACTGGGCTCAAAGATGCAGCACTGAGGTCTCTCCTGGTAACAGGTGAGTAAATCGGAATTCGTAGTTCGGCTGATTTTAGAGGAATATTTGCACAGTGGTGAAGGGAGGGGGCGGGGCTTCAGGTGACATGTCT
Source organism: Calotriton arnoldi (assembly GCA_963921515.1). Taxonomy (NCBI): domain Eukaryota; kingdom Metazoa; phylum Chordata; class Amphibia; order Caudata; family Salamandridae; genus Calotriton; species Calotriton arnoldi. The sequence goes on from CAWUFW010004720.1 coordinate 1,269,578, forward strand.
ACAAACAGGCCCGTGGCGCATTTTAAGATGGGGAATTAAATCCTCCTCAATCCCGAGGGTCCCTAGGGGCCAAGTAGCCCACCAGATACCTCCAGTATGTGCCAGAGAGCTGCGTTGCAGAGAGGTGTTCAGAGGCCACGCCCCTTTTGCACCTCTCTGCAACGCAGCTCTGTGGCGCTTTCTGGACGTACCTGGTGGGCTAGTTGGCCTCAGGGACCCTCAGGATTGAAGGGGATTTAATTCCCCATCTTAAAATGCGCAACGAGGCCTGTTTGCACACATGTCACCTGAAGCCCCGCCCCTCCCTTCACCACTGTGCAACGCGCCCCGTGGCGCGTTTTAAGTTGGGGAATTAAGTCCCCTTGAATCCTGAGGGTCCCTGGAGTCCAACTAGCCCACCATGTGCCTCCAAAAGCGCCACAGAGCTGCGTTGCAGAGAGGTGTAAAAGGGGCGTGGCCTCTGTACACCTCTCTGCAACGCAGCCCCTGGCGCATACTGGAGGTTCCTGGTGGGCTAGTTGGCCTCAAGGACCCCCAGTATTCAAGGGGAATTCGTTCCCCTTCTGCAAATGCGCCAGGGGGCGCGTTTGCAGAGTGGTAAAGGAAGGGGGCGGGGCCTGCGGCACATCGTTTTTTAAAAATGATTATTATTATTTTTTTTAAATGCTTTTTTCTGCCCAGGGGGTCCTTGTGGGACCCCCTGAGCAGACCTAGGGGTCAGGGTGTTTCTACCCTGCCCCCTTTGTGCGTTTGCGCACTTGTTTCTGTGCCTCGGTTCTACCGAGGCATAAAATGGCTGCCAACACTTCCTGATTTGGAGTGTTGACAGCCAATTAGCATGCAGCTCGTGATCGGGACGGTGCGCGCAGGGTGCGCTCAGGGTGCGCGAATCCGACGCGGCCATAGATATATATGTGATTTTCCTTTTGATTTTCTCAGGAACTACTGAACGGATTTACACCATTTAACAAAAAGGGTTCTTTCTGAACCAAGAACTACCTCTTTGCCAAATTTGGTGTAATTCCGTTCAGCAGTTCAGGCTGTAGCCGTGGCTAAAGTTTCCTATGGGAAAATGAATGGGGAAAACACGTTTTGGGACCCCCTTTTTCTCGGCTCCCGCTTGACGAATCACCCGAAACTTTCAGGGTAGGAGCAGACCAGAGCGGGCCATAAAGTTTGAAAATTTCGCGAAGATTCGTCAACCGACGCAAGAGTTATTTCAAATAGAATGTTGCGGATTTCCTATGGAAAATAGGTCCTAACTATAACTATCTACTGGCGACCGCCAGTAGATAATATATATATATATATATATATATATATATAGCTGACTGCTGCTAAAAGGAAAATAAAAAGAATTTATTTTCAGCACTCATTTGGTGTCCGTGCTCCAGTCTTTGTGGAAAATCTACAGAAGCGAGGTGGAGAAACGCAGGATATATATAAATATATATATGTGTGTATATATATTACCTACTGGCGGTCACCAGTAGGTAGTTATAGTTAGAACCTAGTTTCCATAGGAAAAGCATTTTTGATTTGCTAATAACTTTGGCGTCGTTTGACGAATCTTCACGAAATTCTCCCAAAAAAGTCTATCCAGGTCAGCTCCTATCCTGAAAGTTTGGGGTGATTCGTCAAGCGGGGCTGAGAAAAATGGGGGTCCCAAAACGCGTTTTCGTGTGTTAATTTCCATAGGAAATTTTGAGACAGGCTACAGCCCGAACTGCTGAACGGAATTATACCAAATCTGGTAGAAAGGTAGATCTTGGTTCAGAAAGTGACCTTTTTTTTTAAATGGTGTACATCCGTTCAGTAGTTGCTGAGAAATTCAAAAAATAAGAGTCAAAAAATCAATTTGCCATAGGAAACTTTAGGCAAGGCTACAGCCCAAACTGCTGAACGGAATTACCCCAAATTTGGCAAAAAGGTAGTGCTTGGTTCAGAAAGCGACCTTTTTTTTAAATGGTGTAAATCCGTTCAGTAGTTGGTGAGAAATTAAAAAAATAAAAGTTTCGATATCTATGGCCGCGGTGGGTTCGCGATCCCTCCCGACCACGCGCTTCACTGTGATTGGCTACCAACACTCCAAACCAGGAAGTGTTGGCAGCCATCTTGTGACTCAGTAGAACCGAGTCACAAGAAAACAGTAAAACAAAGTTGAAAAACAAGAAAAGGGGGCAGGGTAGAAACACCCTTACCCCCTAGGCCTGCTCAGAGGGTCCCACGAGGACCCCCAGGGCCAAAAAAAGCATTATTTAAAAATATTTTGGCGAAATTCGCGCTGGGGTCGCGAATCTCGACGAATTAAAAAAAAAAAATGAAGCGCGGTCTCCCGCGTTTCATTTAATTGAGGCCCCCGGGTGGTCCAGGTCCCGGGGGCATTGCCAAAAAGTATTAGCGGGGGCCCGCGGGGGCCCCGCAGCCCCGGGGACCGCCACCTCCCCGGGGCTATGTTTCTGCACAGAAAACAACACGACACCTGTGCATTATAGTTGGCAAAAATACAGTTTTCGTACAAGATGACGTAGTGGCGAGCTTCCCACTTAACTAGTTAGGATTAGTACTTTTCTGAATTGCAGAGTATTGTTTTTAAAAGTGCAGTTTATTTTCCTCGCGGCTGCCTATCTTTGCCGCGTCCCGCGCAGCTGCTTGGGTTGCTTGTTTGTCAGCTGTTTACTTTTCTACCTCCTGGTTGTTCGTTGGACGTGCGGTTGCTCTTGTGCTCGTCCAGCGTGGTGCTTGCTGCCCCGGCTGTGTGTGCTGTGCACGTTGCTGTGCTTGTGTGTGTGAAACGGGAGAGCGAGGAATGCTGACGCATTTGGGTTATGAGTGCAGCGCTGCCTGGCAGACCAGCTGCTGGAGCCCGGAGTGCATGCGGGTTGAACTCACAATTAATAAGTGGGAGGTGGGCGCGGGGGTGGAGGTGCGTGGGGGGCACACCCCGGGAGCCCGAGACACACGCGTTTAATCTCTGAAAACAGTCTTAACATTACATGCACAAGTGAATTCACTGCAGACCTCAGAGAAAGTGACGTCTTGCTGCAGCTCGTGGCAAGTGCTGGCCGTTCATAATGTCACGTAGGCTTTTAAAGTGCAGTTTACTTAATGTTAATCTCGCTGCCGGCGTTATTGTGATGCTTGCTTTAGTGCCGTGGACTTTTTTTGCAGGTTCCCGTGCACTGAGACGAAAAAACAATTTTGAGCCGTACTGACAGTGTATTCAACATTTCAAGTGGGCTTTTTATTTTCTTGTGGACATTTGGGTGTTGTATTTTCCTCTCCTGATGCTTGTAGTTTCACTGGAAATTCTATCAATATGTGCGTGTGTGTTTCTTGAAGAAATGTAGGGGCTTGTGAATCTAATTTTATTTTAATGAATGTGTTTAGGTGTTTTGTACAGCGCTGTCAACTTTCGATAACTTCGTAGCGCTGAAATTACAGATCACAATGGGAAGTATTCAAACACCGGTCCAGTTGAGAGTGATGGATGTCATGGCCGACGTTCTTCAAACTGGATAACCAGGGGGTTTGTGAAAGGCCTGCAAAGGCTTTCTTAAAGAGATAGGTCTCGAGGTTTTTATTTTTTATTTTGGTAGCTTGATTCAGCTCTGATTTGGGTCCAAGAGTTTTCGATCCAGCGCTTCAACTGCACCATTCGGGTATTTTAGGCCGGAGATAAACTCCAAGAGGGCGCTGGGCTGGCAGATAACAAGCATCTGTTTAAAGCAAGCATCTGTTTAAAGCAAGCGTCTGTTTAAAGCCCGCTCCGTGCAAGTGTCAGTTTCCGAATCCATTCCCTGGAGTTGTGTGTCCGGTGGCGGGAGTCAGGCTTCAGAGGCCCCTAACGAGCCCTGCTGAGGCGGCCGTTCTGCGGGGATTCGCGTCAGGCGCCGGACTGGCGGGTGGCGGGCTCCTCGTTACCACCGCACCCGCACATAATGAGCGGCATCATTAGCTGATGGAGTGCATTTGCCCTGGCTCTACCTTGAAAGGCACATCATTTGCATACTACTTCAGATCTCGACTTTAATGGATTCCTCCATGAATAAAACGAAAAGCCACTTTCTCTTAAAATGCGAGGCCTCTGTTTTTCTAATGCACATTTTATGAGACACCTCTCCCACTCGAGCAAGTGTGCAGTGTAGAAGAAAGCCCGGTCTTTGTTTTTACAAACGGCGCCCAGCCCTTCCCTGGGTTTAGAAGTGAGCAGCCAAGCCGGCGAGGCATGTAAGGGTCACTGTAAAATGGAGGACACAAATCACGGCCTCCCTGCCCTCATCCCATTTAGGGTTTGTTTCATACATGCGCAACATGTCTGTGGTGCGCCACAGACTGCGGTACACGCGCTCTAAATGGTCGGCCCCAGGACAACCTCTGGGAGACTTCCACAGGACAGTTCTTTCTGAAGGCCACATGTTTGAATTTGGAATTAGAGGTCATAATCCCGTGAATGTTCAGTGACGCAGACAGGGTGCCCTGAGTCCCACTGCAGGCCAGGCAGATAGGCCCATCCTGCCCCTGGGAAGGTAAAGAAGGCAATAATTGGGGTGCAGTGGGCTCTCCCCTGTACTCCTGCACCTATGCACCTGCTATTCTGACGAGAGCTACGCCCCCAGCACTAGGGTGGTCAACGTGGCTGCGAGAAGGGTCCCTGCGCACCCTGCAGACACCACGTGTGCGCGCTGGTTGAGTCGGACAGACGTTCTACTTTAACTTTGTGTCCCAGTGGCACTGACTCACAGCGGCCTTTTATTTGTTGTGAAAGGCAGCATAGCAGCGACAAGTGTTCGAGCCTCCTCTGGAACCGCCGTGTTGATATGATTACATTAGAGGAAATTGAATTGCAGGTCCCCCTAATACCTTTTCATGTCACCGGGTTAGCAGGATGCTGCCGTCCTGTCGTGTGGCGCTAGTAACGTCTCACTTTTTATTTTCAAGAAAGAAGAGCCGAAAACGGTTTCTGGTTTAATGTGAGACTCTCTCCACCGACGGGGTGCAAGGGGACACGCAGCGAGCGTGCCCTCGCATGTATTGGACATGTCCTCCGTATGTGGACGCGGTTCACACGACTGACCCTGTCAGAAGTTTAGGCGGGAAGTGGGCGCCTGAGGAGACAGTGCCAGTGACGTGTGAATACAAACGCTCACGTCCCACTGCTGGAGACGAGGCATTTTATCACCCATAAGTAAAGAGCACGGGTCACCATTACCAGAGGGTCTGACGTCACTCTGTGTAGAAATAATACACCCGCCAAAGACATGTCTTCACAGGAAGCCTCCCTGTGTTCTAAAACACATATTTGTTTAGGGACTTTTCACTGAAGTGTACGCGCCAATTACAGCTGTTCATTAGCAAAATTGGGTATTTGCTTTAAACTTTAACCAATCACTTTGATATGCTAATTATGGTGTAATTTAATTTGAGCTCTGTAATGATGATGCCGTTATTATGGACATAAATGATGCAGTTAAGCTGAGAGTAATCTCATTTGCATACTGTACATGCCAGTAAATTAAGCCCTTTCTTCGGCTGCTTCAGCTTTAATTTTCCACTTCTTTTCACACGGCGCCTTTTCAGCCGCGCTCTCAGAAGCCCACTTTGAGAGAGTGTGGATCACCGTGTGATGTGCACGGCTGCGGCCCCACGGCCACCCGAGACATGAGGTGTGACGTGTTCAAAAGACGCATTGTCTTTCTGTGGGTTTCTCTAAAAACTTGGTTTTAGCTGAGAAGTCTGTGTCCACTGCCCATTAAAAGCCAACAGATCTCTAAAATAGCAAAATGTGTCTTAAGTGAAGATCGTTCACAATCCATCATTAGAGTGTTCTGCTGCACAACTGATAACTTTTTCTGCAGCGCCTAATACTGCAGTTTTGCCGTTTCAAAGCACTGCAAATAACAGGTGTTTCTATTAGCAAGTTCACTGGAACTGAACATTTTACTCTCTGGAGGATGACAAGCTGATTTGACCCATCGCTGATTCTAGCTCATAGCTTGCTGGTCACACCAGATGCCACACCCCATCAGTTACCTCACTGAACCAACTGCATACATACTAGGGGTGAAACTGCTCAGAAGTCGTGGTTGACCAGTTACATATGTTTCCTACTAGAACCAATCATGGAAGAAAAGCGTATCCAATACCCTGAGCACACGTCAAAAATTCATGTAAAAGTCATCGTATGTTGCGCATGTATGCTTCTTTCTTCACCTCTGTTGCTTCTTTCACCAATTCTCTTGCCTCTTTGTGCATTTCTCTTGCCTGTTTCTGCACCTCTCTTGCCTGTTTCTGCACCTCTCTTGTGCCTTTTTGCACCTCTCTTGGCTCTTTCTGCACCTCACTTGCTCCTTTCTACACTTCTCTTGCCTCTTTCTGCACCCCTGTTGCTTCATTCTGCACTTTCCTTGCTTCTTTCTGCACCCCTGTTGTCTCTTTATGTACCTCTTTCTGAACTTTTCTTGCCTTTTTCTGTACCTCTCTTCCCTCTTTCTGCACGTCTGTTGCCTCTTTCTGCACCCCTGTTGTCTCTTTCTGCACTCGTCTTCCCTCTTTCTGTACCTTTCCTGCCTGTTTTTGCATCTCACTTGCCTCTTTCTGCACTTTTCTTGCTTCTTTCTACACCCCTCCTGCTTCTTTCTGTACCTCTCTTGCCTCTTTGTGCACATCTCCTACCCCTTTCTGCACCCCTTTTGCCTCTTTTTACACCTCTGTTGGTTCTTTCTGCACTGCTCTTGCTTCTTTCTGCACCTCACTTGCCTCTTTCTGCACTTCACTTGCTTTTTTCTGCACCTCTCTTGCCTCTTTCGGCACCTCTGTTGCTTCTTTCTGCACTTCTCTTGCCTCCTTTGGCACCTCTTAGTTGCAGGTAGTTTTAATCCCCCTGCCCTTTTATGTACTAGGGCCATACAGGGGAGGTCATGCCAATCACAGGGGTGCCCAAACCCATAGTGTACCCTAGTGTACCCTGGTGTTTTCACTGTATTCTAAGTGTCTTTCAGCATAGCACTGGCTCCGGGCCTGGTTAGTCAGAGTCAGTTACCACCAGTACCCGTCAGCAAAAAGTTGGGGGCACAGGATGACTTTGCAACAAGGCCTCTTTCTGCTCCTCTGTTGGTTCTTTGTGCACATCTCTTGCTTCTTTCTGCACCTCTCTTGCTTCTTTCTGCACCTTTCTTCGTCTTTCTGGACTTCTGCTGCCTCTTTCTGCATTTCTCTTGCTTCTTTCTGCGGCTTTCTTCCTTTTTCTGCATATGTCTTACCGCTGTAGGCATAGTTAGAAATTAGCATTTAAAAAAACTTTGAAATTCACTGAAAAAAACCCAGGTTTCAGGGACGTTATAGTTAGAAATTAGCATTTAAAAAAACCTTAGAAATTCACTGAAAAAAACATAGGTTTCAGGGACGTTATAGTTAGTTGGACATTTCACTCGTACAAAACCATAGAAATTCGGCCGTTATAGTTAGTTCAGCTAACTATAACTCGTGCCCCCATAATGCACTGCTGATGACGTCACATATTACATCATTCATGACATGGTCAGTGACATCACTGATGACATCTCAAATGACATCACTGATGACATCACTGATGACATCATCCACGTGATAATCTGATGCACCTCCTCGTACCCTAATATAACCTTTGATACACCCACTCTAAAATACAGACTACCATTTTCGAAACCATAGACACACTAATACCAGTTAGTACATACCCACTCACTAATTCCTAGGTCTACACACACATCCACTCATTCACCCATACAGTCACTCATACATGCAGTCAACCATCAATACAGCACTATCATATGCACTCACATATCTATACAGACACACACCGCCACTCATCCATAGAGTTACTCACACACCTAGTCAGTCATGCAAAGAATCAATCACACTCACATTTACACACCTATACAG